>JAFBJR010000258.1:2779373-3379373 GCA_016785285.1 Brachirus orientalis | reverse complement strand
TACTGATTAAAAGGATGAGCAATTAAATGTTTAACAGATATAAAAAAAATCTAGCTAAACCCTGAGTCACTTTAAAAAAAAAAGAGAGAGAAAATGCTGCTGAAATTTTTAATGTGGTGTCTCCACACAGAGCACATAAAGCATGAGTCAGCTCATTAAAGTTTTTTAGTTGAATGTTTATGTCTAGTAGAACTCATTGTTCCTTCATTTGAGTGATTTGTTTTTTCAACTGTTTCCTTTAAACAGTTATAAAAATACAACTGTATAAAGGAAGAAACTTAATAACATGTCACACTTATGGTTAAGGTTACACAAAATCCTTTAGGGGGTCATGCATTAATGCAGTGTGTTGCTCCCATTGGGCCAACCATCCTCCAAAAATGTAATAATAACATATCACCCTCTGCATATCTGTTTGTTTTAGTGAGACTATAAAAATGCAATGTTTTGCCAGCACCTCTCTGACAGCAGCAGGTTGCCAAAGGTGTGAGAATTACAGTCAGCAAATCACAAATGTCTGAATCTGTCAGCTTCCTCAGGAGGATGCTGTCTGCAGATGATATTCAAAAAGGCAGAGAAATTCTTAGTTCAGTTCAGTATCGTGCTGCACATGCTTCGTAAACTCCTGACACAGGACTCGTGGAAAACTAAGCATAAAATCGGCCATGCCTGCATTATGTCCTCTAGGCTGCTCTGAATTTCAAGCCTGGCAGTGAAATTAAACTGAAACATAAACAGAGTTAGAACTTTAGATAACCTTCTGTCCATTCTTCTCTGCTGGTTCTGTGGCGATAAAACATCACTGATGTTGATTATTTCATGATTTAACATTGTTACTTGATATGTGCATGACATGCAACACACTTCACATGCCAGTGAAGAGAAAGAAGACAAACAAAAGTGTACTTTTTTCTCCGTTTCATTTCATTACACCATTATAGTTTCTAAAACTAATGCACAAGATATACATACAGTGTAATTTCAGATCGTCGCATACTTTCCTTCTTTTGTTTGTTGCAATTTAATCTGTTTCCATTGTAGATGAGCAGATTTCTTAAAAAAAAAAAAAAATTGTCATGCAATAGTATAACTTTATTATACTAGTTAATGGGGGTTACTGACCCCATCATTTGTGAAGGTATGAGGCTAGCGATGAAGGGACTACTCATTTCCACAACATTAACATTGTAATCCTTTATTAAAGGAGTTAAAACAAACATTTTACTAACTTTACTAACTAACTAACTAACGCAGTGTTGTAATGTTTGAATCAATACAGTATGTGTCATTATTTCATGAACAGGTCAATGAGAGTTTTTGTGATGAGTGAACCCTCGCTGGATCGCTGGGTCTATGCCAATTTGTACGCCACCAGTTCAGTTTAATAAAAATGCCAACCAGCCTGTCACAGAACCAACGTATAACAATCAGTAAATTAACAATCAAACCAATCTGCCGTCTCTAGACTTTGGCCACACATGAAGAGAAGCATCTAAACTCCACATGGGAAAAGTCAATGAACCAGGATTCAAACCAAGAACCTCAATGCTTGAGCCAGTTGTGCTAATCACTATACCACCATGTCAATAATGCATTTCACTTTTTTAAATGAAAAGAATAACCATTCCATATGAGCTACTTGGTTTATAAGAGTAAATCTTTCGGTTAAGAGTTAGTTCTTGCATTAAATGAGTGTAATTAATACATATGCCTTACATTTACCTCTATGTACTTACTGTTAAGTGTTACCTAAAATGTTTCTACTATACAAAGAACAAAGAGAGCAATCACTGCTTTCCCCATATCACTTTTAGACGCTTCAGGATTTATAATATATATATATATATATAAATTCTTCATCCGTGAGCCAGACTTTGTCACTATTTGTCTATTTGGGTTTATTTATCATTTATCCATTACTATCTTAACAGATTCAGCACCCACTAAAACCAAAATGTGTAAAACATGTCCTTTTTTGTAAAACCTTCACACCTTTGCATCGTATAATTCTGCAGATTAGAATACCAGCTTTAGTGCGATGACACATCATGTATCAAATGTTTCTTATGCTGCATCTGTACGTTGCATGTAGAGAGGCTTCGCATGCATCCTCCTCTGCTTTAAATCCACTGATCTCCCTCTCATGACCTCCCTTGTAGCATTTTGTGCTTATCTGAACTGACAACCCCGACTGTTTTGCATGCAGGGTGGAAACATTAAAGACTGAATTAATCCTCCCTGATTCCCGCTTCTGTCACTCACACAGTCTGACTAAAAGCCAGAAAATGTGCCTGAATCAAGTTACACAACAGTGTCGCACCACAACTAAAGATGAAAATACAGTAATACACAATCATTTAGGTTTCTAATTGTTTTTTGTGATGAGAAATTAAATTAGTGGGTGTGGGTTGGGATGATTTAGAAATAAAAAAAAAACGGATAACATTATCTCCAGCTCCTAGTACAAAAGAATTTCAGTTAGCAAGGGCGTTGCAACAGGAGGAACTCAGGCAGGCAATCGCCTGGGAGAACTGCTGATTAGTTACAAAAACCAGCTGTGTACAGGGCACTGCAACAACTCCCTTGTGAGAGCCTCATGCCATTAAAGCTTGCTGACAAAGGTTTCAGAATTTCACAATCTCTCATTGGTTGTTTGTAGTAGTGGAGGAAATATTATTATTTCAATTATTTTAATACTAATATATTAATTCTGTGAGCACCCTCTGTCTATTGTAGGGCCCTTAATGTCCCTTTTGTCTGAGGCCTCCAAAGTCCCATATTCACCCTATAATATTTATATTTCTGGGGGGAAAGTTGACTTAAGATGTCGATAAAAGAAGAAATAAGCAGAGAGTTGAGCCAAAACTGCGACAGACAGGGTTGTAGGTGCGCTCCTGCCCCATGCTGCACATTGGATGTTATTGATCAAAGTACACTTGTCAATGTTCCATTTCATTACTTTGTTGATCATTAATCTAAATTTTAATTATTTCAAATCTGTCAGGAGCAACTTGCTAATTAATTTGTTATTTCCTCTGGATTGTTGTTGTGCTTTTCATTAGCATAACATATTTCATTCCTTGCCAATAAACTTGATAACAGGCCTTCGTATATTTAAAATATGCCAGTATGAGCTCAGTAGCAGTGGAAGTGCGGAATCATTAAATCATACGTGCTGTGATGAAAAAAATGCTTTCTGGCTACATTGTGTATTATTAACATTATTTACTCTGTAAAAGTTTCACTAAATGCACCAGAATTATATCATATTTATACTTCATCTTTGCCAGAAGTTATCATTTTCCACATGTGCACCTGTTCAAAAAAGGGAGGAAAACACTGAAACCTGAAATCTAATCAGTTACACAAAGTAGAAATCATACATTTGATAGTAACAAAACATAATTCTGTAAAAAGTAATTCTGATTTTTCCATTTTTATGTTGAACAAGGATGCATGCAAACACTAATAAAACGTATTAACCTGTCTATAACCTGTGCACATAGTCTGCATAAACCATACATTTAATAATATGTCATATCAAAAGGCCGAAGTCATGCTGCTGATGTGTGTGCAAATTGTCTGCTTGTGGATGCGCAAATAAATCAAAGTGGAAGATAACGTCAAAGTGATGTACATCCAAGGGCTTCTTGATATATTTTTTAAACTTAAATTATTCGGCAGATGCAATGCAAGCTTTTACTTCTTTCAGTGTCCTTTATAATACTCTTACTACATACATGAATGTCTTTGTGTTCGTCCGGAGGACAACATGTACAAACATTTTATGTGAAATGTTGAAATAAAGGTTACTTGAAAGTGACTTAAAACAGAAAAATTAGAGTACAGATTCAGTTTTTACAGCTGGCATTTGTTTTGTTGAGGTCAGATCAGTCATGACCTTGTTAAACTGCAATGCATTCACAAAAATATATCCTTGGTTGGATATATTTTTGTGAATGCTACACAATTCTGTACATATAAAGAAATCAATTTAAGGTCCATTTACTTTCTAAATTTACCAAATGGCTATTTTGGATCCACTTCAAATGTGGGTAATAGTTTATTCCTGAAAATGAATCAGTTAATAATCTATAGTGGTTGTTCCAATCAACTCCCTGTCTAATTATTGCTCCATGCTTTTCTATAATGCCTTAACCTCCTCCACAGTCTGGAATAACTCTTTGTAATGTCTTAATGTAGATTCAGTAAAGCATGTATCAGTAAAGCACTGACCTTTAAAGACAAATCTGTCTGGAATGTCATGATGCCATGAGTGGTTCAATAGCTTCTCTGAGACTGTCTCTCCTGATGAACTAAATCAATAACCAGTTTTCACACAACATTCATCTTGGTGTTTGCCTAATCAGCAATAGAAAAATCACTGACACTCTGTTCAACTCTCACAGGCACCTTTCAGTAATAATGCTCTGTGCAAATGCTAATCTGTTATTTAATGTGCTCTAGCTGGCATTTTCCACTGTAGAGTGCCTGTTAACTGGCCAAGCTGCCCTGATGTTTGCCTATTAAAGCTTAAACTCTGGTCCTCTGTCTCTTCATATCTCTAATTCTCACAGACTGTCTAACACTGCCTATAATTGGCATATTAACAATGAACATTTATGAGCATTTTAGGCAACTGTCAGTTCATTTTGTCTTTTTCTTTTACACTTATGCACTGGAAATTCTGTCTTTTCAAGAATAATTGCTGATCTATGTTTATAGATTTATAAAATTGTATATGTCCATATGTAGGGTTTCCTTCACATCAGTGCACAAGTTGTGTATTGAGTAATTAGATTGTGTATATTGTATGGCTAATAGGGTGCATATGTCATACCTACATGTACGTCCTTCTTTTTCTACTACTTCACATGAGGTGAACAACAAGAAATACAGATGCAGCATAATCCAGAGGAAAATCCTGCTTCGATTTTTCTGTTTTGCATGTCCTCTGTAAAAGTGGCTGGAGCTTCAAAAGCAAACATCTTCACTCGGACTTGCAGACATAAAGAAATTAAACAAGGTTGAAAACATGATTGGAGGCAGCAGTGCTGCAGACAGAAAAACAAACCATTATTGAGATAGGTTTTGCACAACTGTCTGTGCATCACAGTGTGAAAAACACACACGTGCATGACACCCCATGAGATGTAATTTTATTTTTTTTTTATTTCTGATTTATGTACATTTATGTACTTATATATCACACAGTATCTGCATCTCTGTATCAGTCCATCCCCAGCATTAAGCCTTTCACAATATCATGTCAGTGATATATTTTAGGTTTCAATCAGCTCTTAATCATTGACGTTAGCAGAGGAGCACTGATCTGTCTCCCTGAGCACCTCGAATGGATCCTGCAGTCACGGAGCTACACATGATCGATGTCTCCTGCTCTGTTTCAGTTGCAGTGGCTGAGCAAAGGTAATAACCAGACCATGACCCTCTCAAAGACATTTCCCTTTGTCTTGAACACCTCCTAATCCCACAAACATTCATACTGCAGCACAATGACTGTTGCACACACACACAGGCAAGAAGTACAGTACATATGCCCCTGTCCTGTGGCGAATCCGAGCTGTGAGTCAGCTATTGGAAAAGTGGCAACTTAGGCAAGCACTTGATATGCAGGCATCTGCTTTGTGGCTTATCTCTACGGCTCAACTGTGCACAGCAATTGCTGCTTGGCTGGTGCTGCAAAAATGCTTTTTCTTTCCTTTTTTTCCTCTCCTTTTTCTCATCATTTTCTCTGCCTTCCTCCTTAGTTTGGTTCCCTCTAAATTCCTGTGGGTTCACTGCTCTTAATTGCTATTTTGGAAAGACATTATTGGAATCATTTCCACTGATGTCAGTTGCAATCAAATGGGTGATTTAACTCTAATGTGAAAGATGGCCCAGTGCCATTTCAAATTATGTTATCAAAGAAGCAGTTTCACTCATAGGACAAAAGAGTGAATGCATCAATGTAAGGAAGAGAAACTTACTAAAATCATCATTGTGTGTTTTTCAGTTTTCTCAGGTATCTTAAAGGATTTGCTCTCAGATTTCCCAACAGTTGGTTAACGGTATCGTTTATTACAACTCATAAAGTAAGTCGAGTTAACATGCAATTTTCTGAAGATGAGGGTCAACAATCACTGCAAAGCACACAATGCACATCATTTGCTATGAAATAAAGGTGCGTGAAGAGTCGAATATTTTTGACATAGCAGTTGACTCTTAAACGATCTACTCTTAACAACTTATTATTATTTTTTGTTGTTGTTTGCAAACTAATTTCTTGTATCCGACAACCAAAAAATGTAACTCAATCACAGTTTACCAGTTTGAGTCAGACTCCACCTCAACCAATGAAAAGTACTATATTAAAGTGACACAACGTAGGATTTCAACCTTCAAATAATGTCTCCAAGATTAATGGTACATGAACTTACAACAGAGTGACAACTCTGTCAAAGTCTGAGTAGGTCTGCATCACCTACATTGGCACGATGTAACGCCCGGTTTTGGGTCCGTGCCACAAACAGAACTGCTTCTACTTTATACAGAATAATGGCACATGTTACTTTGTTTGCCTGGTTAACACCTACCTACCTAAGCCTATTTTTAATTAAATAATTAAATAATGTCACTGCATTAGCTTATCTCTGAGTTTCTATGTCCTTTCTCTTTCGAACCTTGATGTTTGTGAGTCTGATTTATGAAAACCATAAGGGTTTAAATATAATGACAGTTAACATTAATAAGGAAATGCAAATAAGAGGATTGTGTGACAGTAACATTTATGCGTTTCCTTCACACCAGGACTTTTTTCATGTACTGTATCATGACAAAAGTACTGTACATGCATTGTCTTAAGGTGACAGTTTTTTTAATAGTACAATCATTAGAGCAATGGTTCTTTCACCTCCTTGTGGATGGAGCAGATCTGAAATGTCACTGCGGGTGCAAGACTCTGGCAGTGGCTCAAATGAGGCATTAAAATATTAAAATGAAGACAAAAAGTTCAAGGTTTTCAGTTTGGATGAGGGATGCTAAATGCCACATACTGTATATTGAAATCTTTACCACTTCTCTATAATGGCTTAATCTGGCAATTTATCATTTGTAATTCAATCCATTCAGGCTCCACTGAGTTGCAAATAAAGGAGTTAAAATCAGTAATGAACATTAATTATGTTGCATGTTACCTTCTTTGACAGAATGCAAAAGCAACGTACATCTGGCCATGACAGGTTGTCGAATGTTTCCTGTTCAATGGCTATTGAGGAGCATTTGCTGCGGTTTAATAACTGGCCCTACGGTGTGCTCGTGTTTAGTCTGATTTACAACTGAATAATGATGATTATTATCACCACTGAATAATTTCTAACTGCTTTCTTAAAAGGTGGGTTTTTTTTTGGTTTTTTTTGCTAGTGTACACTTTTACTGTGTAACCTTTGAATCGGGCTTCGTCTTCTACTTCGTCGTCTTCTTCTTCTTGTCTTTTTATTCCCAGACCAGCGTAAGAAGACTGATGATGAGGACAATATATCATTTAAACCCAGATCACAGCCAATCTTACATACATTTTTATGAGGACTGCTGACCCGATGTCCACATCTATCACTCTAGCAATAATCAGGTCGCTTGCACTGTCTATATTTAGTTGTGTACGGACAAGGAGAGATAATCATTGTGTAAAAATAACGTGAAGGTAGTTGTTTTTGGTCCCTTTTAAAGAAACACAAAAGATTGGAAAGAAAAGTTCTTCCTCAAAAGAATTAGTTGTGCCAACAAATCCTGATCCATGTTAACATGATTACATCACATAATTACTGCATTGTTGTAAAAACCTGTTTTGTGTACTTCTTAAGACACTTGTCTATAATATTTTCCATTTTTGTGTGTGATGCAGACTCACACACAAAAATGTCCTCAAGAAGGGCTTGTCCTCTGTATTTACAGACTGTAAATATCCTTGCTGTCATGCATTACTGTATAAAAGAGATGATTTAGGCAAATGTAGTCAAATGTATAGTGTTGTCCAATTTTAGTTTACTTCAATTCATTCGTTTGGTGTCTGTTCTTTGAGTTAGATGTACTGTAATTGCAGCCCTCCCCCACTTCTGTACCTGCTCTCGTTTCACACTCTTTTTCTCTTTGTCTCTGTTGTTTGATGTCAGTAACACTTTGAGCTGTTTGCCATGTCGGCACAGACTGCTCATTTTGCCCTCATTATCTCTGTTACATTCACAAACACTTTTACCTTCTCACACATACACATGTAACTGAATAATTGAAATGAGGCCTAAATCACAATATGTGAAGGTGGAACTTTACCCTAAACCTGTCACCCCCATTCATTTAGCTTGTATTATAATACAGTTATCTACCAACTGTCAGGGCCAGGAAGACAAGTGACATATTGAGCACCTGTTTGAAGTCAGATGGAGTGCCTTGGGAAGACTTAAGTGTGGGTCAAGTGTAGTGACTGCTTGATAGATTGTTTGTTGAGCTGTGGTCAATTTGACTGATCAAACTCAATGGCTCACGTCCATGTTTCACTTGAAAAAAAGACAATGCTGTTTTGAATGTAAACAGACTGTGCTGGATGACTGAAACAATGAGCGCAGAATTTTATGCTGCATATCAATCCACCCGTGTGACATCTATCCACATTTGACTAAGGCTTAAAGTGTGAGCACAGTCCAGCAGCATGTGTGATTGATAATTGCTATACTGTGGCTGCCTGTCTGCCGCCTCCACTGTGGCTTGCCAATTTATCAAGCATCAGTGGCAGATTGGGACAGACGCAGACCAACGTCTGCGTCTGTCTGACAAGACACAGCTACAGTATATGCTTTCTTTCTGCAGCCAGACAGTGCGCTACTTGCAAATATGGTTTATTTGGGGACAGTCCAAAACAGAAGAAATAGAAATAAAACCTATGACACATTTTTTTTCACTTAAGAAGACAAATATCTTCATAGACAAGACTTCCAACCAAGCCTTTTAAAAAATGTATTCCTATAGATTTTAGGTGTATATTCTGATGCAGGCAATTTTGTCTTATCCCAGATGGGCAATTCATTTGCAGCTTACCCAAATCACATGGACAACGATCAATATGTCGCATGTCAAGGAACGAATTGACAAACAGAGGATGGAAAAAAAAAGAAAATAAGGCACTCAACCATTTACAATGAATTAAGAAATAAACAAACATTTGTGTCGCCTGACCTATAAAGTGCAAAATCATCTTTCAAAATGACCACTATCAGAGTTTAGTAACTTGTTAGCAGAAGGAATGATGGATTTTGAATATCTGTTGGTTAACCTAGAAGGTCCTACAGTAATAGCAGCAGCCTAAATGCATCACAAGTCAATAACAAGAGAGGATATAGATTTATATAACAGAAACACAATACTCTGACTTTAGTGATCGTTGAGCAGACTTTATGAGTGTTCTTATCTTTAATGGATAAAACATTAATCCAACAGGTAAAACTGAATGTAAAAGGCTTTTGATAAATGAACAACAAAAGTTAGTTCAAATCTTCTCACTGACATTAAAAGAGTTCAAATTTAAACATTTATATATTGCAACTGAGTAGGAGATGCTGCCACATACTTTCTACTCACAACATACCGTGTTAATTAGGCAAGGATATACTCTCTTGCTCTGTTCTTTGCTGATTGGCTTCCTATTTCCCTCCCTCATTCTTAGATAGAGTCTGTTATGGAGCAAATGAGTTGCTGCTCCAGTGGGCTTTACCATCAGATAGCCATGACTGAAGGTTAATGACAGTGTTGTTCTCAGAGGAAGTGGAAGTGCAGAGGGGGCTCACCAAGCATGACGCCCTGCTATGAACATGTGCCCTCTGACCCGCCGTCGTCACCTGTCTCACGATCCGTACTCTGACTCCCATAGGTGGATGGGGAACAAGGTGGTGCCAGATGCTCAATGCTAAACAGAAACAAGCTCATTAATCAGAGCAAGGTGTTCTTAGTTTACTTTCCACCTCTATGTCGTATGTGTGGGTTGTTTATTACAGTCATGTACAGCTGTGCTGGTTGTCATACAGTAAAATTAGCTTGCAGTCAAGGCAGCAGCTCATGCACAGAGAGAAAGAGAGAATGAGCTGACTGTGCCTAAGGTTGTTTTAAATTGAACAGCTATCTTTAATTTTCTGCAAAATCTCATGAGTTATACCCCCAGACTGTACTTCCTATTAATCCCTCTTATGTTAGCTGTACTATGTTTGTGTTAAGATGATGGTTATCAAGTGATTGTTAAATATGCAGTGACAGAATGACCTCAGAGCAGCCCTTGATGTATTTTTCATGCAGCTCAAATTAATTGCTTTCCCTTTTTGATTAACTGTTACAACTCAGCCCAACATTCCCTCTTGTACTTTTGCATTGTTTAACTTCATTGAAACCCTCTGTGTTTTTAAAGCCATGTTATCTTCTCCATAATTGGGTTTTCTGCCTTTCTTCATCAAAGCAAACAAAGCAATGAGCAGCTAAGGAGTTCAACATTTCTTTTTGACAAATCAAAAATACCAAAAAAGGAGAAGAATCTTTTTGCTGTGGGTTAATTGTTGCGTTTGAAAAGATGACCTCTTTTGCTGGTCATAAATTAATTATTTCTGTGTCTCCTGTGAGCCAAATCATTAAAAGAAGAAAAAATAAAGAAGTTGAATCCTTAGGGCTGGTAGTGCCAGTAGACATTGTGCTTGGTTCGATGCCTGGATTCAAGAAACTATTTTTTCTTCTCAGTTGGCTTTCCTTTCTTATATATTGTCAGGTTTTGAAGTTACATTAACAGCTTATAAGTTTTAAGTATTGTTTTGGGTCTGCTTATATATAAAGCATGTAGGATGATTGCAATTCCTTCAGTGTTTGAATTTGTGGAGTACAGTATAAAACAATTGTTTGCGAATTGAAATGCTTTCATGCATGCTGTGTCAAAGTGTCCTGTTCAGATGGAAGAGGTGTAAAGGGATCCTTGTTCTGCTTTGGCCTGCTTTGACAGTTAACACAGTGACCAGCCAACAACCATCCAACCATTCAAATGACATGTCGTGCACTTTTGTCTTGCAGTGAGAGGAGGGTGAAAACAAAGGCCATCTTGTGTTGGGCCTTGAGCAAAAAAGGAACAGAAACGGAAACAGACATTGCCTATTGAAAAGCTTGTCAGTCAGAGCCCTCAGTTCCATATCCTGAAGAATTCTGACATTTCAGTTCAGTTGCTATTTTACATTTACTTCTATGCAGGGCAGAGTGCACTGACCACATTATTAATTATTTCCTCAGTGGTTATTAACAACAGATTAGTTAGTATATAAACTTACAATTCACAGTCTAATAAGGTGAATATTAATGCACATGTAGCACAATCAATATGCAATATTAAAAATATTAAAAAATAGCAAGTAAGTTATTTATTACTGTGGCTGACAAAATAATTACACATTTTATGAATGGATTTGGTTGTTTGTTTGTTTTGGAGCCTAATTGACAGTTTCTTGTTTGAAGTTGTCTTTGCTGAACAAATTAGAAAAGATGTTTTTGTTGCATTTAATGAAATAAACTGAGATTACGGGGATACAGGCTATTTTTAGTAGACATCATGTAAGGATAGTGTAACAATGAAAATTCTAATATTTCTTAAAGGTGCATTGTTAAAAAAAATGCACATTAACATTTATTTGAGGTTAAATGTTACTACTGAAAATTCCTTACTTCACCTTTCCCTTCCTTGTATGTTGGAGAACCTATATAGCCTTCAGTTAGCATCAAAACTCAAAAGATGTCAATTCATTAAATATAAAAGGCTTATTGTCAGGTACAAATTTATACAATCAAGTGATTGTAAAAAAACGTATTATAATTATTTGACCTTGTTTCTGCTGAATGAAAATTATTTCATCTAAATTTCTGTACACTGTACTTATTTTTACATTAAAAGTAATCACAGTATAATGCAGTGTGACTAGGTCATATGCAATACTTTAATCCGTAATTGAACTGAATGTTGTCTGTTTACGATAATCCAGCCCAATGTCACAGTTTGATTCTCTGTTTAAGTTTGTGGCATATGCGGAAATAATTAAAAGGTAGCCATAACTCAGAGTCATTCTTTGCCGGTACAATGCCCAACTTAGAGTAATTGTATTTCCAAAAAAATGATATACTTAAAACTAATTTACAATTGAGTGTCTTTTTCTGAATGTAAACACATGGCTTTAATGGATTTTTTTGAAGAGAGCAAAACCTATGTATATCTAAAAAAAAAAAAAAAAGGATGTTTCTTGAAATTTTCTTAGCAGTTTCTTAAAGTGTAAGCCACCTAATATTGTGTCATTTTCATTAATGCACTAATGAAATCCTGTTTCCCAAAACATACTCCATTAAAAAAATACCCAGGTCTTTAATTTAAAAAGATGTACATGTTATGACCATATGTTTGACAGATCGGTTCTCATTTCTGTGGCTTGGTTCTGAAAGCGTGGCACAAAATCTTGCTTGAAAGGACAAGTCATCTTTTACTATCCATCTGATTAGTGACTATGTGTTCACTGTTTTGTGCACAGACATCTGAGTCTATGAGTCAGTCCTCTGAGAGAGAGAGAGAAAAGCTCAAGGGCAATGATCATGTCACATGTTTCAGATCTTTTCTCTTGTTTTTCATTGCACATTGAGGAAGAAGAGCAAGCAGTTAGAGTCATAAATAAGAGTCCAAAAGTAAAGGGAGCCATGTCATCTGTTCCAACACTGCACTAGGGTAACCAAAAGGTCAGGAATTAAACATAGTATAATATTGTCAAAAATTACAGACAAAAACAAATACACATCACACACTTTGCATTGATTTATGATACTCATAAGACTATGTTTCTTACTCTTTGGGGTGACCTATTTATCATACCAACCATGTTCCATAAATAATGTCTTGTAGAATTCACGTTTGTCTCCATATGCCAGTCATCATCTGTTGTAAACCATCATGGAGTGTTGTTCCCAATGCATAATTTATGCTGTGCAATTAAGAAAAATCAAGCAAACTAGTCAGGCTTCCCCAAATGTCTGCCATATGTGGGTCTATGTCCTCCATAGAGAGCATACATCAGAATCAAATATGATAATGTGGGACAAGACTTTACTTTAAAACATCACATTTTCATTCAAGATTCAGTATTAATTTTGAAACTGACCATTTTTCCTGTATCTAATTTAAATCTCTACAGCTCAACGTTCCACATTGCTCATATCAAAACCAATTTATTTCACAACTGATCGATTCAACTTCTCCTTTTGTGGGTCTCCTCCATGACTTCTGAACCAAATCACTTTCACCACTTACAATCCCTATTACGTTCATTGACACAGACCAGTGTGATAGTCCAAGTCGGGAAACTGACAAATAATTGAGAATGAAGGAAAGAAAGCCATGCTGACAATAGGCATATAACGCTTCAGTCTGAAATGTGTGTAATGTCTGCGCCGCAGGTGCATGACTTTATTCTGCAACAAGGCAGAGGCGGTGGCCCCTTGGACACAGACACAGCATCATGAGGATCACTGTAGCAAAATGAACTTCACCAGAGATTGGGAAGAAGAGAAGGGTGCACTTCTTAAGGTCTACTGCTGTGCTGAAACATTAGTGTTGTCTCTTATCTGTAAATAAAAGCTTCTGATACTTGAGTAAATGTAACATTGAGAAATAATGCTACAAGTTAAACTAAGTGAAGCAAAATGTAACTTTCTTTGTCCCTTATTCTTTGCGCCGACAAACGTTCTTATTTCTTTTTGGTCACCTTGCAGAACTGAAAATAAGCAAACACAGTCTTATAATCAGTATAGCTGTGTTAAGTTCTTAGTCTGGCCCCTCTCATGGGACCAATACACTTGGAGAGACTCTATGACTCTAAAAAGAACAGCTACCATTGTCTGGACGTCCAGCCACGTTGAGTCAAAACTTACTGTATATTCTAGAGCATCAAATATATTCTGTGAAATTGTCACTATGAGCAAATCCTTGTCCATGTCTGACAGTGGAGAAGGGGTAGGATTAAATATGCTTTTTCCTGCTTCTCTTTGGAAAGATGTATCCATTTCTTTATTTATTTGATTTTGTGTATTGTTTTATTTTTCTCTCTTATATTGTATTATGTTCACATGTTCAAGACAAAAAAAAGGAACGGTGACTCTGAAAATGGGGAGCAAAATTTCTCTCCTGGGTTTAACGAGCTTTGTCTTTGGCACATATAGTCCATCCTCATAAAGTGCCACACATTATAGGCAGGCCTTAAAGAGGACCAATATAAATGCGAATGGTGTCATTTTTTTTATCACCACTAAACGGTGTAATCTGTTTTAGCGTAGCTTAGTCTGTTTAAGTTTAACAAGAAATCATGTGATAATGCACACTATGAAGAACAAACTCATTATGTCACTCATTTTTTACTGCTTTATCCTCCGTGTGAGGGTGGGGGGCTGATGGAGCCAATACCAGCTGACATAGGGCAAAAGGTAGCGTATACACCCTGGACAGGTCGCCAGTCTATTGAAGACATACAGAGATGAATAACTATTCACTCTCACAGTCAGTCAATATATAGAGTTTCCTGAGTGTGGGAGGAAACTGGAGTACCTGGAAAAGACCAGCACACAGGGTTAAAACATGCAAACTGGTGACTTTCTTGCTGTGAGGCAACAATGCTAGCCACTGTTCTACCATGTGACCATGCACTAATTGATAATAATTATCAATATTCCTCGGTAATTAATGAATAATCAGGATTAATGTGACTCTCGTACTGGGCGAGTGGGGAAGAAACGGGGGTTGTAGAGTTTAAAGTGTGGTTGAGAGAGAGCAAGGCTGATGCTGGATGCTGTTCGAGTGCTGACTGATGAGTTCTATTAGATGGCCAATTACAGGAACATTTGAATGAACAGCATAAAATACAGAAAGCTATTCGTCATTTAGAGGTACAGCAGCTCTGCAGGTAATAATAAAAATATCAATTTATCTTAAAACTCAGTGAGGAATGGTAAAGTGTCTTCACCACTGCTGCTTCTCATTTAATAGCAACAAGGATTGTGGGTAAGAGATTGAATGATTTGCTAAATTCTATTAATGTAATGTGATGTCATACAATATCGGGGTTGACTGGGATTCTTGTTGAATTATCAGCAGCATCCATCTCCTGCCCGTTCCCTTTAGAAGCTCATTTTGTAAAACCTATTTATCCCTATTGATTTCTCATTAGACATTAAATTTCAGTGCGTCCATGTTATTTTCGTCTTTTCTTTGTTTAGAGTTTGATTTTGTCTGAAGGCCTTAGTTTCTAATGAGCTCCAGCTTCAAGATAAAATGGTTACTCATGAGAAAAGCTTTACATCCGCATTCTGGTTGAGTTTTGCTGCGGACACTCCTTGTGTCTGTGCTTGTGTGTGTGTGAGCTGAGGAGGAGATAAGAAGCTGAAGAATGGCTGATGTGACGGCCGTCTACTCCTGTTTGGTCTGCCTCTGGAATCCTTTTCCCTTGTTTTTGCCTGGCAGCTTGTCTCCCCCACTTCATCAAGCAATGCACTTCAGCTGTGGGAAGTCTATTTAAACCTAGTATTAGTAAGATGGCTCTCTCTCTCTGTTGACATGTTGGTCATTTTAGGTTTTAAGTCATGCACCTGACACTCACAGTTCACCACCAGATCTGCTGAGACTCCACCATCATAATAACTTTCAATTCCAAGGTGTTATCATTTGTAACCTGTAACCTGGTTACTAATGGAGCTCCATTAGCATTATATGTCCAAATGTGCCAGTCCAAAAGGCACATTGAACAATTAGCTCACATTAATATGGATTTGTTCAAAATTCAAAGTACCATTCAAATGTGCAGAGACATTTGATTTGTAAATTGTTCTGTTTTAATGTTCTCAGTGGGTAGGTGCAATAGACAGTGCTTTATATTCATTAGTGTAGTGAGTCTTTTGTCTTAGAACCCCAGCACGTAAAAAGCCACATGGATGCAAGTTATATGAGCACACAGTATCAATGACCAGAAAAGTGAACATTTCTGTTGAATCTCACTCTCACTCACTCATTTTCTACCGCTTTATCCGCTGAGGGTCGCGGAGGGGGGGGTGCTGGTGCCTAACTCCAGCTGACATGGGGCGAGAGGCAGGGTACACCCTGGACAGGTCACCAGTCCATCACAGGGCCACATAGAGACAGACAACCATTCACTCTCACATTCAAACCTACGGGCAATTTTGAGTGTCCAATTAACCTAATCCCCAAATCTGCATGTTTTTGGACTGTGGGAGGAACTGTTGAATCTCTTTAAGTAAAAACAACTTTGGTCGAGTGATAAAAATATATCGTTTGACTTTGTCATCCCACAGAAAAATGTGTTAGTAGCCACCTCATCAATAATGAGTGATTAAAAAGTTGCTATTTAATAATTAGGTTTTAAATGATGCAAAATTCAGCTTCATTCACTGCTCTGAGACGGTGGGGGCCTGCAAAACGTCAGCGTTTGTACAGAATGTTAACTTAAACACTCTGGTAACATGGAGAAAAGCAACATTATCATCATTTTGGTGGGGGGTTTAACAACATACTGCACATAACCAGAGAACTTGTTTAGCAGCAGTCCTCCGCTCTCTGTCTACCTCTTCATCTTTATCAGCAGCACCTGCAGCCTCACAGCAGGAGGCTGCTCCTCTTTCTGTTCCTTTTCTCTACTTCATTTTCTTATTTGTAGGAATTTTTTATAAAATCTTTTCTGTGTGTTTTTACATTGAGGTAAGTCACATTTTTAGGACAAAGACATCTCAGCTACCTGGGAAACCAAAGGCACTAGTGAAGGAGCAGGTGCAGTTACTCAAAGCAATCAGACAAACTGCTAATAAAGTGCACTGAGGGTTTTTAATATCGTTACAGCTGTGGAGGAGGAGTTATGTGAGCTAGGGCTCCTATGCGTCACTGAGCCATATATTTAGACACACAAAAAAACCTGACTAGAACACTGAGGGGAAACAGTTTTTATCTTTACTCCATAAATCTTTACTCCAGTTTTCACATGTTCTCAGCCACTTTTTTCTAACATACTGTATAAAATGTGTGAAGAGGAGAATCTGTATTTGCTTTATAGGGTCTTTAAGCAAGTTTCACTGTTTTCTCCATTTTCTGCTGGCAAAAATAGCAACAGTCTAATGAACGAACTGAATGCTAAGTGTGCATTAAAATAACTTGTTTAGGGGATTGTTAGGTACTTGATAGCATAGTTGTAACACATGGAAACACATTACAGTGAAGACACTATACTATTTAAAATAACCTCTAATTTTAAGCAATAGAAATGGCAATGTTTGTACATTGTACTGATTGCACAACAGAAATGTAAAAATGTAATCTTTGCATTATCACAATAATAGTCAGTGAGAAAATGAACACAGCCAGATACAGTACAGTACATGGGCTACATGAAGTACAATGAAATCATTGTACTTTGGCCGGTGCCATGATGATGTTTTTGCAACTGTAAGCTCACAGATGTCCACTCATATTTGCTGTACTTTATCATTCATTTTCCTCAAAATGGTAAAATGATTTACAAAATGTGCTATTGCAGAAGACCTGACAATGTTCAGTGGTGTAGTACGTTCATTTGCACAACAGAAATGTAAAAATGTAATCTTTGCATTATCACAATAATAGTCAGTGAGAAAATGAACACAGCCAGATACAGTACAGTACATGGGCTACATGAAGTACAATGAAATCATTGTACTTTGGCCGGTGCCATGATGATGTTTTTGCAACTGTAAGCTCACAGATGTCCACTCATATTTGCTGTACTTTATCGTTCATTTTCCTCAAAATGGTAAAATGATTTACAAAATGTGCTATTGCAGAAGACCTGACAATGTTCAGTGGCGTAGTACGTTCATTTTCCCATACCCTCCCATTCAAACTGCCTTTTTGCAACCAACGGTGTCCCCCCCCCCAAAAAAAGAAAAAGCTACTTAATATATTTTTATGTATACGGTCTATAGTTAATGCAGGTGTAAATAACCCTGAAATATGCAACAATTTCTCCACAACCCGGTGTGAGTGAGTTCATGTGTGGATCTCTTTGCGAGGAAGAAAAAACATAAACCACAGGGAGTGAGGACATTTTGTCTGGTCCTCACAACTTAAAAAGGCTTTTAAGATGGTTTTAGGAATATGGTTAGACTTAGGTTTAGGTTAGTGTAAGGCATTTAGTTGTGATGGTTATGGCTAGGGAATGCTTTATGAGTTCCACACTATGAATGCTGCACGAGAATATGTGTATGTGCATTTGATTGTATAAAATTAATGTGTATGTGTGTGTTATTTGTGCTCCTATGCATCTAAACTACAACTGCCCTCACTCTGTAATATGAGTTTGATTGTACTTTTCATTCAGTGAAGAGGTCTGCAGAGGTAATAAACATGGAGGAGAAAGGTGCAAGGGGACACTTGAATGAATGCTTGAAAAGAGAAAGCAGTCAGCGGCTCACTGTCATCTCTTATTTGTCTCAGGCACATCCACAAGCAGTCCTTTTAATCCTTCCAATCTTGGCCATAGTCAAGACACCTACAAATGGGAGCCTGTGTGTCACTTGTTATTTGAAAGACATGCAATCAAAAGTGCAGCCTCTTCATTTCCTTTCCATTCAAAGCCTGATACACTGACAGCCACCTTATGATTGCGGTGAGTTGTCACATATCTGCTTTTATTTAGACAGTCGTCTTCGTTTCTTTGTGGAAATATCAAAGATCTTTGCTCCCTCTCTTTTAGACTTCCTTTAATCAGATGTAATCACGTCACATGAAACGGGTTGAGGGCAAAAGGAAGGGTCCCTGACTTTGGCAGCTAATCACCCTCAGTGCCCTGTGTGTAACATGTGCAACCCTCTCGACATTAACACTGGCTGACTGGCTGCAAGTGACAGCACAGTGCTGTTTTTCAAGGCTGGTGGGTCTGGAGATGCAGGGTGCTGTTTAATATGCATGCACTCACTAATTATAGCCCTCACACTCTAATGATGTGGCCTCGAGACTGTCATAGAGAGAAATGGTCACGGATACGTATGCATGGACATACAACTACTCACGAGGAAGCAGTTTCTGGCTGATTGTGAATCAATCCGAGGACACCCTTAACAAATTAGCATGCTATTCCAAATCTGAGATGGCAGTGCATAGGTTTGCATGGACCAAAATAAAAAATCATAGAAAGTAGAGATGACAGCAAAACATGAGAGTGATCCAAGCAGATTTTGCTGAAAAGGGACATTATAAAAGACAAACAAGTCCAGACAAAAGTGTATCAAAATAAAACCTGCTCTTAACCCATGAGCAGCCCTTTTAAGTTGAGAGAGAATGTGAGGATCAGCCACACATTTCAACCAAAATATTGCCCATTCAGTGGTTTCCTTGAATTGTGGGGAGGTGATTGTGACAGAAAAGCAAAGTAGTAATTCACAAAAACAGACCCAGAAATGTATACAAAGTTTGCACCACCACTGTATGGCTTTAGTTGAGGATGAAAGCTTGTGTGTGCATGTGTGTGTACAAGTCTTGGATGAAGATACTGTGGTAGTTCCCTTTGAGAGAGCTCAGGCTGAAATTGAAAGCAAGGCATCCTAATTGTCCCTTAGCCCTCAGCAGGGTTCCTGCTGCTACATGGCAGAAATTCTACAGCTCTGTGCTGCACTGTGAAGGAGATTACAGCATTGTGTATGCTTTCTGAAGCTCAATCGTCACCCAGCTCTGTGGGTGGTTTTCCCACCCACAAAATGGGTAAATTATCCCATCACAGACACCGACCCACACCACTCCTGCACAATTAACTCAGCCTGACACATGGCAAGAGGAGCAGGTGATTTGGGAACAGCTTTTTCAGTCGTAAAAAATCGATCTAAATGCATACCCTCGCAACATTTACCAGAATTGCTAAAGCTGCTTTTCTCAGTTTTACTCCAGCTTTCCTTCAACAGAGCCCATCTGTGTCCACCTCATGTTTCAAGAGTATAAGAAATGTTCTCTTAACTCTGGCATATGTAGGAGCTTAATTAGACA
This sequence comes from Brachirus orientalis, assembly GCA_016785285.1. Lineage (NCBI taxonomy): Eukaryota > Metazoa > Chordata > Actinopteri > Pleuronectiformes > Soleidae > Brachirus > Brachirus orientalis. The sequence continues at coordinate 3,359,263 of JAFBJR010000258.1, read as the reverse complement.
TGAGTACAGTTGATTGCATAGTTTCCAGCACTGACCCAGTTGGCACAGTCATATTCATCATAAATGCTCTGAATGTGAATGCCCCTGTGGTTCTTCTCATGTGGTTGACAGAGAACATCATGTTGCTTTAATTGCTGTTTGACTCTGTGTGAGGACGCAGAGGACACAACCAGGCAGGTGAAGATATTTTATAGATTAATGCTTGGACAGTATCAACATGTTTGACATTTTTAACTTTTCTGTTTGGCCTAAAATATATGTGTCCACAAAAGGGAAAACAAGCATGTACTACTTCAACTTTGCCCATCGGTGCCTTGTCAAGTTTAACTTCTTTATATTCACGTCAAACATTCTATGTCTTTATGCCTTATGTCAGCATGAAAAGCCCATCACCTCTGAATACATATGTAAAGTTGATATTCCAATTGATTTTTTCGTTTTGTTTTTGTTAAATTTAGAAACATTTTACCATTAGGTTTCATTCAGTCATTCATACAGCATTTGATTTAGATTGTTAACGCTACCTAGGCCAGATTTAGATGTTATAAGGACATGGGATTATGCTCATGGAAGCTTTGAAATAGTCTAAAAGCACCTTCGCTTGAGCTGAATCATGTTACCCATTTTATAACAAAATTAAATAATTGTACTTAGGTCCTTAAATACAGGTAAACCAGCTAAAAAAAAAAGAAAAGGCTTTGTTCCCATTGCCAATAGAGAAGTTTGCCTCTCTATTTTTTCCCCACTGAGTCATGTTAAACATCAAGCACGTGCCAAACTAATGCATCAGAAAACAATGTGTCAGGAGCAGGAAACACAACACAGAATACAAGAAAGTGACAGAGTTGCATTTATTTCATAGTGATTACACATACTGCCTGCCATTTTATTTTCTAACCCATTTCTTTGCAGAAAAAAAATACCATTTGTTAGTTGCTGTTATGGTTTTTTGACCAGTAGAAAGCATGTTTATAGTTCAGTTAACTACTAACCTACTTACTTTTAGTGTTTTGCCTTGTGTGTTCTTGTTGTTGCATTGGCCTAAATAATGACATTTTAACACTGAGAATGAACACACTCATTCACAGGAACACATACACCTCTGATGAATGGTTGTACCTTTCAACCCTGATTTTGCAGGTAAAGGTAAAACGTGCAGTCATCCATCGTGTAGCCCACCGTGAGCTTGTGTGTGTTTGTGTGTAGGTGTTTGTTTGTGACTGCGTGAACAAGTGTTGGAGGAAAAGGAAAGACAGAGAGAGAGAGAAAAATTACTCAGTGAAGGACAAAGCTTGCTCAGCACTGTAACTCTAACATCCAGCTAACCCTCTTATGCTTTGGGGTGATAGTCACACAGCAGGAACAGGAAAAACAATATCAGATTTGCAACATTTAAGATGTCTTTTAAATTTACTCTCAAATGACACAGCCACACTGTGGCAAATACTTTAGGACAAACCTTTCAGGACAACTCACATTTTCATTTGAATATTTTCAGCCAGACATTTTATTGCTTCCCTGGATTTTTTTTATTGCACCAGCAGATGTTCTTCAGGCTATCATCAAAGAGATTTATGCAAGCTGATTACAGCCAAAGAGTCTCCAGGACTCAATAAACATGTTCAAGCCGAAAATGGACCCATGGCTCTTTCTGGAGCTTAACAAGGTCTGGTCTCCTTTGGTCTGTAGTTTAACCTGCATGTGGAGAGTGGCTGTGCACTGTATGACATATGAAAAGTTAAAAATGTTGCTCAGGATTGAATGTGATAGCCAGAATCTTCATCTCTGTCACAATACAGTACAGTCAGTAAATTGAGTCAAAACCAGCATTTCCTCTCTTTCTTTAATTTCCTCTTCTTTGTTTAAGTCTTATATCAGCGCCTACAGAGATTTATCATTAAGTCATCACTAGTTGTTTGTTAGTTGAAGGTTTGCAGTTTCATCCTGTCTTTGAAGTACTCCTGCAAGACACTGCTAAGTTGGCATTTGAGTTTACTAAATAATGCATTTTTCTGAATTAAATGCCCCAAACATAAACTATAAAATGACCCAGAGCTCAGGTCAGTGTAACAGTTCCATTAACAAAGTGACTTCCCTGCATTTCGGTACCTTTCATGATTTCTCAGAGAGTCGGCTGCTCGCAGTGTGTAGTCACAACTCTCATCAGTCTCCACTAATTAAATAGTAAGAAAAAACTGTATGACTGCTGAAGTTGCACTCCAGCTAGTTCCTGTAAATGGGAACTAACTCATTGGCTAGATAAATTAAATAGTGCATTCTGTACATTTAGTTTGTGAGCTTGGGTTTGATACACAGATATAATTCACAAAGTAGATATCTCCGTATGAAGCTAGGGACTGGGACTATATAGACTCCTCGAGAAAATGTTTACTGACGTTATAAACCAACTGAGAAGTATGATTATTTTCTCATAATCTGTTTTGCAAACCATTGATTTTTCCCACAATGGTCATTCAAGAGAATACAGGTCTCAGGCACTTCCACAATGGCTTCATTTTCCAGACCTGCAGAGATGTGTTAAAATAACAAAATGTAAAGTCATTTGAGTCTTAAATGGAAAACAGTAAGCACAAGAGTATGCTATGGAGACATTGAGGAATACTGTGTATAGTATATTTGTTTGTGTGTTATGGCTGTGTACCTCCTGCTAGTGCTAGAGTCAGAGCAGCAAACATACCTCTCACTGCGTGTCTGCTTCACAGAAGGCAACAAATTAAGAAGTAAACAGGTTGTTTGTCTAGCTGCATCCCTAAATCGGTAATTAGAAACTACTGACTGAATGGCTCCAAATAATCTCTCTTGTACATCCCCAAACTCCTGTGCAGGCTGGTAACCTGTCTATATCAGCATTCATCTATTGGAAACGTTCGGACTTAAGTAACACAGATTCATTACATACAGGCAACAGGGACCATTTAGGTCTTGTTTGTTGTCTCCTGGGTTCTGAGCTGCCAACATGCAACAACAACAACCTGCCCAAACAGTAATTAATAAATGACCCTTTATATTAACTTATAGTGAACTCTTGAACTGGAATAGTAAACACCTTGCACTGTATTGCTCTCATGAGTATCAGCATAATAAAAACCACTGAGGTTGAAAACAATGGGGATTTTTTTTTTTTTTTTTTTAAATCAACAAAGCTAGAGGCTTAGATGCTCAGGTGTGCACTGGCTGTCTGATATGGGTACTTTGTCTGAACACAAACAGTTCTGATAATCCTCTGAGCAATTAATGTCTTTAAATTGTGAGCAAAAATCTTATACGACACTGACACTCCATTGTCCTCCTCCAGTCCAAAGGGGCTCAGCTACTTTGACGATGAGTTCTCAACAAATGCTGTAAAACAGGCAGAATTGTGTGTCACACAGCACAATTAAAATCATTGATTTCCTTGAGGGCAGCTAAAAGAGATTGCTGTTCTTATTGACCCCTTGTCCATTCCAATCTGTTGATTATTTCAATTGATTTGAAGCTTTGTGTGAGATGACACCTCAGTTAAGTGCAGTTTGTACGTTACATTCATTAAATCCTCACATGAAAAAACTAAAGAATGAGATTTCCTCACATGTCAAAGTAGTGCATTCAGGGTTTTAGTGGGACAATGGTGGTACATTTATTTTAGAGAGCTTAACAGCAAAAATACAATGAAGAATGGATTAACCTCCGTGTTAAACATGTACAGTGTAAGAATGTAGAGTAAAGAAAAAACCCATCACCATCAAAAGATCTGTGAAGCTTGTTGTACATTTTTTCTGTTTTAAGCTGATATTTCAATGAGTTATGCCAGAATAAAATAAATATTCCATGTACTGTATGGCTAAATGACACATAGTTATCAGTGTAAACAGTATGCCTTGTGTGTAAAAGCTAATGATTGACTCCTCTGCAACATTAATTTGCCATTAATTTGGACAGCTAACCTTAGCCATAACCAGTTACTGCCTTAGAAATAAGGCTCTGCCTTATTAGAAACCAGTTTTGGTCTTCATGAGTCTTACTGGTCCTGCCAAGGTCAGTATCCATGCCAGTAAAGGTCAAAAGGAGTTGGTATGGGCCTGTAAATCACCTCCTGCTCCCAATGGTCTGCTGCTGGCTGAGCCACTGTTCATTTCACTAACTACCTTGGCCATCTTCTATTTAGTCATCATTAATCGTCGGTCCTCTCTTCCCCTCCCCCACACCATTTATGTTCCTTCCACTGTTCCAATATATGTGTAAGAGCTGCAGTGATGAGTAAAACACCAACAGGCCCAATGGCAACAATGTGAAGTTAACAACAAAGAACGAATAACATCCTGCTTCTCTGATGTTAACAAGAAAAAATGAGATCCATACCAATTTTTCTTTTTATTCCATTTATTTGCTGGCCATTAAAGAGAGCTGCAGACATATACAGTTCCAGTTTGGTTCTATCATTCATGCTCCTGGCCGGTAAAGGTCAGCTGTTGTCTGAATCAGACTGATATCAAAGAACAAAACCATAAACAAGACATTATGAACAATTTGCCATCACCAGTCATAAAATTATGTTGTTCATTTGGTATTTTGATATTAATCATTTTTAGTATAATTATAGTCATTATTCACAGTGAACAACCAGTAGAGCTACTCCACATATATGGAAAAAAACAGCTTACCCAAATGAGAAAATAATTCTTTCCAGTATTTCTAGAAGTTTACATGGTATGAGATTAGGGCAATATGGCACGAGGTCGCTAGTGAGATTAATTATTGAGCAACCATATTGCAGCATTTGGGATCCTGGCCTATGATTCACACATAAATCCATCTGGTAGGATGTCCTGTTTCTGTCGAAAAGAATTGGATTAAAGAAGTCAAGCTTTCCCTCAGTGTTTGCTGGGAAATTTCTCAAACTATCTCGACATCATGAACACCACCAGCCAAGTTGGCCTGAGAATTAAGCTGTGTCTAGTGACCAGATTGAGTTTTCCCAAAGCTTTCTGTGATGATCCGTGTTATGCCTTGGGTAACATCAGAGTGGGGTAATTGTGTATCGCATATAATGGGATGTATCAACTTAAATTTAGACTAAGCAATTTTTGCATCACTGTTTACACCCACCATTTTATCAGACATGTTTTGACCAAGCAAAGTTCCTAGATGTACTGTATCCTTTGTCTTATTCTCAAATGGTTGTGAGATTTAATTTCCTATAGCTGTGATCATTTAGCCAGAAAGCCAGCTGTGCAAAGCTATACTGCTATCATAACATTCAGTAACTGTTCTTCATTGTTGGGCTTTTTGCTGTTTATTTCCTTCCCATCAGCCTTTAATGTTAATGTTTCACTGGTGATACCTTTCACCCCTATATTCATGTCAAAGTGATTTATATGCCACAGTCAATATAAGTGTTTTCACTTCAGTAAACATTTCCACAGGACAAATCAAGGCAGAAATTTACTGTGGCTTAAAACATATCGGACAAAACAGTTATTTGTATACAAATGGAATTTATTGCTTTGTCTGCTTTTGAAAGAAGCACATTTAATAAGCTGCCAGTTGAGTTATCACAAATACAGTGGCTGGATGTAAAATGTTTTGACTGACAGAATAACATTTGATTGACTGCTGCATGCACTTACAACGCAGTATTTGTATTGAATAATGGCATGAACATTTCAGCAAAAAAATTCAGATGAACATGTCCATAGTACAGTAGGTAACATTTAACATCAACATCCATAATAATGATAAAATATAACTTCTTCTACGGTAAGAGTTAAAATATTTGATTCTACAAAATAAAATTGTCCACCTCTTTCACTTAAATTAAATTATTAGGGTCTGAGCACACAAGGTCCCTTTTGGAATTGCTCTGTTTATTATTATTATTATTATTATTATTATGTTCCCAAATTAATCGCATTTTTGAAGGCCTAAACATGCTCAAAAACTCGTGAATTTTTGGGAATGCGTCAGACCTGGTGAAAATGTACACCTGAAATTGGTTCGGTGAATGGGCATGAAAAAATGGAAGTGGGAGGGGCTACAAATGGACACTTCTTTTAGGAAACTTCTTTTAGGTCAACTGTTGCCACCTTCAGTGTATATGAATGAAAGTTGGCACATGTGTTTATCAGGTTGAGGCAGTGAGATAAAGTATATTTTCTTCTTGAAATACAAATATAAAAATTGTGCGCCCCAGAAAAACTAATTTGTCAAACATTAGGATTAGGAGTACATTAGGACTTTTTAAAGTATGACAGCTTCTACCACAGCACTTCCAGGTAGGAAGATAAAAAGCATTTATTGGAAAGAGTATTTTATATTTTTTTATTTCTGTTGTTTTTTAGTCCTAACTTATTTACCATGGGATTCGGTATGACAATTTTAGAACCAAAGGCATTGAGTGCAGTTAAAATGAATGAGATTTAACAGACAACATGGAAGCAGAGCGAGGATGTTTAAGGGTGAGAGGACCTTTGTTACCAGGTTCAGTCTTCAAACGCTGGTACTTTTCATGTATTTTTATAGGTCATTTTTGCCCACAACACAGAGCCCACCTGACATTTCAGTAGAAATCATCTCCCTCCCTGCCAGTAAGTTGAGTGATCCATCAACAACTCAAGACAAGGATGAATAGCATTTTTCATAGAGGAGAGTGAATTTAAGGTTCAGTGTGTAGTATTTGGTATAACTATCAAGACAAATTTAATTTAATATTATTTTCATGAATGTATTATCCCCTGAAAAATGACCCATTTATCACTTTATAGTACCACCGTGTTTGCAGAGTAGCCCAGAATGGACAAATCAAACACTGGCTTTAGGAAGGGCTTTTTATTTGTTTTTATTCTACCTGGAGGCCACCATAGTTTCTCATGCTGACATGGATGGAGAGAGTGGGGCAAAGAGTTTTCACTTTATTCCTGGATGCTACTAGTTTCTACACACTGCAAGTGTACCTGACTAGTGTAGATCCATGGGAAAAAGTACAACTCCCCTGATTCCAGCTGATCTTTATATGAATAATTTTATATTGTTCAAAAAAAATCATTTTATATATACACTTCATGGCTACATGATTATAAATAAATATGTGTCAGTGGCCTCAGTGAGTTGTAATTTTCTACTTAATACAAATACCATGCATACAGCATACTGTATAAGCTACTCACTATTCTTATTGTGTGTGAGTTAAAGTATACATTTACTAAATTTGGCTCAATCTAAAAATGTAATCAAAACTATAGTACATTGCAAAGGTCTTAGCCCACATTAGATGTATTAGTATTAACTGTTATTTCACAATCACTGTATTGAAACGCATCCAGAAAAAATAGGAAACGTGTATGCACTTTTCAAATAACTACATTTTCAGAGAGAAACATAACCTCTACAGGTTAAAGTGTCAAATATTTACTGTGACCCACTCTTACACTTGAACAGTAGCACAACTCTTGTTCTCTTAAACCCGAGGTGGGGCCCTAATTAATGTTGCTGGTAAAACCTCTATTTGCTCTTATATCTACATAAAATATCTGCTGTGAAAAAGATCCATTACTACAGGTTTCTTCAAGACATGGTTAAGCATTACATACACATATTTGCTAATATATGACCAACTTTAAGTCAAATCATTCCAATCCAAATAGCAATGACCATAGAATTTGACAGACATAAAGACAACAAAGCTGATGGTGCCCTAGGACTTTTGCACACTGCTGTACTCCCCCTGAACTCCCCCATGGCATTATGACCCACAGTCACTCCACAGTGTCCATGTTAACCCCCCCCACGTGACTAATGAGGTCAAATGATAAATTACACAGTCAGTTTAACCCAGAGACTTTGGACAGCACACAGAACAGAGGGAACTGTTAGCTGAAATCTGGGACACCTGTTATGCAGCATGTCAGCGTTTCCTTGATTATTTGAACAGGAAGGTAGTGTGACACCCTGCAGTGTAAAAAAGAAAACAAAAAAAGAAAACATTTGCTTATCTAAAGTGTTTAAAAAAACAGCCCTCTTATACAGTATAACATCGTTCCATACAACAGCTATAGCTGACATTTGCCTGGCATAGTGGTTCAGCAGACATTTACTGCAGGTTCATAGACAGTGCAGCTGCCTCTCTTGGGTTGAGATTAATTGCTGGATAGATAACGCCACAGTGATTGACAGTTGTGTTGCAGCATTTGAGGAGATGCGAGAGCCACAAATGTGGAGCAGCTCAAAGGGAACATAGTGTTGAGCGATTTGGATTCCTCAACGGAATGGTTGCTCATGAAAACTATAATTTTAGCTGACAAGAAGTGAACTTCGACAGCGGAGGATGGCGTGTAGTTGTTTAACACAGACATTTTTGAAAACTACAATAAAAATGTTTCATGGCTTTATAACTTTTTAAATACATAAAATATAGCATTTGACCTATTTTCAAAGCATTTTTTTCATTATATAACTGGAACAAGGATTATTTTGTATTTGCTGACATATCATAGAACAATCATTTTGTTTATTAGCAAAAACTGAGCAGATTACTATATTCTATAACTTGAAGCTACTTACAAAAAAATGTTTCATGGCTTTATAACTTTTTAAATACATAAAATATAGCATTTGACCTATTTTCAAAGCATTTTTTTCATTATATAACTGGAACAAGGATTATTTTGTATTTGCTGACATATCATAGAACAATCATATTGTTTATTAGCAAAAACTGAGCAGATTACTATATTCTATAACTTGAAGCTACTTACAAATGGTATACTCTCTCTCTCTCTCTCTCTCTCTATACATATATATATATATATATATATATATATATATATATATAAAACACACTTCTACTGTGTCTATTAGTTTTCTTGTGCCAAATACAATATGTATTTATTTATGTATTCCTAATATGAGTTGATATGGTCTGATACTCATGAGATAATCAGGAGGACCATGGGGCATAAAAGCCATGCTGTGTTACAAACAAACAAACAATAATAATAATAATAAAAAAGATAATTTGATGGAGTTATTTCTTAGTGGCCATGGTTGCAGTGCAAAGATAAAGACATCCTATCACTGGAGACCAAAACTAATGTAGCATGTAGAGCAGTTTAAAATTTGCCTGTGGTTGGAGAAACCCATTCTTGTGACTGGGTCCTGCCTAATGAACAACATGGTGTCTTAAATGACGAATAAATTGTGTTTTTTAGGCCAAGAAAATGCTCAATGCATCTCTAATAAGGTTAATGTAAGCCCCACTGGACTGGAAGCATTGGTCTAATTGTTTATCCACTCCGACACTATCCCCTGCTAGACTGACAAGAAAAAGAGTTTGCAGTGAAATTAAAATGACATTAAGTAGAAGGTGAATGTCCGAATGTCAAGCAAACCTGGTGCAATCATTAATTACTTGCCACTTTGTAAAGGTTAGTCAAACTCAACCATGTTGGTTTGTGAAAACGAGGTGAAGAATGCATGAATTACAGTATATGGCACTTTTCCACTATACAGTTCTAGCACAACTCGGCTTGGCTCGACTCAACACGGCTTGTTATCAGGCACGTTATTTTCCATTACTTCATAGTACCTCCTCAATGTGGGAGGGGTCTTCATAGAACAGCTGCACAAAACTGCCATGATGTCATTTTATATGCGACACGAACAAACCATTGCTAAGAAAGACAATTCTTTTTAGTGCACTGACTCATTAGAATCAAAACATTAAAAAGAATCAGTTAATTAAAAAGCACAGATTCCTGTGTCGGACGTTGCACTCATGACTCTTCCAGTGACGATAATCTCTGCCAGTCAGTGGCCGGCAGTCTGTCAGTGTCACATTTTAGTTTTGGCTCAGCTCACTTGGAACCTTGTGAGAGCAGGTACTAAAAAAATTAGCAGGTACTATCCCTAATGGATAAGCAAAAATAAAAAACAAAACAAAAAAAAAACAAGCCAAGTCGTGCTAGAACTGTAGTGGAAAAGCACCAATAGATTCCACTTTGTGTGGGGGTATACTATAGTGATGTGTGTAAAATGCATGGTTTCAGGCCTGGATGTTCCATTTCCCTAAACTGATTACAATTACAAATTCAACTGAGGCCGACACACCACAATAGTTATCTACGGCCAAATGATAGACTTCCTTAATTACAAATGGCAGACTTCGAGGCTGCTGTTGAATGAATTATTTCTTTCAGATTTTCCCACAGTTTCAGTGCTATTCAGTAAAACAGACAATTTGAACATGCCAGAGAGCTAAACTAGAGGCTGCTGTTAAATTCACTAGGGCTGCTGTTGCATACTGCGGGCCAGATAAGATTTGAATAATTCCCATATAGCCTTGCTGTGTTATCTCTGAGTGTACCCATCAGAAATGTGTGGTGCTGTGCTTACAAAGGTGACAGACAATGCAGCACCACTGTTAATCAATAACAAGCTCTGGGCACTGCATTGTATTCTGGTCTCAGATATTATTGACATTCCCTCAAACTGTAAGATCTAAAATAGGCTTTTCCTTCAAAGGAAAATTGACATTTTAAATTATTTTGTTGTGCTTGTGGAATTTTGGATGAAGCAGAGCTACTTTGTGTGTTTCAGGCTTCATGGAAGTTGAATGTAGCTACAGTCAGAAGAAAGTGACTGCCCATAGGCTTCAGTCCATGTGTTAGGGTGGTGGGAGTCTAAATCCTAAATCCATTAAATCACTGTACAAAGATTAGTAGGAGCCTGTTTGATGAAAAACCTTCTAAGATTCCCCACGTATTCCCAAAGTTGGCATGGCACTTCCAAAGTCTGCACTATCTGATATAAAACCAAATACTTTCAGCAAAATCGAGTAAAAATGTGTAAGACTGAATGTCATCACAGTTTAAAGATGATAGGAAGTTTTTATCTTTAGGAATCCTCAAGAGGGCTTTTGCACTGAACCCACAGATGGAGACGGAAAGAGGAAAGTGGGAAAATGGGAAAAATTTGATTGATAGAAACATTGCAGTGGATTCTAACTTTGGCTCTGCAGTACAACTATTTCAAGATGGATATTGTCTGCTGGTTGCCAAGACTATTTTGGGACTATGAGTTGTGCCTTGAAACCCTCTGATCAGTTTTGTCATCAGGTGTCAAGGTGGCTACACAGTGGACACATTCTGACACTCAAACCTCACTAAAACTAGTGTTTCTCTGGCATTACTAAAAATTGACAAGAGAAAAGGGGGGGGGGGGGGGGGGAGGGGGGGGGGGGAGCAAAGCCAATCTGCCATTTCCATTTTACTTCTTCATTTTTTGTGGAAATTGGAAACATGGAGAAGTAAAGAGAAAATCATAAGGTGCCATCCCTAATAAGCTCCATATGGGTGGCAGGTAGTTGCACCTAATGAGACTTTTCTGGGTTTTTTTCCAAATATTTTAAATGGGGACTAACTTTTTACAGGTGACAAACTGGTGCATAATATAATATTTTACAAACACCTACTATTTTGAATAGATGTAACAGGGTATTGTATATTTGTGGGTACAGATATACAATAAATCTGGATATAGTTATAAAGAAAGTCATAATAAGATGTTTATTGTTGATGCAGAACAGCACTGTAATTCTCCGGCTGATTTCAGTCCGCGTGTTTGTTCGTTCCCGTTAACAAATAAGCGCTTTGTGTACTTGTTTATTCGATTCCCTATCTGTTTGCCTTTTCTTGCTTACCTTTCCAGTTTTCCTTCCGTGAGTGGAAATGAATTCTGCAGCGCGTGCCTTTTGTTCAAACACAGATGAGCGCCCACGTGCCCTTCGCCTCTTTCCGACTTCACTTTTCCGCGTCTTGTGCATAAATAGATATGAACGGAGAACGCGTGCTGGAGAAGTTTTCAATGCGTGCGTCAAAAGTGCGTGAATGGTGGCGCATTGGTCGTCTGTATTCGGTGCTGAATGAACGGGAGGTGGTGGTGGTGGAGGAGGAGGAGGAGGATGAGCAGCAGGAGGCAGACCATACATTAACTCCTGCAGGCTGCAGTGGACTCTCCAGTGGATAGAAGCTCAGACGGAGGGATGCGCGCAGAGCAAGACTGACTGCTTTTTCAGAAAAAAAAGCGATAAATGGAAGGACATTTTACTTAATATTTCTCTTTCTGTTCTACCGGGGGATTTTACGCACCAAGAAAGAGTGACAGAAATCGCTGCAGAGATGAGTGTTGCGTGGTTTCACCTGCTCCTAAAGGATCCACTCTCCTGATATAAGGACCAAAGAGGACAAAACAAGGCTGCACATGATATTTTCCAAAACATCGCAAAGGTGGAGCGATTAGAGAAGGGCTGATGACGGGACTATTAATCCTTTCAGTGCATCAGAAGCACCAAAGGGTATTGGAAGCGTTTGGATGGAAATCGGGCGAGTGTTTAGAACTATTTTTGGTTTTATATGAAACTGGTGATTAGTTGTTGTGGCACATCTGCACGGATTGTTTTCTTTTTCCTGTCACTGAAGATTTCATTAAGGAGTATTTTTTTTTTCACCGACAGGTTTTATGGTATGTGTGGTTCCCTGGTGTGAATTCCAAGAAACTCATCTAAACCTTTTTTCTTTTCTAGTATTCCTAAATCTAAATGGAATTAGTTGAGTCTGAAGCCGTTTGTGAAAGGAACAGACATGGTTCATGGGCACAGCTTCCATCACGGTAAGACATCATTCCTGGCAGAAGCACACTTGGTTATTGCAAGCTCAAATGCTATTGGATAAGAAGTATGGTAATCCTTTAATCGGCGTTAAAAGACTCCAAATATGTGAGCATCAGATTAAACTGAAATAAGAAACAGATTGCTGTTGTTTAGTTTTGGACTTCATAATTAGTAATGTTTTTTGTAACTGAGGAAACAACCTCAGAGAAATAGTGGTTTGTAAAAAATCGTGTATTTGAAGAAATGTGAATTGTTTTTAGTATTTTTTTTTTGTTCTTTGTTAAAAGCTCCATCATTTTTGATTGGGTTTGGTTAAGCCTCAGGGCTGAGACATTAAATTTTGTGCACACTGGCACAAAGTTACAATAATGGCCTCCAGGTTATGTTCTGAGCAATTTGGAGTCATGCTGGTTTTCTTTCTTTCTTTTTTCTTTTTTGCTGTATTAAACATCTAAGTTGGGATCTTGAAGGTTGCAAACAGAGCAGGTTTAGTGTTATAGTAACACAATGCTGACGTAAGGTTATCAAAACCAGAAACCCAAAATGTGTTCCTCGCTGACTCAACCTTTTATCAGCTGAAGTCAAGCTGCACACCAAGAAAAAGAAAACTCATCAGTCCACAAAATGTATTTATTTTACCTTTCTGTTCTTACAGTTGTTGCAAGTCTTCTCATACTTGGGTTGTCTGGGGCAACAAAGAAGGATACAGCAGGTAATCTTCATCACCACAACCACAACTCTTTATATCCCTAATCCTACACACTTTAATCTCCAATTTTTCTTTTTTTTTGTTTTGTTTTATTTAGTAAAAAACAACTCTGGAGTAAAGCCTGCAGGTCAGTGTGGAACGTGGGTGAAAGAACCAGAAGGAGGCCTCTTCACGTCTCCCAACTACCCAAACAAATACCCACCAGACACAGAGTGTGTTTACATCCTTGAAGGTAAATATTCTACTCAAGAAGCAGTAAAAAAAAAAAAAAAAAAAAGCTATTTATCCTCAGATGAAGCATTGTAGGGGTTGTCCTTGCGAGTGGAAGTGGGGGTCACAGTAACTGCTCAAAGAATAATGAAATGTATTGGTTTATTAAACATCGAGCAGCCACTTCAGGCTGTTATTTTCTCTTTTTTTTCACACCAGGAGACAATAATCTACTTGATTAATCACCACATATAATCAGGGTAAAATATTACCAAAGTGAACGTGGACACTTAAGATGATCACAGCTCTGGCATTTCAGAGATTAATTGACTATCAGCCAGGATTGGTGGAGTATATTGAGCGAACGTGGGTTGCTCAAATTGAAACAGGTTGAACATTCATCAGTGAAAGCATGGCTAATATTTTACTCCCTGCCCTATGCTAGGTGGTAATTGTTTTCTTTGTGTCTTCCAGCCCCCCCAAGGCAGTGCATCGATCTACATTTTGAGGAGAATTACTCAATCGAGTCCTCTTGGGAATGTAAATTTGACAACATTGAGGTTCGCGATGGACCATTTGGCTTCTCCCCAATGCTCGGACGATACTGTGGTCAGCACAGCCCGCCTGATATCAGGAGTAGCGGCAGATATCTGTGGATAAAATTTGTTGCAGATGGTGAACTGGAAGCGGTTGGATTTTCGGCAAGTTACAACTTCACTGCAGGTACTTTTTCTTTTTTTCTTAAGAAAAAGAAAAAACAAAAAAACATGTTTTGTTTCATTTCTTTGTAAGCATATCAGGGTTTTATAGCTTCAACAGCAGCTTCAAATGAATAACAAACATCATCCAGGGAAGTTGGCCTTCAGGGAGCCTCTTGCAGTTTTATTGATTCTCTGTCGGCAAACACTCAGCATTTCCATTGGAAATATACTGTCACTGGCTGAGGCACTGTTGTGACTGGCCAGGTTGTTATTTCCATTCTCTGTGTATCACTAGTGATGGGGAACAGTGTCAGATTTTAGTTCAGTTCAGCAGCACCTGTCCTTACTTCAGTGCGTTGGTAGGACCCCGAGAGATTGTCGAGCACAATCATGGCAATTACAGTTGTGTGTAAACCCTTGGCTTTCCTAATTTTCCCTGTCCTTCACTGAGGTCCCATTACAGGGGAACTGTGAGGATTAATGACAAGGAATCAGGGCATAACCATAATTTTAATATTCATTCACCCACACTTGACTGGGTCTGATAACACTGTCAACTTTTTTTTGTGTGTGTTTGAAGCTTGAAAGGCATTGTGCCAGGAAGTATGAATGGTGTACCAATTTGTATCTACATCCACTGCACCTTCAGGAGATTTACAGTGAGTGTGTGTGTCACTGTTATTCAGTACATTTCACCTGAATAAAACATGCAACTAGTTACAGGTTTTTGAATTAAAGGTACTGAGATCAGCATGGGTAATAGATTTATTTCCTTTAGCTAATATCATAGTGAGACAGCAGTAATGCTCCAGTACATTTATAAAAGCAGCTCAAATTCCATTGTAATCCCAATAATAGTTACAGTGCTGCACTGTCAAAAACCAAAATTTTGATTTGGATGTAAAGGAGTTGGAAAGGAAAAAGAGGTTGAGACAAGTACTGATATGATTTTCAGGTGTGTTGGACATAGTTGTGTTCTTCACCTTAAGGTTTGCTGTCTGCTGAGGTGTGAGTTAGTTATTGAGGTGGCTTATTTTATTATTTTATACTGCTTTATCAGGTGTGATTTAAGTTTTTCTCTCTAAACTACACCTTTAATGGTGCACTTACGTTACCTCATGTAATGTAATGTGTTTTTTTTTTCCAGGAGTTATATTGATATCCCATTCTGTCTGTAACCTACAATAAATGTAAAGCTGCTGCTGCCAGTGTCTTCAGAGAGAGATTATTGCATAATTCTCACAAATTAAAATATGAGACATTTTGCAGCAAATACGCCATATACAGTAGTATATGTGAGAACTGCAAAGTACATACAGTAGATTAACTAAAATTGATTCCCCTTCCCTGCATATTTGTGCATATGATGGGAAACATCGTGTCTTTACCAGTGGCTTTTAATAAAATGTACCTTAGGTTATGTGGCCTTGTTGAAGTTTTAGAAGTAGAGAGATCCCATAACTGAGCTTGCTATTTGATTTCCTTAATATGCCTGCTGCTGCACATTGATAAAGTCAGTTTTTGTTTGTACAAGCTCAGAGACATTTTGTCATTCATAACACATTGAGCAGTGGCCACTCAGACATCTCCATCATCATTATCTTTCTTTCTTATCCCTCAATCTCCTCATTTTGCCCCATATCTCTTCCCGTATCAAATCTGAGCTTTGACTGGTTGTTGCCTTTTCATTTTGTGCCAGTGAGGAAAGCAAACACAGGGATGGTGGATGTTATTATGCAAATATAATCAAATTTAAACATTTTCTTAGCATTTCAACATTGATGGATTGATTCTAATTGAGCTCACAGCTAAGTTTCTGATGGAGTGAGGGAGTGTCTTTATTAGGGGATCAAGTACTGTAAAAACACCAATATCTCAAAAAAATAAAAAAAAAATCTTGAAATCATAGAGAAAGGATAATTTGTTGTTTGTATTCCTCAGAGTCAGAGACAGAAAATTTTATTTCTTTTTTCCTGCTTCCCGTGGGAGATTCATTGAAATTTTGCTCATGAAGAGGAAAAAATCTCTGCCTCTTGACTTGATAAAAAATATCTATGGCATATGATTTACATAATTAAAGAAGATTAAAGTCCTGAATTCACTTGACTCGCTACTCTGAAATCTGCGTGAATAGTGTCTCTCATCTGCATCTGCTCTGCCAACCATGTTAATTCACAAAGCCTTCCTCTGATGAATGGGAGTGACAAAAACGAGGCAACGTAGGTGACAGGAATCAGCTCCTCGCACTTCCTTTCCTCCATTAGTTTTAGGAGCCTAGAGATAAAACAAACTCTTCTGCCACTTCTTTACATTCTGCCAGTGTTCTTTCAGAGCCTTGTCCTCTTGATGACTAATACAGCTGGTGCAAGTGAATGAAGCAGCAGCAACTGGAATCTCACAGTATCCTGTGTCATATTATATGCTGAGGTACTTCAGGGAAGCACTTAAAGTCTGCAGATGCTATGTATTCAGTTTATCTGTGCGGAGGAAGTAGGAAACTGTTGGTGTAACAGACACCAGAGATTCACTCAGAACAGTGACTAAATGAATTTGGCTGCCATGGCGATGTGATGCACATTTTATTTGTCAAACAAATTACACCCAGATGCCTTGTGCTTGGTCTCTTTTTACGTCATGGACAGAAAAACAACAGCAATTTCTTTTCCCCCACCACTGCAATGGATTCATTGCAGCAACTTTTTTTCAAGGGTATGAAAAGTATGTTCTGAGATTGTGTGTGTGCGCGCGTGTGTGTCTGACAAAATTGTAATGCAATCCAAATCATTTTTAACAGTTTTCTATTGAATGATTTAAGCTATTAAGACACACTGTCTTAGCAGTGTGAACATGGAGTCAATCTGGCAACCTCTGTGTCTCCAGACTGTCAGGAAATTCTAATGGGCTGTGTTAGGTGTTAGGACCACACGTGTGGTCCTAACACCTAACACAGCCCATTATATACACTGATCCTGACTCAATCTTGATACTGGTATACAATATAGTAGCCTTTCAATGTACAGCCTACTGCTGATTAGTGTAGCTTAGCACAATGAAATGGGGAATGGGGAAAACCAAGCTCAGCTTTCTCTCTCTGATAAGAAGATTATCTAAGAAGATAAAGAAGATGAAATAAATAGTTTGGCAAACCACCCACGCATGTCATTTGGTACTTAATGTATTAAACCAACAACATCTAGTGTGTTAAATAGTACGCTTATAAGCGGGGTGTTTCATCTGTTTTCAGTCTTTGTGCCTCCCCTTCTAACTCTCATTATTTTAAGAAATTATCAAAAAAAAAATGTTATTTGAAAAGGTTCCCTAAAATGTAAGGTGCTATAGACCTGACTCTCAAAAGATCAAACTGGTTGTGGAGTAAGTGAATCAGAGTAGTCATTGTGTTCTGCTAGGTTAGTCCATGTATTAGAGGCAGTTTATTCATTCTTTATTAAGACAGGAGAGCGTTAGACAGAGGAGATGCTGTAAATCAGCCGAGACAGTGTTTTAGAAAAGACTAAGCCTTGAGTATGTCAGGAAAATGGACCAGTGAACTGGCAAAAGGGTTCCTTAGAAATGTTCACTTGTGTTGTTTCAACCTTTTGATCTAACTGTGACATTGAACTTATCACCAGTGTGTTGTGGTGCTGTTTTGTAAGCCACTGCAGTTAAATGTTGTTGTTGTTTCACCTCACATGCATTTGCCTGGTTTATGTTCCCCTCATCCGTGGAGGTCAAAAACAGCCCAACAGTTACCTCTTGACAAGTTTCGTACTGACATATTGTAAAAATTACACCCAGTGTTCCACTTCTCAGCAGAGAAAAACACTGCTCGGTGGAGCGACGCTTTGTGTGTGAAAGTGTGTGTTTCCAAGGTTGTTGGAGCAAGGTTGTCCTAGGGCGCCTTCACCTTAGAACCCTGTGGACTGGTAGATTAAATGGCGTTTCAGCACCTTAAGCCAAAGCTAGAGCAAATAAAACTGCAACTTCTCCTTCTTTTGCTCCCTGTGCTCTGAACATTGAACATGCTGTTTGCAGAGCCAAGATCTGGTCCTGAGGCAGATGCTGCTATATGAAAGAAACTGCATTTCCTTCTCATTTGAAGTCTCAGCTATATGTGCATGATAAATGCTGCTGTGATGTAAATCTCTTTTGCAAGTCTTGGAATACATTTAAACATAAAATAATTAACTTTTTACTTCAGGAAAAAGGACATCCTATATTGGATTCATTTCAGTTTGTACCTATAATGTATTTAATTTGAATGTATTTGTTATCTTATTGCAGTTTTTTTTTTGTGACAGTTGAAAATTCTTCTTCCCCAGTGTTTAACAGTAGTTACATCTCTAATGTGGCATTATTGCCTCCTTTTAACTTTAATAATATAGCCAGTATTCCTTGGACCTTTAACAAATATAATTTGCATGTGGAAAAATTAATGCTGCTTGGTGCTAAATGCAAAGTATTCTCAAAGATTCACAATGTTGAAAAAATGCATCTCCGAAGCAATAAACACAAATTAGTCAGCATGCTATACGGCCACATATGTCATGGTAGCTCCGCTATGTGTCGTTCATATTAGAAAGAATCTAATCTGGATCGAAAATCAAGCTACACTGATAAATCATAAATACCTTATAGCCTCACCAAGCTCCAAATGGACTGAGAGTCATTTAGAAATAAAATGAGTCAGATAGTATTTAGGATTAAAGCTGGAACAGGATATATGGGCCTATCATAGAGGAGACAGGGTCATGAGATTGAACCTAGATGGGCTCAAACTGGAAAATTGAAAATTGAACCAAAGAGATTGACTCTTGGCTGTTGAAGGGCAGCACCACTGCAGAAAGCTGGACAGAAAGTTCACTGAATTCCCCAGTTTCGCATCCACCTCTAAAGTCTTTTGCTGGTAGCAACTTGACATTTAAACGTTGGGGTGATTTTTGTACACTTGCATCAATGAAACTCCAAATTATTGACATTCACCATGTTGGCAAACATATAAACATCTAGGATGGTTGTCACTGACTGCTTCTCAACTTAAATTATAAAAATCTCTAATTGAATAATGTAATTAGACTGGAATTATGTTGGATTTGGCCAAAACATATAGTGGAGATACAAAATTTAGCAGTCATTGGTTAATCATTGATTTTTAAAATAAGGGAAAACATGGTATTTACCAACCTGAGTCTTAATACATTGACACAGTTTAAATACACTTAATTCACAGAGAATAGAGCAAAGCTCTTGTTTTTTCTATTGCATTACCTCAAACAAAATCCAATAAAACACTGTCAAATCATTGTCCCACACTGCTATCACACCTAAGGCAGTGGGAGTAAAATTTCATTTTCTATGGCCCAACACTGCTGGATGCTCAGATTCACTGTGAAGCACAGAGAAAGATGAAATTCATAAGCAGAATTGGAGAAAGAATTCTCCTGTGGTGCATTCGTGTTCGTATTCTTCCAACACCTCAGGTTTGTTTGCCAAAACAAGCTACTTGGAAATACAGTCAAACCTAATAGGTCTTGAAACAAACCCAAAGACACATATCCTCTTTCTAATGTTTTTCCTCCAATGCTTCTTGTCATTAATGTTCTCTTTTTTGCTGGTCACATTCTCTGGGAGCTTTTTTCTGATTGGTCGGTGTTACCTGCTGTGTCTCTGATTGTCATGAGTCTGTCTCTTTTTCTCTATGGAAAAATGTGTACTATTTCTCAGAGCGAAGTTAGTTATGGCTTTCAGGTGTGATGCAATTTCCCCAAAATAATGCTATCGGCCGAATGACTATTAAGAGAAAAATTATGTCATGTCTTTGTTTGATTTTCAGACGACTCATTCAGATGAAAAAAAGTTGATAGTGTAAAAACTGATGAAGAACTAACTCTCTTTTGGGTTTCTTGTGGTGTCCCTCATCCAGCAATGTGAGTTTGGGATCTGCCCCCACCAATCTCATTTCAAAGAGAATCCTTTGCTCTTATGTGGTGAAGGAAAAATAAGAGTTGCTGCATTCCCTTCACACTGCCTCTGTTTAAGCAAAAAAATGATAGATAAAGTGAGTTAGCATTGCAGGCACACCACTTGCAGCTGTGGAAGATGGTCACACTCTCACTATGCTCACTCATCTCTCCTCTTCTTTCTCTGTGATCAGCTAACACTACATCCTTTCTTTTCTCCTATCCTGTTCAACTGCCATCATGCCTAGAGTACATGAATCTCATGTTTCCCACCAGATGTGCCACAGAAATGAAGGCAGAGGTGACATTATTTCTGTGTTTCAGTACTTAGAACTTCGTCAGCCAAAATGATCTGGGTTTTGTCTGTAATGTTGCAGCAATAAATTGGACAGTGTGCAGGGTCTTTGAGTGTTGTTTAGACTGGCACCTGTCTCTGATAATAGATATGGGGAAGTATCTACTTTCATGATTTTGCACACACAGAGTGCCAGGAATGTGGTGACATTGATTAAAGAAAGACCTTAGGACAAGATGACCTTACACATCTTACCAGTCACACTCTGTCAAGGTCTAACTTTAGGGTACTTACGATAGACTCACAGGTACACAGTGGAGGCTTCAGCTGAATGCGGCAGTGGAATTGCAGAACTATATTGTGGGTCTGTTACTTTGCTTTGCTTGCGCCAGGGGTTGAGAAATGTTCAACTTTCCAATCAGCAATATGAGTCAATCAAATAATGCTATGCAAATATTTCAGCATAATTGCTAACTAATCAAATCATGTTTATGTGTTAAAGATTAAACCAGGGTCACTGACCATTTTGAGACTGATAGCTATCTGAAGGGCAGAGAATAATATGGAGGGCTGCCCTATTATCATGTACATTTTACCATTTCATTCATGAATATTATTCATTCAATTCCATAGTATTTAATTTCACTGTTTACTCTAAATTCTTATCACAATTTTTTTTGATCAATAATATCAACAGTATTGTATGAAAACATGCATTTGACATCAGTATTTCATCCAGGGAGTTTGGGCTCTTGGATGATTGTTGTGGCATGTGGACTTTTGGACCCTGCCTATGCTTGGGGGATATACTTTGACCTTGCCCATCCCTGTCCCCCAAGGACTCACCTGACTTGGGGTCCCCATAGACCTCTACCTGTTCCTGTTCCAGTTCTCCACCCAGCCCGTGCTTGGTGGGATTCAGCCCCTGTACGTGGTCCTATCATTCCCTAACCTTCAGGTACTGATCCTGGGCACCTCACATCCCTCTACCTGGTTGCCTGCAGGCCGGGTGCATGCTATCTCTGGATCTCTTGGATTGGTAGTCTCAGTCTCTCCTGCCCTGTGGTACTGCTGGTTGCTCAGTACATCTGGGCCATGATAGGCCTACTGCTGGGGGCTGACCAGACATTGACGCAGTTCTCTACTCTAATTCGTAACCACATCTAGTGACAAACCTTGCACACACAGAGAGCGATGTGGGGGCACACACACAAACACATTCTGCTGCACTGAACTTCAGACTTCATTACTTTTCAAGATTATCCAGTCAATTACACTGCATGCCTAAGCTGCTGGACAGGACTGGTTAAAATAAAAAGAGTTTATCAGCCAGTGAAACTTAACTCACTGTTCAGCAGGATGGCTCATATTTACATGTTGGTTGTGTCAGTTACTCCTAGCCAACTGCCCTGCAGATCAATCAGTGGCTCAGCCTGTCTCCTGCTTCCATCCTCTGTGGTAATTTGTTAGCCAGCCCTGCTGTTCAGCTGCAGATGCTGTCCAGGTCAGAATACTGCTCTCTTTTGCTTTAAGTTTGCAGCAGTGTAAACCTTTGAGGGTGTGGGAGTTATTTGTAGCCAGATTTAGGGATTTTATATCTGTATATCTGGATGTATACCTATTGTTTTCACACACTATATGCATAGGTACTGATGTGTGCACACAGTATGCTGGAACATGTGTATTTGTGCATGTTTTTTTTTTTTTTTTTTGTAAATCAGGCATCTCCCCACGCAGTTACAGTCTTGTCTGCTTTCCTTTTCAAATCTCTTTGTCCTTCCTCTGCTGCATCCATGACAGACTGACTCACTGTGTAGCTTTTTCTACGTTGTACCCATGATGCATATGGTCTTTGCTCTCTGAATTGTGTTCAAAATTAGTTGGATTGTTGTCCATGCATTTATTCTTTCAGCTGTCTTCCTCTGCAGGCATAGCAGCTTGCTGAAGGCTCTTTGTTTCATTAGCTTATCATTGTGTTGGATCCATTGCTTTCATGCTGGGAGCCTGAGTCTCTCCATTATGCTGTATTAGGCAGAAATGTGATTGAGCTGTGTGCTTTATCTCTGCACACATTAAGGCCTCAACCCACTGAAAATGTCTTAAAGAATTATTCTCCCGAGGGTTGATGGAAAAGGTCTTTTTATTTTGGATACGTGACTGAATAATGTTAGCTCCTGATTTGTACCTCTGATTTCAAAGAACATTGCAGAGCACATTGCTTTACATGCTTGACAAGTTTTGTTTTGTTTTGATTTTCTCATCAGTGGTATACTTCATTTGGGAGTTTGTGTATTAACATACAGGACTGAAAAGTTTAGTAACTGATAAAAAAGGAGTACAAATGATGAATGTGTTTTTTTTTTTTTTTTTTTTTTATATTTGCCCAGTGCCCATTACTCCCCACCATTTTCTTACACCCTCCGCAATATCAGATTGGATTTCTATCTTATCATCAGAGAGCAAATGTCCAAAGGGATCCCAATCACATTTGGCATCAGGGTCGTCTAATACGTAATGGCAAGTTTTTGTGTTGCCACAGGGAAAATGATGTTGATGTTCAACAATGGCTACAGGACAAGATGATAGCGGGATTATGAAATATGGAGTTTGGATAATTTGTACATCATTTCAACAGACCCCCACAAACATCTATAATACTCTCTTATTTGAAATGAGTTGAGGGTACATTTCATGAAATTAAAGTGCAGCTTGGGTCATATAATGCTTGTCCCATTCTTTTGGGACTGTGTTGGAGAGTTAATGCATATCATTACCATTTGATGTGCTCATAGAACAGCCACGACAAGTGGTTTATGGTTTGCAGCAGACTGTAATTTTCCAGCTTCTCTCGGTCCATCATTAATTTATTTATTCTATGGTTCCCTAGTGTAGAAATTGTAATACTGTAATAATGGGAGAATATTTGTATACAAAGCAGATTTAAATCCGGGCTGCATTTGGAGTTGCCTGATTTTGAAGCTTATTCACAACCATATTAGCAAAAATTCTAAGCGGACTGCCATCAAATTTCCCCACAAAAGTCCAGCTCAGTTCTCTTTCATCAGAGTTGCTGTGACACTCAGATGATTGAGTATGTGAGCTTCCAGGCTGCTAAAATGTTCCTACAGGACAGACGGAAGTCAATTTTGAATGTTTACTGTTTTACAACCTAACAGTGTGTGTGACATTTGGTGTCCTGGAGGTGTGAAACAGATTGCGCAATATTCTGTGCAGTGGTTTCAATATATATTGAGCAAATTCTCCGAGGATGTCGAGCATTTGCTCGGCTCTGAGACCTTGAGTCACAAAGGCTGAAAAAAAGCAGGAAGGATGACAACTAACAAACATTAACACTCTTAGGGTGGTGTTGGGTTCCATCCCCTTTTATCGCACATTTCATTGTCTTTCATCTTTGTCCAAGTTGAAACCTCTCATCCATTTGTGATAATTGGACTGCGACAGAATGTTGTTTTTTTCTCCAACAGTGAAATACCAGCAAGTCAATTCTTTTTTCACTGGACAACTGATATTTGTGTGGTAGAATGCCTAGACCAAGGACATGGAAAAGTTGTAAAGCGATCTTGTGTGTTCATCTCTGTTTCTCTCTCAAACACACACTAACAGCCTGGTGGACAGCATGGCCTTGCTGGCATTTCATTTTCCATTTGGAAAGCTCGATTAATCACAGCACCCCTATACAATGCAGCGCACATGGCCACCCACTGGTGTTGGCTCTCTTTATTCCCCTATGTAGGAAAATGTTCAGCAAGGGGAACGTGAGGCAGAAGAGCAAGATGAACACTACAGCTGCATTACTGCATGTATGAGAAATAAAATGTAACGTGAAAAACAGAAAAAGTGGCAAAGAAGGAGGAAACAAATGAGGAAAATATTTGGATTGGATTGGATTGCTGTGAACTGGTATTGGCCATGCTGTGAGGAAGAATTTTAAAAGATTGAGGCGGCTTCATGTCCCCTAATGCTCCGCTTCTGTCTGGCTTTTACCTTGTGGCTTTTAGTAAGCTTTTGTGCCTAACACGCATACAAACAACTCTTTGAAATGCACAGGCACACAGAGTGATTCCTGCACTTCCACATAAACAGCTTAAAATGCCTTGGCAGTTTGCTCTCCATGTTTAAATTGCCATGCATGAAGAATCTGCATTGGTAGATAACAGTTTTTCTGTGACAGTTGGCTGAAATTGAGACTTGCTGACTTTACATGCATGAAAGGAGATAAAGGCGGTCTCTACTCATGCATGTGCTATGATTACTCTTTTAGTGTAATGAAATATCTCAATTGCTGCTGGGGAATAAAATTGTTTTGGGATATTCTTCAGTTTGTCAGAAAAGCAGATTATTTACCCATTCAGCACATTTATGTAATTTCTATTTTATGATCCTGCATAGTCATGTTTGCAGTAAATCTACTTTTTAGCTGTAGAAAAAAAAAAAAAAATTTTGGTTCCTAATGTGCAAAGATGACTTTTCTCATCCAAAGCTTCAGTCAAGATGGATTTGAAAAAAAACACTCACATCTGTAGGCTTCTCCAAATCTCTATACACCAACACAGGCATACACACAGGAACTCTGCTGAGCGGCTGCATCTGAACCCACAGATCAAAAAATCTTTTTCATTTTGTAATCTTTGTGGGCTAATATCTGTTCTTACTTTGTATACCAAAAGTGAAAACAGGCATTATGCAGGTAATTTATGACATTCATCTCTATGTGGAATATACATATGGTACAATACTGCACACATTTTCATCAAACATACTTTATATTTGTTTCCACTTCCCCGGATTGTATTGTCTTTAATTTTCTTTTCATTTTTTTTTTTGTATTAGAAGTGGTTAGGCTCGGCCAAATGTCTATTTAACACTGATCTCCAAAGTCTTCAAACTTTACTTTCTGATATTGTTGATATTTCACTGTCTCTCTCAAACTCTCAGATTTTCTCTTACTCAAAAGCATATGTGTGAGTTTTCGACTGTAATGGTGAGCATTGCAATTTCTACACATTCATGAGTTAATCTTAATCACAGCCACAGACACATGTCAAACAGAGAAATAAAGAAAAGTGGGAGGTGGAGAATGGAGGGTGCTGGATTATAGGTTTAAACCCCTTTAAGAATCGTCTTTGTCTGTTTGTAGTTGATCAGAGAGATTGACTGTGATCAAGAGGGATGTCTGACTCATTGATTTTATCTTATGGAATCTTAGATTGTGGCAGAAAGAGATCAGTGAAAATGATTAAATTGAGTGTGTGGAGACGAGGGCTTTGGTGTGGCTTAAATAATAATTTGATGGCAGCCCCAGCTCTGGAGAGAGAGGTCTTAACACCCAGTGCTCTTGACATACTACTTGTCAAATAGCAACATTTTATTTATTTTTTTAAAAAGGGCTTGCAATTTAGTGTTGTATTGCAATGCTGTTTTCCTGCCTCCTCTGTTTATCTGATTTGGAAAAATTTAGACCTGTGTTACTCCATTTTACGCTGCTTCACATCCTTTGAGCTGGTGAGAGACAATGCTACATGCAAGAATTGCTTATTTGAATGTGTCTGTCCTGAGGAGCCAGCAAGTCAAGTAGAGATTGTTCCTTGGTCAAGTATCCTCCCACTACTGTGGCTGAACATGTAAAAGTTATGTTAAAGCATAGAATTGATAGTCAAGACAAACAGCCCAACTTAATCTCGAATATTATTTGCCAGAAACACAAATCCGTCAACCTGATTCTTTTTCATCTGTGGATGAGAATACATGGTCAGAGGACACAAATGTGCCGGACACACAGATATTTATGAGCCAGCTTTGAGAGTTGCAGTTGCGTGGTGCACCCCATATCTCTATCATGTCTCATCGTCCCACCATCTCCAAGGTGCTGTCACTGCTTTTGCTTTGGCAGTCACTCAGTTTGTGCAGGTCCCTCTTGTGCACACTCACTGTCATACGATATGGTAAGAAACATTGTCCCCTCTACTGGATCCATGAACAGGTCATTACAGCTGGAACATTCAAAATTACCGGTAGATTGAATTTTGAACAAAGAGTGACCGCCCTATTATGTTGTAGATGACCCCTGATTCTTCATCACATCAGGTTGGAAAGAAGTGTTGAAGTAGAATACATTATACAAACACATTATACTGTTTATCTTTACCTTTTTTCTTTGCATTACAGTATAGTGGTAATGCAAATGTAGTAATAATATTGAAGCGACTGCAATATGTCTCTGAAAAAAATCACAATTAGATGTTTTACCCAAATCATTCAGTTCTACTACACAATCTCTCTTGTTTGCAGTCCAATCCTGATTTGGGATATAAATATATTCATTTTATCCAATATGAGAAAGATTTCATCTGCTAGAGTTATTGTGGGCCACAGACATGTGAAGCAACAGATATGACAGCATTTTCCCCTAAACAACAGAAGTGATTATAAGTGAAAAACAGGTTCACATGAGGGCAGAGCAAGAGAGACAATCAGCTCTTCTTTTGTACCAAAGGTTTTATTACATTTATCAAAGCGGAGGGACTGTACAGTGAGATCTAAATGACTTTCCTGCTGCTGTCATTCCTTTTTTTTTCTTTTTTTTTAAACACTCTAAGCACGGCAACACATTCAGTGTGATTAGCCAGCTCACAACAGAGCCACATTTCATTGCATTGCAAAGATCTTTATTTGATCCCACTCCTTTAGCACATTTTCTTGTTAATACCCCTTCTAATGTCTGATTAAAACCCTCACATAAATGTACCCTCAACTTCCAATCACACACACACAATTTGAAAAAAATTAAAATCATTTAAAAGCATGTAGTTATCTCACCCTCTTCCAGTGGACATTTTTATGTAACTCAAATGATGCATGACTGCTTCCATTAACTTCTGATCCCTACGTTGGCATAAATACTCTTTTCAATTTAGATAGTGGCGAGTGGTGAATGGGGCGTTGCGTCGGTGTGCATGTAGAGGGCCGACCTCCGACAGACTTCTTGACGAATCACTCATCCTTTTATGATTATGCTGATCTTCACCTATAGAACTGCAGCAGTATGTGCACATTCACAGACATTGGCTGTCAGCAGTGGCGTACAGGTGTACATCTCTTCATCTGGTGACAAAAGCCTGATATTGCATATGGAATTTTTGTGCCACATCACACGTTTTTTCACTCATTCAGTCATTGCAATCAAGTTCCCTTCTAGAGGTAGATTCTATTTACTCACTCACTCATTTTCTACCACTTTATCCACTGAGAGTCGCGGGGGGGCACTGGTGCCTAACTCCAACTGACATAGGGCAAAAGGCGGAGAACACCCTGGAGTGGTTGCCAGTCCATCACAAGGCCAGATTCTATTTATTCTATTATTATTTATTAACTCCATCATCTGCTTCCTTACTCACTTACCCGGGTTTTATGCAACGTAAATGCAACCTTGTGTTTTTGACCCTCTCTATCAAAATCTACCTGTAAATAGTTCGGGTCTGAACATTGGAGCCTATTCTCCACTCCACAGCCAATTGAACATCCATCAAAGACTGTGGCAGGGCGAGAGGCTAAATAAACTGAAAAGGATGACAGAAATGCTTCTGTTGTTAAGACACTGATACTCCCATGAAGGTCTTATCTCAGTGGAGTTTTTTTTTATTATTTTTGTTTATTTTTGCAAGGACAGTGCACTATTAAGTTAGCTTGCTGCTAATTTGTAACTGCTGTCCTTAGGGCAAGTAGGCAAGACAACAAAAAAATAATATTAGAGTTCAGTTACTATATATAAAATCAAGTAATCAACAATGAATAATAGTTGGCATGAATTCATACAGTAAAAAATTAAAAAGCAGAAAGAACTAAAAACTAAAACAATATGAAATACACAACAAAAAAAAACAAAAGTTCTTGTTGACTTATGAGTTTAAGTGAGAGTTCAACCTCCTCATTACTTCACTTGTGAAGGTTGACTGGCTCTTTCTGAACTAAGGTACTAATCACCCTTAGAAAATGCCTGTTTAATCCAATACTACAGTGACTGGGGTAGATCAGACATCCTCTGAGCAGAGGAGGTGCATGATATTTAACAATTTAGAATTTTGACTGTGTGAACCTGACACTACAGAGAGTCAACTTGATGTCGCAAGAAGGGCTTTTCAACCTGGAACTGTCTGAAAAGTGAAGAAGAAACAGCCATCCTCCTTGATGGATTATGCCAGAATGCTGTGAGGGCCACTCAAACACACTTTGTGACTTGGTATTGATTCAGGAGAAGATGAAAGGAAGTACTGTGTGATTTGATTTCTCATTCAGGAGACTTAATTCCCCCGATGCACATTGAAAAAGAGACTGTCTTTTTGATTGCACTGAATCTGGCCAAACAGGGTTATTCTCTCAGGGAGATCAGAGTCATTCTGCCCATTTTTATTTGACTTCAAATGTTATGTGCAGAAATAAAAATGCACCATATTTCACATTGTTGATGGCTGTGGACAACTTTAATCCACTATGAATCTGTATACTTTTGTATGTGTACCCTTTAAAGGCAGAGTAATATTCATATGCAGTTCCTGGCAGTGATAAAATTATCTCTATTTTTATAATAATTATATAATTTAAACTGGCATTTTGCTCAGAAAACCCATGTAGGGGATGCCAATTAATTATTGGAAATGTACTTTGCATCCTCCACACGTCACAGATACAAATATTTGCATAAAGCTGATCAAGCTTCACTTTGAACTGTATGGTGACAGATCATCGTCTCAGCAGTTCTAATTTTCCCTTTCTTAAATGCAATTAGAGTTGGACTCTGAAGTAACCAAATGGATTTTGGTATCATGCTGATCCTCAGTGATATTGATATTGATCTTATCTTTGTGGTTGTAACAGTGTAGACAGTGTTAGACATGAAGTTAAAAAAGACCATGTGTTTCAGTTTGTTGCAGATTAAGCATGAATCTGTTCAGTCTGAAGAGAGTATAATCTCTGTTATAACAGAATTCGAAAAGAATTTACAAGTCAGCATAGAGTAAACAAGCAATAAAGCCTCCTCATGTCAAAGAAAAAATTTTCCCTGTGTATGAGTTATTAAGAAATACTAGTAAATATCATGTCATGTGTCACATTGTGGGACAACTTTGTCTAGTTACAATTTGCATAGTAGCGGAGGGTGATTAGAATGATTTGATCATGACTTAAAGTCTTAGCCAAATTGAATTGAAATGATAGTGGCATTAGTGTCAGCATTAATAAACATCCGCCCTACTGTATTATTGACTGTGTTTGGTGTATGGTTGATAACCAGTTTCCTCCAATGACTCTCACAAGTGGTAGAAATGCATGGAATTCAGTTATATTGGACCTGTGATCGGTTACTGCTAATACAAATGACTTTGTATTAGACTCCAATTATGGTACTTGAAACAACTTGGATATGCAGTGGAAAACACTGGGGATTATTCAGAAATACTACAATACAGTACAATTTAAAAAGAAAATATCACCGTGATCTATATAAAGACTGTTTTTATATCAGTTTCAGTAATTGCCAGAAAATCAGCATTCATTTAGGCCATGTGACTGAAAAAAATGCAGACAGACAAACATGCATGTGCACACATCCCCCTGTCATATTTTGTTTTCCTTGCCACATAGATGCAGTGTAAGCACTCTGAAATGGCCAATGCACCAGTAACACACACTCACACAAGCTCACACACGCACACGCGCGCACACAGGCACACACACACACACACACACCTTAACTGTGTCATTATTGATTGCTCCTCTCTTTTTGCTGAGACAGATGCTGTTTCTTCTGGGATGCTGGTAGACCACTTGGCTGGTGGCCTTTCTTTCTCCCCATTGCCTTGCTCCTTTTCTTGTTAGATAGCTATGCTTCATCACCAGGCACACACATGCCTCAAGTCATCAACACATCTCGCCTGAGTTTAAATGACTTGCTGTCCTTTGTATTTGTCATTTCCCACCCTTTCCCCATCCTTGTCAGTTCCTATCAGGCTTTGTTTTTCCCCATTCTCCACCACTTGCTTTCTCCTTTTAGTGTGTATTATTTCACTTTCCTCCTCAGTTGAAAAAGAAATCATGAGTTGATACTTGTTGGTACTTTATGAGTTGTTCTTAAACAAATCAATATATTTCATTATTGATGAATGAATGTGTTATTTTTGTTATAAGTCAGTGGTGCAGAGATTTTTGTTCAGTGTCTCATCAGCATAATCACATTGTGTTACCAATTAATGCAGATAACCAATAGGTTTATATACTTTGTTAACTATACTTATGTTTGGTTATAAAATGCTTATTTGTTAAGGTTTGGACAAAGGAGAAAGAAGGTTCAAATATCAGAATAGTAACATAATTTAATGTGGTTATTTTACCTGTCTGTTGTCTGTCTGTTTTACCTGTCTGTTGTAGTACCTCTGATTTGCACTGTAAGATTGTATATTATTTGTTTTGCATAGATAACATAATCAAAAGTTGCTGTGGGTAGTTAATTCTACACATTACTGTGTTAGTGTCATTGACAAGCACATTCAGACTCAGGTGAAGCTTTCACTTGGTTCAACAAGGTGTCACTGTGCAGTTAGCACCTACTGTGTCTTTGACATTTATTCTGTTCCAGTTAACTCAACCAGCCCCATGACTTTTCAGCAGTGACACAAAATATGAAGCGTTTTTTGAGATCCATAAATACACAGCACACAGGTGTGCCATGTGCACAAGAGGTGCTATAGTGTTTTGAGTGAAAACACAGTCTTTTTACACTGCCTGTTTTTGCAGTTGAGAAAATGTGGCTGACATAATTGACTCAGCTGCATATTTAATTTGGCACAGTCCCTGTCCTTTACAAATTACAGTTTGATGAACTGCAGTTAATTTAAAGTCAATGAGTTTTTAAAAACTCTGACCATATTATTATGTTATCATGCAGTAGTGAATGATGTTTTTAACAGCCTTTCCCTCCCAGAAAGCTTTCTTGTTTTCTAACACGTGAACTGTGACCTGCTGAGTAATTTGGTTTGTGGGAATCACAGTTGGAACAGCTTAACCAGCACTAATCTCCTCATCTGGTTCTCTCTGCTGTGTCAAGCTCGGCTGGCAGCCATCAAAAATAGAGATGTAGAAAAATACACCTTTGAAATAATGTATGTGAGGAAGGGATAATGAATAATTTTAGCAGGTATCAGAATTATTCTCCTTTAAAGCCTAGCAGCCGAGGGAACATTAGGCAGAACTTGCTTGTTTTGTTTTTTTTTATTTATGCCCAAATCTGGCAGATATATAGCAAGAGCTATGTTCTGGTACAGCTTTCCCTCTGCTTAGACCCCTCCAGCTAGTGCTGAGAACTAGTGCTTGGCTAGCTTCCTGTTGCCTTTTTATTGTACTGGTGGCAGGCAATAGTCCCCCTGCCAAGTAGGCCTTATCCTTACTTAAAACTGCAAGTATTATTTGGATAAAAGCACTGAGCACCATGCTGAAAAAATCAAATAGCATAACATTGGCATTATTAATGTTTGTATGAACACATCTAAAGTTTTATTCTTGTATGTTCCCCAAGCTTGCTTACCATGTGTGAACAATAATAATGTACATTATAAATATCTGAGATGATCTATTGACAAACTTTTTTGGGAGAGAATATAATTCAGAGCCATCATTTAAATCCCATGTTTCCATATATATTTCTTCTACATCTCGCTGCACCATTAACTGAAATTGCAACAAGGGGAATGAATGTGACACGAATGATGATTTATTTACAAGAGGGCAAACTGAAAACAACCAATCCATGTAACGATAACCAAAAACGCTGAGGCTGTCCAGTTGGCGAAGGCGGAGCTCAGGAACAGGAATCCGACATGCGAAACATGACGTGCTGACGAGGAGGAACAGGAAATCCAGGTATAAGTAGTCTGAGGCAGATGAGATGATTGGAGACGCTGTGGTGATTACGCTCCATGCCCAGCCGTGCCGCCAGCCTCCTAACCAGAGTATAGGACAGAGACAGACTAGGGAGCAAAAAGGAAGTTGACAAAAAAAAAAAAACAGGAACTAAACAAAAACTCTCCCAGCCAGGGAACAGAACATGACACCCAGCATATTATCATCAATGTATCTCCATTAATGCCACAGATGACCTTTGAAAATATGAACAAAAATATAGCACAAATACTTACTTCAGGTTGACTGCTGACAAATGAGTGGTATTCTGTCCGTTTAGGAATTTTTCTAGTGTCATTTCACAGAAGTTAAGAAATCTGAGAGAAGAAGTTTGACAAGACTCAGTCTGTGTGTGAAGAGAGGGTCTCAAACTGAAGCACAGGACATTTGTACAGCAGCAGAATATTTGAGTGTAGACTGAGTGCAGGTCTTGAGCAGGAGCAGAGCAGATTTGTTCTCGAGCAGAGGTACAGTGTTTGAGAGGGAGGAACTTTGCAGGCTCTGCATTCTACACTATGTACATTTTTATGAAATCAAAGAGCACTCATATCACATTTGCAAACACCTTAATGCATTATTGGTCTATGAGACAACTATGCATGTTAACAATATAGGCTCCTTGATAGCAGGGAACCTTTGGTTATTTAGGTTCATATAACAAATTATACAAATTTGTTGAAAGTTTGCAAGTGCTGTTGAAAGATAATTATATGATTATAAGTATATGTTTCGATTTAAAACATTTGTACACTACCAGATGCTGTACAAATACACTTTCTTCCTTTATTTAAACATCATTACAATATTTAATATGATACAAGTAGTTTTCTGTAACCATCATGTGCTATACGTATATAATGCATGTGCATTGTCTGAAGTGCATACTGTATATCGTAACATCTAATGTGTAGGTGTGACTGTTTTCATTTTTTTAAAGAAACAGCCTTTGTAATCCTGTGTACCATTCTGTCACTGCTTCCTATCATGTTAGGTGCTTTGACACAGTTGTCACACTACTAACAGCACAATGCCCAACATCCCTGGTGCAAACTGATGCTAGACATGAGTGTGACATGTTGAAATGGTGCAAACCTCAAGGTCTGAGAGGGGTGTCCTTGTTTTTGGAGGGCCATCTTTCTCACAAACCATTTGTTTGTAACTTTAGACCCTTTACAATGACAGTGGAGCACAGAGATCACTGACCCAGACACGTGCTGAAACTGTATATTTTAAAAAACATTGAACTACAAACATGGGGCCTGGATCGTAAATAGAAACTAATGCAATGGATGCACAGGGCACTGAATTTGATGGATGAAAATGTTGACAGTTGTTTCACATAATGGCACAATAACTGTCTATTTGACACTTCCATCTCATGATTGATCGACAGAGCCAGAGAGATCAAAAAGGAAGAGGGACACTTTTCTAACCCTTCTCTGTTCAGAACCATGGGTTAGAGAGGATACACAGGGAGAGACTGACAGAACAGGAGACATACAAGTTGGCATGTTGACAGCTGTGATCTCTCTCATGCATGTGTCTGTACATACAAACGCACATAGATACACGTATATTCTGTATATATACATGTTTAGAATGGGGAATGAGCAGAAGAAATTGATGTATGGGTCCTTATTTCATTTGTACTCCCCAACAATCACATTTATTACAAAAAATAGCCTTGATCAACACCAGCAGCTTGACAAGTAGACTATAAAGTAAGGTTTTAGGATGCAAAGTGTGCCAGCAGCTCCCTAAGGAGTACTGAGAAAATATTTTAGTGAGATAATATTAAAAAGGGTACTGCAGGAGCAGATAGAGGGCAAAGCTATAAAACTAAAAGTACGCAGTGAGGATCTGAGAAGAATTATTACCTTTTTCTCATTGTTTTCCAGATTAAAATCAGCCAAACCTTTGCTAAAAGGTATGGATGACAAAGAGGCCATCTGTGGTGTGTAGTGTTTGTTTCTGATAAGAGTTTTAAAGAAATCCCAACACATCATAAAAACAACATAACGCACCCTAAACACAAAAACTAAAGATACATTTTCAATTTCATTTACATTTTCCTGGTATAAAAATCACTGTATAAAAAAACCTGCAATCTTAATGTTTCAACCCAAATAGATCATTGGCTATGTACCTAACATATCACACACAATTCATTTTATCTTTACAAGAAGTAGAGATTTGCAAGCACTTAACATTTAATAATAGGTCTTTTCATGGCATACAGGTTGCATTCTCACAAGAAGAAGAGCAAATAATGAAACTGGATTATATTATTTGTATGTATATTGTATATTATAACTGGATTATATGGAACATAATCAGTAGCAGTAGCAGTGCATTTTATCACAAAATATCCTGCTGTGAAATTGGCCTACAGACATCCTGAAGAAGGGGTTGATGGGGGGGAAAAGGAGGATATGAGTAAAGTCATTACACTTCTCCACCATACTCTCAATCATCTAAGTCCTCTAAGTGTCCAGACTGAGACTTTGCTGTGTTACATTTCATGGACACCTTAAGCACTAGGGACACATAGATTAGTCCTCAAGGGCAGTTACACACTGAGCCCTTGGTACTGACTGATTAGAGATTCAGTTTGACTGTTCTGTTCCTGCTTCGACTGAGGATAAAAGGAGACAATACTCTATGTCATTAGGTTCTTGGCCTTCTGAAATCACATTCAGCTTTATTGTAAAACCCTCTCAAACCCTCTGACTGTTATAGACACTGGCATTGGCAAGCCAGAAAACAGCTGTTTCTGTTGGTATAATAAGTTATATTTTATTTTAAGAGAAGTTAAACCCCTGTGATGTTGCTGAAATCTAATCATTCTATACTGTAGTATACATGTATAAAGAATGCTAGCAATCACATACTGAATGAGAACATAAAGATAAAACTGTCTCGTAATGTAACTCGTAACTCGTATGTGTTTGGACTGTAGGAGTGACAGCACTGAAAAGAGATTGAATGAGACTGTCCATCAGTGGTCCAATCAGACTGTGGACTCAAGCAGCAGTCCAGACTTGGCTTTGCTGCCTGAAATGATGAGTTCTTCAACAAATATGTGTCCATATGACATTTTATGCTTTAATGTCAGAGCAGCCATAAAAGCAATCAACAGCACACCAAGCGACAAAATGGAACATCTGGCTGCTAAAGCCATGCAGGCGTGCAAATCTAAAATGTACACATTCAGCCAAATAATTGGATGTGGGCATAAATGTAGTCCATGCTTGTATGTGTCATGTGCACACATAATAATAAATACGCTGTTATTTCATGAATACTTTCCTGCATGATTTTATCTACAGAGTTTTATTGACCATAACATCCTGCAGGGAAATCTGTGCTGCTGACAGTGATTAGTCATATGCTGAAATGAAAAGCTAATGACGAAATACTGATGTGTGAGTGGGAGAGAGGGACTCAGTGGTTTGAAGGTTGCTCACAGTTGATTATTCCACAATGTGCATGCTGAAATTTGTCGTTGAGCCAACAGGCACTTAATCACATGCCACTGCTGCAAGTGTAAGTGTATTAATGTGTGTATCTGTGCTAGGATTTGGATGGAATTAACATCCTCTTTTGGTTGTGAGTCTTCTAGTGTAAGAGTCTCTAAATATCAAAGGTGCTGTTTAAAAATAAAAGAATAAGCCTGATTTCTGTGTTGCTTAGAGTATGAAAAAAATTGATACCACTCTCATATAGTGGATATGAAGCTAAAACTAGCAGCTGGTTTGCATAGACAAGACTGGATAAGGGAGGAAACCGCTACTCTGGCTTCATCTAACAGTACCCGAACCTCTGAAGCTCACTAACAGATACAAATTTTGTCATTTGATTCGTTTGTAAAAAGCTGGAGATGATGGCCAGTGGATTGTCTTCTGACAGAATCAGGCTTACATGTAAAACCTCAGAAAGTGTGCATGTGGTTTGTGCACTTGGTTTCAAGTGTGTATTGGTCATTGGTGCCACTAGAAGCACTTTAAACTAGAAGCACTTGGAGAGCGCAGACCTCTGCCAAACACTGATAAAGAGTCCTTCAAAGAAATGTTTGGATGGTGATCCGGATCACCACCAAAATCTAATCATCTGTTCCTTGCCCCATTACACACCTTTCCTGAAATTTTCATCAAAATCCGTCCATAATTTTTTGAGTTTTTTTTTTTATTAATAGTCAGACCGGCAACAGGCAACAAAGGCTGGCAAAAACATAACCTCCTTGGCAGAGGTTATGAACTGCTGTACCATTAAATTGCCACGTGATAGGACATGCACATAAATGAATGCAGTGCTGCATATGTGATCAGGCTTTGCAGTGAGTGCTTCGCCATATAATGATAAAAAAATTCTTGTATACAGATGGCGTTTCAGATCACCACCAAAATCTAATCATCCATTCCTTGCCCCATTACACACCTTTCCTCCTTTTTGAGTTATTTTGCTAACAGACAGACAGAGAAACCAACTCATAACCTCCTTTGTGGAGGTAATAAGTGAGACTACAGACTCAGTAGAAGAAAGCTTTTAGTACTGGATCATTATGAAAAAGGTAATGAGGGATGCTCACATACTCTGACCTTCTCTGGTCCAATGAATCCAGATAGTTACTGCCTTTTTTACAGAAGGTAGTGCAGCCCTGCAGTATTTGCAGAGTTGTCTTCATATGGCAGTTGCTTTGTTTTTTTTTTTTTTGTTTTTTTTTTAATTTGCTCTCTGGTGAATTTATGATATGATTTTTGCATACTTGGGTACTTGATGTTGCTTTGAATTCTCTTTCAAGGGCACTTTATTCTTAAAGCTATAGGTGAAACAAGAAACTGTTCTTGCCTTCACTAGGAACAAACTTTTTTCATTTGCCAAAGTGTCAACACCATTATCACCCTTAAAAAACAATAAAATTGAAATAATAGGGGAATTCAAATTACTGGAATACATAAGAATGTAGATTTCTAAAGCAAGTCTCATTTAGATTCACTGTTAACGAATTTTTGGCTGTTTAATTGTTCCTAAATTGCTGGCAAAAAGCAAACACTGTGGTCACCCTCCATTACCTCCTAGCCTGCTCTGCTGGGAGTTGTTTTTGATTAGTAAAACCTGAGTTTGTAAGTGTAAATGCAGTCTTCAGTGTGCCTACACTACAACACATCCCTAGTCCAGCATCTCAGCATGACTAGCACCCCCACTCCTCTGCCTCCCTGCCTCTGTTGATTGCATTTACTTATCTGGACCTAATGGCCATGGGCTGAAAATATGTTACGCTACAAGGAAAGCCCTCGGCCTGAATATTTGCCATCATTATGTTTAGCCACACTGAGAGATTGCTTAGATGGCAATTCCATCCAATTTCATACTAATCGTGACATTTTAGGGGATTTGCCTCAGTGCTTGATGTACGCAGTGAATGCTCCATTTTTTTTATTAGCATCAAATGAAATGAGCATTACAGGGTTTGCTGCCAGTCACTCCATCGAGTAGACTGTGCAGAGTTGGTCAAAATCTTTTATCTTTGTCGTGGACTTAATGCATAATCATGATTGGTTGGCTAAATTCAGTCGACTCAGTTGTTTTGGAAATAGTCTGATTAGAAAGCGTGAGGGAGCGTAAGATGGCAAGCAAACCATACTAAGGGATTTACTCCTGTCATGAAGTAGGCTATATTGCTGTTATTATGAGCTCATGATTTTGTGGCAAGGAGATGACTTGAAAAGAATACGATTCAAAGGGATCAAACCTGCTTTTGCTATTTATGGAGCCAAATTTCTGTGCAAATAAAATGTAAAAAAAAAAAAAAAAGAAATAAGTTCAGTTCACATTGATCAAATTTGACAATGGAACAAATTGGTCCCTGTTGCTGAAAATAGACACCAGGCCTGTATGGATTTCTGTATCCTTTAGGCAGAGTGGGCAGTGGTGTGTAAGCTATTTTAAAATTTGTTACATATTACTTGTTACTTGTGTTTCAAAATAATGAGTTACATTACAATGCTACTTTCTTTGCAAGGTTAAGTGTTTACTTTTACTTTACTTTGGCTTAGAACTTGTCACTCAGAAGGGTTTACTACTAACCAAGTTCATCACAGCCAGGCTTTCTCTCAGTGATCCGTCTCAACAAAACTTACTACTAGAAAATGCTTATGTGTAAACCCATAAGTTTTGTAAATTATTTTATTTTATCACCAACTTATGAGTTTAACAAATAAAGAATACCAGGGAATTCAAAAGTGAATGTGGGTTAAAAGAGAGCCTTTTTAGTGATAGTGAAAACCCTGACTTTGTGCTCAAATTGGCTCACTAACCCACTAATCTCTTTTGGGATTACAGTCCTCTCCCTCATCTTTCTGAACTCTGACAGAAAACCCCTTTTAACATTTTGTTTCCAAGGAGGAGATACTTTGGTTGAGTTCAGGCAAAAGTAACTCACAGAAATGGGTTACTGGCCTGCTTAAAAGTAGTAGTATTACAAAAAAATATTTGTCTCACATGATATTACTTTTATACCACAAAAAGTAATGAATTACTGTAACGCATGACTTTTATGCGAAACACTTGCAGTGGTGGGAGAGATTTGGGCAGATCTAACACAGGTAGTAGTCCAACAGACTCAATATGTGTGATTCAGCCAATTAACACCTGGTGTTTCCCAGCAGACATGCATCAAAATACAGAGGACAGAAGATCGAAGCCTGTGGGTTGGTGCATGTCAGGGTCTACCAGCTCTCTCTAATCTATTCCCATGACTTGCTCGGTAGCCTCAGTTGCCCGCAGTATTTGTGTGGTCAGAGAGGCCAGTGTTGGGGCATAAAAGCAGCTACATTTCCAGGGTGACAAGAAGAAGGAGAAGCCTGATGAAGTGTAAAGAAAGGGATGATTGTAAGTTGTGAGCCATTAGAGCTGCTGCTGAGAAGTCTTGTCACAGCTTAGTATCAAGTCAGGTGGAAAGAAGATATAGGGAGAAGTGCAAGTATGGTAATTTGAACTCTGAGGCTGCTATAGCTCCTCACTGTAGCTTTTAGTTCGCTTGCAAGCTACAAACAGAATAATATTATCATTGTGAAATAAGTGTGATTCTAATAAGCAACTGGTCCAGGTGGATGTTTTACTGCTGAAGGTGTACCTGTGCATAGCAAAATCGGTAGACTTGCATAGAAACAGTTTTATAAATTGTTAAAGAATATGCAGTATATCCTGTTATTTAAACCTTGTTAAAGGAAAAGATTTTTAGTCATGGTGAGTAGCACTTCTCCTGACAAATGTGACTTTAAAGTGTAGATTCAGTTGAGCCTCCCTTTAAATGCAATTTAAATTCGTGCAAAATGTGCAATAAAATGAAGAGTGGCCTCAATGATTAACTTATAATACTCATTTATTTATTCACCTCTGGTGCAAAAGACTTGTCATATTGTAGTTTTTAAAGTCATAAAATTGGATTTTAGCAGTGATTCACTGGATGGATCACTTTCTTTTCCGATACAGAGTAATTCAGTCTGGAGTCTGGTTGACATTTGTCATTTTCTCAAGTGCATGTTGTTTAAAACCTTTCTCGGATTATTCCTCAAATGAAATGTGTCATTCTATAAATGCCCTCTAGTGAATAGTGCCTCGAGTTGTCAGGGTACTTTCTAGTAAAAGATATTAGAAACTGATACGAATTTGCCCATGGTTTGCATGGGTTATGTTCTCAGAGGAGCATAAATGTTAGACATATACCCAGCACAGCTGACAGTTGACATAACTGTAAGTTTTATGGCTTGTTCTGCCTCTGGTCTAATGACTAGTTCCCATCAGAGCTGTTGTTGTGCTGCACAGCTGCACTGGTGGTGTAATATTCTTAATGCAATGCAAATCCTATTAAGGTTCTTTACAACAATCTGCCAATCACTTTGTTGCTGGAAAAGTGTATGAAACTGTGAAGCTCAGTTGCCAAAATCTCTTTCCAAATCTTTCTCTCTTTGTTTCCTAATCTGTATTTCATAATCTCTCTCTTCCAGACGCCATCACTTTCCATAGGCACACACATTTTGCCCTCCCACTCAGTGATTCGGGGTTTATTTAAAGGCTACTGTGCTAACAATTTCTAATCTAAACATAAGCCCAGTACCGAAATTGTTACTGCACTAACATGGCAAGCTGTTTGCTCAAGTGTGTTTAGTTGCAGTTTATAACCCCACTGTATTGAATTATAAAATTGCAAACTATTGTTGGCTTAGAAAAGTCTGTGAACCATTGAGTCCCTCCAGGCTCTCTGCAACAGATGCAGAGAGGCAGTCAAAATTGATACAGGAGTTCGTTACACCTCATAATTCTTTGACAGTGAAATGAAACACTATCTCAAGGAAGCAATCAAACTCTCACATAACCTTTCTGTCTGGGGGGGGGGGGGGTAATGTAAGAGGGGGGGGGGGGGGGGGGGTGTAATGTAAGAGCTTTGCACATCAGAAGAGCTATCCTCACTTTATCCTCCTGCATGCGCAGCAACGAGTGGCAGAGTGGAGATGTGTTGATTTATTGCATGGTTGCCCAAATGGAACCTGGATTGGATGTGTCTGTCATTGGGGCGTCACTTAGAAAGAAGAAACACCTGTGATGCCTTCGGGGACAAATGACTCCATCAGGAACAGGCTGTTACTTGAACCATCAGTACATCTAAAGCCAAGGTCAAACTACACACACATAATGGGCAGGGTGTCTGTATAGCCCAGCCCGACATATATAGGGTTGTGGGACCAGCAGGATGCCATCTTGTTAGTCACAAGTCTTGTTTTGCAGTTCTACAGGTGTTAAACACAAAAATGCATTGACAGCAGTGCTGTCAGCTACAGGGTTCTCTGTGTCCAAGGTTCTCCATGTTCTTTCTATGAGTGCACAGGTTTATCCTTCGACAGTCCAAAAGATGTGCAGAGTTAAGTTAAGTTGATAAGAGACTTGGACTTTGACTTTCTTGCAGTTGTAAATGTAAATGTGTATGCTTGTTTGTCTTTGTATAGTGGTCATCACAAGTGATGGTGGAGCTGACTGTCCTGCCTCTCACCCAGTGTCAGCTGGAAATCTCAAAGGATGTGCAGTATAGATAAAGAATGAATTACATAAGTGTAATGTGCAGTGAGTAATTAATTATGACTTTCAGGTAACTGCATTGAAACAAATTAAATCACCCATCAGTCCAGTAGTTAAAGCTTTACTATACATCCTCTGTATATCCATCTACCAGGCCAACACTGCAGTACACCAGTGCTTAACATCACCTACACACATGCAAGTACACACACAAATTGGGGACATTGTTCACAAGGTGCTGCAGTGGAGTTGTTTCAGTATCAGCTTTGTGCCCTTGCCATTGTTTCCCACGGGAATTCTGGGAGGAAAGTAGGGAAAGAAAAGGAGGAGAGCAGTTATGGGTTGATCAATGGAAGAGATGAATGGAAACACAGACAGACACACAGGCATATATACATGCACTTGCACACACAGTGACACAAAGCCATAAACAGATTTTTTTCAAATCCATCAAATGTGCAAAATGAGGTGAAACTCTTCCTCTGCGATATCAGTCCCTATCACCCTCTCAAGGCTGCACTCTTCATGCACACTTTAATTCAACATGGCATATAAAATGCAATGTAGAGCTAGTGAGAAATTCACTCACTCATTTTCTACCACTTTATCCACTAGGGGTCGCGGGGGGCGCCGGTGCCTATCTCCAGCTAACATAGGGCGAGAGGCAGGGTACACCCTGGACAGGTCGCCAGTCCATCACAGGGCCACATAGAGACAGACAACCATTCACTTTCACAGTCATACCTACGGGCAATTTTGAGTGTCCTAGTGAGAAATTAACTACAGTAAATGAGTTCCTGCGGTAGTGAGTGTTCTGGACAGAGATGTTGAATAATAGACACAGTAAGAGATTCATTAACAAGAGAGAGGTATTGTCTTTCAACACTAATTTTCTAAATGGGCAGGTAAGACAACAGTACATTTTTTCTAATAAGATAAACATTATTTTATCTTAATTTCCCTGATTAGAGCATTGATTGCCAACAAGGGCTATTTGGATCCCTGGGGATATACATTTAGAGTCGCTCAAGTATTTGATTAGAAATGTATCCAAATACTGAATCAGCTGTTACACCTTCACAGTAGAAAGTGCATTAAAACTAGTTAGTGTGCAGCTGAAAGTTAGACACAGCTGAAACAGACTGTTGCAAAACAACAAAGGAGCAGTCAGTTCATATAAAACATGTGGTTTAGCTGACGGGTTACCTTGGACACAGGGGTGCATTAGGAATAATAATGGTTGTGAACCACTTGTACAGAGATTAGAAATGAACCACATGACCCAGAAAGTCACCCCATTCCTCTGCTGACATGTCCTCGGGTAAGACACTGTATCCTGATCCATTTTAAGAGCTTTTTCTATAACTGCCTCCCTTATGGAGATCAATAATGTATCACATGAATCATTAGTTCACACAAGGGCACAGATCACGTAGTATTTGTAATGTATATGCTCATGAAAATCTGTGACAGTCTGTCCTCATAGTGCTGACACACCTGACACAAGATCTTTTTTTTTTTCAACTGATATTTCTGGACGCAGAACAACAGGAGAACATATTGGGGTTAAGTGCTTTGCTCAAGGGCACCTGAATCTATGATGGCTGACATAATGGTGCAGATTATTTAGTGGTTCCCCCCCAACCCATTGATGATTCCCCAGTCAAAAGCTGACCTCACTGCACCAAAGACAGTACTTTGAATTCAATGTGCTTAGTTTTGGTGGCTCGTGTGATAAATCGAGGTGAAGGGCAGGTCGTGTTTATGAATGTGAAGCAGATTGTGTTAAGCCTGCCTGGATAAACAAA
Source organism: Brachirus orientalis (assembly GCA_016785285.1). NCBI lineage: Eukaryota > Metazoa > Chordata > Actinopteri > Pleuronectiformes > Soleidae > Brachirus > Brachirus orientalis. The sequence continues at coordinate 3,315,880 of JAFBJR010000258.1, read as the reverse complement.
TGGAGGGGAAAATAAATAAATGGAGGGGAAAAACCATGCTGCTTTTTGCACTATAAGCACAAAGTACACTCTGTTTTTCCCTCTCTCTCTTCCTCTGCAGACTAGTTCAGTGCCGTTGTTAGAGGACTCGCTCTTGTGTAGCTGGTGTTGTTCATGGCATGGCACTGGGGTACACATTGTTGCTAATCACTGTTCAGGGCACAGACCCAGATCACTGGCCATGACACCCAGGGTGTGTTGAATCCTATCAGTCCCTGGCAGATCCTGTGGCCTCCTCTTTTCACAGCCACCGTTCTGGAGAGTTGGACTGTCATCCGCGGGGTCATCAAAGCACTGCCGAGTGGGTGTTATCCATATAGCTAAGCTTTACAGCACCATCCCATCAAAAAAGGGTTTTCACAATGGCCTTTTTTTTTCCCCAGGCAGCATTTGGTTCGTTGTTGTTGTTATTTTTTGAAATAGTCCATCATGTAATGTGTATGTTTGTTTTGGGAGCTGGGTTAACTGCTTGATTGAAAACTTCAGATAAACACTCAATACTGGAAACTGTGAAACCGTGACAGCAACAATCGCCTCTGACAAAAATTGCGTTCTGCTGTGATTGAAATGGCTGAAAGTAATCAAAGTGACGGGAATGATTCATTTTCCTCCCCTATCTCTCGCTCTCTCACTCTTTCTCCTTCTGTGTCTGCCTGTCTCTCAAACTCTATCCGCAGCTGTGCCTATGTGTGATAAATGGCAGCCATTCATTAGCTTGATCAGCCACTTTAGCAGAGATTATTAATCAGCTGCTTATTTAAATGTCAATGCTGAGCAGCTGAGAGGAAATGACACATCTACCCACATACAGTCTATACAGTATTATTATTATTATTATTATTATTATTATTATTATTTACCACTCACTGGTGATCACATGTCCTTTTCATACTGCTGTTTTGCACACACTGAACTCAGCGGTGCATACTGAAGGGATAGAGCCACGTTCAATTCCAAATGAAATGTCTTGTGTCTCATTAATAAAAATGGTGTTGTGCCTGTGTTTTGAAGAGCGACATCACAATCAGACCACGTTCAGACTATCAACATTTGTCTCCTGTGATCCAGTCACTAGTGGACAGCCCTGAGTACATCGCTTCACACTTGGAATTAGAATTCATCTTCACATGCGCCTCAAGTGACCACTTGTGATCGGATCTCACTTTCCCACTCTGTATGCAAATAATTACTTGCATTATTTCTGTTTGGAAAGATCAGATTGTGACTATTGGTTAGTCGTTAGTGTGGTTTTGTATATGTTGGTATACACTGTATGTGTGTGTAAAGGAGGAGGAGGAAGAGAAATAGACATGAGAACAGGAATTTTTTTTTTCCAGATGATGCACAACCATTAACTGTTAACCAAAAAGATTTAGAATGGACAAGTGTCTGTGACATATTTAACAGTATCAATGCATCATTTTTATAGTGGAAGATGTGACTTTATTTATGTGGAGTTTATCAAAACATGAGGATTCACACCACCACACATCTGCAGTTAATCTGGACTATAACAAAATAAATTACACTAACGGTCCTGTACTATTTAATTTATTACCACTTTACTTGAATACACTTGTATTTAACCTGCTACTATTTGAACAGCACAAAACTCCTTCAGTGCCTCTAGTATGTTTTTTTGTACTGGCATTTCCTGTTTAGGAAATATTATATAACTTGTCTAAATATCAAATAATAGCTGGACCTAAACAAATATACATAGATTAAGAAAATTAAAACCATTAAATACTTAAGCACTATGGGAAATGTATATAAACTTGTAAAATCAGCCAAAAGGTGAATAAAATAGAATAGTTAAAAATGAACATGTTTGTGGAAAAAAAGACAATATGAAAATAGAAAACTGATCAGTGTGTGCATATAATTTGGACCAAAGAGTCAGCCAAGCCAGTTCTTTTGTGTGATCTAGGTTGTATTCAAGGGAATGTGGCAGACTCTGAATGTTATCTTTGTGGTCAGATCTCAGAACTGCTTTTAAAGGACTGTCCACTTAGTACAAATGTGTGTCCTGACAGTCCTGCAGTGCTCTGTTTGTCTGTGTGTCTATGTGCATGTGTGTATGCTTAAGCGAGTGCTTCCTCATGGAGCATTTCCCAATACATTGCTAAACAGGGCTTACCAGGACGCTAAAACACATTTTAACGGTTGTTTTCATTTCTGATTGCAAACTAAACCATCACTGCTGGCATTATAAACATGTTTTTGAAGCAATGTGCTAAGCAGATTTGAGCTGGCACTTGCAAGCTGCTTGTGTTTGCTTCTCGAGGCATTTGTGCATAATGTCTTTGGTTTTTGCTTGTAATGCCTTCAATATAAGTGTTTCCAAACATTGGTTTGTTGAGGCACAATGGGGGTATATTTTTAGTCAGTTTTGGCTGATGGTGATACTGTTTTTTTTCTTGAAGTTGCTTGTGTGCAAACATCACTGGTAAAGTCGGTGTTAAGCCTGTGTCCTGTGCTTTAAAGTGAGCATATTCTATCCTACAAAGGGTTAATATTGTAAGCCCCCAAAGATTACTCTCTTTGTAGAGCTTTATGGAGAGAGGAGGGGGGGTGTGGCCATGTGTGGATGTGCTCTGAATTCAGCTTGTGCAGGTGAAGAAACTGCGGGCAACAAAGTGAAGCTGCTGTGTACAATGACAACACAGGACACATATATCTCACCTCAGCACAAACAGCACAGTATATACTGTGGTTACTTTTCTATATGGGCTTACTGAAGTGTGTATCTATTATGATGCAGGGATACTGTTGAATTGTGACTTTGTAATTAAATACTCCATTACACAGTGTGACCAACCGGAGGCATATAACAGAGTTAAATCACCTGATGTGGAAAGATTCTTTCTAGTTCATCAATCATTTTATCAATCCATGTAATTGATTGAATCGATTAATCAAGGAGGGCAGCGAGAGAGAGAGAGAGAGAGAGAGAGAGAGAGGAAGTGATTGATGGAGGATGTGATGGAACCGACCTGATTAAAATTCAGGAACCCAAGTCTAAAAAGGCCAAGGGTTGCTTGAGAAGCATTTATACACACAGCAGCTGAACCTATGTTGCAATTATAAAAAAAAAAAAATGCACACATGCATCTTGTCCTTTGAGGTTTGCTTTGCCTTCCAATCATGTTGGTTTTAAGTGATGCCAAATCCTATTAATAAATCTCTGGTGTAAGCAGCACAAATGACCTCAAGGTCACTGTTTCATTAAGTGTCTTCCACTTTGATTTTCTCTCCTTTCTTGCTGTCAAATTCCCTGCCTGCTTACCTGCCCATGACACGATTCTGAGCCTCTTATGGAAGGAAGCAATCACATTGGAAAAGGATGGAGTCTGTTGAGTATAGTGTGAATACACATGCTTTAATGATTAATGAACTTTTTCAGAAATGCTATAATTTCCTCATTGAGTGTCAATACCACTGTCAGGTCTAATAGTATTGCTTCATACTATAGAGCCCTGCAGTAGTAACATCAATGACAACAACAAGAAAATCACCAAATGTTATGCGCTGCAGGTTTAATACTGTATGTATAAAAACAACACTTGCCTGCTTGATTTCTTCTTTATTTCTCATCCTAATGCTCTAGTAAGTTTGCTTTTAACAGATATTGACAGTGTCATTGTCTCACCATCATTCATCTAAAAGGTGAACACTTGCTTTAAAAGACTGGCAGTTAAAAGAATTTGGTTATTAATAATTTAGTCAATCAAAGGAAAAAAGCAAATGTTACTATTTACCATTTGTCTGAGTGTCTTGTTCTGGTTATAGTTAGTTTTTCCGACAATACTTTTTACTAAATCTCAGCAAGTAGTAGCCCTGCTAAAATTTGTCACAAATATTCTGTATTTTACCATAAAAGGAGGTACATACATCAGATCTCAATCCCCCACCAGAGCAGAGCAGAAACCAAGCCAAGAATCTCTCTCTCTCTCTCCTTTGGTTGCAGTTTTTTATCCAGTAAATGTCATCAGCTAAAAAAAAAAACACACACTGAATGTTCATCATTTGTTGTTTCATTCATCTTTTTGTTTTTCATCTGATTTTCACCAGGCATGCAGCGTGACTTTTATATGGTATTTTTCTCTCCATGTCCATAGTGCACAAAGTGAAAACCCTGCCTCATGTCAAGATAGGAAAATTAGGGCATACACACAGAAGGAAAAACTGACATTTAAGAAAGGTGTTCATGCTGTGCAATCAGAGCTCATTTTCCACGCTGGGCTCAGTCAGTGTTAGCCATGTCTCAATGTGACAAGGAAGAATCAGATTTAATACAAAGCCTTTTCAGTGTCTCCAGTTTTCATGGGGTCTGTCCACAAATGAATGTAACATGAAGCTTTCAACTAACAGCATATCTTTGAAAGCACAGCTTTAAAAGCAATGTGACAAAAGTGATGTGTTAAGCCATTATGCGAAAAATTGTTCTTATAGACTCAACACTGAGTCTATAAGGACAATTCTACTGTGACTACTTTATATATTTTTAATCACGTAACCGAACTATTTGCAATAGACTTCTTAAAGAAAAATATATTTTTCTTTCTCCCTGTGTATAAAATAATTTGTAATTATAATATTCATTAATTTCAAATGTATTTTATGCATTAGCATAAAAACATTACACTGAAATAATGATTTTACAGAAAAACTGGCATTGACCCAGAGTAATTTTCTAGTCTGAAGTGACCTTTAACGTGATTTAAAATTTTGTGGATAAAAAAAAAAAGAGTGTGACATTAAACTAGGAGTTTGAACTGAACTGCTTTGTTCTGATTCTGCAAAATAGAACGAAGATAAAACGCATTCTCCCTGTTATTCTCACTTATCCCATCATTGTCCACAACAACATGACAATGACCTAAAAAAATCATTTCATGTCTAATATAACTGTCCTGTACACCTTCAGTAAAAACAACCGTCAGTTGGTTTGCATGGTTTGGCTCCGTACTGGTGATTTTAACTCTGAGTTTTCAAAATGCATCGTCCCTCTACCAATGCTAATAAAACCAAATTACTGTCAAAGATGCTCTAAAACACAGCTGCAAGTTTTACTGATCACCATGTTGACTGAAACCCCAGGAGAATATCTGCTGCATAAAACTCCAACCTTTGTCCTTGAAATGTGCTTGCAAAGCTCTAATTGCCCATAAATTTGCTTTGACTCTGTTTTTACCATTTTGGCTCTAATTAGGGTGTTTTTCTTTTTTATCTTGGTGACAAACTCATTGTCTTCATTTGTTTTACAAATTATGAATTCACATTTGATTTGTTTTGGTTTAAATTATGACTTGATACTGAATTAGGGAGGATTTTATAGAATTTTGCACTTAACAAAGATAAAGGTTTTTGACTTGTGGACATGACAAATGATGTGTGTTAGAGGCCTAGACCAACTTGGTCTTACAGTTTCTTTCCTGAAGCCAAACAGAAATAACACTATATTGAATGCAAAAAAATTAGCCTACTTGCCACTTGAATTATAATTTTTTATATTTTTGTAGGAGTTAATAATCTCATTCTGGAGTTTTTAGGTCTCCCTCAATACCAAATTATGTCAGTTATGTAAATTATATTCCCACTTAGAAAAAAAATAAATCACAGCACATGTGAGTGCACACCAGTGTGATTGAAAGCTTTAAAATCCAATATGCACCAGGTTGAATGTGATGTATGTATAAACTTCCTTTGCATAAAGTCAACATGGCGCTGGCCAAGTCGAAAATTTTAGGGCTTCAAAATGGGGGTTTAGATTCTTACATGTCCTGGTTGCAGGTTTATTTTAGGTGACTTTTAGGCAAAGAAAAGAGAGCAACAAAACATTTTAGGATCCCAAGATAATTTCAGAGGAAGGACTTCCTTGGTTCATCGTTAGACCTGGTTGTTCTTGCCTCTGTGAAGATTCTTATTTTGTAACCATGTATTAAAAATTAATGTCTCCCTCTTCTACTCTCTCCTCAGATCCGGACTTTTCAGACATGGGAGTACCTCCATCTCTGCCCTGTAGGTATACTCTTATCTCTCTCTCTCTCTCTCTCTCTCTCTCTCTCTCTCTCTTTCTTTCTTTCTCTCTTTCATTCTTGTTTATGTTTGTTCATGCATCCCTGTGTGTTGCAGCCTGTCAGTATGACATGGTCGGTCCAGAAGGTATTGTTGAGTCTCATCAGATCACCCGAGATGGGAAGGCTGGTGCTGCCGAGGCCGTGGACTGTAAATGGTACATCCGCGCTCCGCCGCGCTCCAAGGTCAGTGACGTAAGCCATGCTCGCATCCAGCCGTGTATTAGATTTAAAGCCCAATGTTGAAATGTCACAAAGAATAAAATGAAAATGAAATTGTGCTCCCATAAGCTGAGTTGATGAAAGCAGAGTGCGTTTATGTCAGAAATGCAATTATTAATGTATAATTACCTGTTTCTATTGTGCATACATGCAGCAAAGAGTTGCATCAGGTAGTTTTGATGTTGCATATTGAGTGTTGTGGCTGTGGAGGAACTTGTTTGAGCACCAGGCAATTACGCAGCAGGGTTAACTCAAAACCAGGCCCATTTTTTTATCAGCCAGTTGAATAGAGGGATAGAAGGAGAAAAAGAGATAGAGAGTGGGATAGAGTGACAGAGAGGCTGTACTGATGAAATAGCGTTAGTGCTGCAGTTTGACCCTTAGCCCTGCAGCTGCCTGTATTTGCTTTCCCTGCCAGTGTTGTCAATGCTGCACTGCATGCATATACTAATACAGACATACATACACACACATAGACTCACACACCTTTGCTACATCTAATACATATTAGACGTTCTCGCTTATCTACAGGAAGAACCTGTGCAGCATTAACGCCACAGGATTAAAAGTTTGCGGAGAGGAGAGCAGCGATTCAGGAAAATGCGATAACTTAATATGAGTCTAAACTGATGTGAATCCACAGTCCCGTCCTAAATTCACTGGTGAAATGATCCTAGCCCCCTTTAGGGTGCATTTAATTTAATAAAAATTCAGCTACTTTTTAGTTTGACTGTTTCAAGGACAAGAAGTACTGTAATACAAACCTGTACTTAAAAGGTTTGGTTGCATTTAATACGATGTAACTGCAAAGGATAACATCCAGTGGAGCTTTTCTCCAGCTATTTCAAAACATAATGTTTATTGGCATCATAGATGAATTTTCATTAGAAGGCCTTATTACTTGTCTACTCTGTCACTTTACCATTCATTTCTTTAATTAGCACTCATGTGCAGCATGTGTAGTGCATGGATAGTAACTTAAAATCCAATGAGGTCCAGATACAGTAAACTTCCTCAAGCACAGGTCTGGATCATCATAATGTCTTACAAATGTCATTGATTAGGTTGCTGAATCCAATGGTGCTGTATATGAAAATATCTGCATCTGTGCGTAATCAACTGACTTTCAAATCAAGTAAATTGAAATAATATTTTGACAGTTTTTGTTAATTTCAACATTGAAAAGTCAAGTCCGGTGAAAAATGAAAGAAGCCCATTAAACATAAAAAAGCACTAAAGATGTGCCTATGAAAGAAATTTTAAGGACTGAAATAAAATAATGTGTATATTAATCACATTGAATTAAGTTCACATAAAAAGGCACAAATGCACACTGTATACGTTTCTCTTATCAGATCACACCATGAGAAGTAAATTTTCTCTGATTATCAATCTATTCTTCCTCCCTTCACATCTCACCCTGGAGTGTGTGAGACTGTACACAGTGTTTACCTTTGATAATGCCATAATATACTTTTAAATACTGTTCCATGTTCAACTGAATGTCAGGACTTTTCAAGTCTGAAGCTGCACATCCGTTGGTTCTGCAGATACAGTATATCACTGTTGAAAAAAAATGAATGGACTCATGAAACTGGAACAGTGCATTCACTTTGACAGGGCGAAGAACAGGGCGAAGTTATATGTGGCAGATATAGTGGTAAAAGATTTTTTTCTTTGTCTATTTTTGTTAATGAAATGCACGTGGCTTGTGTTCAAAGAGCAAGAGCTCTGATATAAAAAAAATCCCAGCACCGCTCACTTGCTCACTCCAATCAGACAAACCTGAAGCGATTGTTTCATGTGGGTAGTGTTGCTGATCATCTGTTAACCTGTTTTACCAACTGATTGTAATATCCAGCTACAATATTTAGTGGACTCAAATAAAGCGGCACTGACTCACCATCAGAACTACACCCCTAAAGAATACCATGTGAATCCATGTGTGTGAAGCCAAGGCCTGGGATGTGCATGAAAGACTGAGAAAGTGACTAAGTCTTACAGCATGATGTATTTCATTTGGTCTGAATCGGTCATATTTCACCCTGCAGAAATGTGTGTCCTGCACCAAAGGTTAAGAGTCACTGACACAGAGAGACAAGCCAGTGAATAAATGTTTTAACACACATCTATCACACAGGGCTTGTACTTTTACCTTCATCATCACTGCTCAAGTTGACACATTGAAAACCTACAGGAAGTCCTTTGTCTCTTTTGGTTTCTTGATTCATCTCTCTCTCTGTCTAAGACTTTGTCATTCATGCAACTGTTACTGCAGTTGCACAAGATGCACTTCTCCCCCATCACCCTACTCCCATTCACAGTGTGTGTGTGTGTGTGTGTGTGCTGAGCAACTTTCATTTCCCTATGCTGATACAGTACTGCACTGTACCCAGTGTGCCAGAAACAGCAGCGAGATAATGACATCCTATACCGGAGGCTGTAATTAGACTGCACTGGAGTGCTCGAGAGAGAGAGGGAGCAGGATGGAGAGGGGGAGAGAGAAAGACGGAAAATGGGAAATATACATTTAATAATGCCTTTTATTGAAGATCTGAATATATAGTGATGGAGTTTATGGGTGTGATGGCAGATGGTAGAGAGAGACAGAAAACAGGAGACAGAGTGAAAGATGTACCTGGAAGTAAGCAGTAATGACCATGTGTTCTTGCCAGAAGTGACGGCACTGCACCAGCTTTAATGGCATAATGTGATTGCTTTACACTTCTATGTTTCATTTTAATTACATTTTTTTTTTTTAAAAAAAAGAATAGATTTTTTTTAAAAAGAAAAAATAATTTGATTGTACTGGTATCCAGTACTGTAAAATACTTTATACCATAATGATAAAAACATAATTGATGTGAAAGGGTAACATTGGACTAAATTTGTCATAACAACAACTCACTGGTTTCTCAGTAGCATTCCTTCTTATTGTTATTTCTTTTAAGATATCTCTCTAAAACTAGCTCGTAGGTGTTAGTTGGAGAGTGGAGAAATGTACGTGCCTCATTTTGACTCATAATGGACGTATTTCCACACACATCATTCATGTTTTACAGTCTGGATTTTTCCACCACACATGCCTGCACTTGTCTGACACCTTCTGTGTGTGTGTGTTTTTTTTTTTTTTTCATGAAGATAATAGATAAAATATGGACATTCACTGTGGCTGTACTAAACAGGCACGGACGCTGTGACTGGCACTTTTAAAAGTACAGCGAGAACATATTGTTCAACCATCAGAGATGGATCCTGTGCCATTATTAGATGCCGCAGGATCAATGTAGAGACAGCCCATTTTCCGGCTGCAGACAATCACATCCCTTACAAATTGTTGATTGTATCTAACTGAACTGTTGTCGTCATGTGGCTCTGTGAAGCCATTTCCACTCAGATTTGTCTTCATCACTGGTCAGTTAGAATACTTGAGCAAAGTTAAAACTTAAAAGCCTTTATTTTTGATGGCCTAATTCACAGACAGTGATGATGCCTTCTTGATCACATAGTAGCTGGCTGCAAGACATTGCTTCAGTGAATGGAGAAAATTGAGCAGAACAGGGTAATCTCACAATGTTATTTGCTTTTTAAGTTGACTTTTTATCACGCACAACACGTGGTGGACAGTGATGACTTAATGCAAGCTGTCACGATGTTTATGTCTAAAAAGACTTAAAGTTCTGCATTTGACCTCAGATCTATCATCTCTGCCGATGTTATGACAAAACTAGAATTAATCCAAGCTTTGGTGGCAAAGCATGGAGAGCATGCAATGCTTAGCCAATGTCAGCAGGCCTTGAAAGCTGCAGAAATAACACCAGCATAGTCAGCCTCCTGAAATCTGTTGACGATTCCCGACCAGCAGACTTTTATTCAGAGCTTCTTTTCAATTAATTTGGGGAACAAGTTGTCTAAGACTTTCATGCTGAGTCAAACTGACTATTTATGACCAACTATTTAACAAGTCACATGCAGCTCTGAAATGCCATAGTGGGCATGTGTGTTTGCAGTTGAGCTAAATTCTTCAGTCAGCATACTAAAATGCACACAGTAATATTAAGTAATTAAGTAATTTTCACCATTTTCCTCACCTTATGCCTTAAATTTATGTAGCACTTATACTCATGGGCACCAAATAAATTATAGATTTTGGACATCAGGGACATCAACAAAGTCAACAGGATTCATACTATATATATGTCTGTACACCTGCATTCACAGTCAGTTATAATGGTTACACTCTGGGATTATGTTCTTTAATGATGGTAAGTTTGTTGCTTTCATCAGCCATTAGCACCAAATGAAGTCTATTAAATTATGAATGCTTTATCAACAATGTTTTGTATTTGTAATTAGTCTCCCCTGAGTGAATTCACTTTTATTGGCTACAGACTGCTGCATTTAATGCGTTCTTTTTGCGGAGGGTACAAAACTTCATGTCTAATTTGGCTGCTACACACTGACAATGAAAAGACTGGGCAAAGTGTCTTAATTAACATGCTTATGGGTACTTTTATTCCAATCATTTGCCTCTTGAACACACAAAAAAATGCATTCCAATATGGCTTAGTGCACCTAGCCATAAGCTTGACCTTGACTGTGACCTTTACAATTGCACATTAAATCTGACATATTTGGTAATGTGACATAAGGTGGTGTCATTTCGATGGGTCTCCATCCACTCATAACTTCTTTTTTATTGATAAAAAATATTTGCCCTCATGTTTCTTTTTTTTTTTAACTCAACAAACCCATCTGCGAAAGATGTTTGAAAGATGCCATACCTATTCTCTCAGTTTGTTTCTTCATAAATAGGAGCAAAAGCAGGGGGCATGGTCTGGTAGTGAAATATTATAATTGTGTATTATACTTTACATTAAACCTTGAAGATTTGCACCTTGATCAGCAAATAATTTTACTAGATACCCATATACACTGGTTTTCACCTGAAAAACACAATGAATAATTAGCCTAACTGAAGTCAGCCTTGTGTAGGCTAGGCTTTTTTTAATTGTTAACTTTGATGATGCATTAAACATCCCCACATCCACACAAACAACACATTTCCAAACCAACTTTACCATAAATTATACAGATACTGAAACAACAGTACTTTTAAATTATCGCATTATGCTCAGTAGTGGTGATGATGGTGATGGAGTGCATTTTTATTGAAAATTGGTTCTGTTGTTATTGCTACTATTTATATTACTAGAAAACATGCTCATTAGAGCAAGGAACCGTTTTGTGTCTAATCAAACACTGTATAAAGAAATATATAAAGAAATCACATAATTTAATATCACTTTAACCTAAATGTAATTATTCACTGTAACCTAATTATTAATGTTATGTTACTAATTTTAATAATGTTATGTAACTATGTGATGTTACAACACCTAATAGCACATAAGCAAAAATAGCAATTAATAAGATTTGGCTTTCTCTGTTTATAATTTGTAACAGTACAATCAAATTACAAAAAAGAGAATATAGTAACTGTTAAGTCATTTGTTATTCAAATTAGATCTTTGTCATGGTCTTATTTCAGTATTGGTGTTAAGATATTGAAGCAGATAATATAAGAAGTAATAACTTCAGATCACTGACCTAATATCACTGTCTCCATCCATTTTACTATCCTACCAAGAACAAAACTGAAATACCCACATTCTCAAGCATTCTGTCTTATTTAAAGGCCCTGTACTCTTAAATCCATGCAATATTGAAGATACTACGCAGCACTCCCAAGTGATATCTGATGGAACATGTCCTCAAATGTCCTTCTCCATCTTCCAACCCTGTCTGCAGGCACTGGTGTCGGTACTAGCAAATGCATTCATACAATTTAAAACATGCACATATTACCATTATGCCCATGGTACATACACTATACTCTACATACTGTATCTATATCTATCTTTGACTAGTGACATTGGGTAGTATATTATTCTACTGTCTTGTGACAAAGCCAATTTAGCCATTAGTGTCAGAATAAAACAAAATTAAGATTACTGACACCAGTATTAGACCTCAGTGGAATTGGCTGGTTTGTTTTCCCACTTCAGTCCATTTCACTTGTCATGTTGTAGAAGCCGAGTTGACACTGTGTGGTCAATTATATGCTCCATCTGCAGCTTTTGTCTTTGGGCGTCACAGTCCCCCTGTCACAGTTTGGGAGTGGTCCACTCATTAACTGTAATAATGGCAAGTGCTGTGTGCAGCCGACCAGAAAAATAGCTGTGATTGGGTGATCTCAGCCTGATAAACGACTGACTGACTGTGGAGGCAAGTGGGAAAGTGCTGTAAAGGTATATTTTGTGCAACAAGAGATTGTTAGGATAATAAAATAGATGACATGTTTGAAAGCTTTTGTTATCTACTGTACCTCCCAGTCCGCTGATAGTGTATAACAGTTATTTGGATTACGAAGAACTGACTGTTAAATGCCTGACATTTTTTTACCTGAACATCCAAAGCATGTGGCAAAATGTTTAAGTTGTCCTTCAAGTTTAGGTGTAGGTTTTTGTATTACACTTTGTCTCAACAGATACGGATAAAGCATGTAAAGGTAATAGACTGTCTGATTTGAGATGCAAATGTAATGACTTTGGATAATGTGTCAGTCTTTTTTATTGAAGCACTGCTATATCAGGCTCTGGGATAATGAAAGAGATGCACAGGTCATAATAAGAAGAAAATTAACTCTTTTCTCTCACTTGTCTTCCTTATGTTTTTTCCCTCTATTTCTGTCATCCAAATGTTATATGTATATATGGTAAACATCCTTTAATTCTCCTTATTAATGTCTTTTTTTTTGCTCTTTGTATTCCCTCTCCTCTCTGCTCCCTGCATGCACTGGACAGATCTACCTGCGTTTTCTCGACTATGAGATGGCCAATTCCAATGAATGCAAGCGCAACTTTGTGGCAGTGTATGATGGTGGCAGGTATGACTTTCTGACTTATTCAATCCCTCATGTCATTGAGAGGCTTAAAGGTTGCAGTGATATTTTAATTGTCATAATCATGACTACATCCTTTTTGCTGCTCAGCAGTGTAGTATTTAGGATATTATGTATTCATGTTACTTAGCAAACATGCCCCTACTGTAAAAAAGAGAAAGCATCAATCTTTTCATCTCACACTCAAGAAGATAGTCAGAAAGCAACTAACTTGAAGATGGCAGCATTTGATATGCAGAGATCAGGATATAATAAAACTACAAAGTGCTTAAAAACTAATATGAGTTCCTCTACAATTTGATGTGTTATCTTGATGACTACAATATTCATTTGTGATACTGAAACAGAAAAAGTAAACATGTCTTTTTTGACTTTCTATTAAATTATATGTCTTTTTGAGATGTAACGTGATAAAGTGTGATAAACAATGCATTTTAATTTCCTCCTGTTTTACTTCAGTTCAGTGGAAGACCTGAAGAGCAAGTTCTGCTCCACGGTAGCCAATGACATCATGCTGGTTTCCACGCTAGGTGTTATCCGCATGTGGGCAGATGAAGCCAGCCGTAAAAGTCGATTTCGCATCCTTTTCACAACCTACCAAGAACGTAAGACCCTACTCTGAAAGCAAATATGCACACACACACACACACTTAGATACCCTTTTTATTATCAAGGTTTTAACTTCAACATAACTCATCTAAAGAGATAAACTGATTGTCACACTAATCAGGTGACAACACTATGACAGCAACGATTGGGCCAGAATAAAACAGGCCTAGTCTTCAGGGTTAGCCGTTAAAAGAAGATGGAGGCACAGTGACAACGTTTATGGGGAGTAATATCAGATGCTGTTCATTGAAAAGGTGCTGTCAGAGGTTTCCATTTCGTTTTATGACCATTTAAACTGCACCAAGCAGGAAACCAGGGAACATGATTTATATTTATGGAATATTGCCTTTGGGTGATTTTGACATGACATTATGAGTAGATTTCAGCTCAGATCTGCAGAATTACCACAGGTGGGACATATGCAGAGACTGGGGTTAAACAAAGTTGAAAAACAGAAAAATAGAGCCCGAGACGAAGTAATATGCAGCCACAGTATGCTCATATCTAACTATTTAAACTAAATACCTAGGAAAACACATGCACACTTCTCCCTTGTTCTCATTCACTGGCCTCCCAGTGATGGAGCTTGGTGTTTTGATAGAGGCTGCAGGGGGGATTTTTTGCATTAGTGAGAAAAATGAAGAGGGTCAGAGGCTCATTATTAGCCTGTACAGCACGGCATTGTCCTAAAAAGCCTTGAAATATCAAAGATACAAAAACACAGTGCGCTACCGTACAGATCATCTGTATTTATGGAGCTTGAAGAGGAATCTCTCAAAGCAAAACAGTTGGAAACAAAAAAAACAGGCTGATAAATGAAAATATTTGAGTACAAAAACATTTTTTCAATAAATTCCATTCCAAGAGGGCAATTTTGGCGAAATAATACCTGGTGACAGCTGAATCTTTTTGGAATGCTCTATTCATGCCACAGTACATCACATTTTTGAGAGGTGGAAAGAAAAAAACATCTTGGATGCCTGTTTTTTTTCTATTATTATTTATTTATTATAACCAGGAACTGAGTCACACTGATTAGGATATTTTACAAGTGAAACCTAAACCAAGTCAATGCGTGTCTGGACTGTACCTTTGTTGTTATATGCAACTGAGGTAGATTTGCTTTACTGTTATAGAATTTGGTTGATTGGATATCATCATCATTAAACCCCAATCAATTGAGGCCCCTTATATGGAGTATTTAAACATGTCTAAACGAGTTTGTACTCAATGTTGTAGTGAAAAGTAGACATTTAGTGACTTGCCTCTTCAGACTGCGTGACAGTGGTAGTGGAGTTGTTAGTGTTGTGAATTCAGTGTCCCTTTTGTACGGCCTTTTCACCAAGTGGAGCCAAGATGTGCTGTTGCTGGGGCAACGCTTCTGCCTAAGTCACTCAGGCGATCCCTAGCCAGACCTCAGCCTTCAGAGCAACATCTACCACTGCTCAGCAGCGCTGCACCAAACCTGTCAAAACTGTCAATGAACTGGTGTGTAAGAGCTCTGGAAAGCAGACACCGTAGAGCAAGTAATCCAGTCTAGTGTTCACTCTCACCCTGTTCTCAGTTTCTAAAGAATTATGAAAAAATAGAAAACAGTGCTTTAAATTAGTACATACTGTGTGTTGCAGCTATTTCAGAATGCAGTGTCCTTTTTTAATACTTTGAAGTATGAGTCTGAACCATATTAAATATATAATATGATCATCCACAATATGTTGCTGAGGTGTATGAAGTGTATTTTTACCATGTTTATGTATAAGTTTACATATTTACTCAAATTTAAACTTTAAAGTTTATTACATTTTTTTTCAAACACAATTAGTATTAGTATTAGTGTTTTAATGGCTTAAGTAAAGGTGCTTTCTTATTTGGTTAGACTCTCAAAGGAAACACACTAAAATATCCTTCACTATCATATGAATGTCTACATCTGTTATGTGAACTATTTCAATTTGTATTGTATTTAAAGCAAGTAATCGCAGGAAGAATTAAAGCTGTCCATTGAATTCTAGAGGAAAATGTATTTGACGAATAAAAGCCTCCTATACCAATTTCATCAGAAGACATTCAATAGAGAGAGAAACTCACAATCAGCATTATAGTGTGTTTGTATAATAGATCTTCCAATAATGTGGTTGAAAGCTATGCAAAAAAGGTAGTAACAAAAACTTGAATCAAATAAAAATTTGTGTGGACATTGGTAAATGTTCTGTAATGCAACTCACCAAGTTAAAAGAAAGCCAATATGTAACCACTGCAAGCGTGTATTGTCTGTGCATGCTAAGCTACAGGTAAAATAAGTGGATTTGCAGCTTACAGGACAGATTTTACAATAAGTGTTCCCTTGCCACAGCAAAGCCTAAGCCTTTATATATTTCTTCACAGCAGCTGGTTCCCAGTGGGACCAGACGCTTTTACAGGACCATTCATAGCTGCTGAATCCTAGTGGGAGAGATGTTCCCACATGCAAACATCCGTTTTTTATTGTTCTTCTACCCGTTGATACTACTAATCTTACACTGTTCCCTGGTTCTTTCCCTCTCTCTCTCGCTCTCTTTCTCACACACACTCTTGTACAGCTTTCTTTGTGGGGACACTCATATAACGTGTTTCCTGGTCCCTTACCCTAAACTTAATCATCATAACCACATGTCTAACCTTAAACCTTAACTTCTAACTCATACCCAACGACAAGGTCTTCATCCTCAAAAATTCCTTTTAAGCTGTGAGGACCAGCCAAAAATATCCAAATGTCCTCACAAAGATAGTTGTTGAATCAGAGCCTACTACAGACATGCATACACACACTGACACACAGGTTTGTGCAGCTATTTCTGTTAGGAGCCTTCATTTTTACAGCCTAACCAAAATGTAATCCTTAACAAAGCCTTAAAAATTAGGTTCTGCCTCATTAGGTCCCGGTCTTTGGTCTCTTTTGGACTACTGTGTGTGCAGGACACACAGGGACATGATATATTCTCAAACCTCTTTCCCTTTAACAGTCCTAACGTAACCCCAAGTTAAACCTAATTCCAAAACCAAAGCCAAAATTTTGTCACAGTGATGCTTTTAGCTGAAATGTGTCCTTACAACAACGGAAAGATACACACATATGCATATATAAGACATACCTTTAGTCAATAAGAACAATTGATGCCTTTGGTGATAAACCTGACTGTTGAACATCTCAGCTGTCACCATCGTTATGCCTCATCAACAGATACCTGGATGTCTTTGGAGCTGCAGATGAAAATTTGCTCTGGCTTCACTACACACATCATATCTCACTCTTGCAAAGCTTTTTAATTGTATGTATGAAGGCTTTAGAGACCAACAGAGTGTAATAATGTCTGTTAACATATGAATCTCTGCTATGATTTGGATCAAATTACATCATTTCTACTCACATATTAGCTCAGTGGCTTTGGGATTACTGTGTACTAGAGTGCAAGGGAAGAAAACAAGGGTTTACCAAAATGTTTTTCAGAAAAATTCCACTTTAAGTTGAAAATAAATAATTGTTATTATAGTTAATAATGGTAATTGAGTGCCTTTGAGGAGAATCTGTAGAAAGGTGGTTACTTTAAAAATGGACATATAGAGAAAAAGAAGAGCTAAACTGCACCATTGTCTTGAAGAAGTGATGGAAAGGGCTTGTTTACCTATAGAGTATAAGGATCTGATATGTCTGGATATATGGAGGATCACAGGAAATTAGAAATGTAAGCTATAGTGCTAGTCCATGCTGCATTTTAAAACAAATAATCTTTCTTTTTATTGAAAATATTTTGTAGCATGTGTCACTGTTGAAGGTTAAAGGGGACCAGGTAGATTATGGTCCTTTTAGTGCCAATTATTTATTATATATATATTTAGTGCCAAGTATTTGCAAGCAACGTACAAATAAATTACTGACTTTGACCCATTATTACATGTTAATTAAGACAACAACATTAAGACAACAAAATAAAATATCATATTGATCGAATGATAACAATCTCAGATAAGTGGTTATTATGAATGGATGGATGGATGATGGAAAGAATGAGAGATTACATCAATATACTGATTTTTTTTTCATGTCAAACTGCATTCCCATTTACAAAACCAGACACAAAATAAATATATAATGTTTATTTAAACATTTCATTATAATCAAGCGTAGCTTTAAAGCACTTGACTGCAGAAGCTCTTGGAGTCCTCCTCTGCAGAGACACCCAGACTAGTTTCATCAGCCACTCATTTAAGAGTTAATTTATGCTTCCAGCACCAACTGTGTATGTTCAGTGTGGGGAAAGGGCATTATTATTACAAAGTTTTGTAATTAATTTTTCAGGAGATTAGTATGAACTGTGCTCTTTATAATGCTTGGTCTCACCCTGTGGTGTGTGGAAGAGACAGGAGACGTGATCAGCAGAATGGGAAGAAGTGGGCTCCCTCTGGTGGTTGTTAACAAAATAATTATTGCAGTTATGACATTTACATTATGAGAGAAAAAAGAGGTAGGGAGAGAAACTGTACAAACATACACCGACAAGAGGCAACAAGGCCCAGAGAAGGCTGGCAGGGGTTCAGGCAGGACAGGGTGGGACAAAGAGGCGTATAGATAAGTCACTCTAATTTGGTGTGTCATTATTCACTTGGGATGAGGGCTGGGATGAAAACAGCCATACATCACAGTGGTAACACTGTCAAATAGTCTCCAGCTCTGCTATAACACTGGCACGCTCTTATAGAAGGTAGTGCCAATGTTGTTTGTGACAGAGGGGAGAGAGAGAAAGAAAAGGAAAAGATATGAGACATGCACAAAGAAGAAAGAGAGATACAGAGAGAGAAGACAGCTCCTCCACTACCAAATTGCCATCAACAAGATAGAGACATCATTACAGTCATCTCAGTGGCAAAATGCTACATCTTGGAAAATTTAGAACTTGGAAGTGTCTTTCTCTCTCTCTCTCTCCCTATATGATTACTTTTGCCTCACATGAACATTAAATTGTTCATTATTTCCCTTTCTGTGATGGCAGAACCCTCATAGAGTACATTTACAGTGAGCACTTTCATGCCGTATTTAGCAGGAGCAATTATTTTCAGTGCTACACTACTTTATAGTTTTGGTTGAATCACCAATCACCTAAAAATGCTGCCTGTGCTTTTATCTCTTCATAATGAACACAATACTAGTTACATTGCATACCATAGATTTTAAATTGAATATATACATTTTAAATACAAATAGTATATACTATATGGGTTGATTCTGTGAAATATAGCACCTCCAACAAATCCAAAAGCCTGCAATCCAATATTTTCAAATACTCTTCTGAAAACTGTAGTTGTGTCAGTTTTAGTAATTCATTTTGATAATTTTATGATTCTGCCTCTGTTTGGTCTTCGTGAACAGCCACAATCTAACATTTCATCTATGCTGTGTCCTTCATCTGAATACAGGCTCTATCAGGCAATACAGTCAGACCTGACTGAGGGAGGATTTGTGTGTATACAGCGGAAGAGCAGGGGTGGATGGGGACAAGAGATATTTATACTGTCAAACTGGTGAATCACCAGGTTTTTATAAGCAGTGAAATTTACTTTTCAAACTTCTTGAGGGTGCTTCTTTGTGTTTTCAGTCATACTTAGCCATTTTGCTTTACTGGCGCAGTGTTGCTGTTATCTCTTACTGTCTTGACGTCAAATTAATCACGTCCTGTGTGTAGCGTGGGAATGTCACCAAGCAACATGAGATATAAATAACACCCTATAAAGAAACAAATGAGAGCAAGAGAGAGAGAGAGAGTTGTGTGGACCCAATAGGCTTAATAATCATTGTGTGAATGGATGTGTTTATGTTTGAAAGTTATGAAATGCAGGTTCAATTAAAGTAGCTGTATGATGACAGAGCCAGTTGTATTATCACACAAGATTTATGATTATTTTTTTAACTTCACCTCCGGTCATACAGAAGAAAGAGACAATGAGAGGTGTATGTTTCAGACAGGCCACACTGTAGGGACAGGTGTCATGATGCATCATGTTTAAAGACATGCTCATGTTTGTTTATCATTATTTTTATTGTAACCTTAATTAAATGAGGAATTTAAAAAAAAAGGGATTAAAACTCTCCTCTGCGCACGTGCGCACACACACACAGATTTCCAAGAAAATCATTCCCATCCACAAGTCGTCTCTGCAAATGTTTGAAGAGAAACCTTGAGGAGGAAAATTTATGAATGACAGGTGGGTTCATGGGGAACTGATTTACTTTGCCTTGACAACCTGGCAACCACAAACTTCTTCTGAGCTACAGCATGTGTCCTGCTCATTTGCTTTTGTTAATCACTAAAAGTTGCATTTTTGCTTAACGATTTTTCCTACAAATTTCATTAAAAATCCATAAATAATTTAACTTGTCTTGTTTCCAGCTCCATGTGAAGCAGATGCCTTCTTCTGTCACAGCAACATGTGCATAAACAACACACTGGTGTGTAATGGCATGCAGAACTGTGTCTACCCCTGGGATGAGAACCAGTGTAAAGGTGAGATGTCACATTTCAGTTCATTTGTGCCAAGCGTGTGTTTTAGAGAGGAAGTCGTAGCACTGAGCAGAGACACAAGAAGAGACTCCTACTGTGTCTCAACTCTTGCAGTTCATGCTTGCTATTTTGAATGCATATGTGGGCACACTCTGACATTTAGGACAACATCTTGTGCATTACAAGTATCTAGATTGTGCACTCAGTCAAAAAGTCGAGTGTGAAATGTTGGGCTATTTTCAGTCTCAAGAGATGCCAGTAAGTGCACAACAGCCCTTTTGATTAGAGAGAACACTATCCTTTTAAAATTCAGTATCCAAATTTAAACATCTCTTAAAACCTTCAGCCAAGAAGGTTACATTTTTGCAGGCATTTGTCTGTTTGTGAGCAGCATAACTCAAAATATTTGACAAAATGTACTGGGAATGTAGGTTATGGCTCAACAAAGGAATGAATACATTTTGGTGGTGATCATGATACAAAAATGAACAGCCTTGACAGAGACCATCCAATTATTTGGATGGAAACATTTCAGCACCATGGACAGCATCGAGAATAAACACCAGCGACAACTGCATACAGTACTTGCTAAGTTCTAAGGGTTTTGAATGACTGTGCAATAGTATCTTGGATTGGAAAGTGAATGATTCAAAAAGATTTTGTCAACACTGTTTTTATGTTATAGTTATGTTGTTATGGTTGCAATGTGTATGGACAGTCTTACACATAGCTACTGTGGCCTTCACATACTAGAAAGGACGTCTTCAACCACGTTGTGAGGTTTCCATAGAAACAGTTGTTTTATGCATAGGGTTTATGTCAAAGGAGCTGCTTGCAAAGTAAGCTTCATCCTCAAAAGATGAAGCATATTCTGGCTGGTTTGTCTGTTCCAGCCACTGTGGAGAAATGGCAGTCCAAACTTTATGAATACACCAATGAACACACTAAATGTCACAGATCTCCCCACAGATTGCCTCTTCACATGTACTTACAGGTCATTATAATGTCTCTTACACACTGTTGGGTTGTGCAACTGTGTGGTGTCATATAATTAATAGACCATAGCTGTGATTTAAATGACCCTTTTGTCCTGTTTGGTACCTCATAAAAATTTTGGCCTTAATCTTGTTCATGATACGTTATGACTGTGAGGAAATATCTTCACAGGATCACTCTTTAAGCCCCAAATGGACCTTTTTTATTTTTAGCCAGTGAAGGATGATGTTATGAAAGCTGTCACAGGCAGATTATATAGCAGCTAAATTAACAAACACTGATTCATGACTGGGCCACATGGTTGGTGTAGTGGATAGCATTCTTGCCTTTGCAGCAAGAGGTTTTCACCAGGTACACTGGCTTCCTCCCACAGTCCAAAAACATGCAGATTTGGGGATTAGGCCAATTGGACACGTAGGTGTGAACGTGAGAGTGAATGGTTGTCTGTCTCTATGTGGCCCTGTGACGGACTGGTGACCTGTCCAGGGTGCACCCTGCCTCTCGCCCTATGTCAGCTGGATTTAGGCACCAGTGCCCCCCGCGACCCTCAGTGGAGGGTAAAGTGGTAGAAAATGAGTGAGTGAGAGTGAGAGTGATTCATGACTTGGTTCAAAACTTACGTGTGCACTAAGGTGTCCAAGAGAAAAGAGTCACCAGGTGATAATCCATGTAAATGATGTTTTATTAGCAAAAGCATGGCAATTGTTTTGAGGAGTTATGAGCTAATTCTTATTGTATAAAGTATAATTAGAGAAAATGTGAGCTCAGACTCTTACATACCCTGTATTATGCATACTTCTTAAGCATATGTTGATTTCAAGTGAAACCATGACAATTACATGCGAGTGTGGAGAATGTACTGTTTTGTTCTGGATAGACTTGCTCAAACGTTTAAAGTCTGGTAGTCCTTGTAAAGTAATGAAAATATCTCTTCTGGCTTTGTCATTCCCCAGACAAACATGTTACTAACCACCTTGCCAAATTTGGAGGAGGTCTGTCCTCTCCTTCTAATGCTGTGCTCCACACACATTCTGGCCTATTCACTTTATTGGGGACCACGATTGTCACTGTTTTTCAGTGTTTGCACAATTATTTAAGTCAACATTTCTACAGACAAACAGAGTCAGTTTAAGCCATGTGCTTAGTTTAAGTTACTTACCAATGACAAACTAATGGTCAGTAACTGGATATACAGTTGGAAAAGCTTTATATATTTGTTTTTTAATATCTTCTTAGGTGTCATATAAGACCTTTAATGTTCTGTCTCCGTTCTGTCTCTTCTGCTGTCTATCTGACTGTACAGAGAAAAGGAAAGCCAACATCCTGGACAACCTAAACAACACAAATGGGACCATCATTGGTGTCACCTGCTGCATCGTCCTCATCCTCCTCACCGTCTCTGTCATTGTCCAGATCAAGCAGCCACGTAAAAAGTACATCTTGCGGCGTGAGGACTTTGACCCCACCATGTTCCAGGAAGTGTTTGAGCCGCCGCACTATGAGCTGTGTACTTTACGTAGTGCCACAACAGCTGCAGCGGCATCAGCAGACTTAGTTGACCTGGCGGAAGACTTTGAGAACTACCATGCCCTTCGCCGTGCCTCCTCACGCTGCGTCCACGATCACCACTGTGGGTCCTCCTCCAACCCTGGCTCAGCCCACATATCCCAGCTGTCACTCAGTGGACGAGGGAGTCGTGGAAACTTGAGCCCTCGTGACGGAGCAGCCGCCACCCTGCTCACAGACCTTCCACAGCCACCCATGGCGGTGCGGCCCCTGCTGCCGACCACAGGAAACCGAAGGAGCATCTTGGTCATGAAGCACAGCTATTCGCAAGAGGCAGCTGACCACGGTTGTGATTTGGATGACGACCTAGAAGAAGTTCCCACCACCAGCCATCGGCTTTCACGCCACGAAAAGGCAGTACAGCGGTCAGTATCCATAGATTTCTGATGAGGGATGAACAACAGACATAGGGTTAACTATACGAATGTTTGAATTGAAAGTGGGATAATTGCTTTCTTTTTTGTCCCCCTATTAATTTAATTTTGTTTTCTTTCTACCATAAAAAACCTTTTTAAAATTTTTCACACGAGGCTTAATTATGCCCCCCTTTTGCATGCTCATCCTTGAACATGTCAAGCACTCTTTGTTAGTTTTCCTGAAATGAGGATTTATAATGTACGTCTATTAACACAAATGTAATTTGAGGTTTGTCAGACAGCTTTAAAATACAAACCTCATTTTAGATGATTTCTGTTATCAGGGTAGTTCTGATTGTTAACACAAGGGCTTGAATTGGTGCCTATTTTTATAGAAATAGCTGATTTCATTCACATACACATCCTCTATTTGTATTCTGAACTGAAAATATATGACTTTAATTCTATTGTGCAAACGTTTTGGCATGGACTAAGTTTTTTAAAAAAGTATTATACTGTGTATTTGCACCTTGATTGCTTGAAAAGTAACTGTTAACAAAAATGCTATGTAAAGGTACATCTTTGTTGAATATACTGAACATGCAATCTTCTCCTGCATGCACTTTTTTGTGCTCTTACAAGAGTGTTCTTGACTGTTTTATCTGCATGCAAGACTCCCAGTGACTAGCAAAACACTAATGACATTTAATGCTGTTATGTAGCACAATATGAGTTCTTACATCTCTATGCAAAATTTTATTTTAAATGAAAGAGCCATGACATTTCAGGTTCTGCCTCATTGGCTCTTTGAGCAAACATGAATCAGAGTACAACACAACTAGGGTCTAAGAGACAATCTCAAGGTAAGCACCATTATCTAACAATCAACCCCTTTATATGTTGTCATGAAGTCATTTGCCCAGTCAGGCTTTTATGTAAGTTTTTTTTTCCTTTTCTGTGGTTTTTGCACAAGTTTATATTAATTTGATTATGTTCTTTTAATTGTTCTTTTTCACCAAGATGGTTTTCTTGCTTGCAGCCATCTTGTCCTCCTAGTGAGTGCTCAAGTTTATTGTATGTCCTCTTTGCCCGAGGACATACATTTTAATTACTTAGTGGATATTCATCAGCATGTACTTTTTCAATAGTTGATGTTGTCACTTAATATGTCTAACTTCTTTTTCTCCCTGAAGATCAACAGCAAATCATTTTTGTCAGTGATGTAAAAGCACAAATATAAAAGCAAATACAACCCCCCCCCACCCCACCACCACCCCCACCACATTAAAGAGTACATATTGAGATTAAGTATCTTATTTCCCTTTACCTGATAAATATTTACCTATCAGGATTTGTCGATATTCTTGCATGGTTTCTGTCACTTGTAGTTTTTGGTTTTGTGTTTGGTAGTTGTGAAGCATAATATTTGAGCCTGTGCGTAACATTTCATGTGTAAGCTCCACACCAAGTGCTTTAATGATGTTGCTATAAGCACAATATGATAAATTAACATTACAGAGTGGCTTTGCATCAACTTGATATGCAAAAATATGGATAAGAACTTTTTTTGTAACTTTTTATAGCTTCAGTAGGTAGTGCGAATTTAGTAACAACAAAAGATGCTTCAGCTTAATAAAGGAGCAGTCACATTAAGTGCTACCCATTGCTCTGTCTTTTATTGTGAAAATGTGTTGTCCTGTTGTGTATGTGTGTGTGGTTGTGCGCTTATGTTCTCCACTATGTTGCATTGTCTCCATCATGTAGACTTCTTGAGAATAGTGAAATCCTGGATCAGTTCGACCGGGCGTCACTGACATATGAAAAAGTGGAGCGGAGTTTTACACCAGCATGATGTTGATGCTGATGCTGATGATGAAGAGACACTGTGACGAAAAGGATACAGAATATGTATTCATGTGCAGAGAGGAACACAAGCTGTCAGTTTTGAAAATCGACCAGCTCTGTGCTTTTACATACTGAAGGCAGATATTTTTGTCTCATTCGAATGATGTGGACCTTTTATTGAACTTGAAATTTGGGATGTTCATGAGACGTATCCATTATTGTCATAGATTCTGTTCCTATTTAAAAAAAAAAGAAAGATTAAACATCAATTTAACAAGTTAATTTTCAAGCATGCATTTCACAAATTTGTGGCATACATTATTATTATTATTACTATTATTATTATCCTCCTTATTATTATTATAGTAGTAATAAATAGCAAATAACAAATTTATAAAATGTGTTAAATTTGGGAAGATTTATATGTAAAATTTGAACACCCTCAATTAATCACTAATAAATTTGATAAAGCTAAAATAACGAGAAACAGTTTAATTAGAATTACTATTCATATCCAGTTGTTTGACTTGCATGTTTCTTTTATATCCATCTATACATTAACATACTAATATTAAGAAAGGGCCCCATTCACTGATACATAAGTCATGTGGGTCAAGTCAAGTCATAATTTAAAAGGCATCTTTAAAATGTATTAATTGCATTGCATGCGGCTGCTTAGTTAAACCATTAGATAAAAAGAATTGCACAAATATCACTATTTTCATGTTAACTCAACCCCCCTTTTAAATATATTGACTTAGAAGTCAGTAAATAGTAATAACATTAGCTATAAAACTATTGACTTAAGCATATGTCAATAGTTTTCTTTTAGTGAATATAAAAATACTCCTTTTGTTGTTTGTTTTGGTAAACATAGTTACTTTGTCATCTAATGCTCTTCTACTGTAAGAGCTTAATATCTTTTTATTGAAACCAACTTTTATACTAAGGCAAATTAAAACAGTGACACTTTTTTACAGTTACTTAAACTATCTTTCAGGGCTTGTTTTACTGATGCTTTGTAAAACAAATAACAATAAACGGTCTGCCTTTTTTATTTTATTGGCTATTGGTCAGTAGTTTCTCTGTTCATTTAGTGAGTCTTCAAACTGTCTCCCATCCATGTTTTTAAATGTTGTTCTACTTGTTTTGTCTGATTTGCTGTTGGAAAAACCTGGACAGCAGGACAATAATATACTAGGATAAATATACTAGGCTAAAAAACAATTTAAACTAGTATATTTACTGCAGGAGAAGAAGACATAGATTTACTTTCATTTTGGAAAAAATTATAAAGGATAGATCAGCCCTGTGCACAATGAATTTGAAAAACCTCATTATTCACATTTGAAAAAGGCAAGTATGTTTTTTTTTGTTATGCTCAGTCATTTCCCCTTCTTTTCTTCTTGTGTGTCAGTGTTGCAGTCTTTTTCAGTTTGTGCACCTTATTTTCTGTAGTCATGTTTCCTTTATATCCATCCTTTATTTCCAATTTCTTCTCTGTATATTGATAGACATTCTCATACCTCTTATTCATATTGGTATAAGTTGTACAAAATAGTGAATAAAACTATTTTTTTTTCTTTTCTACACAAACGTTGTTCTGTGTGTTGTCTCTGTTTCACAAGTGTGTCCAGATTTCTGTAAACAACAGTGTCCTAAACAGCCCTCACACATACAGTACTGTGCATAAGTCTTAGGCCACCATTAGATTTATTGTTTTAGCAATGCTATAATGGCCATACTGTACAGTTATATCACTTTATTGGAACACATCGTGAATATATAGAGAAACACATATGCAGTTTGAAAATAATAAAAAAACAAAACAACAAAAATCCTTCTATAATATCAAATATTTTGTGTGACCTACATTTACACTTGAACAATAACATAACCATGACTCTTTAAAACCTGGAATGGAACTCTAATGTTATTGGTAAAAACCTGTGTTTCTTCTACTATTTCATGCCAACAAATAGCTGCTGTGAAAATGTGCATGTTTGAGCATTACATACACATGTTGCACACATGAATACAAGTTCAAATCATTGACAGGTGGATCATATAGTATAAGACTGACTTTTAGTCACATCTTTTCAATCTAAACGCCAATGATCACAAAACTGACAATAAAAAAAACAGCAAAGCTGGTGGTGGCCTGAGACTTTTGCACAGTACTGTACACCCTTACTCCCCTTTCTCCAACTCTGTGTTTCACTCTTCACACACACAGGTTTATACAGGTTCAGGACACTACACTGATTTCCATTCAGTTGGACAGCCTAACCAAAGTGTAATTCCTATAACCCTAATCTAAACCACAATCAAAATCTTAGCCATAAACTTAATCAGTCCCCTAGAAATTAAGTTCAGCCTTATTAGGACCACATTTTGGTCTCCATGGGGATTACTGGTCCTGACAAGGTCAGTATTTATTTCAGAAAAGGTCCCAAAGAGATAGAGAACACACACGCACTCATTCACACCATCTGCCAGTAAATAGGTGGAGGAAAACAAAAAACTCAGAACCAATACAATCACAAGCCAAACAGGCAGCAGATGAGGTGAGTGTTGGCCGATGCAGAAGAGACTTCAAGTAATAGTGTTTTCATTTCTCTGCAGATACATCAGAGAGATGCATCATTCCTCTGCATCTTGCCAAGTTTGACAGCATTTGGAGCTAAGGTTTCCCACCTTTATGCATCTTGAGTGAACTGTTGCAACTGTGCAACTTTACCAATGTAGAGTGCCGTGATGAGAAAATTAAAAAAGAAAAAAAGGTTTGTGGTGTATGCGTTAAGTTTTATATCATTGCTTTGAACCACAGAGGTGCATTTTTCCATCCTGTGCTCCACAACCGGCTGGAATTGACGAGCCTTGGGTCGCCGATAATTTCAGATACTTGACAATATTTTTTTTTTCTTTTGTAGGAATAGAGAATCTTTAATGTAAAACTGTTTTAAAAAAAACAACTGTTTGTTTAGTCATCTCCATGTAAACATTAAAATATGAAATTGCATATCAGCTTTTCAATTTCAATTATATTTCTTATTTTGATGACATATCTTTACTGTAGAGTATCAGCTTGTTTTTTATATCACTGACTGACCTGTTGAAAAGACAAAATAACAGGATGTAATGTGAAAATTCATAAATGGGTGCAAACATAATTCTACTGATCCATCGTCTAACCTTTATTTCCTTAATTTCTGGTATCTCTACATTATTTATGTTTTGTTTTATTTTTGTCACTGTCCTTGTCAGATATCATTACATTGTTATGTTAGATTTTTTTTTTTATCCATCAACAAATTAGAAAAAAGAAAATGCTGGACAGAATGTTTTCAATAAACTAATGTTTACTGACTTCACTGTGATGAGTCTGTTTTACCTGCTGTGTCTAATTTCCAAATCTGTTCTGTTTGGCGATGAAACTGTCACTGACAATATTCCTCCAACCCACTTTCTCATTTGGTTGTCACCTTGAGGATAATACCTGACATTTTGAAAGAAAACAACACATTTTCATAATTGTATTGTTTATTTGTTCTGTTTAAAGACCCAAGCTTAATTTAACCTTTCATGAAGTAGTAACAGTAGAATGCATGCATTTTCTGTGTCTGTGATAGTATGTACCATAGTTCAAGGGTTCTCAAATGGGGTTTGTTGACAAAACAAACCAAAGGAGGACATCATCATTTTGTTTTTTGTTGTTGTTTTTTTCACAGTTTCCTGCATTTTATGAACCAAACAACTAATTGATTTATCAAAGAACAAATAATAATATTTATTTAGATTAAAAATAATTGTTATAATTTATACATAGAAGTTCTTCATTGTCTACTCTTGTCACCAAAATGTAACTCTTGTTTCAGTCTGTAATACTGAACGTGTGCTGTATGTTGCTGCATATTAGTGTTAATGCTCTTCATGCACACGCAGTTAGCGGAGGCTGTGCTGAATCCAACCTTTCAGCCTTAGATCCAGTCTGCAGGGGCATCAGTGGCACGATTCCATTCACTAGTTGCCCTTTAGGTGCCCACTTTTCTCCTCAGGTTTCACCCCGTAACACTTTGTCATCGTGCTCTGTCTCATGTCAGTTGCTGCTCACCTTGAAATGTCAATGTTCACTCTCATCTTGTTTTCAGTACCACACATCGGTGGTTATTAAAACACTTCACTCAGGACGTCTGCACTTTCCAAGCTCAAGTGGATTGTTTAAAGATGTGCTTCTCATTGCTTCTGAGATGTGACAGTGCTGCTGCTGCTACAGTATGTGCATTACAGTGTGACACACGTGGAAGCTGAGTGCATCTCCATGGTGATGGGGTTGAGTGACAGCAGTGGGCAAGGTTTGCTGCGAAGCCCTCCAGACGGGGTGCATCTACAGTACATGCTGGTTTTCTGACAGCACTTATTTGTCATTTGTACATTTCTGTTCATGATGGGAGCAGTTTTGGCATGAAGTTTGATCACATTTGATGTGTGCTTTTTATTTACACGTATGTACACAGCAGGGTGAGAAATGCCGACATTTGCAGGTGAAAGCTCAAGTTCTGTTGATGCAGTGCATGTCAGGAAGGCATGTGGAAGGACAGAGCGGCAACTTCAGCAGCAAACCACATACTCTGAGTCAGCCCCTCCATTTTTCCTGTGGGGTCAAGTTTCAGACTTGTCTCTCTGATGCTCACAAACAGACACTTGCATGTCCAACTTCACAACTGTTCCTATTCAAAATCCTCTACTTACTGTCCTGGCCTCAGCTCGTAGTACTGGATATCCAAGATTGAATAAAGCTGTTGTTTTGCCATTCCATAGAAATATATTCAGGAACCCTAGTGATATTTATTACTATCATTTTGAAATGGGTCCTTATCTGAGAAAATTTGAGAACCTCTTTTCTATTATGTGTATGGCTCATTCCTCGGTGTTATAAAACTCAGTCTCCCATGAACCCCATGGGCGTGACGTCAAAACTGTGCGCCCTAGAGGTAAGATTCATTTGACACACACCGCCTCTGTTGTGGTATTTCGATAGGTTAGTTGCGAATTAGTAAATTAGTAAACATTAGTTTATTGAGTTGTATATCCATGTTCCGTTAGTTACACCTATATTATTGCTTTAGTTTAGTTATTTACCTTCTCCGCGTAGCTTGTGCTGTCGTTAAAGAAAGGTTCTGGTCGTGAACCACACAGCACGCACTCATGGCTTATACACAGATACTGAGAGCACTGCACCGGAGTTTGAAGCAGCCGTGTAAAGTGACGCAGGTCAGCCTGCTGGTCCACACTCACAGGACTCTGTCGACTGTCGCGTCCACACCGACGCTACTCCGGAAAGTCGAGGCTCCTGCGTGTCTTCTCCCCACACTGAGCTGCTTCACGGTGGCACACAGCCGCCGGAACATTTCTGTCGAGTCCGGGCTCAGGAACAAGAGCAGCCCCGAGGACAGAGACCGGTCTGTGTCCAGGTATCAAGGAGGGAGCTCAACGCCTTCAGCTGCACGAAAGGGTAAACAAGGTTATTAATGTGTAGACTACTGGTGACATTTACTACATTGCTGCGGGCTGTTTTTATAATATAATCACTATTATTATACTTTAATTCTATAAATATTTTTACACAGTCATCGCTAGAATCGTGTATAAATCATAAATGATCGAGGTCGTAAAAAAGTAAACCCATGTATGTTTTCCCTACAACCACTTGGTGGCGGTAATAAACCAGTAAAGCAGTTTTACCAATTAATTTCATTAAGATAGGGGAAAACGATTGTTTGTATAATTTAGTTTAATATAGGGCTGCACCAATTAATGGTTTAATAAATTACTAACTTTTGTTTCATTGTTAATGAATCCGGTTTAGCATGTGTGTTATTTACTTACATTTCCCCTCGATTTTAAAACAGATGACAGAAGTAATTGTTTATGCTGTCACACTGTTACTGACCAAATAAGATACTGTATATATGTATTTTTATTATTTTTGTTTTATAAACACTTCCATCTCTGATATTTTGCAGTCAAGGATGCTGGCAGAGACTTCACCTACTTGATCATTGTACTCATTGGGCTTGGAGTGACAGGTCATTATAACTTAAAAGTTTCATCTAATTTTCCATTACAAACAAGTGATTACCTATTGCCAAAGCTTAAATGTTTTGTTTTTGTGTGTGTGTGTCAGGTGGCTTGTTGTATGTGGTGATTCAGGAGCTGTTCTCTTCCTCCAGCCCAAATAAAGTCTATGGGAAAGCCTTCAACAAAGTCAAGTCAAACCCAGAAGTAAGAGTGAACTTACTGACTGCTGAGAATAAACAGTATTATCCTCCTTTACTAATTAGTACTGCACCTTCACCCAAATGTGTCGGTGTATTACGTAGAATACGTGGACACATTATTGTACCGTGGAGGCCTAACTGTTTTTTCTCTTTTAAAATGTAGGTGATTGGTGCATTTGGGGAACCAATCAAATGTTATGGTGAGACCACCCGTCGAGGCAGGAGGCAGCAAGTCAGGTAGAAAGTTACTTATTGTTTGGAAAGCAAGCGTCCAAATGAGCTGTTGATTTTTCCCTACAGATTAGTATTTACATTTCTTCATGTTGTGGCCTTGACTTTTTTCTACCCTCATATGAAAGTTAATCAATCAATATTAGAACAAGCATGCTTATATTATGGATAAAAGTGTTAAAGTGCCCCGAAAACAAATGCAGTATTTCTTCTCTTCACTCACGATGTATGTTAGAAAATAGTGGTGGAGAACATGTGAATAAACTGGAGGGAAAAAGGTTTTTCTCCACTGCTCAAGTTTCTTTATATAAACATCTTAGGTGTCATATTATGTGTTTTTTTTTCCTTGATAGTCATGTGGAGTACCATAAGGACGGACTGAGGCATATGAGACTTAAGTTTTACATTGAAGGCTCAGAACCAGGCCTCAAAGGAATTGTGCATTCAGAGTCAAAAGAGGTTGGTGATTTTTGAATTTCTTGTTTGAATTCTTTTTTGCAGTAGACATGACATCACTGAGAGTGGCACTGTTCCAGTTAAAGTGTAGGTTACACTAATTCCAAGGAACTCCACTTGTAATGTAGTGATTTTTATTTTACTAAACGTTATATACTGTTTGTGACAAAACATTAATTACTTTTTTTTCCTTTTGCAGAATAATGAAACTGGAAAATATGAGTTTCGTTACATATTTGTGGAGATAGACACCTACCCAAGACGGACTATCATTGTGGAAGATAACCGATAAGAAAGATAGTGGACTTAGAGGTTTTGCCTCACTGAAAAAAATGTAAATAATGTGTTTCTGAAATTCAGACTTGAATTATTTGACAAATAGCCAAGAAAATAAATGGTAATTTACCTATAAAAGTTTTTGCGTATGTACTGCTCAGCACTTAAGTAAGAGTTTTCTGTCAATCTGTCTCTTGACAGATTGATGAGTCTTTGGATATGTCTCGTGCTGTTTTTCATTTAGTTTTTTGTCTTTACTTAAACAGTAACAGATTAATCTTAATGTAACATTCAGTCAAACCTGGTGGCAAATTTGAATAAAACATTAGTCTGTTATATGCACAAGGGAACAAAATGGAAATTGCAGTTTTTTTCTTATTCTGACAATGTTGATTTGAAGCAATACATGATTGATAATTTGGCTTTAACAAACTGTACACTATGTACGGGGTTGATAGGGCAATATTGTAACAGAAATCCTGGCTGTTTGTGATGTAAATACTATGATTTTGTCTTTTTCAAGACCTAGCAAATTAATTTTGTTTCTGCTTTAAAATAACTAGTTATTTGACTACTTAATGATTAATGATGCATTTGGTTGCCTTTCTGAAACGATAGCCTGCTTTAGAAGACAGTGACCACTAGATGGAAGCAAAGAGTTAAGAGATGGAACAACCTGATATGACCTTACATTTTATGATTTGTCATTCTTTTGCATATTTCTTTGTATTTAAAGGGTTATTTAAAATAAATAATTTTGGAAGGTATCTAAGGGGGAAAGGTTAGTATCCACATTGGCGTAAAAGGATCTACGTTCACATGTTAAATACGGAAGCAGTTCTGCATTTTATGTAATTAAGTCCGTCACACGTTACTGAAACATATATATCACAAATGAAACTGCAACAGTTAACATTATAAATCAGAGTGTATTATTAATGTTATTTCACAACGAATCAAAAGATGAATCAATGAAAATATCGTTAGTACAGTAGCACTGTATGTTTGTGTAACTGGCTATAACCACGTCCGTAGATTGCTGCGCTACGTTCCCTGACCCTCGGAAATATTAGAATTTATGGGCCCGTATAAAATCATGCAGCGATAAAGTACCTCAGTCAGATCACTTTAATAATGTGTGCAAAATATATAAAGCACTCATGAGTGACATTATTGTTTTGAATAAATTGTTGTGTTGATGGTGATTAATTGTACTTAACAGTCACAGTTAGAAATAACAATAACTGGGAACCTCCATGAGCTGGGCTTTCATTGTTATTTCAATTATATTTGGGCGTCAAACTAGTCCCATGTTGCCCTGCTTTAATACTGAGCAAGGACAATTTTGTTTTCATCATTATTAAAGTAGCACTTGAACGTCCACGACGGGGGGATCGTTCATGGGAAGCGCCGTGGGCAAGAGTCCATGAACGCCTCCAACTGTGAAAGCGTTGAACACACGGGGATGTGCTAAGTCAGTGAACGAGAGCCAAAGCTAAGAGTTTAGTGTAGTTGTTTCTTCATTGCTGCGGTAACGAGCAGCTCTCCGAGTGACTGACTCGTGACTTTGTGTACAGTAACAGGAGGTATGTTCTTAAAAGAAGTACATTTGTAGCTGTGGTGTTATTTTCCGCCTGGGTACATAAAGAGGTGGTGGTTGCTGTTGTTGTCGTTGTGGCCTGCTCTGACTGCTACACGTTAGCCTAGTTGAACTAGCGGTAGCCACAGCTGGCTCCTGGAAGCTTTACTCTCGTCACATCCCACAAATGACAAATCCTGGAAATGACAAACCATTCCAGTTAACTCAGACGCCCGAGCTTTCGCCATCAAGTAAGTTCGAACCCTCTTCAATTGTTTGCTTTTTGTTAAGTTAACGCTGGAGTTACTGCGCTCAACGTATCATCTGTTACAGGTTTATACAGTGTTGTTGCCAGATAAATATTCGAAAGGTTTGGTTCAGCACATGTCTTGTTGTCAAAACATATTAATTAAGATGAACGTTGCCGCTTGTATAAGTACGTTGTTTTTGTTTTCAGGGCAAGTTGTGTTTTGAAAAAGGGATCAGCAAGTTATTCCTCAACTATGAGATTATCCACTCAGTGAATTCTCTCAAAAATGGAGCTGTACTGGTACATGTGAGTAAAAAAAAAAAATATAGTGTTTTTTTTTTTCATTAATTATATTTTACTAACTATTATTCCGGGCTCGAAAGCAGAGTAAATTCTGTCTTGTGTTACCCTTACCATCCCACCTCCCCAACCCACATGCAGTACATACAGTTTTCAGCCAATTAACTAGATACAGAGTGTCAGTAGCTCATCTTTATCAAAGTTCCATGTTTGTTCAGAGACAGTCTCGTGCACACCTTGGTTGTAAGGAGCGGTTGGACGAGTAACTAATGCCTTTCTATCAAATCAAATAAACCATTTTTCTCTTGACCTCAGGCATCAATGAGGCATTTGTCTCTAGAGACCTCACACACTCTAGGCATTTTGTCCTTTTTGGCCCATTCTCTCTATACCCTAGAGATGTTTGTGCTTGAGTATTCCAGTACATGAGCAGCTTTAGAAATACTTAGACCAACCCCCATGGCACCAAAAAAACATGCTGCATTCAGAGTCATGGAAATCACCTTTCTTACCCATTCTGGTGCTCATTTTGGAGATCATCTTAACCATGTCTGAATGCTTAAATGCATAGAGTTGCTGTCTTGTAATTGGCTGATGAGATACTTGTAGAAACAAGCACTTTAACAGGTTAGCCTAATAAAATGGTGAATGAGTTTAGCACACAGTATAAGCAAACTAATTGCATTTAAATTTAAAAATGCAGTAATGTTTAAATGGTTTTATTTAAAGCATGTGTCAAACTCAAGGCACGGAGGCCACATCTGGCCCACCATACAACTGTACTCGACCCTCAAGATAATGTCTTTCCTGCTCCTCCACTGACACATATTAATACCATACATCAAGTTACCTCGCCCTTAAAAATAAATAAATAAATTAAATGTGGATTTTGAAAACACAGAGCCCTTTTGCTGCCTCTTTTTTAGCTAACAAAAATTATTTAGTATTATTTAGTATAGCAAATAATTGGCTAAGATACTTAGCCAATTATTTGGCCTGTATGTGAAATACAGCAGAGGAAATCAGTTAAGATGGATGGAAATTACATTACTATATACTACTATACTGATTTAAATTATATGCCCCATAATATTTACCACTGTTCGACATGATTCATCCAGTGTTGATATTTCTTTCTCTTTCTGAGTCTATTGGATAAATGATTTAAATTTATTTTATGGAAAAAGGGTATTCATTGCATTCACTAATATTTCTATTCATTGGGATTTATCTATATGATTATTCTGAATTTTATATTTGAGCTTGGCTGGCCCTTTTTTCATCTTGGCCCCCTCTGTAATTATTGTTGACACCCCTGATTTAAAGGAAAATATATATTTTAATTACATAGACTAGTAAAAAAAAAAAAGATGTATACCCCGGAAAAAAAATAAAATTCTTCCCCAATCATCTCCTCTCTGCTCTATAGTGTTGTCATCATATTCATCATCATCAAAATATTCTTCTATGTGTGCTGGTACCGATCAAGACAGAGACAACTGGCAGCATACCTGAGCAACCCACGCAATGCTCAGATAGTCATTGTTGGAGGAAGAGCCTACCTTCATCAGATGTGTGAGCGGCAGAGTGTAAGTACAGATGCACAAACACTGACATCTCCTTCCTTTGAAACATGCTGGGGGGCTTTCCCTTCAGATATCATCTTTACTGTGGTCGGGTCTAAGTATATACACTTAGAGTGGAAAGGCCAAGGTTTTTTTTATTTACCTTATGTATTGTTTGTCTGTACACTGGAAAGAAACACATAGAGCAAATGAAAGGTTATCGCTTGTTTTTTAGGATTGCTGTAGGGGATATCTCTGACTAATTATAGGCTATACTTCTTTTTTACCATTCACATAGCAACATGCATTATTGTTTCCTGGAGCACAGTGTTATCCTAATAATGCATCAGAGTGTGTAGTAACACAGCTTGTGCCTACACTGTCTTTGTATAGATAGTTAGGTGACTG
This sequence comes from Brachirus orientalis, assembly GCA_016785285.1. Lineage (NCBI taxonomy): Eukaryota > Metazoa > Chordata > Actinopteri > Pleuronectiformes > Soleidae > Brachirus > Brachirus orientalis. The sequence goes on along the minus strand of JAFBJR010000258.1, from coordinate 3,279,324 downwards.
AGAGACTTGAGTGTGGAACACATGTAAATAAGAAGATGAGTAAGTCAAATAATCCCACGGTTGTGTAAAATTTTCTGTTCTCTTGGAAAGGCATGTGGTTTTCAGTCAGTCACTTTCACTATGACTACAAGAGGACAGGCTACATTTTAGTTTCAGTGACATACTGAACAAGTTTGTAGAGCTATGTTGATAAGTGCACACTTCTGGTTTGCATGTACTTGTGTTTACATTTTCCTCTGAAGTTTGTTTGACCTTGCTGACATCATAGGAATGGTAGGTCATGGTAAGTCACAGCTTTGACAGTTCCTCAGGAGTGCAAGTGTGTGAGAGGAGCCTTTTGAAGCAACTTTGTAATATTTTAACCTTACGTGTCATTTTTTTTGATTACTATACAAATATAGTTAAGACATAGGCCAAATGTCAGGGACGCATGTGAGGGGGCGCATTTACAGATAGTACTCTGTGTTTTCCAGTGTCTTGTACCAACATAATATTTACTGTAAGTCACTGATGTTTATTTCCTGTGGTAATTCTTTTAAAGTCACTGATGTTGTATTTTTAGCAGGTCACATGTAAAATAAATCATGAGTTAGATGGGAGTAAGATATTGCAGTTTCTCCTAAACTGTAATCTGTTTTAGTAATAGTAATTTGATCCCTGAAATAACCTTATGGGTTAATTTGCTAATACCTGCTCTCTTTATAGTAACAGCATTTGTAGAAATTTCTACAAATTTTTTTTGTCTTTTTTCCAAGAGGTCTAATATGATTGAGCCCTTCCTCAGTACTGGCTCTTATGGAGTCATTTCTGTGGGCTGCACCACAGGTTGAAACGGTCACCATGTCCGTGCTTCCTTCAGGGTCTTTCTGCTTTCTGCTTGTTTAACACCTGGAAGCAATCTTGGTGATTCAGAACCTTCCCAAAATATGCTCTGTAAATCATAAACAACAGTTTTCTCTTAGGTTCATTTCCAACCCTTGTCCACTTTGCTTAGTTGTCAGTGGTTTTTTAGATGTTGCATAAAAGGTGAAACAAAACAAAGCATGTTTTCTAGAACAGATTTAGTCAAATGCTGGTCTCTGTCTAAATTCACTCTTGTCATTTCCTATTCCAATTCACTTACATACAAGGGGCATGTTAGTAATTTTAGTTTTTGTGGGATATTTGTGCAACAGGAAATTCCTCATTTTTGAAAAAAATAAATAAATAAATGATGCACTTGAGAGTTGTGTGGGTTGCTGGCCTTGGGTTCCAGCCATACCAGTTTCGACATCCCATTTGTAAACTGAATTGATTAGTTTGCGAGTCCACTAAGATTCCCATACTTGGAGTCTCATTACCAAACTATCAGACACTTATGAATACTGCCAGCTAGTTCATTGCTCAGTAACTGGTGGTCAAGCCCTCTAACTTCCCTCCTGCACTTATCTTACTCCTTTTGCTTCTTTTATCTCAGCCTCATCTTTGTTCCCCATAAGGTCTTAAAACAACTGTACTGTTAGTGAACACTTCTTCTACCTCCTACTTTCTCCTTCTCAATTTTTGTCTTGCTGCTGTTTCTGGTGTATAATGTTCCCTGTTTAGACATTAATGGAATGTGCAGCAGAGAGGCCCCACAGTCATCCATAACCCAGTACCCTGAAAGTTTTCTGGAGAAACGCCAAGACGAGTCCAGGGCTTAAATGAATTAAACACAGTGGGGGTAAAGGTCTTGCTGTAGTATCATTCATTGAGCCTGTTAGACAGTCATATTAATGGCTGCCTAAAAAGACAAAGGGAACACAGATGAGAGAGACGGTGAGTTTCATAGATTGCAAATTATATGGGTTCGTCTTAATTAGTTTTAGTCATGTTTTCTAGTCCTCCAGAAAGTAAACATTCATGTCCATTAATTACCTTAAGTGCTGTGTGGTCTGGCTATGCGACATCTTTCCTCATCAATCCTTGTCACAATCAGGTAACGAGTGTGTCATCACTGATCTTCCTGTCACTATTGGAATTAGCTAGGTAAAGGGCACAGAGAGCTTTCTCAGTGTTGATGGTGGCGTTCGTGTCAAGCTTTTGTCAGACTCAGAGAATCTTTAAAATGAATATGGATCTTGAAAAAGAAATTGACAAAGTGAATGTCACTATCTGATCTAGTGCCAACAACCACTGCTTGTTTGTGTGGAAAAACTGCAGCCACCCCTCTCCTGGGTTTTGTGTAAACGACTTCATGAGGGATGAAAAAGGTTCACCAGGGTTGGGTGAAAGTGTATGCTGGTCAACCTGGTGGTAAAAAGGCATGAGACAATATAGGACAAAAAATCTGTTTGTGATTCATATTTTACACTGTTTTGTTATCCTGAAGACACATTCTTATAGAGAGGCTCTTTAGAGAAGCAGAAGCAACATGTTCTCCAGACCTTTTTTTTTTACAGAAAAACAAGCATAGTCAGTGTCTTGATGGAGGAGTTCACTTACTGTATGTACTGGTAGCTTTAGCTCATAGATACAGTAAATCTATGTCAAATGCCTAATTTTATGTGGGCTTCTGCATTTTCTGTGTGTATCATTAATTCTCTGTTTCTCTTTTCTGTTACAGCAAACTTCTGTGTGGCCCAGTTGGTATGGTGTTCAGGATGATCTGTCGATAGAGGAGCCCTCCACAGCCCTGCCACCAGCAGCATCTGTCTCCCACCTTGACATGCCACCACCATATGAAGCAGTCTCTAGAGGTAGCACAGTTTTGCACACACACACACACGCACGCACGCACACACACACACACTTCTCTTTTCTGTTACAGCAAACTTCTGTGTGGCCCAGTTGGTATGGTGTTCAGGATGATCTGTCGATAGAGGAGCCCTCCACAGCCCTGCCACCAGCAGCATCTGTCTCCCACCTTGACATGCCACCACCATATGAAGCAGTCTCTAGAGGTAGCACAGTTTTGCACACACACACACACACACACACACACACACACACGCACGCACGCACGCACGCACGCACGCACGCACGCACGCACGCACGCACGCACGCACTCACACACACACACATTTATTTCATTTAACCAGTTCACTTCCTGGTTTCAATAAGGTAGCCTGACTATTTGTGGTACGCTCTCAACCAAATATACAGAGATGTCCTACATTTGGTGTCTGTAGAAGTTACTCAGAGTATTTTGTGATGAATTATAGAATTTAGCAGATGCTGTGCACAGAGGGATGCTGCAGTGCTCTGCTGTTGCCTCCTCACAGCACTGAATTTTTTTTTCTTTTAGGCCATCTTAAATTCCCCAGGGTTAACTACTAAAACAAAAACTGAAAGACAGTGTTAACGTTTTCAGTGACAACTGACAACTGACTGGTAGTTAAGGGTCTGTCTTATATTTTATCAGAAGTTGTGACACTGTGTGCATATAGTCAAATGAGATGAAGAATTTCTTTCTGGCCAAGACATGCACACACCATGTATTTGTTGCTTACCCATTCCTAATGCTTATACATTATGAACCTGAAACACTTATTCATTAATATTCTTTCCTCTTTTCACCTTTGCTGCTAAAATCGCTTTATCATACACGATTGTACCATGTATTTCCCATTTGGACTGTTGTAGTTTGGATTCTCTTTGTTACAAGCAACAGTGAAATATTCTTTTTCTTATGCTTATCACTTAAGTTGCCACAGCGATCATCTACCTCCATCTTGCCCTATACCTCTGACCTCTTCTGTTATACCAACTGTCCTCATGTCCTCCTTCGCAACATCCATGAACCTTCTCTGTGGTCTCCCTCTTTTCCTCCTGCCCAGCAGCTCAGTCTTCAGCTTCCTTTGTCCAATATAATCAATGTCCCTCCTCTACATGTGACCAAACCATCATAACCTTTTGCTTCTCTTACTTTATTTCCAAACTGTTCAACCTGAGCTGTCCCTTGAATATGCTCAATTCTGGTTACTCCCAATGAAAATAGCATCTGCCACCAGCTCCACCTGTTTTTTAGACAGTGCCTCTGTAACTTCATGAGTGCATTTAGACTGTGGCTTTATGTGTACTGCTAATGTGTCACCCAAATCATTTCTCAATTTATTGTTCAGCTCTCCCTGAAAAAGTTATTTACTGAGAAAACTGTAGTTGAGCTATTTCCTTGAAGTGAGACTCAATCAGCACAGTGCTGATGTTCTCAGAGTTTCCAGCTCTTGTTCACTTACTAAAGTTCTTCCTTCCCCATCACAAGCAGTTCCTTTTTAAAACATATTAATTCAATCTCAAGTCTCCCTCCCTGTTTCACTTGCAAACATTTCTCATAATTGAAGGCTACTCAAGTCTTTTCTTTTGCAAATGACTCTCATTCGATCTGAAGTGTCTCTTCGGTTTGACACCAGGATGTGGTCGTAGTGGTGGAAATGGTGACATTTCCTCTACAAATTTCCTCACATTTGAATTTCTTCCCCTTATCACCAGTATCAGATGGGCTTTGAGGGTTTATTTTATTCTAATGCATTTAGGTGTCATAAGAGTAATTTAAAGTGCTTGAAGCCATATGTGTAATTCTTTCAACCTGTATTTCCTAATGTGTCAACATCAGTGTTGCCAGATGGAAAATACAGAAATATTGTACTGTGACTTTAAAATTATCGTATTTTGACAAAAAACTATAGTACACACTTAATAACTTGCAAACGTGCTAGGATACTGCTTTTAATAGCAAAACTCTGCTATGTGCACCACTCCGTACACTATTAATGCAGAGGTTTTGGCATTTGAGTAGAAGGCAACTGCTGCATTGCTTCAGCAAACAAGCTATGCTTCACACCTCACACAGCAACCATATCCATTCTTACCCTTCAAAATACAGTATCTACACATTGCGCCACTGCTTTTTAAGGAATGGACACAACTCCGAGCCACAAAAAGGCAGCGCATTAAAAACATTTTCTTTTATATGACTATTCACACAACTCCCCAAGTATATACAAACACACAAAGAAGCACAAAGAAAAACGACATGCTGAAGAATAATCACAGTGCTTAACATACTTAATAGTCAAATTACTATAGATCTCTGGCTCCGAATAGCTGTTTGTCACTGAAGCTTGGGAGGCAAATGAGCTAGAAGAACTCAAACTCAAAATGCTAACTGTTTGCTAATGTAAAGCTAACTGACAACTGCTGCTCAAGACCAAAAAGATAATGCGTGCGGCCTAACAGCACCGTACTGCTCCCACGTACAGCCGATATTATTGCCTGTCATGAGCTTCTGGCCTCAATGTGCGGCTGATGTGATTGATTAACAGGCATGACACCTCAAACCTGCTGATATGATTGGTTAGTTGCTCTCTATTTACTAACAAGGTTTGTGATGTGTTCAATGAAACAGTCAAATGATCGTACATTTGGCCTTTTTTGAAATTGGATTACATTGGATGACATTATCGTACAAATACGATAATTATTGTACATCTGGCAACACTGGTCAACAATGATGTCATTTTGCAGGCCTTTTTTGTGACTGTTCCACATAAGAACTGCAAGCAGTTTTTGAATAGCGCGTCCTGAAAGACTTAGTGGATTATGCCACTGCTTTTTGGCTCTGTTTTTAAGAAGTTTTGGTCAGATATATGGGTGGTTACTTTTATTTGTTCATCCTCATCATGAAGAAATTAACTTTTTTTTTTATTTCAGAGAGACTTTGACACTGATGTCTTGTTCTAGCTCTTTCTGTACATACTGTACATTGCTACATGGAGTGTCACCTTTGGGAGAAATTGGGTGTATATACAGTATTTTGATAATTTGGATATCATAGTGCAAACATGGCAAAGTAAGATTGTTATCTTTCTTTTTTAATCATGCAGGCCTAATGTTATTACTTGTTTGTCCTTGTGGTTACTAGTGCTGTTTAACCGATTTCCTTTTGTCTTTTTTCTTTGTAGAAGATGATCTGAAGCCCCCTCCCTACAGCGAATGTGCTCATGGCGATGAGGCAGATGCTCCTTGTCCCTCCCATCACGCTCCCCTCATTTCTGAGGAAGGAGATTCGTCTAGCATAAATGAGGCCCCACCACCTTATACACTGTCTCCGCCTACACAAGTCAGTCAACAAGAAGGCCCTATAAGTGAGTCAGAGTCTGTGAGCAGGTCGGCTTAGCCAGTCCTCGATGCCATTTTGCCTTTTCCATGCACTGCCTTCTTATATTCAACCTCAGTGATCTTTGCCAGCCTAACTCTCATCACATGAGAGCAGAAATTTATTTGGATGTGAGTGTGCGTGCAGTTGTGTGCATGTTTATTGGTTTTCAGAGCTAAGATTTTTTTTTTTTAATTCTGTATTATTGTCACCAAAATGGGTCATCTGATGAGTGTGGCAATAATAGATGACATCAGCAAGCCTGTGTGCCTCAGTCAGGACAGCAGAACATGCCTTGCAGCTAGGATGACGATAATACCCTTGACTCTAAGCTCACAGGAAATCGGAGAGCTACTGATAAGAAGAGAGAGATGGAGTCTTGTGAGACTTGGTGTTTACTTTCTTTTTTTTTTTTCTCCCCAAGATTTCTCCTGTATGTCCGAGGGCACTTCCTTTCACTGATTAATTCACTTTAAAATCACGTTGGGTAAATAAGTTAGAGGGCTGACAGTTAACTGCGATACACATGACTCCATCTTTGTGTGTTTAATGAGAACAGTAACAGTAACCGTACACAGTGGAAAAATGAATGGTGTCTCATTAGCGTTTCGGACATCTTGTCATGTACACGTTCATTTTAAATAAGTCTTCTCAACGTCTTCAAATTGATTTTAATCTCAGTGCTTCATCAATGTTGCACATTTGTTATGAAGAGACAAAGTGTTTCGATGAGTTATTTGATAATAATAGGATGCACTTATTGTCTTAAATAATGACCTCACACTTTAATACATCCGGGTGATTGTATTGGGAAGTCAGACAACTTCAGATACATCAAGTACATCTGTTAATGGAAGTGAGTGAGGATAAGTGGAAAAGACTTAAATTAAAAAAAAAAAAAAACACCTCATGGCAGTAGACAAGATGATCCCATTACTGCTGTGTTTTGCCTTATCATGCTCCAAATGAGCACCTATGAGCCAGGCTACAGGGCTGTGTACAAACAGCCACATCATTTGTTTTGGTTTGCCTTTTTCCAAATAAGTGATATGACAACACAGTCAATGTAGTTGTGGGCGTGTCTGTAAGATAATCAGATTTGATGCAATGATTTTTAATTTTCAGGTGAAAGCATGGATGAAAAAATGTTATAATTCCAGAGCTAGAATACACACAGAGTTGTCAGCTAATGCTTAAAGCTGCATTTAATGTGGTCATTTAAAAAAAAAAGTCATCAACTGATCTTGCAAAATGAAGACTTTCCAAAAACATAAAACAACAACTTCTGTTCTGTGTTATCTTCCTGTGAATCTACCACATGCTGGTAGAGGTTCAGCCAAATGTATGTATTTCTTCTGTAGTCTTTTCTGTTAATGTATTGCTTTGGGGCAAGGTTATTACTATGATGCAATGTGCCACTGCATTTCAAATAACTCAGTAATAACAGTAAAATGATGCTCCACCTCATTTTTTTGTCTCAGCAAAACTATAATCTATGTACACTTTGTGATAACAGAAAAAACCCCAAACAACTGATTCTATATGAATAAACTGTATTTTGGGGCCTATGGGGAAATATATACAAAAGGGTTTTTGTTAAAAAATTGTTCAGACAATAATTATCTGTATTGTGATGACAAATCGTGGACTGTCCATCACAGATGCCATCCACAAAATATGCTCTGACATTGTTTTACAATCCAAAGAATGTAACAGAGAAGCTGCAGTTGTGAAAGTAGCTTTGAACTTGGTTGACATTGCTAACTGAGCAGCAGCATGATGACAAGTGACCACCCAAACTATAGTGGAACAGCAATGTACCACCTGTCTGTTGAGTTCATGTTCATTCCTGTGGTGGATGACCTGTCAGGTCTCTCCACCGAGTAGCTTTTGTGAGTGAGCCTTTTGCACAGCAGTCATTTTGACACGTTTTATCAGAATGAAAACATGTTGGTAATTACATTAACTTTTGCTCTGCTCAGTTAATGTGGACAGTGCAACAGTGGGCCAGCATGCGCCCTAAGACTAAGCAAGTCTGACTGGAGCTCAGCCATCATTAATTTGATTATTTATACCTGTCAACTGTAGGCTGCTGTGCGAAGGGCCAATAAATAGAGGACTGACTTTTTGTCTGATTTTGCATAAATGTGTCTTCTGTATTAAACCATTGTTTGTAAACCTGCAAGTGTTACTTAAATTACTTTGGATTGTGTGTTAAGTCACTTGGTTACATATGAGTACTTAATTCACACTCAAAATTACTGGTTATTCACTGATGTTCACTTGTCTGGCTCTAAGATGTACTTACTTTTTATGTTGGTGGCAAACGTGATGTTTTAGAAGATCAGCTTTAAGTGGATACCCGTAGCTAACTTAAAAATCCACATAAAACTGTTCAAGTTATTCAAATCTGTAGTTACTGAAGGAGACTTTTATTTTTGATTCTGGATCGGAAAACGAGTCAAACTGAAAGACACTATCAGGGTTATTTTCTGATATTTAAAATGTGACACTGCATATGGGTGTGCAGTGTATGAACCACAAAGTGTGTGACATTCCAAAACCTATATTAATATTTTCATGTCTTTACCTGGTTTCAATAGAGTTGCATGGATTTGGACTAACATTCAACACAAATAGACAATAGGAACTAAACAATAGAAATACTGTTATCTATGTGTGTTAAGACTGAGTTGACTCAAATGTAACAGATGAAATAAAAGTGCACAAGAGGCTAATCAAGGAAAAACATCTGTGTTATAGAAGGGGCTAGAGATGTGATGCATTTGAGATCAGCAGGAAGTTGTGTGCAGTATTGTAGCTAAAAACAGTTTCACCCTATTTTTGATTTAAAATGCAAACAGAGTACTTCTCAACACCTGCTGGTTTATCTGAGTAGATCAAAAGTGATTTTGGCCTGAGTAATTCCTCAACTAACCAAGGAAATAAAAGAAAAGGCTGACATCAACAGTGCTGTACCTTTAAACATTGCTTTTGTGTTGGGTAATAACACATTTCTCTTTGATCCTCACTGGAGCAGCCATCCAAACTCCATCATAATCACCAGGACAGCTTTGTTTACACCTTGGTCTCCACTTTTCTCATGATGCTTCCCTTGTTTTTTGGATGTGGTAGTAAGGCTGGAAAGTAACTCCTCACAGGTGACTGTCTCTCTTGGGTCTGATGTCACGAGTGTTTCATATTGTTTAAAACTGGGTCTGAGGCGGCTTTCCATTGGGGTTTTGGACCTTGTTGTTTGTCTTGTTTGCTGTCTACATAGAGTGAGTACAGAGGTGATGCAGGAGGTGAAATCAATAAACTGTTTTACTGTTGTTTGTAGTAGTGAAATCATTTGCCATATAATGATGTGCACTGTCCGAAATGCTCGGTTATGTGTGTTCTAGTGGCTGAATGTTTTTATAAAACAATACCCCCAGTATGAGTTGGACTTTCAGAGACTTTTCTTGAGTTTTTATGGATTTGTCTTTTATACTTGGAATGGTAAAAATATAACCACATTCCGACTTAAGTGTTCTTTCACCTTTTTGTTTTAAAACTGGGTCATTACCCTAATATGTGAGAATCAGATATTATCCATGTGATCTGATGGAGATCTAGGGTCAACAGTGCAGATCTCTTCTTAAGTTGTACTTTTGGTTGTTGGGGATGTTTCATGCTAATTGTGAAACTAATCTGTAATCTGTGACTTTCCCCTCACCTGGGAGATTGCAAGCAGTTTTCAGATTTATGTAGTTACATCATTTCATACTTTTTGTAGTGAGATGTATATGTAACAAGGAGGTACATTCCCGTGACCAACTGGAAGTTCACTCACTGACTATATAAATCCAAACTGGCCCCTTTTGTGTTATATTAAGAAGTTTGGGGAAATTATAAACTTATTTTTAAGGAATAAAAAAGAAAAATGAAGCAACACATATACATGTGCATCTAAGCAGTTTTGGTTTCTGAATCCGTATCTAAAAAAAAGTAAAAAAAAAAAATTTCTCAGCTTTTTAGTGTGAAAATAAGTTTGTTCCTTTTTTTCTCCACTGGCAGTGTTTTCCTTGCTGAGTCAGGAGGATACAAAAGAGGTAATGTGGACTAAAAATGCAACTTCCTTTTGATATGTCAAACTGTTGACATCTTATGTCATCTGTCACTGGCCTGCCATGTCTTAGCAATCCCTGTGGACAGGAAGAATGTCAGCAGTCACCTGAGTGTTAAAATGTACAGTATGGTCCTTTGGAAAGGGTCCAGGGCCAGGCCACTATATTCCATGTTGTGCCACTGGAGGGCAGTCTCGCACCAGTGATGATTCCATCCATATGTTTTGTGCAGCCTCCACCTGTTGCTGAGACCATGAATTGAGCGTGTCACAGGAGGTGCTGCAAAACAGATGGACGCCTTTTTATTACACATTGTCAGATGACAGAGGATGGCAATGACTTTTTGCTCTAGAGCTTCATTCCTTCTATGGAAAAAGAATAATTGGGCTCGATCAAGATCATTGTGCAGCGTTCTGCTTGAACGTATAGCAGAGTAGACACTCAAGGACATTCATTTTTCATATCTTAGCCTTTCAGCTGCTGCTTCACTAAGCTGCATACAAATCAGGTGAGCATGTCCAAGTCGGTGTGCACGCACTTGGGAAAAAATTGACCAAAACAAAGCTTGATCAAACATTTTATGATTCCCATGTTTGTTATTACAATGGAGAAGCTATTTTAATCAGTAATTGAAAATGTTTTGTTATAGCACACAAATATATATTATTCTACTTCTAAAATACATCCTTTATTCAAGCATTCTTCTGTGTATCGTTGGGAAAATATAGACTACTTATTTAAGTATGTTGTTACTCCTGTTGTTGATGTTGATGATGTTACTAGTGCACGGTTTGTTTCAGGGGAAATAATTTAACAATCTCTCTTGTAAAGCACATTACTAATCACCACATCTCACTATAAACAGCCATTTAGGGCAAACGACACAGTTCGGAACACTCCTCAAAGACCTTCCCTGTACCTTATTTCGAGATTACTGAGGTCTTCAAGGCTGTTTGAGAAACAGAATAGACTGCTCAATTACCATCTGTGGACTCTTAAAAGGTGAATGTAATTCACTTCCCAGTCTTGCATAGAGGTTTATTACCTATCAAATGGCAAGTATGTGTGCAGCAGCCATGAGGGGAAAAAGCCACCCCTTTTGAATTCAGCACGAGACACATTCCAGACATGGGTGAGGATGGATAAGATGTCGAAGAAGACGTCTATTCTTACTTCTCTTGACTCGAAACTGTTGATGAGCACCTACCACGAATGTGACCAAAGGTTTTTATTTTATTTTTTTAAAGAGTTTAGTTTTTTTTTTTGTTTGTTTTACCTTCGTATGGAAATCAAAACTTAGTTTTCAGCAATGTGGTTCCTATTTCCAGACCATATTTAGTCTAGTTGATGGGTACAACAGCAAAGTGATTTGCATGCTTATCAGCTGCTCTATAGGCTGTTTATAGAGGGGGTAATTTCCTGCTGTACATCTTTCCCTGAGTGCAAAGTGTCTAAAAATTAACATCTGATCAAATATTGTCAAACCTCACCAAGCACCAAATGTGTCACTGCAAGAGTTTGACATCTTTATTAACATGGTTATTCTCTATGTCAGCTAGGGCACTGTGTGGAAAGCATATACTGTAGATATTGTGAAATAATATCTATATATACCAGAGTATATTAGGTCTTTCTCAGTTCATGAGGCGGAAAGGAGGCCATGCAGTTTCAGACTCCTCCCATCTTTGGTCGACTATGTTTGATTATTTAATATTCTGCAATCTTCTAGATTCTATTGCATCCATTTTCCTTGTGGTCTGTCCTCTTCCAGACCTCAGTGGTCAGTGGTTTCCTTCTGTTTGGCATTGTCTTGGGTTGTCAGAGTCTTCAGACAGATGACAACAATCTGGCAAAGCCTATATGATTGTGTTTCCATTTCTCCAGGATGGACGTGTAACCATGAATCACCCACAGCCTTGTGATCATGGCATCCTTATTAATATTAATATTGATATTAATATTAATACTAGTTGGTTTTACTTTTACTGTGATCATCTGCCTCTCTTCTGTTAGCTTCTTTTTCATTTCTCGCTGTTTTCTACATTTTACATTTCTGTCATTTATATCTTTCCACTCCTTGTAAATATGATGTTTGGGGGTTTTTTTGTAATCTGCTGAACTTGTTCCTGTCCAAGTGACACCTACTGCGCGTCTGTCCGTCCAGGGAGGAAGATCCCTCCTTTGTGGCTCTTTCTGAGCTTTCTTCCCCTGTACAAAGGGATTTGTGGAGTTTTTGCCTCATTTGATGTGAGGGTAAGGATAGAGGGTGTCACTTGCCGTACAGACTGTAAAGCCCGTTGAGACAAACTGTGTTTGTGCTGCTGGGCTATATAAATGAAATTGACTTAACCTGACTTGACAGTGTATTCGATCATACTCTAGTGTAGTAGCAGTTTGACTGTGTGTCTGTTTTATTCTACTGGAAATTCTACCACTACAGAAAATATAGCATTTTTTCTCCCACTTATCATTTGATCTGAGATGTTTTTACTTACTCTATTTTTCATTAAGTAGAAGCTTGTTTGTAAAGAATGACACACACACAAAAAAGTCTTGTTGATGTCTGATGGTGGCCCCTTCAACTTCACCAAAGAGAGTGCATTTCTCCTCTGAACTGTCATTGAGTAACTGTTTGGGGTGAAAACAGGTGACTCTCTGATGTTTCTCAGAATGTCTTTGCTCCTTTCTTCTTTCCCGTTAATCAAATCATGACAGATTTGTCTTGTCTCCAATTGGGAGGACTTGACCCTTATGTTAGAAACTACAGTACTAACTCCACGTGTTGCAGCAGGTCAAGGATCTTCATAACAAACATGTATGCAGTATCTGTCACTAAAAAACTTTAATTCCTACTTAAGTACTTAGACGATCTAATCCAAGGCCTTTTAAACAGTACTAGTACGTTTACATTGTTTTGTTAGCGCTTCAGTTCTTCTTTCACCTCTTATGAACAAATTATCCTGCTGAGTTAATCTCTTTTGCTCCGTTATCCATCTTAGGTTTTCTAAAGGGCATTAACATCCAGCAAAGAGAGTGCATCAGTTATATTATGTGAGATCAGATCATTTTGATTTAAAAGGCTTTACTTAATGATGAGAAAGGATATTCAGTAATTGGTCAAGGGGCAAATCAGAAAATGGGTATTTTTCTGCTTAAAAATACTTAGTGCTTGGTTTCGCTTGACACAGCCTTCAAGAAAATGGTTGTTCTAACTTGCTTTCATTAAAACGAAGTGTTGAAAGTGTAATACGTGGGTTTGTGTTTTCTCCTTGGCCCACCATAGATATAATCTCAGGGGCAGGGGCCTGCTGGCTCTGGTGTCTTTGTGATGACAGGATAAGGCGGGATGTCTGAGTGTCAGGACGGAAGAATCAGCACCAGGTGTAGACAAGCATTTATCTGGGCATAATGATGTGGCAGCCGACATAGCAGATTGATAAATTGCAAGGAATTATTATAACCCTCTGGATATAATCAACATGATTTTTTTTTTCTCTGGGCTTATTGTTGATGGATCCAGTAGTTCCTCATCCCAGCACACTCCAAAACAGGATTTGATTTGTGTCACGCATTCAATGGCAAACCAAAATCTCCAAATGCACAGTTGTCATCCAGGTGTGTAGGTTTATGACTTGTGATCAACCCTGGTTTGGTCTAAATGACATGAGTTGAAGATTTAAAGCTCTCTCCTCCTGGACGAGCAGCTGCTCCCCTCAGCAATGGCTAGGAAAGAAATATTTTCAACTATCCCACTGCTGGTCCTTCAACACTGTCAAAACCTCAGCTGAGACTTGGTGCCGAAACAGTCTGGAAACATCAATCTGACTTACATGTCGTAATTCTTATCTTAATTCACTGTTCCCAAGTGTAGCACTTACCCTTCAGAGTATTTGGTTTGATGTCATGTGCAGTGCTGACAGTTGTTTCTTTTAACCACCACAAGTTGAGGAATTGTGTCAGCTCCTTGCAAACAATGTCTCTCCACTTTTTCAGTTTTGAAGAAAACCTTCAAATGTACAGGTGCTGAGAAGATTGAGGTTTTTTTTTTTTTTTCTCTGAGAGCTGTCAAAAGAGCAGACAATCCACAGAAGGGTTTATGTGTTGTGCAGGATGTGAGAGAAGAAGCCAGGAAAACAGGGGAGACTAAACTAGTCTGTAAATCCCTCTAAATGGTCTGAATTCTGTTGACGTCTGATCCTGTGTTTATTTTCTCCTTCAGCCTGCAGGGTCACGTTGCTCACCTGCTGTCCTTAACAACTTTCTCGCCTCCTGTCTGGTGCTGGAGAAACTGAAAGGACTGTTGTTCCTGTTTATCAGCTTAGTGGGGAATTTACATTTTAATTGAATCCTGATGTTTGAGGCAAACTGTACTCGCTAAGTAACCAGAACCCCTCAAGAGGAGCAACTTGCTGGTTTGAAGTGCGAGTCCAGTGAAGATGACAGCCAGTCAGAAGTGCTCATGTTGACGATGCAAAATTCAAATGTATGTGCCAAGATTGCTTGTTCTGTCATCACCAGGAATTTTGTTGGATTTTGCTTGTGTAGAAATATCACAGAAGCACAGCTGGGCTCTGTGCATATGTGTGTGTTCACATTAGGGTTTTTTATTATTTATTTGAAAGTGCCAAGTTTTCTCACGCTTCCATTTCCAGTGATGTACTTAGAGTGTGTATGTATATTGACAGCAGGGAATTAGAGTTGGTCTCTCTCTCTGTCTCTCTCTCTCTCTCTGTATGTGTGTGTCTGTCTGCCTGTGTCTGACCCTTTCTAGCATAAACACTGACCTTGTCAGGACCAGTAGTCCTCATGAAACCCAAAACCTGGTTCCAATGAGGCAGAACCTCGTTCCTGAGGAACTGGTTAAGTTTAGGGCTATGATTTGAATTGTTAAGGCTAGGATTAGGCATTCACTGGGTACGGTGTTTCCAAATTTCTTCACATTTTTATATACTGTATCCTTGTTTTGGACATGATTCTATGGTTTGATGTTTCTAACTCCCATAAAAATGTGTAACTGGACATGTGCAAGTGTCAAAGCAATGTTATCAATGAGCTGAAGAGCAAATTTTGTTGTTTTTATGTCCAAATGAATGCAAGTCAGTGCAGAGTCCTTAAAAGGATAGCTGCTCGAACCTGTGTCTGTGTGTGTGTGTGTTCTCACATCACTCACAGATCAGTGCTCTTTCATACTAATTAAGATGGACGCACCCACACCTACACTGTCTTTGATGCATTGTGTTAGCCAACTCCTCTGAGATTCTGTCTAATAAGAAATGAGATGATTCGTTAGCAGCACTTGTCATTATTTCGCCAACCTTTTTCTTTGAAATATTATATCAACACATTATGAGAGCAGACGTTGTGGATATACGTTTAATTTGCCGTACCACGTGTGGTAATTTGTCCGTATTTGCTCATGACTAAAATTCCTTCACGGCTACACCATGAAATCGTGCTCTCATATGATCCAACATACTGAATCTCACACTTTCTGTCTAATGCCTCTTTTTACATTACTATAAAATTTAAACCAGATATTACTGTCAGGATGAACTATAATGATTTTAGCAACTGTATCATCTGGCACCATCGTGAGGTCAAAATTTAAAGATTTGGTTTCTGACTTTGCTGTCTTTTGTGTTTGACACTAAAAAAGCAAAATGGGAGCATGATATGACTAAGAATATGAACATAGCAGATGTTGTAGCTGCATAATATAACTATGTTAGCACAATCACTGCTGGCATGTTAGTCATTATAGCTGTTTTCATGGTTTTTAACTCATAATCTTGTGTTTTACAGGTTCAGATTATTGACAAGATGTTTCAGTTTTACTAGGGTGAGTACATTTTACTGCATTATGCAATTAAAAATCCTTTAAGTCTCTTTAGGTCATCTTTGTTATTATTATTATTAAATTGAAATATCTATATATATACAGACAAAAGACTATATTTACACTCTCTCACTTGCACTAGTGTGAGTGGAGGCTGAAACAATTAAAATTCAATTATAAAGCTAATATAATTTATGATTACATTATTTTATGGCACCTGGAGTCTTTATTCAAGTGCTGTACGCGGTTGTGACATGATGACTGACTTCCGAAACTAAACTGAAAAGTCAGTAGCATGAATTGAGTGACAGACCGTCCCAGCCAGTTTCTAAAAGAGTCACTGGGATTTAGACTAATTTCATCAGGTCTGACCTTCCACTGTCATTGCTTCAGCCCAAACAAATAAATGTCCTTACCAGTGATATGGTAACAAGAGATATTTTTTATTCCCCTTGATTAAGTTTCACATTGAGAAGGCATAAATGCCAAAAATACTGAATAATCTTAATAACAGCAGCCACAACAATGACCTAAACTGAGGAGTATGAATTTCATCATGTCTATTTCTATACAAATTACAGTATATGACAGGCTGCTTGCAGGAAAACACTACACCTGTCACACCACAGCCTTTGATCTGTTGATGATGACCTCTTTTATTCACGCCTACTCTTCTTCCAGAGCCCAGAATAAGACAGCACAGAAAATCAATAGCAACAGCATCACAAAAACCCGAGAAAATGTGCTGTTTTTGCGGAAAGTAAACTTAATAACAGAGCAAGTAAAGTACAACTTGTCCTTCCTGTACATGAGGCGTTTGATCAACTTTCCAGCTGGGCAAGTGAGGGGTTTTATCGGCTCTATCCTCCTCTAGCACAGATGAAAAACAATGTGCTTTATTCCATTACTAAGTAAATCCAATCTCATGCTTCACGCTCTGTAGATGAGTGGAAAAAAAGAGTGGCATGTTGACACAAATCCAACTATCCCTTGGGTGACACCAGCTGGTCACTGGAGTACAGTTGAGGGATTCTGAGCAATTAACCAATCAATTAAGGGGTTGGTAAGGCCCCTGCACAGCTACTATGGTGTTACATGTGTTGGGTGAAGTGAGAATGTGTACTTGGCTCAATAAAGCACCAAAATGTATGTTCATTCCATTGCCTATTCCAACTAAGAGGTCACACTTGGGAAATCAGCACCTGTCCTTATGTCCTGAGGGAAAGCTTTCAATTGTACATTTAGCTGTTTAAAATGTAGAGTTGAACACAAATATTCAGTTGTCACTATCATAGAGGGCAATGAAACACATTCTACTTGGATGAAAGCAAATGGAAATTTCTGATCATGACTGGACTGAGAATGCATGTCTCCAGGATCCCTCCATTACTGTTGTTGACTCTCCCAGACATCTGATGAATACCTAAATTAATAATGGATCCAGAGGAAATAAATATTTAATTCTATAAATCTGTTGCAAACAGCTCGTAATATCCACTGATCTTCCACCTGCGTGATTCACACAGCAGTATGATGCCTTTAAAAAGCAATATAAAGACCATTTTTTTTAAATAGTTTGGCCCGTGGATCAGAATGTCTCTGCCCTGGTTAATTATTTTCTTTTATTTCATAAATACATTTCACAGAGGGTTATCTCAACAACTATTGAAAGGTTTTCCATCAATACTACATATACAGTTATGGTCGCCAGAGGATATTATCTTTATTATCTTCATCATGAGGCTAATAATTTTGGAATTCATGGTCCCCATGTAGTGACTTTAGTGATTCCAATCCCAGTCAAGATCTTTGACACCAGCCCCACCAGCAGGGTGAACTGACTGTGATAAACTGAACACGTTGCTGTTAACATGTAGCTCAACGCACCTGTGTCTGTATAATATAATACAGAAACACTGTTCTTGGGTCTGTTGTACAGTAGTAACCTATTTATTTAAATTGCCCTTTGTTTTGGAAATATCTTATTTTGTCCTTCAGTTTAAAGGACAAAATAAGATATGAAAACTCTCCAAGAAGAAAGAAGAAACCAGAACCAAGTTTTGCGTCTGGGGTCTTTAAAGCTGCTTAGAAACACAAATCCTCTTGGTCAGTTTTTCCTTTGACACATCCATGACATGTGTGGAGTCCTCGTGCACAACACAGTGGCAGTGGTGCTTTCATTTTTGTCACGCGAAGCATCATGCAGGACACACTATTATCCAAGCTTTAGAGTTTCGGAAAAGCTTTAATGTATAAGTCAGTAGTTGTTGACTTGTATCACCACTTCTGATTTCAGTAACCAATAGTAAGAATGTATTAATTAGGAGACTTCATTATTATGCAGTACATACTGCCCACTTATTATAGCCATCTGTCTGTTCAGCAGAGCATTTTTTTTTTTTTTTTTACATTTTTTTCCTCCAGCATGCAGTGTGGCTTTTTCACTTCAGTGCAAGACCACTCACACTGGCCTGTGTCATTATAAACTGTCGGTAGTCTCTTGTTCTCCTTTGAAATGTTGCTTTTAGAGGCACTTAACTTCACATGAGCTGTCCTCGCATAGTTTGTCTAGTGTATCCTGACTGAAGTGTTCAGACGTTTGCTTTCATCTTGTCCAAAGGTATGCCTCAAAGATGGGGAAAGGAAAGGTCAAAGTGACTCCCAGAGGGTGTGGAAAAAAAAGACATGTTCAAAGCCAAAGCAAAAGTCTCTTCCTTTTTTGCAGAGTGGACTAACTTTCCCAGAAGCAAGCAGGTGCTTCCATCTTATAGAGTCATCTTGATGGTTCCCATTCAACTGTGTGTAGACAGACACATTCTGATTCTCTGAATGTGTCTATTGTGTATCTATTGTGTGTGTGTGTATATATATATATATATATATATATATATATATATATATATGAAGAGAGAGAGAGAGAGACAGGTGTCATCATCTAAATTTATGGTTATGTTGTCTTTGATAAATGGAAATGTAAACCTCCTCCTCACAGAATGGCCCGGTGCAGACTTTTAACCTCTCCAGGAGTATTGCCAGTAATTGTAATTAATTAACTTGTCCAAAGTGAGGCAGAAACAATTACCCAAGCTCCCCTTTGCTTGTCAACAAAGCTCGTTTCTCAGGAGAAGAATGGTTAGCGTGTCAGTCCTTTGCAGCTGGCTCCTACAGAAGATGTGTAGAGATGATGGATGTCTGTATTTCCAATTGCCTCCATTTTAATGAGTTCCTCTGCCATATTGCAAGCTCTTAATAAACAACAGGATCTGCATTACTGAGAATAATAAGAAATGATACATCCTGCTAATGAGTGTGATTATTATCAGTTAATGCAAGTTTCTGTTGCTGTTGTCAAATTAGTTGAATGTTGTATTTTCTGTAATGGGGCAGTTTGTGAAAGTCAGTGCTTTCTGAAGGATACAGTTATCAGCTCTGTCATACAGTGCTGAGCTGCATTTAACAAGAGCATACATGTTTTACATTTCTTCCAAATCCGTTGACTTTGTGTCTCTGTTCGACTGCCAGATTGTGTGAAAAGCCCCTAAGATTTTTGACACTTTTTCTTTTCCACTGCTCACCAAGAAAGGAAAAATAAAACAAAAATCAGGGTTTCAAAAACTCTGACAATAGAAAGGCAGCGTAGCAAAAGAAGCCCAAGCACTCCTGCCTATAGAACATCATGGTTCATGGAAATAGAAACTCTGTCTATGTTGGTCTAAGGTGTGGTTTGTGTCTGCATGGGAGTATGAAAAGGATGGAAACAAAAGAGCAAAGCATGTCACTCGCATCTAAACGTGCGTGCATGGCCATTCTCTCGTATATTATTATAGTCTGGTGTTTGCAAATGTAATATTAGTGGACATAATATCTGTGCCCTCAGTTAGATGTGAGAGAGCAGACAGTTCTTTGCTGACAGAGGCCAGTGAAGTCACCTTGAAACATAAGACAGTGTTGAAAGAAACAAATTGACTCTGCTGAGGTTGAAATTGGAGTATTCATTACAGTTTTGTGAGAAGATTTGTTCCGAGTTTATCTCCCACAGGGAGTACCTTTTATTTATCTTCTTAATCTGTATTTTGTAAACTACTATTATGGGTGAAGATGAAAAGGTAAGAGAGTGATAGTAAATGTGCCAATGAGATAATATTTTAAATGATAGCTTTGCCATCAGCTTGACAAATACAGACATACATAGTTGTTCTTGACTGTTAAACATAAAATTTTATTTTAATTCTGGGCCAGAAAATCACAGTACACAGTAGATGGTAGTAGTTTTCCCCACTGTGGCTCCTCTGGATTATAAGTGCATTGAGAGCTTACATACGTGGCTTTATTTTTCTATCCATTTAGCCATGGGAAGCGTTTGCTTTCTCTATATCTTTCTCTATAGCTTCTGAAAATTACTGACAGGTAATAAAGGATCTTCTTAGCTCGGATGAAAATCAGCAGCCTACACTCATTGTACTATGAATGGTGAATACCATGCCCAGCAGTCACACACATCATTTTTCTCTACAGCCTTACCCTTACCGTTTTGACATTAATTAATATGAGGCTCCAAACTGCACACTGGACCAAGACCTCATGCCTCAGATCCTTCAATTCCCATGACTGCATTTCATGGAGTTCATCTCTTCACCCCTTAACTTTGTCACTTTGCTAATGGTGATCAAAAAAAAGGAAACACTAAAAAAGAAGAGGAGACAAAAATTCCCACCATCAGCCGTATTCTTTTTGCTATTCATCATTGGCCGTAGAAGGGAGGACAAGGACAAATACGGCCAGCCAGAAAGTGGGCAGAAAACAAGAAACATGACCCTGCTGGACTCTGGTGCTGCATTTTATTATCTCACACAGTCCATTCATTCTCTACCTTTGGATATATTGAGCTCCACAAACACTCTATCATACCCGTATGTTGCATTGTGGCAGGACTGAGGTGAACAGACCCACAAACAAAAGATAAAGATGGAAAAAAACATCAGAGATGCTGTTATAAGGACTGAGCCTATAACATTGATGGTGTTTACATGTGTTTACTACAGTCACCATCTTAGTTACCTCTGTCAAAGGACTTATGGTTTTAGTGCTGTATATGCTGTATATAAGTCCGGATAAATGGGAGGGTTGTGTCAGGATGGACAACCGGAATGAAAATCTTTGCCAAATCAAATATGTGGATCACTAATCAGAGGGAGAAGTGAAAAGAAGAAAAAAAACTTGTGTTACAATGTAACATCCGTGGCCTCCCTTAAAAACAAACATAAGTGAATAAAAAGTAAAATTTTATAAAATAAATAAATATAAAATTAAATAAATATAATGCAAACTGGACTGGAATTTCTATTCCTAGACCAATGGTACATAGCATGGTTGAAGGAGAATTATTGCCCAGTGGTTTAACTCTATACATTTCTCTGTAGACGAATATAGCATGTTGACAAGAGGACAATTTCAAGTTCAAGAGGACAAATGAAAATTTGTGCTGAATTTGAAAAGACTCTCTCGAAGCATTCGTACGATAACACATTAGCATGTCACTTTGAATTTCAACCTTAAAGTCATTTTGCAGAGTCTGTTTCCTCTTGAAGTGCTGTCTGCCCCACCACAGACATATTTCTGTCACACTCTATGACAGTCATGGCATCATTGTCCAATCCTTCCTCCCACTGAGCGTGGCAGTGAAAGTAGACACTGTGGAGTCCTGGCACTACAGGACCGTGGATGCTGCTGCAGCAGGGGCACAGTAAGGCTGAGTAAGCCTAAGAAATCTCACGACTGTGGCCCCAGTGCAGCTTGGTATGGCTCATTGAGTCTGCAGGTATGGATCAAAGTGAAGAATGACTGCAGTCGTTCACAGCTGGCCAGCTTCTCACTCTCCCTCTCTTTCACACTTGCTATCTTTTTCATACTTTTCCTGCATCAGCCTCTGCATGTCCCTGCTTTTATTCCCCAGTGTCCTTCCTCTTGGGAAATTACCAAATCATCCTCCTCTTTCTTACTCAGTCACCCACTGACTCACCTGTAGTTCCACATTCTTGAGTCAGTCCAAGTGGCATTCCCTCCTCTGCAAGCATGCATGCACTAATCTGAGCGTGTCCAGAGCTCAACCTTCACATAACAAAATGTGTGTTTTGCATATTTTCAGTACCGTTTCTGAGGGGTGAGTAGACCTGAGATTTGATGTGACAGAGATACTGTGACAGATAACATGTTTGAAAAGGCTTGGGGCCTCCAAGGTGGTCAGATTAGTTCTGGCCCCAAAGTGAAGCCTGTTGTAAGATTCCCCCTGTCGCCGTACGAACAAACTTAACATGTACTAATGTCATTACACATTACATATTCACAAAAACAACACAACAATAAATAGACACCCTTTGCTAAAAAGCTCAAATTAATATTTTATCCTCTCTCATCTGCTATTTTCCCCAAAGTACCTCCTGGCTGCAGCCTGCAGAACATCTATCATTACATTTTTAATTCCATCCTGATTCTGATTTAACACTAACTGGGATTTGTTTATATGCAGAAAAAAATTCTTAATATTTTAGTCTATTTAGTCTAGTCTATCATGAAGGTAAATATATGGACTTTATCTCTTTAACCTACATACAAATTACCAGTCTGTCAAATAGATTAATCAATCCAATCATAGCACATGGGAATAAACATCTAAACCCTTTCATGTTTTACATGCAGTGTAGATCTCATTGTGACATTACTTTGCTCAAAGTTGACCCAAAAATAACACTTATTCGTCAAAAGGCAGAGACTTGACATGCTGCACAAACACAGGCTCAGTGACAGAGATAAGAACATCCACAAAAACACACCCTACTGAAATCATACAGGTAAAACCAGGTGAAATGTACAAGGCTGTTTCTGAAACATGTATTTTCCTTTTTGTGGGTTGCCTGGCAACTTGAATTAGTTTGGCAGGCATCAAACAGGATTGCTGAAAAACAACGGTGACACAGAGACACATGCACACAGCTGTGTGTCTAGACTTTCATTTCATTCACATTTATTTCATGAACCTAAATCATAATTACTCTTACTTAACCCTAACCCTTATCTTAACCTGAATACATGCCATCACCTTACTTTTGTCCCTGTAAGGGAGCTGAGCACTATTAAGGTGTTGTCAGGATTTAACCTGTTACATCCCGTCCCTATTTTTGGGGTCACTTTTCAAAAATAACATGTCCAAAATAAATAGTATTTCTCTGTAATTACAAGCTCTATGTGAATTATTTTGATATCACATAAAAATAACACTTGCTGTAAGTGATGCTCACACTTCCATAAGTGTAAGCAATCACTGTAGATGCCAATGTGTCAGATTAAATGCAGCCTGAACCCTGAACCCTTGCCTAAAAAAAGGCATTTTATTGTAAATATACCTTTAAATATATGCAGTAGTTGCTTAAAAGCTCAAGAAAATCATGTAACAACATTTGGAAATAAGCTGGAAAAAAGCTGATGCTTATGAAATGAAACAGAGCAAAATAACAGAGGCCTTAGTAAAGAAATGCCTAGGCGTTCCCCTATTTCCCCCTCCAAATAAAATCACGAAAAGGGAGTATATTTGTCTCCAACTGGAGGAGATTGACTGTGAAGTGTAACTGGTTTGAGTGGAACTGTCCCTGTCTCTTTGCTGGCATCTGGTGGACAGCTGGAGGCTCTGCCTGTGACTCGGCTGATTTAACCAAATTCAAAGGCTTCTAGTTCTGGTTTCCATTGGTCAATCTTGGTGATTGACACCTCATTTTAATCCTCTAAACCAATAGAATCACGTTGTGGTGTCTCCAATCGTCTATGCTGCTGTCTAGGCGATTGGAAACTGATCACATCAGCGCTGATCACGTGACATTAGCAGAAACTGCTGGGAGAGACATGTGGTTATTCACCTTCCCTCCACTCAGCGGGGTCGTATTCACGATACAGAAACACAGCACAGCAGGGAGGGTCTTCACAGCAGGCTAAAGGCTGTGGCTATCTACCCAAAGTGTCTTTGTTCCTGTGGACGTACATGTTTTTGATAATCATCAAAGGTAAGACAATATTTCGGACTGCTATTTCAGAGAGTGAGTTTTTGCTTTGGTCCTACTTTGTGGCTGGTTCAGTGAATGTTTGTCCTAGAGAGATAAAAGTGGTAGCGTTGGAATCTGTGGAGTCTCTGCTCTGCAGCTGACGTGTTGTTCCTTTGTTTACATAATCGAGCTGTTACTGTGCTTTTGTTTGTTTACGTTGTAGTAGCTTAGCTTAGCACTTGCTGGTTTTGTTTGATTAATATAAACATGTTTTTATGAGGTTGTTGCTGAGTTTCTTACTATTCTCCGGGTATGCGGTTTGTCGGTGTTCTTTGAAGTTTGACGTTGCTTTATTAAGTTTTTTTTTTTTTGTTGTGCACCACTGTGTTGCCTATTAACTAAAAGCCCCCGGTACCGGGGGCTTTGGGGTTTAATACCAACACACACTCAAGCCAGAGGAGACTAGCTGCTGATGTGTACATTTGTAGGTTTAAATAGTTTGTCTATGGTCTCCCATTTACCAATGCACAGTCACAATCATCCATCTATTATGGCTCGCTCAAGGATACAATTTGTCACTCTAAGGTCCAACTGGAGCTCTGTGGATTAAAGCTTTGGTCTGAGCAAGTAAAACATCTATATAGGCTTTCACAGAAGAGTAAACCGGAGTAAAAGAGAGACATAAATGCCTGATGAACTATAGTTTCTGGAGGTTGCAGCACTTTCAGGCGCAGGAAACAATTTTTTATTGCCTATTAACTAACAGCAAGTTGACTTGCTGTATCGCAACTTTGTTTTATTGTTTCTTTTAGTTTCTTAATTATTTTCCATGCACTGTCAGCGCCTTTGGCGAGCCATATCCTCGCCCAATCTGTTCCCGTACTTTAAGAAAGCAGATCTGCTCCCTCTGCATCTCCCTCCGCAGCAAGACAAAGGAAAGGGTTACTCACGCATTTCCCAGAGTTGCACAGAGGCCACTTGAAATGTAAATCTAAGCCTTATTTCTTCCCATTGTGGGTAGCTACATTTTTATGAAAATTACCTGATGCGAATTTAGATGCATGGTGCGCACACACACACACACAGGTGCCAACAAATAATGAAGAGGCGTATCAACAGGCTGCTGTTGACTCCGCTATACGTGTCTGTCAAGAAGACAGACACGCACTGTGCGTCACGGGCCCACAGCTGTGTGTGCGGCACTCACAGCGCTTTGGAGCTTGATTGAGGTTGTGCTCATTCACCAGGGGATAAGCAGGTAATTGAACTGGGGATGTGTCACCAAAATGCACAAAGGCACAAAAACACAGCACTGTCACTCTCTGACACCCCTCAACACACACGGGTTTGTCCAGCTAGTCTTCTCAAGACATTGCATTGACATCCATTCCTTCCAAACAACAAAGCATTATTCCTTACCATAACAGTTAAAGCCTACCTCTGACCTTAACCTAACCATAATTAAAATCTCAGCACTAAACTTAACAAGTTCCTCACACATTAAGTTCCACCAAGGTTTTAGTCTACATGAGGTCTACACGCCCCGAAAAGGTTAGTGTTTATGCCAGAAAGATATTTTGGAGGTAACAAATACAAGTATACACACACTCTGGTTTCCATCATTTGAGAGGACTTTGCATTGATTTACATTAGTTTCCTGGTGATTTACTCTAACCTTAACCATAATTACTATAATTACTAGTGCCCTAACCCTGACCCTAACCTTAACCTAACCCTAACCTCAGCCTGAATTTAAAACATACATGTCTTTGCCTTAAAATGTAGTAATTTACGTTATGGGGACTTGATTTTTGTCCCCATAAAGGAAGACATGTCTCCATAATGGGCCTGCGTTAACAGATTTAGGTCCCCACAACATAAGGAATAACAGGTACACACAAACACACACAAACAATTTTTCTCTTTAGAAAGCTTATTTTCATAATGGAGCAAGAAGAATCTTATTTTAATCGTAATGTCTTTATATGAATTACTTCAGTGATTCTATACGATGTAGAGCAGTTGCATGGGTTCGAGCATCACTTTCTGTGAGCAAGAAGTGACAACAAAAAAAAAATAATAATAATAAAAAGGGCAAAATATGCTGCTTGCACAGAAAATGTCAAGATTGCCCAAAGTGTCCAAACCTCCCTCTCCTCCCACTTGTAGCTGCTACACTGTAGTTAGCGCCTTGTATTTCTCTTCCTCCACCTGCAGGACAGCTGTGCGCCGCTGCCACGTCTCTCCTCACTGTTGGAGTGGACGCGCATAGTGGGGGTGCACTCCTCAGTCCTCATCCACCAAAACCCTGCCCGTGAGATGCGCAGCTGTGACTGAGAGCAGCACTGGACACATCGCCCACTTCCACTCCTCTTGGCTCTTTGTGCGCAAGCACTGTCTGTTTCATTTGAAGGGAAGTTTTTTTTTCTGTGTGTGTGTGTGTTTTTTTCGGTGCCGTTGCTTTTTCGCGCACGCGTCTCTCCCCTCAGAGCGGAGGCATATTGTCTGAGGCGCAGCGCGACAGTGCGGTGTCCGATTACAAACCGTGCGCCGCGGAGCCGCCGGCACAGAGCGCTCCACTGTGGAGCAGAAATAGCACACAGAAGCTCTGGAGGAGACGTGAGAGAGAGAGAAAGCGCCGAGGAATCACTGCAGAGAGAGACGGAGTTTTATCGAGGTCCGTTTCTGACGAGAGGAAAATTAGAAGTGCGGATATTTCAGCAGCTCATCTTTAATTCGTGAGTCCCATCATCACTCTGCTCTCCAGGTCAAGACGCGCGGCTTCACTCCCTGCTAGATGAACGGTAGTTGGACACTTCACTTGGTGAGGCAAAAATGCATTTTATTATGGACTACTTGCGCACAATCTTTTATTATTAGATACTCTATGTGTCAAGCTCTCGCAGCTATTTAGTTTCCACGCATAATTTGTTTGTTTTCTCACGCAAATAAACCAGCAATTTCTTTTTTTTTTCATTTGGGATATTTCACATCACCTGTTTACAGAGGTGAAAATGCCACCACACGTCATAAACCTTGTACTAATCCACAAATCCAAAATCTCACAAGGTAAATATTAGTTTTAGAAGTTTCTGCTTTTTACTTTGCGGTGCTTGGCCACTTGATGGTGCTGACAGAGTGCAACCTTCATCTGTCTGACAGTTTCCATCAAACCTTTATATTCAGCAAATTCTCTCTCTCTCTTCACTTTTTTGCATTTCTGTCCACTTTCTTTCATTGATTAGTGCCTTTGTCATCACCAATAGCCTGGGAGGCAGAGGTCGTTGACTTATACTTTCACTACGGACAGTGCATTGTGAGAGAAACAACATTTTAATTTAAAATTTAACTTATTTTCAAAAATAAACTAGTCGACAAAATGTTTACGTTCCTGTCCCGAAATTCAGCCACTGTTTTGACCTCGATCCAAATCCAAACTTGGACCACTGTATAGTTTATTTTGTTAGTTGTTGTATATTTCTAACTAAGCTGTGTTTTCAAGCGGCTGAATTTGTACCTGGTTTTATATGTGACATTACAGGTCTTTGTGTCTGTCTAAACTCTGCTTTATGTTTATTCTATTTAATGAATTTATTTTTTAATGTACAAGAGACACTGAGTAGCTACATGACCTTTATGAGATGCATGTAATGTATACAGAATAATACTAGAATTTTACTTTTAATTGCACTGACTAGATGTGGCATTCTTTTTTTATTCAACACATTCCTGTGTGAATGTTTTAGACCTTCAAACCACACACTTCAACTCCAGGCTTTTTCACAATGGTTGAGTCAGAGCCAAGTCCTTGAAGGTTTATACTGTACCTATAGTTTTGTTTGCACAAAAGCTTTATTTTAACTTTTCATACCCACAATGCATTTTAAACATACGGCAGCATTTCTTTTTCACTTTCACAAAAAGTCAACCTGGCAAAGTATCAGTTTTACTATTTGTACCCGACAGTGATCAAGGAGATTAGAACAAGTGAACTGCACAATAGCAGAAGCTAAAGCAGATAATGTGTGTCATGAACTCAGTTGCCTCTCAGTTAGATCAGGGTTCAGTACCGGTCTCTTAACATCCATGCAGCAGGTTACTCAAGCATAGAGAATATTGATTTTCATTCTGTTGGCATTAACACAGTAGGTCTGTAGGTATTTAATTTGTGTCGGCTTTAAGGATTTAAAAGGCATTGAGCTGATTTCTATGTTTTTCCTTACACCTATAAGAGTGATGTGGCTCGCCATCCCATCACACATGTGCTCACAAATAAAAAAAAAAAAAATCCAGATGGCAGAGTCACTTTAGAGTCAGACTGTGTCCAGGCCTTTATTAGATGTTGGATGTTAAAATCCCTGGGGGGGGGGATGAAAAAAAGAAGTGCTAAATGAGAGTGAGAGGAATGGAGTTGGATCAAGAAGAAATCATGCCTTTTGGCCACAGCGGCTAATTTGCTTTGCAATTGAAGCTCTCGAGAAACGCTCCGTGAAGAAAAATAACATTAGAAGTGCAACGTCTGTCCAGTTCACTGACGACTTATTAATCTTTGAAAAGTAAGTTCATTAGTAAATGTGCAACTTTAAAGCTAAATGCTCTGTGGGTTTTCAGCTGCATTCAAAATCATCCAAAACAAGACATCTAAAGTAAATTTAAAGTAAACCTTGCATTCTGGGAAACAGTCATGGAGACTCAGCATTATTTTCTAATGTTTTGTAGGCTTAACTTTACAGATTCTTTAATTGACAACTGTTTTGATGAACTATAAATGAATATTTACATTATACTGTATGTAAATAATGAAGACTGTGACGTGCATTCCTTCTGTTTTCTGCTACTCTATGGACAAAACAAGAGAGCAGTGATAAATTAAGAAAGTGGACAGATAAATCAATGGAAGGAAGTGTTAGTTGCAACCTTATAGAGATGGTTTATGGATTCATACCAGAGATGAGCAACAGATCCAGATGAGGCTGTAATCTGGAAGCCAGCAACACATTGTGGGGCCACATATGATTAGCACTGATTACCACCATGAAAATGACCCCAGTGGGCTGTGCGGTCACCATGGAAACCGAGTGAATGACAAACCCATTGTTGTTGACCTTTGTGAATCGACATACCCCATGGGGTCGAGCTCTGTTGGGAGCAAAAGTGAAAGGCATTGTCATGCACGTGTAAACTAAACAGCCTTTACCCTGTGGCCCCTCTGTGCTCTTTAAGGCCCTTTGGTTACTTATTTATCTGACACCAGCAGGATGGAGCGCTGGGATTGTTTGACATACAGACGTACACACAGCCACACAAAAGATCAGATTTTTATTGGCTCTGAATTGCATGGATGCACTGATTTTACAAATTCTCCTCAGTGGATGATTTAATGCTTGTATGCACAGTAAATTCTGAGGCTCAGGCTGCAGTCGTGTTGTACTTCCCAGCTCCGTTCACTACCACAAGCTATTTATACATCACATCCACTTTGCCATTATCTCCTTCCTCCCTTGTTCCTCCTGCCACTACTGATTTGAAGTTTGTAGTAAACGCAGTGGAGCATTCCACATGTTAGAAGACACTGGTTCAAAGTGTTTAGGTCAATTTTTAGTGTTTTTTCAGTTTATTTGTTTGTTTGTGTGAGTGGTGCCATGTTCAGATTTATTTCTGACCTGTGCCTATACACAAGAGGGATTGTTGTCTGGGTGAAAGCCAACAGTGCGTTCTTTTCTTTTCCAACAACCTCAATTTATGTAGTGAGATGGTGCGACGTTGCTATGGCTACCTCAAGGTTTCAGTGCAGGGGATTTGAGTGCCCACCATTCACAAAGGAAAAGAATAAGCTGGCAAAATAAAAGTTTATCATCCATGCTACTGCGTTCTTTAAAGGCCAAAATGTCATGACAGTTGCCATAGAGATTGTAAGGGATCTTTCAAGTGGGACTCACAGTGCAAGCATTTGTTGATCATCCTCACAAAAGTCTGGTTAATGGTTATGTCACTGCCAAACTCTAAAGTTACATCGGTGGAGTAAAGTGAGTTAAAGGGAGAGCACTGCTGCACAGACACAAACTGAAAGCTGATTAGTGGAAGAATTTGGAAATGAAGAGGTATAAAGTACATGTATGCATGTGTAGAAACACAGGAACACATGCTTGCATCAGTTAAAACATTCTTGTAAAACATGCGGGGTAAGCTGTAGTAATTCCACACTGAATGCTAAAGAGCAGACACAGCACAGAGGCAGGTGTATGGAATAATTTGAGCCCACAGTACAGTGGGGAAGCACAGAAATTATCCTGTATGCAGTATTATTTCTGCTGCGTGGATCTGAGAATGAATATCTGTGGTTTGAGTAAGTTTCATGTCTTTATGTCAGAGGGAATTAGCACTGCCAAACCAGCCGCATGGATACACTACATTAACGCTGTTCTGCTCCCCACAACCACCTCAAACTCCACTCAAATACCCGAGGAATCGGTCTTTTACCCAAAGATGCTAGTACAGGAAGAAGAGACAGACTCTATTTGGGTCACCATTAAATAATCCCCAAAGCCTCTTTTTCACTGGGGATCAAGCCAAGAGGATGTTTGAAAGGTTAAATAGAGATGGACCGAAACTTCTGTGACAACAGCAGCAAGTATTGTGAACTTGTGTGTTTTGGGTTTTGATGCACTTTTTTTGCACTTAGGTGAGCAGAAGACAGAAGAGAATGAAGACTAGAAAGTGGGAGAGAGAGATTCAATGTGTAATGATTCAAGGAAAGAAGAGGCTCCTAAATTAAGAGATTGAGGAAGAAAGAGTGAAGAGGTTTTGCTGGTCTTTGTTTATTGACTGATTGAGTGTCATGGGGCCATTTGAAGGGTGAAATGAGTCATGAGTTGTCACCAAACACGCAGGGGACACACACACTCCTTTTTTGTCTCCAGGCTGTCACCCAGCTGTATTTCTCTGGGAGATGAATGACTGTGACGCATGAATGAGAGGATCATTTGATTGCAGTGCTCAGCTCGTATATTTCTCTTTTATGAGAGCTTCTTTTTTTTTTCAGGCTGCCGCTCGTACCTCTGAGGTGAGAGCAAAACTGGACTGCCTCCTGTGAGACTTTGACACTTGCTATGTATAGTCACAGCTAAATTAGCAACGTGAACCTATTATTAAAGCAGGCACATGGGCATTTGCTTTCCGTGAATTTATTGTGTCATGTGGTGTAGGTTTTTCATGTAAGCAAATAGAGGTAACACAGCCGAAGACTTCAGTTGAGTTTTTCTACTCAACGTGGGGCATGCATTGCCGTGTTGTATCTTTACTGAGCATATGATTACATGATAAGAATCTCTTTTGATGTGATGTGTTTGCAACCATCTTAGCAATATTGCCACGTTGCAAACGAGAGGCTCTAATTCGTTCAGGAAGAGGATATAAATACAGAAAATCCTTTAATCTTCAGCAAATGAAAACATTTATCTCTACTTTGAAATCATTATGAAGGGGCAATCAGAGAAATACCCTCAAAAGTGGGTTTCAAGAGGATGCTCCCCTCCACCGATGAATGAGAAAACAAAATTAGAGTGCTAAATTCCTTTTATCCAACCCTATATAAAAGTTTGTGATACCATCTGAAATATAATTCGGTCCACTACATGTATTTCAGCCTTGCAGGAAAAATGGAAAAAGGAAGAGAGATATGGAGGGAGATTAGGGGAGAGAGATAAAAAGAGACAGGGAGATCAGACAGAGCAGATAGAGGTGAAAAGATAAGGACTTGGGTTTCCCAGACAGAGAGGAGAGGAGAGGTGTCTGCATTTTTTATGGAAAATGAAAGGACAAAGAAAGCAAAAAGGTGAGGAATTATGAAGAGACAGAAGTGGTGATACAAGAGCTGACGTGCAGTCAGTCTGGCTGAGTGGGTTCGGGAGAAATTGTTAAATATATACAAGCATGAGGTTCTCCTGGGAGAGTGTGGTCTTGCTGATGCATCTGTCTGCTGGATTCATCTGTCAGTAGTCTCAGCAGACGACAGAGACACTGGTGGGGCAGGAAAATGCTGGAAAGAGAAAAGCAGGCACAGGGAGCAGGAAGAGAAAAGATGAAGGAACGAGGAGAGAGGGATAGAGACGGGACAGATGGGACAAATAAGAGTGAGAACAGAGTGGAGGAAAAGGAAGTGAAGGTGATGAAGGGGACCTTTCTCTCTCAAATTTGTTGTTTCAATTTGACGTGCTAGAATATCTTGTAAAAAAAATATGTAAGAGAACAAACGCTGTTCTTAATGTCATTTGAAAGCACATAAGACCTACTCTCTTTTTAAACTTTAATGCAACATTCCTATACTGTACTATTCATTTCACAGCTTCAAACTTTATTAAAGTGAAAATATATAATATCAGGCTTTTGGTTAATTCTCAAGAATAACACAGAGGTTGCCAACTCTTTTGGGTTGTGACATCTTTCAAGAAAATGTGTGTCTCCACGTGCAGAGAAAGAGAGTGAAAAATGCCTCTATAGCCCCTTCAATTATTTAACACAATTCTCATTACATGACATTATCTTGTGACCCTTTGTCTGGGCAACAACCCCTAGTTTTAAATTCCCTGGAATAAAGAAAATAAGCTGCCTGAATCAGTAAATCACTTTTTATGCATTGTTGCATCAGCATTAACATTCTAATAATCTCTTGTATAATTATGAATCATCGACAGAAACGAGTTTTTTTATTTTGTAGAATCTGCATCTTTACTTTTAAGTCTGGGGAGTGTATTTACGACTGACACCACTCGGTTCTTTTGCTTTAGTTAAGATTTGAATACCCAGGACTTATAATTGTAATTGATGGAGTAATATATTACTTAAGTGAGTGATCTGAGAACTGCACAGAGTTTGCTTAGTTAAGCTGTGTACAGCCTGAGAGGAGGACTGCTGATGCTGCCTATGACTGTAACAAAAACCACTTCTGCATGTTTTCCATGTAAAAGATTTTCTTAAATGTCAAAAATCAATATAAGTTAACATCGATCTCAAATAGCAAATATAGAGATACATCAGTTGTAA
Source organism: Brachirus orientalis (assembly GCA_016785285.1). Lineage (NCBI taxonomy): Eukaryota > Metazoa > Chordata > Actinopteri > Pleuronectiformes > Soleidae > Brachirus > Brachirus orientalis. The sequence goes on along the minus strand of JAFBJR010000258.1, from coordinate 3,246,192 downwards.
AGTATCACCTCTCACTGTCAGGGAAACTAAACTTAACTACAGTTGGTGCATTAATAATGCAGTATGTATTTACATAGCGTTTCACTGAGGGACCACTGGCTACATTGTTTTTCTGGAAATTATGTCCTTGAAAGTTAAGAGCAGTAAAAAGCTAGAGACAAGAAAACAATCTTGTGGTTTTACTGGTGGAATGCTCCTGCACACACACACCCGCTGCATTGTCTAACACACTCCAGACATGGGACTCCCATGTGCCATGCCCTTCAGTGTTCTGTGTAGCGCAGCAGTGTGAATGTGTAGTCTACCTCAGTCGTGGATACAATGCAGCCTCAGTTCTAAAGGTAAAACCACTCAGCGGACATGTGGTCTAATCTAAACCACGAACAGTGAATAACAAACCACTTCTCCTACTGAACAACATTTCATTCTTCTTTGAGTAAACCACCAAGAGGAATGCGCGCTCAGTTACAAAACTTTGGGTGTCTGCCTCACCTTATTTTGATGAATGCACATTTACAGTGTGCAAAGTGACTTTTATTTTCTTTACCTCTGCGCATGAGAAGTAAAGGGGTAATTTGGAACAGAATACCTTTGTGCTAGAATGGGAGTTTGGGTTCAAGGGATATTTTGTTATGGAACATTAGGCCTGTTACAAGTCTGGCCAGGTGCTGGACTTGAGTGATAACAATATCATTTGCTGAAAAGATAATGCGGTTATTCTAAGAGTGTCTTTCTTTCCCTGCTACAGTGCTGATTGGCTAATGCAGTAGTCTGATTATGCTGCTTGTGAAACTAGAGAGTGTTGCTGTTCTCCTGCTGTGGCTCTATTGTGTTGCCTGAATTCCCCTGAGAAGTGAGTTACGTTCAAGGGTTGTGCTGACTCGCTGCCTGTGCTTCCTCTTCTGCACTACCCTGTTGGGACTGGAGCGGAATGTTAAAGATTCTCTGAGATGAGATGTGCCACCACCTCCACTCAACCCCCAACCCCCCCCCCCCCACTTTCTCACTTTTGCAACGAAAATACAAATAAAAACCAAAGCACCTGAAAACACATATCCCAGTGTATGCGCACATTTCGAGGTGTTACACTGTGCTCAGTTGTGTTCTCTTAACAAAAGAGCTGAATGTTGAACCCTGCAGCATCACACAGTGTAGGTGCTCTGAGATTTTACAGAGGGAGGGTGAGAAACACAGACAGAAAGATGAAATCAACAAATAAATGCTCAGGAGTAAACCAGAGCAAAGTGACGCAGCAGCAAAAATGTCCAAACTAGTAGTATTAAGTGCAATTAAGAGTTTATTTATATGCTCAGGTGCATGCATGTCTGGCTTCTGGAGGTCAGCAAGGTCAGTAGGCGCAGCGCGATGTAAAGGATTCTGTTTCACTTTCTCAGGAATGAGTCTGCTCCTGGTGGCTGACCTCAGCCTGACTAGACATGACCCTCACCCTGACCCCATCCACCCCCACTGCTGCCCTTTTAAATAGCTAGATGTAAAGCAGTGGGCAAATAGTTGCATGGACACAGTTTTGCCGCTAGTTGTGAATGCGTGGGACAGGACAAAAATTTGTATTTTCCTTATGGCAGACCTACACAAATGCATCACTTTAATGCTTGATGATGAGAAGGAGTTATGCTTTGTAGGTTTCCGAGATTAGCAGAGCAGTGTCTGTCATGGCTGACTAAGTAGCAAGACTTTTTAACCTTTCTTATCGATGTGATGTCAGCTGTGTCCAACTCTGATGCCGATGACACTTTGACTCAGTTTGAGCTGTGTATGGTGTTTTAGCTATATACATAAATGTGATTTGATTGGCAAACACCTACAGTGTGTTGGTATACAGTATGCACATAACATGTTTTGATTGGCCAACACCTTTGCTGCACACAATATGAAGAAGGTGAAGCAAAGGAGCCACAATGCAGTTCAGCAATGCTTGAAGCTGCCCCAGTGAATGAGTAGTGTTTCTGTTGATGCCCCCACTGCGTACCTGTGAGTTGGCTGTTTATGAGGACAAGTCAAGATCCTTTCAATAAAACCAACATAAATGGAGGATGACATTTGCTGTAGGAAACCTGTGCTGTTGTTTTGGACTTGAGCCTTCACAGAACTCCATTGAGGGAGGGAACTCCTACGCATAGGATACATTTCCTCTGGACTTGCCATATCTCAACACTTTGTTGCAGTGCTTTTGTTGTCATTAAAAATAAACCTCTGCCCTTCTGAGGCAAGGGCCCCGAAGCATTCTGATCTCTTCTGTGCTCAGTACTCTTCCCTAAAGGCTCTTACAGTAGAAAAGTTCCCCTTCCATGCTGCATCACTTATTGGTAAAAGGGGTGTTCTTTCCCACAGGAACAATGTCTTTCTATTGACTTTAGAAAAGTATACAAAAAGGAATCGTATGACACAGTGAGAAAAGAAAACTAATGTAGACACTATCGCGCTGCTGAGACTCAGAAGGCAATTGTGTGAGTAAAGGTTGTTGTTTATTTTTAATGCCTCTGCAGGTGTTACAAGAACCTAAAATGTGTAGCTGAAAATCTACAAGCCATTAAGAATTGTTTTTAGGGAAATGGGATGTTTTCCCCCATTATACCTTTAAACCTCCTACTTACTCCGCATTGAAAATATTGTGCAATACTTTATTCATCCCCAGAGGGAAATAACCCTTTTTTTTCAGTCGCCCTCCTCCTGATGTGGAAGGTCGCAGTGCAGAGATGGGATACAAAGTAACTTATCCAAGGACACCAGGAGTATTTGTTTTCAGTGTAACAGGCAATGTTGTGTGTTAATGGGAAAGAAACAACAGTGCTTATGGTTTCCAAGAACGGGTTCAGTTCACTATACCCTAAGACAGTGGCAGATCTCTGTGCACACAAGATTCCACTGTAAGTAATCATTGTCATCGGTGGAGCTCCACACCCACACTGACTCCCCTGCTCCCCATCTTCGAGCCCCATATATCATAATTAACATTTTCTCATTCCAAATATATGTTTCTTCTTGCCTGGTTTTTAAAAGATGTGAGCTCTTAAAATAATTGCATGCAGATATGCACATGTGTGCTCTTACCCAGATTTCTCACTCCCTCGTATATTTAGGGTTCATCAGTTTTTAACTGAGGTAATTACAGTAATTGACAGGTTATAGGCACTTGGATTCTTAGTGAACATTTTCCTTTATTTGCTGTATGAATCGAAGGACTTCTTAAAAGAAATTTTGCCTTTTAGAAGCTGCAAGGTGCTCACAATTAATTCTAATAATCCACAGAACAGGCAAAAATATTTCGGACAAAAACATTCTGCTGCATTGTGAGATTATTGTGAAGGAGGTAAATGATGTTAATTGCAGTGCAAGGCCACATGCTTTACTGCTATTGTTGTAAAGCAGCAGTAGCATAACGTAACATAAAGAAACAATTATACAAATCATGCTTTTATTTCTGCCACAGTGGCTGCACTATAATTTAGCTTCACACCTAATTCAGCATCTGGTCCCACACAATCTGTCAGTCAGAATTAGCTGTTTCTCTCCCTTTTGTAACATGTCCAGATCCTTATAAAAAAAAAAAAAAAACAACCCTCATGCAATCTGTACTGAAAGACTTGCAGCATGACGGTTTGATTAATGTGGATCATTCAGCTGTATCATTGTCCTTACAACAGAAAGCTTTCTCACGCTTTAGATGCACAACTGCAATGGTATGAATGTCTGCATTTAAGAATAAAAGACTAAGAAATAAATATAGCGATGGATTTACGGCAGTGGTAGGATAATAAACGATGGATGAAGTGGATATAAATTTGGTGCATTTTCAGGTTAAGAAGTATTAAGAGTTGGAGTTCAGCACACCTGGAGACCACATGTGGATTTCTGCACCAGTGTCCTGTGTTGGAAAACGCCATCGTCATCGTTTTAGCTAAGGGTGGAGGGGATCATTAAGTCATTATTTATGTGCTTTCTGCTGTTTTATCACCTCCAGACACAAGCTCACAAAGCAGACACCCACCCTCACAGCCTCAGGAGAATAACATAATTGTATGAGGCAGCCCAGGGGCCCCGTCTGGTAGAAGAAGTGTAGACATTAACAGTCTGGCTCAATTGTAGCCACAACTAAGACATTTTCTCCCTCCTGGTCAGCTTTTACACCTAGTTTTGTTTATGTTTATTTACTTGCTGCTTCCAGATTTAACCAGTGTAGGCCCACATTCTCTCCAATTTGAAGAATGAGGTAGCAGAGAAGTTTTTACAGATAATTTCCACTTTCATTGACAGGGGTTTGCTTGATAAGGCCAGATAAGAACAAACTGTAAATAGACCACTTTAAGCTGCCTCTAGAGCAGGGGTGCCCAATTTGTGGCCCGTGTCCCACATTTTTTTTTTTTTTTGGCCTGCCTCATTTTTCCCATCTGTGCCCGTCTGTACCAGTCTTAAGTAAATTCCCTCTGGTTTCACAAGTTGGACCATCCAACTTTCTAATTACTTAAAAGCACAGGGCATGTTATTTTTAGTTAATTTTATAGTTAAAGTTAATTTATATTAATTCTTAAGTATATTCCTACTTGTTACACACATCGGATCATATCCAACTGAAGTGTTTAATTGTTTTAAACATTTACATTTGATTTTAATTATAATCTTACTTAAAATTAGGACACATTTCAATAAAATGTTAAGTGGCCCATCCACAGAATTCATTTTTGGCCCATTATTGGGAAGAATATGGGCACCCCTGCTCTAGAGAAACTGTGGCTTCTTCCCCTGCAAAATGTTCTAATTTGTAGGTGGGTCATTTTGAATCACTCATCACCTGTTTTATTATCATTTCACACCACGATGAATGATTATAGTCGAATTATTGCAGTTCACATAAAACAAAACCAGAAAAGAAGACATTATTAGTTGGAGGTGGTCTTAGAAAAGAGGAGATGGGGGCTGAAGAAAACAGATCCTCACTGTGTTGCACCTGGAGCTGTGGTTCCTGTGAAAGGCCATGCAAAGTCAGCTCTTCTGACACCGCAGTCCCTCAGTGTTTCCTTTCCCTCAAGTTTAAAAGAGGGTAACTGCTTTTCCAGCTGTGCCTGGCTGCCTCACCCTGCGCCTGTTACCCCGTTGTTTTCATGTCCCGATTCCATTGCCTCCGTGGGGCTGCTCCCCAGACACATGACATATTGGACAGAACTGGAGAGATGTGAGGAATTGCAGTTTTTTGGCCTGTGGTGTGTTATTTATGGAAATCCCACTCTTCACAGTGAAGCCGCACTTTCCAATCCTTCTTTCATTCCACCGAAGTGCCCCTAAACTCCTCCTTTTCATTCTTTTCTTTAAAATTCAGCTTCTATTAATCCTCTCCATTCACATCCCCACCCACTTCTCCTTTTGTTCCTGCCTAACCTCTTTAACACCCTCTCCAACCTCCTTTATTCTTGGCCCGTACCCTAATTTCATTTCATCCAACCTATACTCCTCATCCTGTCCTGCACCTTTCCTCATCCTTTGTTCCTCTATTCCTCTCATTATCACCAACCGCTCTCCAGTAATCTACCTCAAACGACTTTCTCACCTCTTCTCCCTCTCCAGTCTTTTTGCTCCTCGCTTTACCTTTTGAAGAGCAGGTCACTGTGACAGTTAAAGCTATTACTTCATCGTGTTTCAGTCCTGCCAGACAGCTGAGCAGACTGGAGCCCTCAAGAATTGGCAGACGCCATGGGTGCAGATTGGATGTGAAGTCATGATATGTCCCTATCAAATGTCAAAGGATGGTATTGGTACTGGATAGTATTTACTATTTACTGTATATAAATACTAAACACTGACGCCATATATGGAAGTGCTTTCTCTGAAATAACCATCAGGTGGTGACTCCAGTGGTTGTTTCACAGACTGATGAGATTTTTGATTTGTTTTTGCAACTGAAAGTTCACTGACATCCCCCGCAACCAGGAACCCATTGCATGATGCCAGCTGTTGTTTTTTGAAATTAAATACAATTAGATAGACTATGTGTCATTATCATGAAAAAAAAAATATATATATATAAAATGATGGAATATTTACAACCCTGTCCATAAAAATGACAGACAGCTAAAAAGTCTAGCGCAACCACCAGAGACCTTCTGGCAGATGGTCTTTGCCGAACAACAAAATACATTTATGCAGAATGCAGGCATTGCATATGTTCACTCAAACTAAATAATAAGCAACGCGCCGCAAATATATAATATATGCAGGCACCCAAGCAAACGCACTAGAGAGTTCAGCTGGAGCATAAATTGCTTTGCAGTTCAGACAGTCACGCACACATACATTTAAATTCGCTTTGGCTTCATCCACTGACTGTACTTAACAAATCAATGTAAACATATGATACTCCACTTTTGGATTTCTGTGATGATGGATAACACTTTTGCATTAAAATGGCATAAGGCTTAAACTAGAAAGAAGCTGAAATGTCCCGAGCATGCGTTGGTTGCCTGTATTTAACTGCAAAAGTAGCATAATTTAGCACAGATCTGTGGTAAAAGCTGCTACTTTGCTGCTAATCTGCCACTCTAGTTGTTTATGCAAGGAAAGGTTTGTTGCTATCCTGCTGTAAATGTAAAATAACTGTGTATTTTAAAGCATACTGTATATACCAGAAAATAAGAAAAAGCTTCATAGTTGCCCTTCAATGTTTAATGTAATTTGTGATCATAACAGGATGCATATTTTGATGCACACACAGATGTGCGTCCTTGTCATAGCAAAACTTAATTGTATGGCTTGAAAATACTAGCAGTATATGTGCTAATTATCCTAAAAGGTCAGGAACTAGTGAATTCCTTAGAGGAATCAGTCAGAGTTCATGTTTTTGTATTTCTTCTTTTATCTGCCTATTAGTTTAAGATATTCCGTTTGCAATGATATGTAACAAGGACAAGAGACAATTCTTCCATCTGAGAAACAGAAATGTTTTACTCAAGCATTTCACTAAAGAACATACTTAGCTACCAGAAGAAATTATAAAATAATAGATAACTCTTTACTGAATAGTCTTGCTTCATAATCAATTTGTCATTTCAGCTCTGTACAAATTACATTGCACTGAACAGCAAGATAAAAGTGCATAAAAACACCATTATATACCTTATCAATAGAGAAACAGCTGCAAAAGCAAATGATTACAGGATCAGATAGTGTATATGTCTGTGGACAACACTCTTGACAACACATGCAAGTAAACAAATCTATACAAGTGGGTCAGATACACTCACGCTGCTGAAGAAACCTCTCAGCTGTAATAGATACATTTGGGTCAGGTAGACAGCTGCACACACACACACACATGCACACTTTAAGGTGGTTAACTGAAGAAACCATGCACATACACAAATACAGACAGCAACATCTGTTTTGGCCTACAATCAATCCCAGATGGACCTCATGACTGCTGTGTCAACAACAGTGGAGACCACACATTAAATATGCCCTGTGTTCTTGCAACTGACTCCCGGGGAATTTAGAGCAGTGTGGGGGTGTTAATCAGGACCACAACCTGTAATTGTTATCATAATGATACAGGAAGGTGTTTTCAAAGTTATACATACCATACTTTAAGGGGAAATGTAGGCCAGTCGACCAAAATCTAAAGAGCCCAGTGTCCTTTAAAGCTCGAAAGAGTAGTGATGGGGTATGAATATGCATTTAGAGGGCAATTTAACAATTTTTCCTTCAGTGCAGCAAAATAAGACTGAACCTAGAAAGTGAATTAATATATTTGATTTAAAAGCGATGGCATGCAGCTTTGATGTTGAGCCATCAAAGGCCTAACTACAGTGTTCGGAGGGGCAACGTTGTACTGTATATTTAGCAGTGCACTTAAATTAGACTTGTCACAGCTATGCACTCAGAGAGACACATACCAGCATGCTACACTGACAGTTGTCAAACTTACAGCTACAGTGATGTTACTAGTTCACCTTTAGTTGGTTCACATTTGCTATGATTTTCTCTAGCACCAGAAGTGCTTCCTTATATGAGGGCAAAAGCCTAATTTAACTGCGGTGCATTGTCAAAGTGTTCTCTAATTTGCTTCTCGTGACCTTCCAGCTGGCATTTCCAGAAGAAATCCACCTGCACAGAAGGCTTTGTCACACTAGTAAATAAGCTTGCGGTGAAGGATAACTTTGTCATTAGGCATGTAAGGCACTTAGGCATGTAGATAATGACATCCTTTAATGTGGAGGAGATAACGATGCGGTCATATGTGTTGTGGTCTTGGATTTGTTTTTGCTTGTCGAGTGACACATTTGTGATGATTAAAATGAGTTTAGGACCATCACTGGCATGGCTGTAGGTGGCAGAAACTGCTGATATGCTGGGATTTTCACTCACAACCATCTCTAGGGTTCGCGTGTCTCTTTATTGGTCCAGGAATTTACTGCTGACCCGACGGTTTTGTTTTCTTTACCTGCAACACGGTGAAAGAGAAAAGAAAGAAATCAGGAGAAAACATAAAGGGGAAAGACAAATATTGCCGGGTGGGTGTGTGTGCGTGTGTGTGTGTGTGTGTGCGTGTGTGTGTGTGTGTGTTTGTTCCTTTAAAGTGTCACCTAGTCCTTATGTGAGCCTCCCTCTCAGTAAAGAGAGGGCACAGTCACCTGGCCCATACCTGCCTAATCAAGTGAGTGGAGGAGCCTGCAGCCATGAAGGCACAGAGAATGAACACTGGCTCAAATAATGACAGCTTTTCACTTCTTTTTTTTCTCAAAGCCTTGGAGTTTCCTCTTGCCAAACTTATTTAACACTAACGTAAATCCTGAAGACACTCTTTTACACATACAAAGACACAAACATACACAAACCTGCTCTCCTGCTATATACCTGCTGAAACATGCTTTCTTATAACAATTATAGACGATTCACAGCTGTACCCAGACGAAAAAATGTTGAAGATACACCACATCATTTTTCTGATATGAGATTTGTTCTGACAGATGATCATGCTCACAGACAAGACAGACACAATGTGCATTCTCAGCCTGTGTAATGGCTCCAACCTCTCTTTGTCTGTGTGTTTGTGTGTGTTGACACATTATGAAAGTGATTTCTATTTGTTACATGGCTCATTTAGGTCAATTAGAGGGAGCTTGTGTTGTACTGTCAGTGTATTTGCATGTGTGTGGGGGCTGCAATCAGCTGTCTGATTGTGAAGTTCTCAACTATTCGGAAAAGAATGTCATAAAAATTTTAAAGAGCTTTGTTGCTTCGAGGCAGTAAAGACGTGTTTACAGCTGAAAAGAGATTTTTGGTGTGTCTGTATGTACTTGAATTTGTTACCTCTTTAAGACCTTTTCTGGCATCAATTATGCACCATGATTTGTGTCACACAGAGGCCGTACTTGTTCTACTTTATTTGAGTCTTTTGCAAAAGTAACAATCATTATTTTAAACAACTCTAATGTCAGCGTTCAAAGTATATGTTGTCATCAGTTATAGGTTTAGGCAAACAAGTTGTTGTACTTGTCTGGTAATGCTGCTTGCCACATTGACATATTTCTTTAACTTGCAGTGCAGAACTTTTCTCCGAATAACTAAACATTCCATAATGGTAAATGTCTGTGTATCCTTAGACTCTCGCTTGCTTTGCTCCCCAGCGCCAGCAAACTAGTTATTGCTGGTTGATGTAACATGTCATTATCACTGTGCCAGCGAGGGAATGTCACCACAGACACCAGATTTAAAACTTCTGTGTACTTCAAAGTGCAGAGAGATTTACCTGCCACTCATCAGCATTATGTGGACTTGTTTCGTGTGAAGAACAAGTACAAAAAAAGATAGTGTAAAATAGTTACAAGTTATTTTTCCATCTGAAAATGACCACAATTTCAAACTTTACAACACAGCCTAACACCTTTTTTTGCTGGTGAAGTGCTGGTTTATTATGACTCATCCTGAATAGAAATAACTTGCAAATAAGAAATACAGATGCATTATGTTACATGCTTCTGTGGGTCCTAATGTATTCCCCACAAACCAGCAGTGGTCTGCTTAATTCATGCGCCTTTAATTAAAAAGGTGTTGATCTGTCAGATAATTCTTATCCTGATTAAGTCCACACCAAATAAAATCAACATAAATATTTCAAGGTGTACAGTACCATGTAATCTGGTAAAAATATACATGATGGACGAGTGGGTGAATCTTACTGACTTTGTGCTTCCCCTTGTTTTTTCCAGTAGCATCGCCTACATGACAAAGCTTTCACTCTTATTTACTTTGCCCATTTAGGCACTTCCTGACTTTCTGACAATATTAAACTCTACTTTTAGGCACACTATACAAAATCAATCCTATGTTACATTAGCAAGCAGCATTTTCAGCACTTCTTACCTTCTCACAAAAATGCTTTTATTGTAGAGCACATTCGGGAAGTGATGATTTGATAAAACTCTATTTACTGTAATGCAGATCTGTCAGTTTTAGCTGATACCTGATCTGCTCAATGTACCGCAGCTAGGCCAAATAATGACCCTGTTGATCCCCATACCTAAAGACACTCAAATTGTTCAAAATATCCTGTGTGTGTATACAGTATATGTGTGTGTGTGTGTGTGGTCTGCACCTCTGTATCTGCATGTATCCCGTTTTCTATTCTTCTCGTCCCTCCATCCATTTAATGTGGCATGCTGATGATTTAGCGGACTTAGGTGACTTAGGTGTTGTGGATTAACTATGCAGTTCACGAGTTACTGTCTGGTTTCATGCTTTTGAAGGAGGGCAGAGTGTCATTGATCATAGTGAGAGACAGTGTAGAAACATTACAGTGAGGCCTGATTAGTAAAAGTGCAGTGTGACGCACTGATGGATCAACATCAATAATGGCTCAAGGAGAATATATCTGCACACGCCTTAGTTCTTCATTTCCTCCAGAAATGTGACGCTGCCTCCCTCCTTGTCCACCAAGTGTGGTTGCTTCTTAAATGCAAACCCCACCCTCATCTCCATGCTGCTTTTTAAATACATCATATAATCAGATTTTTATCACTTCCTATTTAAATGCTACACTGACAATTTCCAACCTTACAGCTACAGTGATGTTACTAGTTCACCTTTAGTTGGTTCACATTTGCTATGATTTTCTCTAGCACCAGAAGTGCTTCCTTATATGAGGGCAAAAGCCTGATTTAACCGCGATGCGTTGTCAAAGTGTTCTCTAATTTGCTTCTCGTGACCTTCCAGCTGGCATTTCCAGAAGAAATCCACCTGCACAGAAGGCTTTGTCACACTAGTAAATAAGCTCACAGTGAAGGATAACTTTGTCATTAGGCATGTAAGGCACTTAGGCATGTAGATAATGACATCCTTTAATGTGGAGGAGATAACGATGCGGTCATATGTGTTGTGGTCTTGGATTTGTTTTTCCTTGTAGAGTGACACATTTGTGATGATTAAAATGAGTTTAGGACCACATACATGAGTTGTTAATGTTGTTATCTTCAAAGTATCATAAGCAGACTGTGAGTGATCAATAATAATTTTGCACAATGGAAAGGGGTGCAATGATTAATCAACCTTGTCATGAAAAAAAATAAGTTGCTTACAAATTGATTCTTGATAGTGTTTTTTTCACATTGTGGAGCTGATGCATATTGTTTTTTTTTTGTTTTTTTTAATTTTTACAGTGTGTGTCATCTCACTTTCTACCTATCTCTGCCAATATCAGAACAACAGAGGCTTGTATTTGATGCCTCTGCTGACTCCTGTTAGTTGTGTTATATAGCGCATACCTAAAACAACCTCTATCTAAATTTAATAGCACGTAATTAATTAGAGACACTGATTGATTGTGATCTATTACCAGACAGTTTTTTTTTTCAATAATTGATGACTTGTCAACTTTCAAATTAGCTGTTAGTTGCAGTCATAGGTTGTGATGAACAAAATGAGTTGTTTGATTTTTTTTAATTTTCTCATCATTTAAACTTTTTTTTTGGATATCATTAGAGACCATGTTGAAGCTGACTACAGTTTTCATGCTCAGTAATAAAACTCTATTCAGAATGGTGGTCATCTTCCCTTCTATTAAAATGACCACCCCTGTCTTCCTCACTTTTGTGATTTTACCCCTGTGAGAGTGTGTTTGCGAGTTGCAAATGTTTATTGTGCATCTTCACAAACAGCCTCTCTCGTGGGGAAAATACACTGGATCACACAGGCGGAAATGCAATTACCGCCTCCCCGCAGAATCCTAATCACTGAGCCCTGATGTTAAGAGTTATCCTCTTTAATGTTTGAATTTCAAAGACACAGCACAAATTATTTGATTTACTCACCCCCATCTTTACAGGATGTAAATAAACTTATTAACCAGCCATTTTTAATAAATGCATGACACCTCCGATGACCTCAAGGGGAGTTTTCAACCAAAATTTACAGGCATTTACAGTGAATATGTTGATTTATATTTTTTAGTAAACCAGAAACATTTTCTCTCTCTCTTGCCCCCCGTCCCCCACCTGTGTGTGAGTGTGTGAACAAACATCAAACTTCCTCCAGGTCGATATTTACTGCAACCTTTAAGTTATTTAATGAGCAGCTGCTTACAATATGTCATCATCTGTTACAATGCATAAGGTGTGTATTTTATATATATTTTCTTGTATATAAATGCCCATGTGCTGCCCCTCCTGACTCAAACTGCAGAGGAGAATTACTGAAATTGTACTTTTCCTAGTTAGACAGAAGCTTCTGCTTTAACATGGCCTTAATAGATACAGAGGCACAAGTTGCCCTGGGGCTAAGGAGTGCAGGCTGGTTCTGAAAGTGGCTGCAAATCTCTGGTGTCTGTTTTTGAGGAGGTTAGCTCACCTGTCAGAGTGGACTTGTCCATTCGGCTCTTGGTGAAACACAATTCTTTGCACTCCCTAACAGCACATGCATAAAGAGAAGGGGAGAGAGAGACAGATATAGGGAGAAAGAGAGAGGGAAGACAGAGAGAGATAGTACAAGTACATCTATTTGCTTGGTCTAGCAGAGACATGATCATATCGGATGCCTGCAGGCTGCAAATCCGACTCTACTCCTCTTTTGTTCCAGTTTATCCATTGGAGACATGTTGAGAGGGACACACACACGTACACACATTTTCACAGGACACTGCATTGACCTCTATTCATTTGGACGGCCTAAATAAACAATTATCTTTAGCCTTAACCATAAGTAGTTAATGCCTGAACCTTAACCTACCCAAAATTCAAATCTTACCAGTTCCTCAGAAATGTCGTTTTGCCTCATTAGGCCCAGGTTTTGGTCTCCATGAGGACAGCCGGTCCTGACAAGGTCAGCGATTATACCAGAAAAGGTCCCAAAGAGGTATCAAATACAGGTGTATGCACACTCGCTGCCTCCCCTTTGTTTTGAAACAGCTGCTGTTAACCAAGCTCATCTCCCCTTCCCATTTATGTTATAACTTTCTGCTACTGTGCCTGTTTCTGGTATTAATGGGAAAATTACAAAGGCCAGACACTCTACAGACACACACACAGACGCCCGGGTAATTAATTGGTTCCAGTGGAGCCATGAGATAATTTACGATCCTTCCTGCCACATTTCTTTGTACACTATAGTACGAGTCCTCTCAAGGCATCTTCCTTGTGAATCCCTCCTGATCTGTAGGTCCTTTATGCGCGTTAAAATATGTGTGTGTGTGTCTTTTCTTTTTTTTCAGCCAAAGAGGTGGTTGTTGTTGTTTTTCAGGCATATAATTACTGGGCTGTAGATGTTGGCAGGCTGTTAGGCTTGTTATCTTGGATGTGGTGATTGCAAGAAACATAGGGAAATTGATTGGAGAAGACTGACAGTACACTCCCTGCTCCCCGCCTCCTTTTGGCTTTGACTGATTTGGACTTTTGTTACTGAAGCTCCAGATTTTAAAAGGAAATTATAACTGCTATGAAATATGTTTCCTTTAGCTATGCATATTGTCATAGATAACTTTATAACATGAAGCCCACTAGCTAAAACGTAATAAACACCTTAACATGAAACTGTAGTGTGGAGCTTGTAAACATAAACAACTGTCAGTTAAACTCAAAACCCAAGTTGTTTTTATTCACAAAGAGAACCTCAGTAACAACAAAAATCACAAAAAGTTACACACTTTAATCAAAAAATGATCAAATCCATATTAAATAAATCTCAGTTCAAGATAAACGGCTGATTTATATATTCTAACAGAATTTGACAAAAGAAACAATTCAGTGAACTTTTATATGCAGTGCTATTTAAATATATAAATGAAAACTTGAAGCCCAAGAATAATTAACGTTAAAAAAGTTAAACAAATCCATTGTTCTTAAAAGTTAACTTATTATGTGAGCATGGAAAAGAACCATTCAACCAGTGTATATAACTGACTTCTTGGTCATTAGCAGCTTTAAAGAAAGTGTAAAGAAAGTATAGCTCAAGTATAAAACCTCACATCATGCATTCAGATTCATGCTGGACTTCAGTATGTGAGTAAATATACATTTTTAACTTTTCTACCTTTACTGTAGAAGGTGCAACAGTACACACTAGCTGAAACCTCTGTATATGTGCAGCAAAGACGCTCTCCTGCAGTGGAATCTATCTGTAAGGGATTTCATCCATCATTCCCCGAGTCATATTCTGTCACCATGAAAGCTGATATGATTGATTACAGTATTAGTAATTGGATGATTCAAGACTGCAGTACTCTGTGCAGAACCAAGAAAAAGTCTCTATTGAATGATTTCACATTGTCAGCACAATAAGAGGAATTTACCCTTGGAAGACTGTAATTTTCTTTTCATTTAGAGCCTAGTTAGCATTAAGATAGTATTTCATTCTTCTCTGAGGCACGTCTGTGGCCTTTTGGAAGTATAGATCAATGAGCTGGTTCCATAGTTAGTGCTTACCCTTGATATTAGCAGAACAGCCAGTGCCCGCACTGTGCTTTCTCACTTCAGAGGTCCAGAAGGCAGGTGTGTTTGTGTCAGATTTAGTCTTCCGTCTGTGCACATCTGTAGACAGTGATAGTGTAATTTTGCTCCCATTGAGACAGCCAGCTACCTGGTAGCCAAGCATATAATTAAAGCTTTAAAAATGTCACCATTTCTCAGTACTGGGCTTTATGCCCCTTATCACTGCATTCCCAGGTAAGTGTGTATGTGAGCATGAGAGTAATGTTTGTGCTTCCTTTATGTGCAGTGAGTTATTTAGACTTTAAATTGTGAGCCATCTCGTGCCGCTGCCTTGCTCAGGTGTCAGGTGACAGTGTTCCTTTTGTTTGGAGTGGCCTCACTAATGCATCACAGAGAACAAAAGCTTTGAAATCTTTGATGCCGACACGTTATCCGAATTTTTCAAACATGCACCAGGGGAATGTTTTGAGCACCTCGTGGGTGAGAACGTTTTCATCTTCAGGATTTTGTAGTCCGTGTTAGACTTCAGTTGAAGCCATTAAGTCAGTCATCAGTGACTTTGGACATGAAGATCCTGAAACGTTATGTCAGGTTGCTCCTGCTTTCTTGTCAGAGGCAACGCAGTATAGTACGTTGCAGAGGTTCCTGTGGAAATATTGGCTTTCAGTGAGTTGTATTATGAGGACAGTTTTAACAAACTTAGCTTGTTCACTGAGCTTTAAGCCACTCCAGTGCTTCAAGGTTGTTGTGACAACTTGCTCCCTGTGAACAGTGCTTTTCTGACATTGAGAGCATCTCTGACAGTAGCCTGAGGGTGCAGGCTACATGTCAGAGCTGCTGTCTCAATAGCTGATCAGTGCCTGGGTGAGGCAACGATTTTTTTCACAAGTTGACTATTTTGTTACAGACATCTCTCAGCAGCCACGACAGTCTACATTAAAGGAATTAAGCAGTGATAGTAACATGCATTCAACCACAGTGTGTGCACTGTTCATAGATTTTACGGTAGCAAGTCATTACAAGTGCCATTTTTTGAACCGTGTGCCTGTCCCTTGACCTTTCATCAGCTGTTAAATGACCAAAAATTAAATCCAAGCCCCTGAGGAATCCTCTTCACTGTATGTATTAACTTAAATCTTCAAAAGTAAAGGTTTAAAGTGTTTGTAAATACACTTACTTGCTTACATGCTAAGGATAAGATTAGAGGAATGATAATAAATATTAAACTTTTTCCAGAAGGCAGCTAAATTAGCTCAACATAAGGACTAGGAAAATCTGCCAGAACCACTGAATAATTAAAATTTTGTGTTAAGGTAAGGTTCGA
Source organism: Brachirus orientalis (assembly GCA_016785285.1). NCBI lineage: Eukaryota > Metazoa > Chordata > Actinopteri > Pleuronectiformes > Soleidae > Brachirus > Brachirus orientalis. The sequence continues at coordinate 3,229,944 of JAFBJR010000258.1, read as the reverse complement.
AATCCCTGGCAACTGGTCATGTTGGCAAAACAGTCAATGTGTCCGGTACTAGTAGCTGTTTAACTTAGTCTGACATGTAAATATGACTATTGAGTGTTTAATATGTTAAATTTTGAGATTAAAAGGTTTTGGTTCGATTCATAATGTAGCAAGCAGCATCTGGCTTTTAGAGATATTCATATTTACAGTGCAGTCATGAAAGCTTAAATGTCAAACTTTTCACCTTTAAAACTATGGTTTCTAACTGAATAATAATAATAATAAAAAAAAAAAAAACATGATAAGGTTACTCTGTGTATCTAGTCTCATTGTGACATTGCCAAAAGCTGGGAAGAAACCAAGTGAGAAACCTGAGCTGAGAAATAATTAATTTTCTGTAATTACAAAGGTGGCTGTGGAGCCTGCAAGTCGTGACTCTGCTTTACCTTGACCTAAATTTAGAAGGGAGCACATTTGGAAGTCCTGCTCTGTATTCAGTCCTACCCTGCTAGTAATGGTTATAAGTCACGGGTCATATTGAACTACCTCCAGCAGTCATGAAGCAGAAAGACTGTGCCAGGTCATGCTGGTAATTGCTGTCTAGTGGCGTGTGGGCACTTTTCACGCAGATGTTTCTCTTTTCTCAGGCATGTGGTCACTTTTTCAGGCACACGCTGTGTGTTGTTGAAGCCTTCCCTTGTCTGGAGATGTGTTGTGAAAGTGCACATGCGGACTGCACTCAGACCCGTGGAAAAGCATAATAAGGTTGCTCGAGTAGAAGCAAGTTGAGTTAAAATAACAGAAGGATTTGGGAGCTTCTGTAAAGTTAGGGTGGGACATGGATTAAATTGCTGGGTGTGTTTTTGAGCAACACAGCAGAGAAAATCAATGTGTGTTTCCATGGCTTTGAGTCGTAGACGCACATATGTGATGAACTTCATGTCCCAGGTGGACACACTGCACAGCCTTTGGTGTGGTTGATATTCATTGTGTTTTTCAGGTCGTGTAAAAAATAAAAGAAAAGAAGATATTTACAGTAGGTATGTGCAGTCATTACTCAAGCGCAACAGAGGGTGACATTATCTTAAATTAACCCTGAGACTTCCAGCTGAATATATTTCAGCAGGTGGTTGGTTGTGCCAATTTGAACTTGAGGAACTGCAATGTTTTGGCAAACCAAAGAGAGTCTCCCCTGTTCCTCATCCTCAGCGCCTCAGTTTCCTTATTTTTCTGTTGCCCGAAATCTTTCTAAAGCCAACAACAGATTGGAATCACAAACAATTGTTCCAACAGAAGAAAACTAATCCGGTGTTTGTTCAAATAATTTCAGTTTCAACCTAGAGCTGTTGGTGGAACAGACTGAAGTTTAGACTGAGATACATGCAGGGAAAGGTACAGTAGAATAGGCATGTGTAAACAGTCACACAAATACAATGTTACCATCAGTCTGAGAGTCACTTTTATGCAAAGCATAGGAACAGCATTTAGTAAAATCTCCCCCTTCATGTCCTAGTGCCAAAGACTAAAACTAAAACAGGCGTAAAACTAACTAAAACAGGTGTAAGTAAAAACATAAACAAATTTACGGTAGCAACATTTTGGTGCTCACATCTTAATTTTTAACTATAATAAATATATCTGTCACTGCAAGTTGGACAATGTGTAGGATCCTTTTGTTTGTTGGTCACGATGGTGACAGGTACCTGTCTCTGGTAAAAGACATGCAAAGTATCTTTTTGTTTTTTGTGACATATAATGGGGAACCTTGGTAAACAGGCAACATCAAACTGGTTTAAAACTTTTCTCACCATTCGCATCCTGATGGTGACTAATTTAATCCAACTGCAGAGAGATTGTGGTACAGAAAACGGACACAGGAGTGTAAAAACGCATTCTGTTTACTCAGCCTGGAGTGCATGTATGTGTGAGAGAGAGTGAGAGAAGAAAAACTGCACATGTGCACATCTGATTTGTGCTTCAAAAGCCACACTGCGTGCCACAGATAAGGTTTGGAAATAAACAAGCCATCAAACAAGCCAAGTTTGCTTTGCCATCCTACTTTTGGAGACACATGAACATTATTTCACACAGAATGAACCTGCCCTGTGATCTGGGCATCACTGAGCGGAAAGACCCTGCTGTGTCACAATGAGCCTTTGATGGAGATATCATCATTCTGTCATTCTCTCTTTCATCCTCTGCTGACTCTTTGAGACACCCAGTGGACTAAGGCGTAAACTGTGAGGGAAAAGGTCAGTGAAATGTAAAAACAGAGAGGGGCAGGGGCTGCAGGGGAGGGGAATGTATAGAAGTCTGAAAAATCTGACAGATGTTGGGAAAAAAAAAAAACATTACTGCAAAAAAAGAATAACGATCAGTCAGCTGGAAACTTGGTCTGTCAATCACGATGTGTAGTAATCATTGCTCAGTCAAGTGCCTGGTCTGTCTGTCTCCCATTGTGTTATTTTGGCAGATCACTTATCATTCATTCTGCAAGTCTGACACAGTGTAGTTGGTCACACAGTAAATCAGTTGTTCATTTGGCCAGTGAGACACTTTACTAACCTGCAGACAGACATTCTTGGATGTCATGCTTTGATTTAATGATGAATGCGATCATTTAATCAATCAATGATTTAGTTCAATTTAGTTCACCCTACATGTCCGAAGGAGAAACACTGTTCTCAGTAGACCACAAGAAACTCATCCTTTGTTGATCCTGTAATGTGCAATACCTCTTCTTCTTCTTCTTCTTCTTCTTCTTCTTCTTCTTCTTCTTCTCATCTTCTTCTTTCGGCTTCTTTCGGCTTCTCCCTTTAGGAGTTTTCACAGCAGATCATCTGCTTCCATGTCACCGTATGCATTGTGGCCTCCTCTGTTGCACCAACTGTCTTCATGTTGTCCTTCACAACATCCTTGATTCTTCTTTCGCCTTTCTTCCTGCCCAGCAGCTCCATCTTCAACATCCTTCGTCCAGTATAGTCATTATCCCTCCTCTACATGTGACCATGGCAACCTTGCCTCTCTTACTTTATTTACCATTCTACCTGAGCCTTTCCCTTGAATATGCTAATTTCTGATTCTGTCCATCCTAGTCACTCACAACGAATATCTCAGTATCTTCAGCTCTGCCGCCTCCAGCTTCGCCTCCCGTGTTTTAGACAGTAAAACTAAGCCATACATCATAACAGGTCTCCTACAGCTTCCCTTTCACTTTAATGTAATGTTCAGTTGCATTATAATTCATATCAGTGCATATTATCTCAGTGTAATCCTTTTTTTTATATTTTTTTCTGTACTGTATTTGTCTACTAGATGGTAAAATGCATGTTTATTATTTATTGCCTTTACTTGTGACCGCCTTTGCTGCTGTTACACTGTAAATTTCCCCATTGTGGAACTAATAAAGGACTATGTTATCTAAATTACAACTCAATCGATCGCTAAATCTGATAGTCAGCTGTCATTTTCAGACACACCGATGGAAAAATACAAAGCAAACATCTCCAACGTTTCTGTCTGTGCTCTGGTCTAAAAGCAAAATGCCAGAATCACAGATACCACTTGGCAAACAGAGATGCAGAACAACAAACACCAATTTGGCAAGAAGCACCGTGATAGACAGATTGATAAACAGGCAAAAAAGAAACATATCAGTAAGTAGCATTCAAGGAAGAAGCAACACAAGCATACAGTAAAGCAGCTCAGGTTTTTTTTTGTGCTTTGTGTAAAGCAAAGTCTGGGCTGATTTTACTGGTGTGTGTTCTGTCTGGCCAGAGAGAGAGAGAGAGAGGGAGAGAGAGAGAGCGTGAGAGCACAACATCTATCAGCACTGTAGTGTGACCCCAATCTCACACTCCCCTGGCTGTGTTTGGACAGATGGATCATCTGCACCACTCATGTTTGACAATCATGTTTATGTGTGAGCGTTTATGCATGTGTCAGTGTGACGAATACAGAGCCAGCATTTATTTGGGAGTCTATTCATTATGCATAGTGTAATTTAAGCATCATGAAGTCCCCCCTCAGACAAAATCAATATTGTTGTTAATATGATCCTCTCTCCACTCGTCACTGCAGGAAGATTTCAATTGATTAGTTAGCTGACACCTTAACTCCCAAATTGCTATGTGTGTGTGTGTACCTGGTATTCCTTATGTTGTGGGAACCTAAATCACTTTACACAGTCACATTATGGGGACGTGTCTTCCTTATGGGGACGAAACTCTAGTCCCCATAATGTAAATTACTATTTTAGAGTCAGGGTTAGGGTTAGGCTACTAGCAATTATGGTTAAGGTTAGAGTAAATCTCTAGGAAATGAATGTAAGTCAATGCAATGTCCTCTGAAGTCATGGAAACCTGTGTGTGTGGAGTGGGTGTTTTAGAGCTTAGGGTAGAAGTAAAGGTCCAGTGGGTCAAATTTAGGAGGCTTATATTGGCAGAAATTGAATATCTTACCCATAAGTATGTCTGCATATTTGTGTAATTGCTTTAAAAAAAATGTTTGATTTGGTAGCCTTAGAACAAGCCTCTTTAATGTACTTTAGCCAAGGGTTTTGCTTTATGAAGGCCACCATTGTGTGCCTTTATTTAGATGTTTTTCAACATGTTTTCTGACAAGATAGGCCGCCATATTTCCCTGGAAAAGGGTGGGGTGAGCAGAGGAGTCATCTGTTTGTTACAGTCCACAGTCTCACCAAAAGGTGTCATTAATTCTTACACACTGGACCTTAAAGTTTACTTTAGGGTGGTTGTTAGTTGTGGGGACACTGATGGCTAAGCAGCATAAGTGCCTGGAGATTGTAGTATGTCACTAGGTACCCTCGACAAAGATAAGCGTAAATGTTTGTGTGAAATTTAGATTCCACCATTTTCTTAAAGATTGTTGTAGGTACTGTATTTGCTTTGAAAGTGTAAAATGTTGACCACAAATAGAAACAAAGGTCCAAACATCAGAAAAAGGATGCCAGAGCTCAACACACCTGGTTTGCAAAATGTATTAAACTATACCATATGCTCTGCACATGCATTTCAAATGACAACATCGTTTATCCCATGTTTAGTTTTTGTGTGGCTTGGGTTTTTTTCTGCTCTCTGCCCGGAATGTACTTGGGTGTTATCCATCACCTGGTCCCAAGGTGATTTCACTGTGTGCATGTGCTCTTATGTGCCCATGTTTATAGAAGTGAAAAAGAGAGAGAGAGAAAGGAGTAGGAGTGGGAGCAGCAGGAGGGGGAGGCTTGTACTGATGCCCTGGAGATGATTTAGAGTTGAGACCACCAAACAGCACAGAGAGCTCTTCCAGTTCTCTCCCGCAGGACCTGTCAGTGGCTTCTTGTGTGCTAAACAGAAAAGAGGATCCACCACAGATCACTTCAGAGAAATGTTCAACAGTTCAAATGGTTTGGTTTTAAATCAAGTCATGGCTGACTTTTATTTATCTCAAAAGTCATGATGCAAATGATGGACTGGTATAAATCAGGTTTTTAAGGTGGCATGTGCATTTCTTGTTGTTTATGGCTTATACATATTAACAGTGCCTTAGATTTTAAAGGTCCCCTGTGTTTGGGTAATGAAAGGTTTTCATTTGGGGTCATTTTCATGAAAATACAGGGATGAAATCATGTGGAGATCCATTTGAACCAGATGTTGAAAGTAAGGCAAGCACAATGAGGTTTCACTTGTAAAATGAATCTGACATTAAATGCAAATTGCTATGTTTCATTTTAAATTTTCATTTAAAAATAAATTAAATTGAAATTTAATGAATTAATGAAAATCTATTTCTTTATTAGTCCAAGTCATCGATTTTGCTGTTATTAGTTCAAGTCATTAAATATCCTCTATTAAAGTTTTTGTGCATTTATCCTGTTTAGTAACATTATTGCTTTGCAATTATTGTATATTGTATGAGTGCCCCCTGTTTTGGATGTGTAAAATGTATAAGATACACACTCACAGCCCTGTTGCCATTTTCAAGTTATATTTTACTAATAGACAGTTGGGGAAATGTGAAAAGAAAGGAGAAGAAGGAGATGGCAACAGTAAGGAGGCATTTAGGTGAACAATGTAAAATGGCTGCTTTGGTGAGAAACACTGAGTAGAACCATAACTCTTGTTTGTTTACTAGAAGACTCCACAGGACACCTTTAACATTAAACTCTGCCACAAATGAAATGTTTACTAGCTTGAAATAGCCTTACAAATAACATGGTGGAGCTTTGCTTTTTGAGTAAGCACGAACATGCATGTGCTCATGTCTGCAGAAGCATGTACAAGTTGACAGAGGGTCATGTGCAGAGCTGTAACAGAGGGCACAAGGTCAACAAACCCACTGGCCTTGGCTGCTGCTCCTGTCAGTGGAACGGCTCTGTATGTTGGAGTGTGTGAATACCTGCAGCCCTTTTTAATATCTGCGCATGCACTACACAAACACTCATGCAAACGGCACTAGTCTCATTCCCTAATGGGAGGCTCACCTATTTGCCCAGCACATTACGAAATAGTTTTGGTTAAGTGCATACAGACATAAAAGTTTATAAGACTGAATGAAAGATGACAGGAAGAATGTCCTTGCTAAGAGACTACCCGGGGAAATTGACTCGCTCACTATCAGTCGCAACAGGTAAAAATGTCTTTTTGGTGGGAAAAATAGTTCAAAACTGTCAAGGAAAGTGGCAGACAAAGAAAAGTGGCGTGTAAAATGACAGAGTGACTAAAGCGAAATAAGAACAGAAGCTGACGTGTGAATCATGAAAGGGAAAGGGAAAAGAGAGCGGCAACTGGCAGTGGCTGTCACTTTTCCTGCTGTGGATGACAGGAGTTTTACATTATTCTGTGGGTGAAGGCAAACCACCCCTCCTCACTGCCTGTGCATTTATACAGTACATTGGACTTTCAGTAATAAATTTTCGCTTTCTAAGAGATTCATATTTAAAAGAGAGGTGAAGATGATGTGTGTTTGAGGGGTGCGAATAATCGCCACTTCTTCATTTTGTATCTCAGTTTTTTTTTTCTTCCCACAAAAATGTGACACTGTGTTAAACATTCATACTAAATCAGATCTGTCATGAAGGGAGGACTGTTCTGTTCTTGTTTTAGATTTTTTTTTTTTCCACTGAGTGGAAGACAAATGAAAAGCCCATTTCACTTGTAATAGAATACCATAAATGTTCCACTGGATCAGCAACAGAATACATTATAGATATACTAACAAATTTTTTTTTGTCATTACAAACATTTGCAGCTAAGATATTCAGAATCTGTACTCACTCCACCACACATGCTGCTCATGATGGCATATACAGTTACTGAGGCTTTTTTCTTTTGTTGTGCACAGCGTGAATCATTTCTGGTAATAGAATGACATAAATGATTAAAAAGTAATGAGGGTGTAGGCTGCTCATAGATTCAGCTCCTCAAAAAAGAAATTATGTACAGTTGGGTTGTGCAAACTGCTTTCTTGTAGCAAATTACTTTTCCAGGAAAAAAGTAATTTGCTGTAAGTGCAACAGTATGATGTCCAGCAATTTGAGGAAACTGGTAAGAATATAAATATATAGTATCAGGTTTACAGCAGCTATGGGATTTAATTGACCCATGGGGTGCGCTGTGCAGCCAATCTATCAGTCACTCACAGAGACAGACTCTTAATAATGAAAAACACATGAAGATTTGCTCATGGGGATTTAATCTGAGGTATCTGGGTGCCTCCCTTTTCCCCCTCCCTCATTTGGTGACAGTATGTCTAATTTGCTCCTCTGTCCCTTGATCCCATTTTGCAGTGATTTATTTTTGCTCCTTTTTGTCTGCCTGAGCAAATGTTTAAAGATTTTAGTAATACAGATGTGCTAATTTGTTAAATTACCCTTGGTGTAAACCTTTATTTTTCTCTCTTCATCTTTCCAGGTTTGTTTTTCCAATGGTCTTGGTCCCTGAGGCCTGAGGAGAAGTCAGCCAAGCTCAGGCCCTGATGGGACGCCCTTTTACCCAGCATGCACTGCTCTTGTTGCAGTGCATGCTGGTCCTGCGGCCTGCAGGCGTGGCCAGTAGGAGAGGGCCAGTGCTGCTACCTGAATCACCCTGTCATAAGATGGAGCATCCACTCATCCCACACTCAGGTAAGGGTTCAAATAAACACACAGACACACACACACACACACATCAGAGTGACATCATGGATACAACTCATTAAGTTTTTATATCCTGCCACCATTATGTGAACTTTTCTGTATGCCGTACATTGTCGTTGACATCCTTTCATCCTCCATCCATCTCTCCCTCTGTCAGTCCTTTACTCTAACCTTAATCGTCTTCTTTTCCCCCCATCAATCTTTAATTGTCACCATGTTTGATTTGTAGACCATCTATGGACAATTTCTGGACTGTTTCCTCAGGACATTTTAGAGTTGCTAGGAGACATAAACATTCTTGGGCACAGACTGTCAATTCATTTTTGTAAGCAAATAAATGACCCAAAAAAGCACTGAAGACCGACAGTTGAAGTTGTGAATATTATGGCAGTTAGTTTATGGCTTCTGATTGTTAATGAATCTTAGACTGGAATGCTGCAGGATTGTGTGTGAAAAATAAAGTTCAATAAAAATCGCTTATTTAGTCAAAAGTAACAAACGTAAACCAGGTTTAAATTATCCCCCCATAAAATCGTCCAGGTAAAATATCAAATCATAATTGTGTTTGACACTTGAAAAATAGAAGCACCTGAAAGAAAATGAAACTAAACCTTTGATCACAAGTCAACAAACTGACCTCTTTAATTTAACATAGGTGAATTTTAATGTGAACTGACCCCAAAAATGAAAAATGAACAGTGATTATCTTCGCTAAGTCACAGCAGGGAGTTTCTCATATATTTGTGTTGTTTATACACATTTTAAAATACTGTGAATTCAAAAGGTTGAGAGGTTGGCTTTGTTTTTATTGTTGTTGTTGTTTTTACCAAAAAACTTTTGCTCCAGTCTTCAAAATGCACATTTAAGGATCTTTTAAGAAGATTCCCCTTAAACTAATAGCATGATATAACATAACTTTGGGTTACCAACCAGAACCAATAAATTCTAAGATACAGTTGAAATTCCTGACAGCAGTAGTGAAGGTTTTTTGACTTAGAATGTTTTAAAAACTGAGTATTCCTAAATGGGAATGTTGCTTCCATTATCACTATAACCATATAATACTATGCTGTGCTGCTATTTGAAGGAAAGCTTTTTCAATCCTTCCTTTTATCTTATGTCCTTTTTCCCCTCTTTGTTCCTTCTCTGATGACCAAAAGCAGACAACCTTGTTGGCCTTTATTACATGGCCCTGCATTTTTTAGACACAGCATACACAGCATCAGATTTCACTGTCCTTAGCCATTCTCTTACATTGCATTTGAGCAACTAAACTGTAATGAAATTCAATAAAATTTGTCAAAACACAGTATCAATAGCAAGCACTGCCATTCTGTTTCCTCCCTCTGCAAAGCAGTAAAATATCATTGAGCTGCATTCAGTTAATCATATAGCATTCTTTCTAGGATGAAGTTCACTGGAGGACCAAGGTCACTGCTCATATATTTAAATGTATACAATGCTGCACTTTCACAAACCATGTGCAAGGAAAAACTCATATCCAATAACTGCCCAGCACAAATCCTTCATACATCCACCTCCTTGTGTTTACTCTGCATCTCTTTTCACAATATTCACTCTTAATGACAGTGGCACTTTTCCCTCTACACTAATTGAGTGCAATGATGATGACTAACTGCCTTGCTGACCTGAAAAGTTCTCACCTTGTGCTTTGTGGGCAGGAGGACCACATACCAGCCAGCAGGTCAGCTGTGGTCAATGCGTTTGTGTTCTCTAATGTACCAGAATGGCCCATTAAGCTCCGGTGGCTTAATGCTTTGGTTGAAATATAGGCTCATTGATAAAGAGGATCCAGATTTCAGTAAGCAATCGGACATGGTTCACTAACACAAAGGCTACCGCACAGAAGAGGAGGAGAGGAAGAGAAAGGGACTCAGCGGCTTCACTGTCTGTGGTTATAGTGTTTGGACTGAGTGATCAGTTGTGATGTCACAATGGCCTCTCAGCAGAGGGGTGCACGTTTAAAGACTCTGCTTCAATGGAGACATATTTTATTAGGCGTAGTAGTACAGTAAGTACTCTGAATGTCACTGCCGCAATCATTTAGAAAATCTTCATTAATGTTCTGCTACAGAAGCCTAAAGCTTGAGGCTGAGTTCCTCTCTGAGCTTATAAATTACATTCTGATTCAGTAGTTAATTTCCTAGAACATGGGTTTTCAAAGTCTGACACTGTGGCTGAAATTAAACAGTTCCTGTTTCCTGGATATACAGTTACTATTGGACTACTGTACTTCATACTGCGAAACATGTACAAACACGATGATTCTCTTTCTTTCTAAGCAGATGGAGGAGAAGTGATTCATAACCTGAGATAATTATATCCCCATGGAGAGTAGGTCACAGTAAATCTTAAAATATGCACATTTCTCAGACACATGTGTCTTTGTCTAGTGCTTTACCTTCCAAATTCTCAGAGATATGTGTTTACATCCATCATTCACAAGTCTCTGCAACTTCCTAATGTTATTAATAGACTGTCCTCCAACGGAATTTAATAAAGGATTGTATGCGGGAATTACAACCCATATGTATGTTTTTAAAATAGGCACCCCCTAGTGGTAGAACAAATGACAGCAATCTGGTTCCTTGGGTGTTGGCGGATGTGTTCACTGGCAGTTTGCTTAGTGGTTTAAGCATTGTGCTTTGGTGTGGTTGACCGCAATGTTAGGTTCTTACACATGCAAATTTTGACCAGTTTTTATTTTAAATTTTATTTCCTAACCCTTCTTTTTTAGCCCTAACCCTAACCTTCTGTGGACTCTAACCCTAACCTCAGTACGACTTGTGCCTAGTGGAAAAGAAAAATACCTATGGGTCGTACTCACAGGTTTTAAAAATGACCCATACTTACGTTCCAGTTGGTTGGCTTGTTCTAATGGTGTGTTGTTCAGCTGTTGTGCTGATCAGTGTATTCGCCCTGAATTTCCCACGAGAATCAAAAATAGCGTGATTGTCAACTGGTTTTACTATTGTCAGCATTCTCAAATCACACTGTTGTGCTACTTTTGATTCTTGAGTCATAGTGGCTGGCACCTGGATGAAATTTCACAGTTCAGGTGCTTCACAGTTCACCTCACAGTGAATTACACTCTGTCATGCAACTAGTCTTTGAGTTTGCATTTGTACTCTTTTGGGAGTGTTAGGTTTCAGTGTGAACCACACAGCTCACTGCCACACATATGAATTGAAACTATAAAAAGATGGAAGTATTTCCTCTGAGAATTAAATTTCAGTGAAGCAGAAACATATACAGTGCACATAAATACATTTCATTGGCTTGTTAATTTCATTTTCACCCTAAAAGTTCACTCAAGTTTTCTATGAGCTTGTTAACTTACTTCACTTCAGTTAAGTTGCCCTGGTCATAAAGCTCTGAAGCACCGCAGATGACTACAGATGATGTTTTCTTGTTGTCATGTGGGAACACAAAGGTTCCTTTGAATCAAAGTTTTATCATTATATTTTCTTTACTCTGTAACATCCTAATGTACAAGAATCAGCAGAGCAGCTGCTAACTCCCAGTAATGTTTCTCTCATTGCCTAATTATATACTTTAAGCACTTCAAACACATCTCCGAGTTGCACAGTATACAAAGCTTTTACAGACTAGCAAATTATAGACCTTCCTTTTCTTTAAAATAAGGCCAAAAAAAAAAAAAAGTCAGTGCACAGTATGCAGACAACAGGCACATGTACAAAGACTGTGTGTAAGGGAAAGGAAACATTAGACCTGTTATCATTGTAGTTGTGAGTCATTGTGACCTATGTAATATAGTGCAAGTCCCCAGTTATGGAGAATGTGAACGTGTCATCTGCAACCAAACATGGGAGAACTACAAACACTAGATTTAACCTTGAGGATCACAGCAATACAACACTCCCACGCTGGGCAGTTCTTAATGTTCTGGATGTACACAGACTGTACACAGACCTATAAACAGAACAGCTGTTTGGTTTCTACAGTACCAAAGTACACAGTTGTTTCAAGGAAATATGCCTTTTCACTTTCTTTCCAAATGCTGTATGAGAAGACTGTCTCTAAATATGAAATTACAGAAAATAGTCACTTGCCTTGGCATAGAACACTGGAAGCAGTGAGAAACCATACTTCTACGAAATCAGTGGTTTTGTCTTTGTCAAGGTTGACAATGACAATAGAGTGATTGGTATTTTGAAGTGAAGCAGTGATTCTGCTTTTCTAAGCTATTACAGAGTGAATGTGCAGCCACTCTATTGGCATTGTTTAACCTGTAGAAACAGCTACAGAATCAGCTGGTCTGGCAAAAAAGGAGTTAAACAATGCAGAGCCCAAAGTGTGGCTTGTTGTCATGAAATGACTTGCCGTCAGAAGCCAAGGTCAAGGGTTGAATAAGAGTGTTCCGGTCACAGTGTTTCTTTCTCTCTATGCGATTGTGGCCTGACTGTGGATGGGTGTGCCCCACATACTGTAGGTCTGACCCCACTAGTGGTTTTCAGTCTTGGCACAACACTTGGCTGACAGAACCTCTACTGTGGTGTAAGGATGCTAAAGTCTAAAGACTGTTTTCTGCTTTCTGTGGTGGTTTCAGAAATGGAGGGTTTCAGTCAGAAAATTCAGCAGTGATGCTCAAAATATTTGCCCAGAAGGTTTACAATGCTACGCTTTCACAAAAACAGGTCTGAGTACCGCTGTGGAAGAGGTGGAATGTAAATGTGTCATTTACAGGATTTTTATTATTTTACAAGGAGCACTGGTGTAAAATTGTATTTGCATTTCCAGAGGATAGTATTTCTTCATTTGTAATATTATTGTTTGTCAACGTTTAAGTGTAGCGTATTAATTAAGTGTGGCTTTAAGTGCGGCCTTGAAGAGGTTATACACTACTGTGTAAACAATGCCTTCACAGCTCAAGCCAAGGGCCACGTCTCTGAGGAGTGCAACAGGCAGATTTGAGTTTTACAACCTCAGACGGAACTCAGCTTTTATCATCCCTGAACGGCTAACACGTCGTTAGAGAGAGTGGGGTGAAACCACAAAAACAAACAAATGGCCTCATAGCATTCATAAATGCAAAAGGCAACAACTAGTATCAGGGACCTTATAACTGGCCATTTGGGGATGATTCTTCCAAATTTAACACCCTCAAAGGTTTTTAAAGCTGAAACTCCAAAATGTTAAATCTGCTCTATTCATGTCCAAGGTCAGCTACGTTCCAGCCATGTTTTACTTTAATGTCTGACAAGCTGCCAAAGAAATGAAAAAAGGCCAGTTCTTATTTTTGGATATGTATACACCCTTTTAACCAGAGGCTCCAAAATACACAGATTTAAATGTTTTATTGCACATTTATTTGTGGCTTCACAGTGGTTTCTTTTTGCATGATTCACTTTGCTGCCCCCAGGCCACAAAACCGCCACGTTAATTTGAGTTGTAGGACTTTCAGCTGTAAAGCGTGCTTGTTTTTTTTTTTCTTTAAATAACATAATGGAGAGAAACCCATAAGCATGGAGTCATGTTTAAAGGGCTTACACCAACCTTGCCTTTGTCTTTAGGTTTCCTCAAACTCGGCAGTTGTTTGTTTTTTGATCACTCAAAGCAAATTATTTTCGTGGGTTAACTCAACCAATAAATTGCCATTCTTATGCCACCTATTACCACGAGGCAACATTTGGTGTGAAATGGTGCTTCGTTTTTGTAAGCGCTTGCTGCCACCCACTATTTACACCGTTCACAGAAAAACCATTCATGTCTCAGAATTGGTTCCACATGTTGCCATTATTGCCGGCCCGGCAGCTCTGTAGAGCTGTAACTTTGAGCGGTGGCAGACTAAGACTGGTGTGGCCTCTGATGCTGGCTGTAAATATTTATAAATCCTGTCATTTTGTCATTGTGTCAACTGCAGCGTGTCAGAGAGGGGAATAACAAATAGGATGTGAGTGATGGGCTGTTCTATTTTGGAGGGAGACAAGGGTTAAAAGGATAAGATGGGACAGAGTAGAAGATGCGTGTGCGTTTGTGTGTGTTTGTGTGTGATTATGCCTTTATTTAATCTGCAGTCTCCTGATTCTGGCAGCTGCTCTACAAGCATGTCTGCTGGTGATGTGATTACATTATCACATGTATTTGAAGCGCAGTTGACATGAACTCGTGTTAGAGCAGAACTGGAATCGAGTACGTGTGGTAATGAATTGTACTGGTGTTTTTAGTGTGTATTTATCATGTGGGGGCTGTCCTGTCATTTCCCTCTCTGCAAGGTTAACAATAAGGGTGATTTGTTGGCTCTATATGGGATCATAAAAACCTCGCTGGGTGCCCCTAAAATTATTACAACCCACCTAAACACAAATAAATATCACAAGATAGAGCAGAGCTCAAACCACTGTGATTAATCTCAGTGGTGGAGCTAGCCCGATATCATTCCAAGTCTTCTCAAGTGTGTCTCCGACTAGGATCATCATCATCAGACTAGGATCTGCTCACTCTCATGCATGAGTTAGACTTTTGAAAGCTCCATATATTCCGTTGCACAGCCTTGGGAGGGCCCATCTAAGCTGGATATGAATAGTTATGAATAGTCCTTGGCCTTGTCACAAAAGACCATCAATCCTTTGAGAGCTGTTGTGCTCAATTAAAACATTTGGCCCCCTCTTGCACACTCCAACAAATACCCTCTCATTCGGTCTCTCACACAGAAGCACACATGCACACAACTCCATCTCCCTGGGTGAGTCAGGGAGATTTATGGGGAGAATTTGGGTTTGTCAAGAGGCATCTTGCCTCAGGGGGAACTACAGCTATATTTGTATGCCAGGGATCCTCTCGGTGGCGTAAAAAAGTCCAGTGGTGCCAAAGGATTGGCACAACCAACATTTTCCTGTTGGTTCCAGAATTAACAGAGCAGCAGTCTTTAGGCAAAATAAAATCTTCTCAATTAAGTTGGTCATGACAGTCCAGTTTTTTGTTTCTCAGCTTCTGATGAAAATGTCTTAAATGTGTAAAATCCTATACAGGCTGCATTGTTGTGTGTTTTACTGGTCACTGGAATTTTGAAAGAGAAATAAAAGAACATGCTGTTGCATACAGCATTGATGATATTGTATTTTTTAGAGAAAGATTTTGGTCCCTCTGAGCTGGAGGAAGTTCCTTCAAAACTCTGTTCATCTTCATTTTTCAGTCGCTCAAAAATCCAACATTTGCCACAGAAACCTGTTTTTGATTCAGTCAAAGGGGAAATATGCTTTCATTTGAAATGCTGGCAGACAGGTGTGAGTGAAGAAGCCGATAATGTGTTTTTAGGAGAGTATTTAAGCAGTCCTCCCTCTATCTTTCTCTTTGTGTGTTCAGGCCCATTTCTGACAATTTAAAACAAGCCTTTGATATTGTTTTGACTCGAATTAGCTCACAAATGCAGCTAGAATGAGTCTGATTCTCAGTTTCTAAAAGCTTGCTCCTTGTTGGAGTACTGGTACCATGTTCAAAAATACACATTTATCAACATTGCCACAAAATGGCCCAAATGTGGTGATGTTTTTGGTAATCTGATCTGTATATACAGGACTACAGGAATAAGTTAAAAAGACTGTGGATCAGGCGATGGAGAAAATGCATCACCACAATGATTGATTGACCATCCACAATTTAAGCTATCGGGTAACCAGATGGTAGACAGGCCGTCCTCATCGCTCAGCATGCCTGTTATTCCATTGGTCAGGGGTTACTGGGTTGGGCGCCATGATAACAGGCATGTTGTGTATAAGATGTCTGTGTCTGTCTAGAATATCTCTATCTCTCTGTCTCTCTCTTGCTATGTGAGTGTGCACTGTATGTGTTCACTGTACTAAACTAGTGAAGAGGATCTCCATTTCCAGAAAACAGTCACAGCGTCATCAGCCTTCATGGGTCAGACAGAGTGTACATTTCCACTCAGTCAACATAATTTTTAATGGTTATTTACAAAAAATCTAAGGACTTCCTTTTGAGTCATAACAGAAGGCCATTCTCCCTATATTTCTGATTGGTCCCTTGCTTTGCACCCACAATGTCTTTTCCCTCCTTTCTCACACCTGTAAATATAAAATCATATTTCTCCTGCATACGATGGGCAGGGGAGAGGGCAGGACATTCAAATCAATCCAAGCACATTTACTTTACAACCCTACAGCCGGGAGTTCATTCAGAATCTTTAATAAGCAATCTGCGTTGGCTCCAGACCAGTGGCAGTTGCTGGTCTTGGAAAGAGAGACTGAGCTCATTTCAGGTCCGTTTATTTATATATAAATTCTGTGACCCTATTGTACCAGCTAGTGTGTTTTCCAGGGATATGACCAGTTTCTCCTCAATGGCCAGCAGAGCAAGGTTGCTTAAATGGTCTTGGCCCACTGTGTTGCAGGTGTTTGACTTGACCCATTTAAAGCTCCTCTCTACACATGCTGATGGAGCCCCAATTGTTTCTGTTAATGACAGATTTCTGTAGTGCTCTCGGGGATCCTGCAATTGTAACAGACAGCACTTTCTCATAGGCTCATCTGAAGGGTCTGATTTGAGATTTGCAAAAGCAAGGAGACTCCTTTTTTTTTGTGCAGTACAGAACTTCCTTTAGCCCTCTGCTGGACAATCTCAGAGAAGAGTTGTTCATATGTGTACAAACAACAGGAACACCGCACAAACTAAAAATCCCTTAATTTCATTACAAAGCCTTTGGCACCATCTGATATGTCATTATTCCTGCTCTTATCCTCAATGATCTTATCAAAATCTGCTGGACGCTATAATTTCTAGCCAGTGCTCACTATCTGTGATGTCGGGGAAGGAGCATTTCTGAGCAAACCTCAAACGTCCTTGAACGTCCTGCAGACTCAAGAAAAGACATCCTCTTTGTGGAGTTGTAAAAAAATGTGGCAAACCTAGAGAGAGAGATGCAAAAAACCTCTCACCTCAGACAAGCGTCTCCCTGATGACAGCACCAGATCCAGCCTGTGTGCATAGCAATGCACAAACATTGCATTAGGGGCTATTGCTTTAACTTTGGCCTGAAGCCTATTGAGAGATGAAGCCATGACAGCCTTATAGGTTTGTGCCACTAGTTTTTTTCCTTAAATTGTAGTCCTGCATGTTCTGATTTTAAACTTCAAACACACAGTGAGCCTCTCATCCTTCTGAAACATCAAAACAAAACCCTCTTCTAAATTTTACCTGCATTATTTACATATTGGACAATGCAGACATTTGTGCATATGTCTGTCGTTTCATCCATCCGCCATGCAAAAACGGAGCAGCCCGAATTTCACCTTCGATATCAACAGAAACAGTGACTGCAAGAGCAGAATTCAAGTCATTTAGAATTAAATGGGACATACTAGAAAACACAGCAGATGATTAAAATTGTGTGGCCCAGACAGCTAACATATCCAGCTAATGTTTCTCTAAATTCTCTGTAATTCACTACTCTCATCATGTCTCCTGAATGCCAGCTCCTGACAGCCAAGCAATGAAGTTGCATCAAAAAGGCAGTTCAGGAAGGCCCTGTTTTGTTTTACTGTTTCATTGTGTTTTGCCACTTGAAAGCGAATACCTTCATTGATTGCATGTTCAACCCTGACCCTGCCCAGTCAACTTAACCTTGCACATGCACTCACATGTTCATTGCTCTTTTCATGCCTTTTCAAAGTTATCCAGATCCCCAAACATCACTTTTGACCACACAGCGCATCCCTGTGATGGTTTCATCAGGAGGCATTCCTGACTTATGAATCAAATCGAGTCTTGTTGGTGAAAAATACAATTGTGCTTCTTTTATGCAGTCACCGTCCAATTCACTGCAGTGAAAATAAAGCTTCCCTTGCTGTCTGATCACTTTTTTGCTCCCAGCTGCCTGTTTCTCTTCGGAAATACATAGTGTTTACAAAGGGCAGACACATGATAACCCAAACCAGGAAGTCATGACCGGAACAACTGTTTACATAAACACTGAATGACGATCAGCATGAACTACCCCTCTGCATGCAATGAAAGCATTTTAATTCTGATCATGCTTTTATTCCAGTAATTTGTTTCTATGCAAACAAAGGCATAATCTGCTTTGCAACACATATTGTTGTCTAAATTAACATTTTATGCATTATAAATATGGGCTATAGTCTGAGTTAGCTTTATTTTTAAATGTATTTTCACCTTCATTAGAATGAATGAATGTTTTCACAACAGCATAGTGGAAGGAGCTGTAGGCTTGTTGTTTTTATAAACCTGCTCTCTGAGTGTGATGTGAGGAGTTACAGCAGCTCTTTGATCACAGATAATTCATCAGCACAGAGCTGTCTCCTGCAGTCATAAAGCGTACGCTCTGATTGGCTCTCTCTTGTGTCCTGTCGTTTCACTGGCAGAGATGGAGCCGTGGCTCTCCAGGTTCAAGGCAGAGGGCACAGTGGATTACTCACAGCTGACCTTTGACCCAGGCCAGAACGAACTGATCGTCGGTGCCAGGTAAACATACGTTTCTTTTCACATTTTTTTCTCTTTAGCTATTTTGAACATTTGAACAGGTCTGGGTATTCTCTGAATTTGTCTTCTCACAGGAGATCATCTGTGTTAGTATTTTACTGCTGTGTTTATACAGTATCTTGTTTCCATTCTGTGAATTTGACTGGTAATTTTGGCTTCAGCCCTTATATGAGCAGAAGCTCCCAAATCTTGTTGTCTCTGTTGGTTCTTCACCAGCTGCATAATAGAATTTGCATCAACACAGTCTTCCACTTGTTAGACATTCACACATGGGCTCATGTGGACATTACACAGACTGTGCAGATGGCAGCTGACAGTGGATTGCCCCTTTAATTTTATTTGGACATTTGTATTTTCACATTCAGCTTCTGCAGACAAATCTAGATGTAGGTAAATGTAGGTAGGCAGTTTGTGTGTGTGACAATCTAACTTCAGTCGTCAGTCCTCTCTTTTTATGCTGTTCTGTCTTTTGTTCTTCTTTATTTTCCCAGTGTTTGTTGGTGCATTGCATGAGTTGTAGTCACTTTCACTATAAATGTCTTCAAAAGATATCAAAGAACAAAACTGTGATTGTTCCCATATATATTGTCTTTGTCAAGCCAAGCCAAGCCAATTGTGTGTGTGTTTGTGTGTGTAAGAGAGAGCTAGAGAGAGGGTGTATGTATTCACGCTGACTGATTTCAGATGAAGTGTGCTCTGCACTTCTCTTAATGGCTTTAGTTGTCAATAGAAAGAAACTCACTACAACATGAACAGGAGATAACAGCAGGAAGGGGAGCAGCAAAATAAACAGAAACAAAGTGAGCCCAGGGAATTTACTAATGTACCACTGCTGCAGGTGCTTAGATGGAAAAGTATAATCAGGAAAAATGTATGTTTACTGTGGACAGATTAAAAACAAAGGCTGACTAGGTGAGTAAAGTCTTTGGAAATTAATAAATAAATGACACTATAATATAATATAAGTATATTTATACATATATGTATAAATATATGTGTGTCTTATTTTTAGCAGTACATCAACCAATCCTACCAACACCTGGTATCTGCAGCACTCAAAAGATCAAACAAGAGATTTCGTTCAATTCCCTGTGTTGGCTCTGCATCTCTCGAGACTGACTGTGAAAGATGATGTGGCTCGATGGATGACTGCAGGCTGGCTTACAAGTATGAGTGATAATGGAAGGAAAGAGGGATCGATGCAAATATCAATACAGTTAAAACACAGAGCCGTGGCGACGCTGAGACTTGGCTGATAGCCACTCTTCAAGAGTTTGATGGATCTCTGCAGCGTTTGCATGTGTGTGTATGTGTGTGCAGGTGTGTGAGCATGAACACTGAGGAGTTTAACTTTGGGGTGAGATGCCACCTAAATGAAAAATAATGTTTGCTTTTAAAAATGACAGTTGGCAGTTGTAAGAGATGTACATTAGGGGTTGTTGTTAGAAATATGAATACATTTTTCAATACATTTCAGGTCAGTCTTGGAAAAAAAAAACATGCCTTTGGTGTGAAATTGCATCCTACTTACCACATATTTTAGAGAGTTCAAATGTTTGCATTGTGATTGGCCCAACGACAAAATCTGCTGTTAATCCTAATTTTCAGGTTGCATGTGATCTCATTCAGATAATGGTATATAATGCTTTGAGTAGACAGTCTGGGACATTAGGCTGCAGAATGACCCTCTTGAGGGGATATTTACTATCCACAATGTTTCTTGAAAAGTTATAAATGCCCATTGAAATGTTTATTTGTGCCTGAGCTTTTATTAGAGTTTTATTAGAGCAAGTATTAGAGTTTTTACAAAACCAGAAGATTAAAGATAAAAAGACACTTTTTACAGAGATTCTGCTGTTTCAGGTCTGTTTTGCCTCCTAATAATACAGTAGGTTGGAGGGAACTATAGGTCTGGATATCACTACACTGGATCAACACTACCATTCACTTTATTCCTCATATGGTTAATGCAAAGGATGATTTTAAGTTTTTAAATTGGGGGGGGGGATTAAGAAGCTTTAGATTATCCCTGTTTTGATGGGAATGTCGCTGAAGTTGCAAATCAAGGTGTTTTTTAAAGATTTTAGGGAATACTGCTGCATCTGTGGGAAAAGTTGCATAAAGCTGCACAAAATCTGATTAATTATCTCAAGTAACATCACTCGAGGCAATTTTGGCTGCAAGAGTACAAGTTTGAAAATGAAAGAAATGTGTGGAGTCAGAAGAAAATAAGCTTACCAGACCTCTGTAGTCTGCTCCACATATGTGTTTGTGATTACGCTATAGTCGTAACTATCAGCCAAACGTTCCTTGACTGAGCTGTTGGTGGTTGAGTTACATCTTGGGTACTGTAGGTGCCAGCTTTTGACAAAGAAAATGAAATAACACTGAAATACAGCACCATTTACTTCAGTCCAGGGTTTTATTGCCTCAAGATAGAAACATGCCATCAATGTGCCCGATCACTGTAAGATTAATACACCCATGGGTGTTTAAATGGACCCATGCATTTATTATTTCACATGGGTGCTGGTTGGAAAAATGATATCTACTTGGTTTGAAAGTCGAAAAGAAAGTTGCATCACATCTGGTGCTGCTTTACACCTGGTGTAAGATAGGGGCTCCATTTTTGGAAGTGCATATCCCTTTGAACAGTTGCCTCAACAGTTAGGGAGGGTGAGGATGAAAGGGCTGTTGAGAGAACACATAAATACTGTACACAGCTTTGGCTTTTGACCAAGTATGTCTTAACATCCACACTTTGCTTAGCTGCAGAAAATTGCTCCATTAGCTGACACATTTGCTTCTTTTTCAGAAATCACCTCTTCAGGCTCAATCTGGAAGACCTGACACTCATCCAGGTGAGTGCTCTTTCTCTGTTTCTTCTGGGTGAATGTGTGCTCACTCTGTCAGTTTAGATGACTTTTACAGTTGCATCCGGGCCGCTGCCTGTCTCCAGTAAACATAAAGCTAGTTGTCGCATGGCGCTGCCAGCTCCCACAACCTAAAGCTGTTACAGTAAAATGGTTTTACATTTCACATGTCACAACAAATTCTCCAACTGCTAGAGTGCCAGTGAGTTTGGTTGACAGTGCTGTGGGTTAATACACTGAGACAGTGTGCAGATGTAAAACTTAGGCAGTATTAATACAATCCATTTTAAAATCCAGTTTAAGACCATATACAAAATAACCATGGTGTATTATCCTTGTGCAGTTTCTTTTTCTTTTTAGTTAAATTTTTCTGCTCTTCCTGAGGTAGAAAGTTAAAGAAAATAACATAAGCAGATATTCCAAAAATGCTAAATAGAAATTGAAGAACTAGAACTTCATGAATTTGTCCTCTGCGTGTGGTGACATGTTGAAGGGGTTTTACACAAAAATGCGCATACATAGCAGTAAATTCAAGGTAGCAATTATACCTAACTTTACTTAGCAATTATACTTTACTTATCAGTCTGTCTTTCATCTCCTTCTCCCAAATGTTGTCATTCTATTTTTTTCCCTGCACCTTCTTATTTTTCTTCTTATTTTCCACTCTTGTGTGAACACACATTCCTCCATGGAGTTAAGCATCTTGCGACCCACTGAGTCGCCATACACCCACTGTCACAATGAGGGGTTTATTTCTATTTGGTAGCAGCATGGCTCCTTCGGTGGTTTAGACAACTCTTGATGTCAGGTATTTACACCCTGTAAAACCATGGGAGAGGACCAGGAGTGAGAGAAAGAGAAACATATGAGTGAGAAAGACTTGATGGAACAAAAGGGAGAATAAAGGGAACAGTGTTGATATAAATCCACTCAGAAAGCAAAATAAGAGGCTGAATTTGTTGAACTGAACGATGGGCCGAGAACGATACACACAAAGGATTCGCAGCACTCAGACAGAGGGAAGAAAACTGAGAAACGCCCCCACTGAGAGACGAGGATGCATGCAGAGTCAGTCTTTTGTGGCCACGCACTGGGACACAGATGCTTTTTAAAGATGCTCTTTGCCATCCGTGCACCCAATCATCCCTCATTCTTAATTTCATCTTGCATTCAGCTGGTGCTGCATATTCAGTGAGCAGATTAAACCAACCCTATCAACCATTCCAAGATGTCTTCTCTTGAGAGAATACTACCTGGTAATCTCTGCCAAGGCCTGGGGCTAATGTAAAATAGCCCCGTTCACTAGCCCCTGCTTTGCATTTGATTGAGTCAAGTGGAAGGTTAAGTTCAACTGCTGAAGTTTTAGGAGCACAATATCTTTGGCATCCATCTCCCTCTAGTTTCTTCCTTTGCCTGCTTCTTTTTCATTGTGGTATGAAGTCGAAGCTCTAATTGCACAGAGATTTGGTTGTCTCTGTGGCTGGGTTTATATTTGTATTTGTCTTTGTCATTGTCCCTGAATATGAAAGGCGGGTGCTAGAGCAAACAAAGAATGTTTGCGAGCAAACCGTCTTAGTTGTCCAGGGCAATTTATTCCAATTGCACAGATGTTCAAAAGAGTTGCATGAGGCTTTTCTGTTTTATTCTCTGAAGAAAAATCTAGAAGCTACACCCACATTTGTCTTTGTGATTTCACCCCATCCCCATACATCCAAACTGTCAGATAATGCTCAGTGGCAATGATTTGTTCCTGCATGGTTGGCAGCTCAAAGAGGGAGGCTGTGTATGGTTTGACAGAGCACAAGGCTTAGTGCCAGTCTAATACAAACAGCCTATAATACACTAAAGAGGTGGACATAATTACCAAATGATTAACGGGCTGATCTCATCTTGAGTGTACATGTAATATGGAGGATTTGTGTCAGCGGGGAAAAGGGCCACCATGGACTTTTGCCGCATGAAGGCAAAATGAATCCCACCGACGCTCTCTGCACTTGGTTCGGTAATTGTCAAGCTTTCTACAAAACAGTAAATAAACTCAGAATACCTGGTAGTCTTATTGTTGTATTGTGGGTAGTTTAGAGTGTAGTGACACTTAGGACACAGGTAAACACTGCTCTATTGCACATAGCGAGTTGAAGCTCAGAGATCGATTTAGCTTGAGCCCCAGAAACCGTAATCTCCTCTGTAAATGCCCTTCATGCTTGGAGGTAATAGAAAGAAATAGAGGAACCCAGGAATGGCAGAAGTTGGAGAGAGAGGACCTTTGTTAAAAAGACTTGATGCTGAGCCAACTGAGAACTTTTATGCTGTCACTGCCCGTGTGTCTTTTGAGGCCACCCCTCAGATATGGTCTTTAGTGTCCTGGGAAAAGAGTGGGTTCAGTCACTTAAGAGGAATATAAAGGTTTGTCTGAGAAAAGGTTTCCACAACAGAGCATCACTTTCAGGATCAAAGTGTAAGATCAAGTATAAGTGGTAAATCCTCCACATTAAATGAGCTTGTTAGTATGTACTCAAACTGAATGATAATAGTGAGTGGGAAGAGTCAGCTTTTCAAACACAAGCCAGTCCTTATGGCCTTGATTGGAGTTAATGGTTTTTTCTTATAAGTTGTTTTTTTCCTGTAGACCTCTACCTGTCAACCTTTACCATCATCCTCACTGATTTGGACACTGTTTAGAACAAAAATAGTTACATCCCTGCTCTACTTTCATGTTTGTGCAGCTCATGTTAAAAAAAGAAGACAAGGACTTGCCTGCTGCAGGCACAACTAATGAGACATTTAGGCCACATCCACACTACTACATTTTCATCTGGAACAGTTTTAGGATATAAGTGATCACTGTCTAGATGAGTGTCACACTGTAGCTCTGCATCAGAAGTAATCTACGCCCCAATAACATGCCAAAAAACAGGCCATTGTGCACACCTGACCTTTCTGTTACATGTGTTTTCCGGTGTGAACAGAAAACTGATTCTCTCCTTTGCAGCTGTTTTCGTAGTTTGAGAAAGTACTACTGCGAGAAGCAAAATTGGTGAAAAGTAAGAGCAAGGACTTCTGTTTAGAGACTGATGACCAGGTGAAACTTGAAGTCAATGCAAGCATTAACAAAACATTTTATTCTGAGCTGATTGTCATGTCAGGCTTGACAAGAACCATTCAGGAAGTGAATTATCATCGTTTCTTTATGCCTGTCCAGACTGAAACACAGCCCCAGAATTTTCAATTGAAAACTGGGACAGCAGTAATTTTTCTCTTCTCTGTTTTCAGGACACTGAAATACAGAGTTAGTGTGGATAGCAACATAATTTTGAATTTGTAACCAAAAAAGTTATACGTGTGGTTGTAGCCTCACAGTTACCAAAGGCAGACAAATAAAGCAGAAAAAGAATAATATCCTACTTTCACTTACAAGTGTATCCCACTTTATACCTCCCATCTGTTCAGTATTGTCCTTCTGGCACCTCTGTCCCTCATTCTGCTCCCTGCACTAGTTGCTGCCAACCTTGGGCAGGCGAATCAACGCCGGCATCACCATTATGCACTTTCCATGGCCCACTGTGGAGAGGGGACAAACACTGATGAATTGGGACCTTCTGCATTTGCATTGTATTCAGTTTTGCATTGTGTTTCCAGAACTGATGAATGACCATGCCTGCTCCATGTTCCTCTTACATTTTCTCTCTGCCAGTGTGCTTCCAATATAATGTCCTTTGATGATTTGGAATAGTGATCCCCTTTGCCCTTTTTTAGGTGCATCTTTTGTCCTTTGCACGCTTGCTTGAATAAGAGACGTCACACTTTAATGCCTGTCCTCAAACTGGTTATTAAGTCTTTGGTATGACGAGTTAAGCATAGGGAAAAAATTAGAATGACAGCTTTAAAAATCCAATAATAAGTCTGCTGTTTCTCTAATGAATCAAAACAGGATGCAGATGATGAGTATCAACAGAAACAGTGTGGTCCAGTGTTAATCAGTCAGTAAGCACTGGGATGAGGTGGATCAGTGGTATTGTTCACTGTTCAATACTGCCCCAGAGCACAAAAGAGTGGATATTCACTTCAGCCTCTCCTCCCCTCTCTTCTTCTGCACTGCCACATGAAAACACCATCCATAAGAGCTCCTCTTGGCAACCAACACTGTGTGGTGTTGAGATGTATATTGTACCAACGTTTTTCTCCACCTTGTGTTGTCATGTTGTAAAGAAGAAGGGGACTCCATAGAATACAAGGGGCTTTCACCCGTATCACCTGTTGTATTTCATGGGCAAGTTTCTTGCAATTACACTTGATCAGACGGACAATTAGCCCTGCTAATCAGTACCTAACAGCAACTATCCTCCACAGCTCTGAATCTATTGCCAATTCAATTACTAGAACCCACTAACTTGACCATTTAAATGCATAGAATAGAAAGCAACAATGGGGTTTGAGATGTAGATATCAGCTCACTCTGTGATATCATGGGGTTTTATGGCATGGTTAAGCAAGTGTGTTCTGAATTTACTCTGTAATAACCACAGCGGGGGTTCACTTCAACACTGACTTAACGTTTTATGGTGATTTGATGATATGTGTCATGACTCAAATTCACACACTTCGTTTAGTTAAGTAGTAGGTATTGCACCAGTATATCAAGAGGTGCTATCATGAGAAGGGGTTTGTCCAGCTCTCACTCTTTACCCACCATCTTCTTGTAATGAGACACACAGCCAGTCATTTCACAAAGTGAGACAGCTGTCAGCAGTGGGTGTGTTCTCTGGACACTCTTTATGCAAAATGTATTAATGTATTCAATATCATGTCTGGAAAAAGGGCTGTTTAGGAATTCAGCTCCCAACTCCATCCTTCGCCTCACTGACTATTTCACTCTACCCACACTGTCTCTTGCTGTGGCTGACTCCTAAGTTGGACTTTGTTTTCTCTTTGTTGGTTTTTTGTCTGTCTGGCTCCCATGTTCCTTTCGATGTCATTTCCCCTTGTCTCGATCTCCCTTCCTGCCCACCAGCTCCCCTGGTATCTCTCCTACACCCACCTTGTGGTGACAATAGCCCCTCAGTGTGAAA
Source organism: Brachirus orientalis (assembly GCA_016785285.1). Classification (NCBI taxonomy): domain Eukaryota; kingdom Metazoa; phylum Chordata; class Actinopteri; order Pleuronectiformes; family Soleidae; genus Brachirus; species Brachirus orientalis. The sequence continues at coordinate 3,203,389 of JAFBJR010000258.1, read as the reverse complement.
GTTGACATGATGTTTGAGCACAATGGGTTCATCTCTGAGGATTATGCTCAATTTAGGAAACAGAAGAAAGGGCAGACTGATGGAACATAACAAAAGTCAGGATATTTTTTCCTCTTCTTTTTTGTTTCCCTAATATAAATTTGTCTGTTATCGACTGATCGTGCCAAACTCCCACTGCCTCTCTCTAAATTTTTGCATCTTAATCACACTTTATATCAGACTTTCCAGGACTGTTACAACTGTGTTTCTTATGTTTGCAGTTTTAACAACACAAATATAAACAGCATGAGTCAGACAGTCAACCCAACAAGCGAAAATGGGAAAACCAAAATTAATCAAAACAGAAAGAATTGGTTCAGTATTTATCTGCATTGTTAGTTGTAAACAGCCGCCGCAGTTTTACAGAATCACATATTTATTTTCTGTTTCAACATTGATCCACTTTGCTTATTGTTATATTCATGCACATTTATTTAAGGTCAGATTCATTTAAGATTTTGAATCTGATCATTTTTAGTTTCAGTCTTAAAACATCAGTACAAAAATGTGGCTTGATCATATTTCTGATCATCTGAACACAGACTGTGCTTCCACCTCGCCCAGGATCCTTAAACAAATCTTTTCATTTGTTTCATCATTTATTATAAGTTTCATAGTTTATTGAACTGATTTTATTTTTGTGTTTGTGACTGATGACGTTTTACCTGATGGCTATATTAGGTGTTAATAAGGTGAAAAAGATGTACATTTACTCAGTTTCCCATCTGGTTTTGCCACATTAATGTTTATCTGAGAGCAGTCAAGTCAGAGATCTGCCATGCTTTATAAATGTCACTCAGGAAGATTGCCATCAACATTTTAATGTAAAAGTAACACTCTTTCAGCTGTGATGCCTGCTTGTAATTGCCATCATATTTTCTTGTTGGAACATGTCAGAAAAACAAAATCTTCCCAGATATTATCATTACAATGATGTCAAAACTGAATCCTAATCCTTTAATATAAATGTTCACAAATCTGGTGCCAGTCCACTTCTTTTTTTTACTTTGCTGCTAAAACCACCTGGCCTACCTCACTGAATGTATCCCAGTCCTGTTCTGTTTCTCTCATCTTCTTTGTGACAACCCTCTTACTCTCCTTAGGGCAGCAGAGCTGCAGAAAAAAGGTTTTCTTAAAGCTGATAACACAAAGAATGGTTATTTAATGACAATTTTTCCCCAAAAATGTATTTTAAACTATATTCATCTTTAAGCACATTTATTGAGCTATAGCATGCTAATGAGCCTCTAATGTTTCTTAATGACACTGGTGCTTCCCTTTGCTTGGCCATGATTCTGTTCTTTAATCTGGACCATTTGAGTCAGGGCAGGCAGATAGTGCCGCTTTAGTGTTTGATGATGCCTCCACTTACAGCCATAGTATGAGCATAAACATCCTCACAAGCCATGATGTTAGAGATGGAATGAGATGGAGTATTGAAAAAAAATAGTTTTGAACCATTTTGAAAGATTATGAATGACATAATCACCCCATAATGATAAAAGCAACCACTTTACTGCCATTAATGTGAGCTAAAGCTGTAATTTTGAAATGTATGATGACTGATTTTTACACCGAACATAAATGAGCAAGGTTTCTGGCCATTAACAGGATTTCTTCCCTTATGTGATCAGTGAAAGCACTTTTGATTTTTTTTTTTTAACCACCTGTGTGTGTTCTTGTGTGTGTAATTTTGTGAAGATAAAAAAACAAATATATTAGGTTTGGACATTTTGGGAAAACTTTAAAGGGGATTTTTTTGGTGATTAAGACCTGTTTTTCGGGTAAGGGTTAGGCATTTAGTTGTGATGGTTAAGGTTAGGGTAAGGGGCTCGGGAATGCATTATATCTATGAGTGTTCTCAGTGAGAATGCTCCACGAGTGTGTGTGTGTGTGTGTGTGTGTCGTGCTACTTGTGATGGTGTGTGGCGGTTTGTCTGTGGTTTGTGCACAGCCTCAGAATAGCCTGCCTTAGCCTGGAATGTGAACTTGCATTTGCACACATACACACACACAGTCCAATCCAGCTCCCATTAACACTCCATATCTAATCCGCTCTGAATAGTACCACACACCCACAGTGCTCTCTTCTACTAAGCTTGCACCTCTTACTGCCTATTTTATGTCTGTGAGTATGTACATATACAGTAGGTGTTTCTGTGCCTTACAGTGGGAAGGCATCTGGGGCAAAAAAGCTCAGGCCTTGCCGTAAAACAGAGGAAATTCCCAGTGCCTTCACAAAAAGGAAATAAAATGACTTTTTCAAAGTGCTGAGGGGGTTCATCTTTCTTGTCCAGACATAAAATAGTCCTGATACCAAGGTGAAATCTAAAATTCTCATCCATTTAGCGATATTTACCGTATTCCCACTGAGTGGAGTCCTGAGGCTGTGGCCACCAGCCAGGTTATTACTGCCAGAAAAGTTATATTTCTAAGAAGCTGGGTAGGTTTACTGTTGGAAACTCTTTGTGACTTGGTGTTAAGTGTATTATTGCAACAGGCACTTTCCTGTTAAGTATTCTCTCACGGCCACTCGCACAGTGCTGGTGGGAGTAACGGCTACTTCTGCCTTTCACTATCGCGCGAGTACCTCGGTGGCCCGGTGCTTTCCCGAGGCCATCTCTTATTTTATAAATAGATAACGTCTATCATTGAGGAAGCCCCCTCCCCTCCCCAGAGGTCACGCTGAAATTAAATTGTCGAAAAAGGAACATGGACGTGTCTTTACCCTAGGAGGGGAGAGAGAGCAAGGTTTTAGTATCTTCTTATTTCCCCCTCTCCTGTTGTAAAAATGTAAAAGCTGTCCTTCTGTTCCTTATTCACATGTAAATTGCATTGACGTCCCACTCTAGGGATTCACCTGTTCTGTCTTAAGATCCTACTTTTTCCCTCACACATAAATCAAACTGGCATTCAGCTCTTTACTCACCTTCCTGTTGTATTTTGAGAACTCTGCTTGATATGTACCTTAATTGGATTCTGTGTTTTTCAATCTCACGTGTACTTTTAAGTGTATTTGTGTTTTTAACTTTTAAGTGTTAGACTAAGAAAACAGTAACAATGTAATATCATACATTTACAGTTTGTTTCTGTCATAATCCATTCTCCCCACAAGAGTCAAAAGTCAGATATCAGTGTTGCTGACACCATATCAAGCTCATCAGGGCTTTTGTTTTCTGTGTCCTCTGTGGCACTTTTATTGCTGGTCTATTTCAGACAAAGTCACCAGACATCGAAATTACTTCAGAAAGGTGGGAGTTTCACCACAGTCAAGAGCCAGGCATTGTCTTGTTTGGATTCCCAGAGTGGCTTTCAAAGTGGTTCTTGGTGACATGGCACCAAATGTCTATGATGTTTGCTTCTTCTTGATGGCTTATTGGGAGCTTACACTGTTTTTTTCTTCTCCCTGCAGGAGGCTGAGTGGCGCTGTGATGAGTTCACCAAGGGAGCCTGCTTCAGCCGGGGAAAATCTGAGGTGAGTTTAAGTGATGACCAAGCCTTTGAAATGTCACAATGCTGTATTGCTTTATCAGTTATTGTTACTATTTTGAGGACAAGTTTCAGTTGTGGTATTGTTTAAAACAAAAAAAGTGTGTAAAGTGTGCCTTGTGAATTAGGTCTGGGTTCATCTTAGCACCTCAAAGGAACTAGTTGGTTTTAGTTATATATATGTATATGTGTATATATATACATATATATATATATATATATATATATATATATGTATATATATATATATATGTAAGAGATGTATCTCACAAGAGATGTATCTCACAATGTACCTGACAATTTATGTCCGAAAAATAGACTTCAGACTTACTGTAACACCATGGTTGTAAAACAAGAATCCATAGCCATGTTAGTGGCTCTTTGGAACTGTATTTATGCCCAGTGGGAACATTCCACTGCCAGTAGTGTGACTAAGAATGTAATATCTGGTGTAACTGAAGGTGAGCCTGATGACAATTTGCATTTTTTCACATTTTAGAGAGAGAGGTCATCCAGAGGTCAAAAAAAAGGAAAAAAATGTAATTTGACAATAATAAATATATATAAACTCTTTCATCACATCCCCCAAAACAGCTGATGATTGTTGAGAATTTTCCTGTGGCTTTGGTCATCTACAAAAATAACTCATGGATGAATGCTTTACCACAGGAACTGAACGCCCCAGTTGTCCGAATTTCCCACCAGAGCCTCTGTGCTGCATAGTTATAGTAAAAAAAAAAAAAACCAAAGCAACACATCGTCTCATGTCTCTTTATCCGTACTGGCAGTGTGGAATCACCCCTAGAAAGCGCATCACAAACAAATATCTGGTTGGAATGTTAATAATACTCAAGTAATGATGACACATAATGAAGCTTTAGAGCATTGTGAAGCTTTCTTTTCAGCCTTAAAGTAAAGATCTACTGGAAATCCCTGCTGTGTATGCGCAACTGACCTCAAAGATGATTTGAATCAACTTGATAAAGTGAAAAGATTCCCAGCCACACCTTTAACAGTTATTTATAGACCTTGCAAAGACGGAGTTCCTATTGTTTTTGCAATTTCTTTTTGTGCTTAACTGTATATTTTTGTGGTTAGCTGTCTACCCAACAGCTGGTTTAGAGTTGAACTTGACTTGTGGGTGAACTGCCCAGCCCTGATCACTGTGTGTGTGTGTGTGGGTGTGTGCGCACCACTGTGTATTTATCCTCCTGTGAAAGGTGGTTAGGGACCCATAATAGGCACACTCAATGCTGGCCAGCACAAGATAGCTGAAGTGAATTACAGACCTAAGCTACCTCAGTCCTTGAGAGCCACTGCTGACTGGTAGAGTCAAATTGTTTTGCTCACTGTTCCCTCCTAAGGATCACCAAGAAAAGCATTAGAAAACTTCATACTCCTGCAGATGATAGGGCTTTCAATGGTTTATTACCTAGCTCAGTGTGCTGCAATATATCATCTCTTACAGATACCATGCCTCAGTTTTGAGTGAATTTACAAGTATTTATTTTCTCCTCTCACTTGTGTATTTGATTTATTCAAACCAGGATAAGAAAGGACAATGAAACTGAATTGATAGGACTTGATTGCTGCCTCTGCTTTGTTTTATTAGAACCAAGCATAACAGTGTTTCTCAGGACGTTTTCATAAACAAGTCAAGACTGTGAGCATCTCGTTATTTACTGCAGAAGCAAACTGCAGTGAAGGATTAAATTATGCAGACCCCCCCCACTCCTGCATGTACTCATTCATAAGCATATTGCATGTACAAATAACACAGATATACAGTTTAGGCACAAATACACAATCATGAGTGCTCTGTTTTAAAGAAGCATACACATAAATACATACACGGAGAAGTTTGGCAATGCACCCTCTATCTTGAGCTGGAGAAATAAAATTGCCTCCTTTCCTTACTCCAGCCATCTCTTGTGCATCGTCTTTCACTCCTAAATTAAATCCTTGAGGTGTGGGGGGGGGTTGTTGCCCTGGGCACCTTGAGTGGCTCAGAGAAAAGCTGATTTACAGGGTTTTAAATTTGTGTGATTTGTGTGAGGCCCCCCTGTTCAAACCCAGCCAGTGCCCCTATCAGATGGAGGAGACCCGTTTACTCCTAGGCTAAAGGCGAACGCTACCCTCTGACATAATCACTGACCGCTGCTGTTCTATTTACTTTGAGTTTTTTGTATGTTAATCCCCAGAAACCCTGTATTACAGCCTTATGTTGAGACTTCACAGCGTTCATTACCAAGTCATTCAATCAGTCATTCTCCCCATGAGTCTGTCTTTATTTCTCAGGCGTGTTTAACTGAGGGCTGAGTGGTTTGTAAGTCAAAAGTCAAGCCAAAACCAGAGTGATGAGCGTGTACTTCACCATAAATTAGAGACAAGGGGGTTGCAATGCTTGCAAAAGACAGTAGGCTCAAAGGAAACATGACTGAATCAAGTATATAAGAAGCTACACTTCCATTTCACCATTTGTCCAATCTAACCTAATCCCAAGTGGAGTTCTCCCATGCCTACTGAATTTATCCGTTCTCCACCTTTTTCAGATCCCCCCTTCCAAATCTGCTGCTTGTTGAATTAAGATGTGACACGTCTAAGCCAAGTGGCCATTAGCCTTTATTTGACTCTGTCAAGCTTGGCCACGTTTTAGAGTAGCCTTCCTGCAGTTGCAGGTTTTCGTCTCATTTATTGGCACAAGGTGTAATTTTGTTTGCCTGCCTAATGCTGCTCCTTGTCAATAGATAGTGGTGCTACCGCTAACTGTGATGTGTGTGTGCCTGTGTGTCCTGATGTGTTTCCACAGGAGGAATGTCAGAACTACATCAGAGTGCTGCTGGTGAACGGAAACAGGCTGTTTACCTGTGGAACCAATGCTTTCACCCCCATCTGTACCAACCGAACGGTAAGAACAACAACATGTTTCCTTTTTTTCCCCCGCATGCTTCTTAGATGTGGACAACAAATTCAACCATTACTATTTAAATGATCAAATAAGCTTCTATGCAAAATTCTTCTGTCTGGTTAGAATTTCTGCGAGCTGCCTGTCAGTTTATATATCACCGTAACATTATTTAATCTAAGTGTGCTGACTATGTCGTTTGTTACTGTATGTTGCTCAGATGTCAGAACCAGCAACATGTGATTTGTTATTGGGTAAAAGTGGTAAAAGGTGGTCCAAGTATCCTCATCTATACCATTCTTTCTTCTTACAAAATGAATGTGTAACAAGAAGGCAGCATGTTGAGAGCATGTTGCAGTTCAGTGTGCTCACATTGTCAAAGTTTTATTGTGTACTTAAATGCATCCGAGTTCCATCATAGATACTAAAATATGCTGTGACTGCTGTGTCAAAACAACTCGTACTCAAGGATCACACCTTAATAAGTCATAAGTCCGATCACACCTTAATAAGTCCAATAATTGTGGTTTTTGTTTGCTTACATATATTAGTCCTTGTTTCGATGTGTGCCTTTGCCTTTCATCATGAGTCACTGCAATTATTTAGCTTCTATATCAGTTTATGTTGTCTCTTTTTTACAAGTTTTAATTTAAGTGCTGTGTGGTGTTTTCACTCCTCTCTCGAATGCTTTTTCAAATGCCACACAACTCTTAACCCCTCATTTTAAGGGATGTTTAGTCAGACTTTTCAATTTAAGCTGTTATTGTGTTGTCGCTGGGTTTTAACTTAGTTGGAACATCTTTTTTTTTTTTTAATTAAACATCAGTTTCGTACTTGGTGTACTGCTGTACCCTTTCGTTTTGTATGTTTGTTTGTTTGTTTTTCGTTTGCTCCAAAAGTGCACAGTGATTAAATGAAACTCTGTAACTGAAGTGCCAAATGAGAAAGTTATTGGTGACAAAGGCTTAATGGATATAAATATAGACCAAATTTATATTTGGGGATTGGGTTTACCTGATAATAGTGATCGTACCATACCGAACATCTTTGTCTTATGTTGTGGGAATTCAGAGGATAAGAAAGCAGGAGTTTACCATTAAGATGACATTTGTTTTTGTCCAAAAAGCACTGCATCCAAAGGTCACTGGCTCATAATGGCTGTTTACCACTGTGGAAACACACATAGTGGAAATGTCATGACATTACTATAGCAGTATTTCATCAGGCACTGTCATATTCACCTACTGACCATTAGTTCAAATGAAACTGCTTCGTGAGCAACAGCAAAGGAATTGCACGTGATGAACAGAAGGAGTGGAATATTCAGTTAGTTTAATTAGATGTTATAGAGTTTGCTCTGATGTTTAATCATTTCATACAAAAACAAACATGATAATGTTTATGTTTGTGGTCCTATTGATAATAGGAGGGTGTCTTATCATGTAACTGCAAATCATTCATTGATATTTTCAATCAGAGGTATGTGTTGTGATTAAAAGAGACACATTTGAATGTTCTATAAAGCTTTCTGATGTCTCAAAGAGGTAATTATGTCATAAGTTTCTTTTCAAAGTAACAACAATAAATGGGTTTAGTTTATATTGTGGGTATTATGAATATGGCATTCTTCAGTTGTACAGCAAAAGTCAGGAAGATAACTGAAGATAATTTTTTTTCTCAGTTATGACTGTCATTATGTGTGGGTTGCAACTGCAATCTGCTAAAATGGAAATTTATTTCTTTTATTTTCATTTGCAAGGGGAAAAAAGTCAATACCTTGTTCTGTGCTTTCCCAGAAAGCATTTAAGTAGCAAACTCCATTACCATATTAATTCTCCATAAAAATATCATAGATTAGTGATGGTAAAAAATGGTAATATGGCAGTTTTTGCACTGATGGGAGCAGTGATTGTGGACAAGTTGTAAGCGGATAAGTTGATAAAACTGTTTAATATTATTTATGTTCATTCTCATTACCTGTGACATCCCCCAAGAGAAAAGGTAATTTATTGTTATCACAATAAATCAACAGTTTAAATAATATTACATTTTTTGATATGCTCTATTAATAAGTATAATATCGTAAAAGGTCCTGTGGTAGATTCACATGGCCACTGTCTACAAACACAGGAAAAACAGCTTTATAGCTAAACTTTATACAATATTTTCACGTGGATTTTTAAATTTTCACATAATCAACATAATTGGAAGTCCAAAACTTCTACTAAAAAAGAAAACTCAAATATCATTAAACCTGTTGTCACACCAAGCTGACGTGGAAAAGTGTTGTATTGATGAAAAACTATATTTTTGTGTCTCCTCTTGGTCTGCCGTGGTTTAATTGCACCAGGCTGAAGCAACAATTATCAACAATTATTTATCCCAGTGGACAAACTCCTTATTATTGTACAGTAGTAGAGGAAACCAACATGCTTTCAACTGTATTTTCTTTTGGATTTGGATGGAGACCTATTGTCATCTGTCTAGTCTCATGAAAGTTTGTCCTCAAGATGTAATTCAGCTGTTTAATGTCAATGTAACTTTTGCAGAGTAGCTCGAGATAAAGAATTTGACATTCCACACTCACTTTACAGATTGCTGCTAGGATGTACCATTATGCCTATCCGCAGTGCATTATCATTCTCACATCACTCATACTGCTTGCACGTTGATTCCCTGTCATAGCGGGTCTCTGAAAATCCTCTCAATTGTCATCATAATATCTCAGTTTCATCATACATAGCACTGAGCCAGCACTCACAGCAGTCTGTCTAAACTGTGAGCTGTTGCTTTCCACAAATTCTAAATCTGTGGCATTCTGTCTCTTTAGCATCTTACTTGCACAGCTGCTGGGTTCACAATAGAGACAATTTTTGCTCCACTTCCTCAAAATGCAACGGATGCACTGCCATCTATTTATCACTCCTTGTTTTTCTAAATGACCCAGTTGACCTCAAAATGGATATTCCGGCCCACAGAGCAAGTCCCGACAATGCCAGGCTTTCATCTCAGATGGGCAGAGCTCAGACAGAGCTGCTCTGTTTTGTTGTGGTATGGATAAAGCAGAGGTGGCAGGAATGAACAGAACCCCTTCATCTTAATTGACCTGCTACAGGAAATTGGCTAAAGGAGTTGCTGCAACACATGCCCTAAATGGAGTCCGTTCTCATGTGTGGAAGAGCTGTCCACAGATTATTCAGTGGAAATTTTGGGGGAAACATGGGGAGCTTGACCTCAAATTTTTCAAGGTGAAGCTTTTGCTCTCACTTAACGGCTTCTCCACTCAAGTCCAAAGTCTAGAACCTGGTTAATTGTTGGGAATGGAAACATTTTAACAGTTTTTTAAACCTGCAATTAGTGCAATCTTCCCACTTTGCATCATGCATTTGCCCACATTTAGATGACCTCGGAAGGAAGTGTAAACTTCATGCACTAATCCTCACAGACTGTGTTTTCTTTTGCTCCACATACTGTAATTACATCTTGGATTTTAAAAAATGTTTTAGTCCTTTTTGGTATTCAAGGCTGAGTCACTGAGCTAAGGCCTGTATTTGCTTTTAAGTAGGAACCAGTGTAGTGTGTCAGGACTAAGCCAGTGTCATGCTGTTAAGTATTTTTTTAAAAAAGCAGGGAGTTGGATTTATCTTCAAAAGCAGAATGCAAATACTGCCTCCTACATCAAGCTCCCTTTGAATTCACATAGTCTTCTTAAAGATGTAATGTTATAATGTTGTTACCAGGCTAACAGCTTTTTGTCCTGTGCAAACATCAGTAATCAAATGAGAAAAAAACAGCATTTAAGTGCAATTTAATTCAAAGTGCATGTTTTAATTTTATTGTTTTCTTAACAGGTGGTTTACTTGACAGTAGACTGGAGGCAATCTGCTATGTTGTGTGTTTCACACTGCTAATGATTCTTAATGTGTTTGCTGATAATGTTTTCTGCTCCTCCACCAGCAAAGACTTTGCTCTTATATGTCTCTCTGTGTGTGTTTCACAGTGGATGTAAAACAAATGTAATAAGATGAAGTATTAGTTTGAGTCTGCACATTTGCATATTTCCAGGAACAAACAAAATATTACCATACCTCTCTGATTTGAATTTTATTGCTGCCCATTATTTAGACATAAGAAGAAAATGCATCTTATTCCATTCGCTATAATTTGTTTTTACTTTCAAAACTCTTACAAACAATCAAAAGCATTTTCTTTTAGTACCAATGTTCCATGAATCCAGGAAATGTTGGCGCGTGCTTTAACCTTCTACTTTTTTTCTTCATCATTTCACTTTCTTTGTTGCAGTTGACAAATCTGACAGAGATCCACGATCAGATCAGCGGCATGGCTCGGTGTCCCTACAACCCCCTCCACAACTCTACCGCCCTCATCACCTCCAGTGGGGAGCTTTATGCGGCCACTGCCATGGACTTCTCCGGGCGAGACCCCGCCATTTACCGCAGCCTGGGCGGGCTCCCACCACTGCGTACTGCACAGTACAACTCCAAGTGGCTCAATGGTAGGAAGAGAGATATCGCAGTTTGTACGACCAATCATTGTCAAATCAAAGTCACAATGTGAAACAAAGCAATTAGCAATTCACAAAGGCTGTGATTTATTGCAAACAGTTCCATAAATGAATGACATAACATCAATCTCATCATAAAAGCAATCTCATCATAAGAGATTGCTTTCAGTAAGGTCCTATTATTTCACTATTGGAATTTTTATTTACTGGATGTATTTTATTATTTTAATTGTTATGTATTCATACATGTTGGAAGCACTTTAAAGCTGTGCATTCAAAGCTTTTTGCTCGGCAAACTTTTGATATAAACTATTATTTATAAAGTTACTTGGCAACTAGAAAATCTTTATATTCATCTCACCTTTTCTTTGACAGGAATAATTTTTATCCCAAATCAATGTCTTTGTCCCTGAAAGCTCAGACCTTCTCAAGGCACCAGCCTCCTTGGTGCAGGTTGAGTAACTTCAGACAGCTTAAGGTGTTGCAGCAGAGCAGGTGAATCACTATCTTGTCAGCAAGTGACTTTTATCTGATTCACATTTAGGATAAATTGAAAAAAATAAATTAAAAACCGCCACATACAGTGCTCTGCAGCAACCCTCTGAAAGAAAGGGTTTAATCACTAATTTTATGGCAAATTGATTTTTTTTTCCACTGTCCCCCCCCCCCCTGCCCTCCAAAAGGTACAGAGGAGAAAAGGGTTGAAATGAGGAGGGGGCGGGGACACTATTATTTAAAGGTGAATTAAATCACTGCCAGTGAGAATAAAGTGCGCAATTTAGATCCAATCGTGTCATACATAAAGATGAACGCCTATTGTCGTGGCAGTGGCATGGAGGTTGCATGTTTCAGATAAGGTGAGACTTATTATGCTACACCTGTTTTGGCCATTTTTCATCCTAACCTTTAGAACTGGGGAGTGAAAAATTAGTTTTCTTATTATAACACAACGCCATTAATAACAAGACGTGTAGTTATTAATCCTGTTCAACCGCTGTTGTGTGGGCTGCACGCTCACACACACTGAGTCAATCAGTCATAGCATGTCACTCTCTCCCACTCCCTCTTACTCCCACAACTAGATATTTTCTTATGGTTTTTCATCTTCCTCTCTCTGCACTCCATCTTTCCCTTGACTGTTTGCAGTTTTTTACCACTCTGTATTCTTTCCTCCCACTCATTTTGTGCCTCTTATTTCTTCTGCTTCAACAGAACCGAACTTCGTCTCCTCTTATGATATTGGCAACTTCACCTACTTCTTCTTCCGAGAGAATGCAGTAGAGCACGACTGTGGCCGCACCGTGTTTTCCCGTGCTGGGCGTGTCTGTAAAAATGACATTGGCGGTCGCTTCCTCCTCGAGGACACATGGACCACTTTCATGAAGGCTCGGTTGAACTGCTCCCGACCTGGAGAAATCCCCTTCAACTACAATGAGCTGCAAGGAACATTTTACCTGCCGGAGCTGGAGCTGCTTTACGGCATTTTTACTACCAATGTGTAAGTAACATGAGACATCCTCAAATATGGCAGGAACAAAAGATTACTTCATATGCATGATTTATTAGTGTTTACATCCGATGTTTGCCATCAGCTAATGTTAAATCTTTATAAATCGAATTAGCCACATGGGTTGTTCATAAAAAAAAGTAGTGTTAAAATTGCAAACTTGATAAAACTGCACATTTTATTATTTAAAAAAATAAAAAACTTGAGGTTTCAGTGAAAGGAAAATGAAAAAGCAGCATAGAATACAAAGAAAAAGTTGTACCACTAATTTCATTATAATTGTATTAAGCGCCATTAACATGTATGTTCAACAAATCCGAGAAGATTTGTTAAATATTTTTAATTTGCATATTTTTGTGCAAAGCTATTATGTTTGTTTGGTTTTTCCCTTTAATGGTTTGTTTCTATGTATTTTTTTTCACAAAAATTCTAACTTTTGCAACTAATCATATTCATTTAAGTAATTTATAGGATGAATTTAGTAGATCTTTAAAAAGGTAACTTCATACAAATTTCAAATTCATTTTAAAATTATATTTAACAGTCACTCACTTTTTAATTGGTATAGGTTTAGTGCACTTAGAGAATATCTTCATATAAAATATTGGCAATAGAGTTGCATTATACAATTTAAGCAAATAAACTGAATGAGATGACAACATTGTTTCCAAGGTAAAATGTTCCCTTTATTGTTCATCCAAACTATCTACTAAAATGATTGCATATTGTTACAGCTGTATCTGACATTTAAATCTAATGAACACATACACAGATGCACTTGTTAAATGCTGAGTAATCTATTCTTTAGGGCCAATGCCTTTGCATTGTTGAAAAAGAAGTCTTTTGAAGGGTACTGGAAATGTTTTCCCCTGCAGGCATACAGTTTAATGAACAGCCACATTGGATTATAATTCATAGTGTTGAAGTCTCACATTTTGAGTGGAGAGTTAATACTCTCATTCTTTGCTTCTCTTCAGAGGGAAGAGATGGTACTTGTTGAAAGTGACAGCTTAAAAAGTCAAAGCTGTATTTCAGGCCTGAGATCTGTACAGTTAATCAGACAAGCTGAGCAGTTTAATTGTGTCCTCTTGTCCAATAATGACAATCATTTTCACCAGTGTCTGCATCTCTCTGTTCAGGGTTTGGTTTGTATTATAGACTGAATCCAATAAGCACAGAGAGGTCAGCTTTACAAATACCAACAAAAGCTGAGTAGAGCTTCTTGGTGGTGCTGTGGTGTCCTTTTCTAAATGTCTTTCCACTCTTTCTCCCTCCTCCTGACATTCAGAAACAGCATTGCTGCATCTGCAGTGTGTGCCTTCAACCTCAGTGCCATCTCACAGGTTTTCAACGGGCCTTTCAAGTACCAGGAGAACTCACGGTCAGCCTGGCTGCCCTACCCTAACCCAAACCCGGACTTTCAAGTAAGAACATTTCGTTTTTAGTGAAACTGTACAAACTAGTCTGGCCGCTCTTTAAGCCACAAAATGCTAACATGCACAAAATTAAAACATGTTTCCACGTACATGTATGCACTTATACATATTAATCTGACAAAAGAAAATGGTTAAAAACCTTACAAAAAAAATTTGTGTGACCATGTTCTTTTTTCTGACTAGTTCAGTGGGTTAGGATGGCATTTGATAATTATCTCATTAAATCTAATTATGCTCAAGTCAAATTTTGGGTGATTCATTTTTCTAATTATGCAACTTGCATAACAAAAGAAGATGTTCAGTTAAGGCAGTTTAAAAACACCCTGTGATTTGGCATTCAGAATCAATTTTAAGGTAATTTATCCCCAGCACGCTGTCTAATCAGTCAAACAATATTCACAGCTGGGTGTAGGCCTAAGGAAATGTTTGCATATGGTATGTACAGTCTGTTTTCTGCAGACAAACCTGCCTCAGCATCACTCTCACTAATTTCCTCTCTATTTGAATCACCCCTCTCCCTGCTTGTGAACACAAATTATGGCTGCTCATTATACAATTATGTAACTTTTACAGTGGCTATCAGTTGGTGCTTTAAATAATAACCATAACCGTGTTCTATATATTAGAACTACTTTCCCAATATGCTGTTGTTGTTTTGCACAAGTTCCACTTTATGTTTATTCTCTGTCCTAAAATCTGAGGGGTAATTCAAGCCACAGTGGAGCTCCTCATCCCGATTTCAGGCACAGTGCAATACTGATGACACAGAGGGAATGCTTTATTAGCAGCAGAAGTGGCTCTTAGTTGTAAAAGGCTTAGCAGATATTGAGGGAGCTAATCCATGCAGCCCTCCATGAGGGATTGAATTCCCTCTGACGCCTGCCTGCCACTGGGGTGACACACGTCTCCCTTCCACACGTGTTTCCCATCTCAGTCCTTCAATCAAGTTTCCGTCATAGCGGCAGATGCATGAGCACTCGTAATGCCTACCATCAAGAACACACACACACACACACACACACACACTTTATCTATAATGACATGCTCCTGCAGAAAAAAATGCTAGCTGTGACAGTACTAAAAAAAAAAAAACACATGCGCACGCTCACAAATCTGAAATATATGAAGCGTCTCACTGCCGTCATTGCATTCGCTTATCTACACATCAGCAGCAAGATCAGAAAAAAAATGCTTAATTCTAAGAAAAAAATTTCACCATCTGGTCAATTTTGATCACAGATCTATCTTGTGCCACACATTGTAGGAGTATAATAGAGAGATATCTATTTACCATAGGCTTCATAAGGCTGTGCTCCTCAAGGATAAACCAGAATCAGTTCTCAAGCTCTTCCCCCATCTCTTCATTTAAGCCATGGTACAATAGCTGCTCGTCACTGCTGGACTGATGCACACTTTATCCAGGTTCTGGTGACATCTTAATCAAGCATTTGTCAATGTTGGGGGATTAGATTTACGAGCTGAGGATTTATGGCCAGTCTTTTGTTTATCCCTTTGTGTGCACACACCTGTACACATGTACATGCACAAATATATACCTGCAGGAGACTATCACCAATAAAAAACCACTGACCACTCAAAGGTATAAATGAACACAGAAATACAGTGGTTTATAGACTGCTGATAATTATGACTGTAAACTCATCACAATACGCACACCGGTCATTGATTGAGAGCTTAATTCCCTGTCTGTCTGCTGAGAAAATCCCCCATTTATTTGAACCACAGGGATTGATCCAACTGGGTTTATTCAGGCAATGAGTCATGTTCGCTGTACATTAGGAGCTAATGCCGCCTCTGTGTTTCATAGGTTTTCTGTCGCTCTGTAATTATTTACTGTAAAAACATATTCACTGTAGAGTTCCATATGACAGAATATATGTTGTTAGACACTCGGGTAAAATGCTGATGGGAAGTCTTGTTATATCTCATACATAGCAAGAGGAACAAAAAAAAGATGTCAGTTTATTTGTTTTCCTTCAGCATTATGAATGACTTGATTATATTTGCTGCCAGCGCTGAGAAAATATTCTAATCAGATTTGCATTGCTAAAATCTCACATAACTGGATGGATTTTGAACAAAAGACCATTTTGCTAAATCATGTTGTACAACAACCATATCTCTTAGAGGCAGCCATCATCCTGGCAGAGCACAGTACGCTGATGATGAGCGGGACAGCTGGGTGTTGGATGGGCCCTCAGCCAAATGATGTCCCTCACCTTGGCTGTACCATGAAAATTACAACATCCATCTCCCTGCACATTCACGGGTGTCATAGAGCCTCAATGGCCAGCGCCTAACTTTGTCTCACTGTGGCAGAAATACGATCAGGCGGACACTTGAGGATATAATACTTGTGCATGCAATGCAAGGACAAAACACAAAAGGAAACTTTAGACGCATGTCATTATGTAGCCCACACCACATGCACGCAACACATTTTTGCCTTTAGCATGATGCATATTCATGACAGCCAAGCACATACACACAGGTGTCACATGCCACTGTCCTTCAGGGCTTTAATTTCCCATCCCCTGATGTGGTGAGGGCACTGATCCATTGTCCATTCCTGGGAAATCCTCCATGTTTCTCACCTGTCAACTCAGCAAGACCACAGATTGATCTGTATAAAATCTCAGTGATGATGCTTCTGTTTTGTTTTGTTTTTCTCTCAAAAAGGCTGTGTTTGATCAGCCTGGAACAAATTCATGCAGTCCACATTTAATCTTTGTGGATGGGACCTCAGTCTGCAAACATGACGACAGGACATATATGGTTACTTTTACCCATCTAGCTCTGCCTTAGATGGGCAAGCTG
Organism: Brachirus orientalis; assembly: GCA_016785285.1. Classification (NCBI taxonomy): domain Eukaryota; kingdom Metazoa; phylum Chordata; class Actinopteri; order Pleuronectiformes; family Soleidae; genus Brachirus; species Brachirus orientalis. The sequence continues at coordinate 3,186,650 of JAFBJR010000258.1, read as the reverse complement.
TTACATTGCACTACATTTATAATGTAATTTAAATTAAAATAATTTGCACAGGCTACCTTATTTAGCTGTTGAAAACACATTGGAATCTTTATACATACGTATTTCTTTGTGTTAACTCCCTGTTGGAAATGAATCACTTGACTGCATTCCTTTTAACAAATGCACTTGGGAACCAAATCACATACCAAACACTGTATTTCACCTTCTAACCAAGTGCTGTGGTTCTGATTCTGCTGCGGCAGCAAATCTCTACTGGGTTATAAAAGGGAACATAGAGCCCCCTGTAACTGACAAAACCAAATTAAATGTGTGACAATAGATTCTATTTCTTTATGTGAGACTTTTCTGTGTTTGCAACTGCAATGTTTTCTAGGTTCATAAAATGCTGGATCCAAATCATTTTAATACTTGAAACCAATGAAAAGTAAAGTAAAATTAAGTGCTTTGTGGACTTTCATGTTTGAATGCTATGTTAATTAGGAGTTTATTATACATTTTATGAATACTAGTAATTGCTAAATATGAACCTTATCTTTGGGGTAAATATATATACATATATATATGAGGAAGAATGTAATCTAACTATTGGCTTATTCAGTCTCCTTTCATCAGCCACAATGTATTGACTGAGGCTTAAGGTTGTGAGGATAGCAAACCAATGTAATGAGGAAGCAATTGACTTTAAAGCCCTGTTCATTTAATCATCCGATCCCTCACTTCTCCCTCCTGTGGTCATTCTTGTAGCCACCAAACTGTAGCTTATTAATGTAGCTTGTCCTCTGGAAAGAGCTTTTATTAAAGTAGTCAGTCAAACTATTTCCTCTCTGTCTTTACCCCTCAGTGCGGCACCATCGACTCTGGCACCTACGTGAACCTGACTGAAAGAAACCTGCAGGATGCCCAGAAGTTTTTGCTGATGCATGAGGTGATCCAACCCGTGGTCCCTGTGCCGTATTTCATGGAAGACAATGTGCGCTTCACTCATGTAGCAGTGGACGTGGTGCAGGGGAAAGACTTGCTGTTTCACATTATATACTTGGCTACTGGTAGGTTCTTTGAATTGTGGCTGTCTGTGTGTTTTGGTGTGATTTCTTGTATTTTACTAATCACATTATTGTGATTGCTATTATTATTATTATAATTATTATTATTAGTAGTAGTAGTAGTAGTAGTAGTAGAAGTATTCATATAAAAGTCATTGCTGTTGTTGTAGTGGTAATAATAGAACTCCACTTACTCTTTTAAATAAACATTTATTTCAGTTGCTGTATCCCCTTATGGCTCTGTCTTTGCACCAGACAACACGCTTACAAGAATAATAATGAAAACCAATAGATCTGTGGTTCTGGAGAGACATCAAAGCTCGGTCTACTGACACAAGTTTAATAACTCTGTACCTCCATATGTTGTCCATATGCCCTGATGGAACACACACATATTGCACCACATATAACTCTGATGCACAAAGAGATCATAAAAAGCATGAAAAGTGTCAGAAGTAGACAGACGGGCAGTTGATAATGCGTGCACACACAGAGGGGGAGAGCCCTGCTTTAACCCTTCCGTGTTTCCCTGTGTGAACTGCATGATTGTCTGCTTATCAGGCGATTGTTTAATCACACTGCTGCGGTGTAGAAAAGTATCAGCAAAATGCCAGTTACACGCTGTCTGTTCTGGCTTTATGATACAACGCACTATATGGATTATAAACAGATGAAGAGAATTTGAACATAGTGACCCATTTCACAGTGATAATGCACCATATAGGGCCAGTGGGAAATGTCAACACCAGCTTCCTATTGTAGAGTCAGTGTTATTTTTGGGTATATCACATGTAGTACACAAACACACATGCACACACACACAAGCTGTTCCAGTTCACTGCCTCTGTGCTTGGCATCTTCCTCAAAAACTCCCCTCTCATTGTTTGTATGGTGCTGTGATCAATGTAGTGTCAGTCCAAAGCTGCCCACACTGCAAGTTCTTAGACACTAACCAGACACTAATGAAAACATCTGAACCCCTGCCAGGGCCATTGTTAAGCTTACACACTGTACCTAATCATATGCTATTACAATTGCTGAAATGCACTCTGCTGATTGTGGACAAACTGATAACATCAACTTCCGGTCCAAAGAAGTTAGAAATACATCTATGTTATTATTCATCCTATGTTTGTAATTTCAGTTGCCTGCAGCAACATTTTACTGCCTCAAGCAGCATGAGTAAAATCCAGTGAAATTTTCAAATATCTTGATTCACCAAAGTCTTAACTAGCTGTTGCAATGAGACTTAACTAGCTGTTGCAATGAGACTTAATTAAAAAAAAAAAAGTGTACACATGGAGAAAAACTCATTGCATGTTACAGCATACACTGAATAACACTTCACTATTTACTCAAGAGCATAATCACTTGTTACTTTTGTTTGCCAGTTCTTACTTGAAACTACTTTCAAGTACAAATTTAAAAAAATGCCACAGACAGAGATGCTGACTGAAGCGTTCATTGATGAGATTATTGCTCAATTTCTTCCACTGTATTAGATATTCTGTATGTATTTAGCCAGAAACCTTGTGTGACAGCTATGGGTTTTATGGATATTTCCTCTGAGCTCTGGCGAGAAAAAGTTTTGAAAATGGCCACGTTTGGCCATTGGTTTGATTGAGTAAATTGTACAAATTGATCACATGCTCTCACCTGGGAAAATGAACATTTGTTTGTTCATTCACACTTAAAAATGGTTTTCATAAACAATCATTAATGCCCTTGGCAATTTTTTTGTTAATCACATTTTTATTCATGGTTGTGCGTTCAGGTTTATGCAGCTGCTGTGTTTGTTGAAACAGAGTAGAGAGAAATATACCAAATATAATAATTTTCATTTTAGCAGGTAGAAGTGAGAAAAAGAATTGTACTGACACTTATCAGTGATAGGCAGAAGTGAAATCTTCCGTGAAGATTTTCACTGTCTGTTCTGGTTTCATCTATTTGCCATTTTGGTAAATTTGAATATACTATTACATGATGCATTATCATTAACATAAGGTTTTCCAGTTATTATCTCCATCTAATACACTTCCTTTATCCTTTCATGACATTGTTGTATAATAGCTGGCAGAGCAGAGGTGGTTTGCCAAATATATTGTCCTAGGCTAATTTTTAAAATGCCTTTACACTTTGTTTTTGAATCAGGTTGCTCTCTCCGACAGCTGATGGTGCCTTTATAGCTGTGTGTGTGTGTGTGTGTGTGTGTGTGTGTGTGTGTGTGTGTGTGTGTGTGTACCTGGCATTCCTTATGCTGTGGGGACCTAAATTTTAGGACCTTTTACACAGTCACATTATGGGGACTTGTCTTCCTTACGGGGACAAAAATAAAGTTCTCATAAATTCTGAGGAATTACTGCATTTTAAGGTGAAGACATGTTTTAAATTTAGGCTGAGGTTAGGGTCAGGGTTAGGGCACTAGTAATTATGGTTAAGGTTCGAGTAACTCTCCAGTAATTGAATGTAAGTCAATGCAATGTCCTCTGAAGTCATGGAGGCCTGTGTGTGTGTATGTGTGTTTGAGATTCAAAGCCTTTTTACAATCAGAAATGATCTTAGTCATGTTGCACTGCAGTTCTATTCAGGTCCAGATTAAATTGTACTTCTGTCCACATCCGGGCTGAAATATCAGTTTGCCTTTATTGAGTTTGTAGGTCCCATATCTTATAAAAAAGCATCACACATCATATTCCATTTTTGTATCATTTTGTCCGTATAATGTGATGTTGTAAGCTTTACAGTAATATAATACTCTGTGGTTTAACAAGCTCCCAGAGCACAATTTAGGGGTATTTACTGGGCATTACCAGCTGTTGAAATGTTAGCCACAGTTGGCACACAACTCTTGAGATATTCTGTCTTCACAGTGAAGCTGCAGGTTTCACAACCTCCAGCTCTGAGCAAAACCAGCTACATTAATTACTGTGTGGACCGTACCACTCACAGCTAAGAGCACACAACATGGAAGTAATATGTTACTATGCAGCTGTTCTTGGGGCAAGACTTAACTTTTACATTCCCTGCTTTTAAACCACCTATTAGCTATTCACCCGTCTTCCACTGGCATCACTCTGTCCCTAATTACTTTCTCCTCACCCAGGGGAATACATCTATAATAGATGATGTTTGTTTTAGCTCTCTCAAAAGAAATCCTGCCACGAGCTTTACCTTACGGGACAAAGCATACATAAAATAAAGGTCAGGGCATATTCACAGTGACACTGATTTACACATACCTCTCTTTCAGAACTACAAAGTGGTTTCGTTTTCCCGAATATCTCTGTACTGCACTGTACATAGCCAACCTTGGCACACCAGCTGCCCCCAGACTTTTTGACAGTTATGGTTAGAGAATGATTGTTTGGTGGGTCACATCGAGTTTATTCTAGCGTGTTCAGTTTTGCTCAAGCAAGATGTCTTTCTTGTTTTTTCTCCTTTTTCTACTTTTTCTTGTGCAGATACAGTAAACACCTTTTTTCATTTTTTTTTGTGACCAAACCCCCCCAACCTACCACCCATTCTCTCCCAGATTATGGTACTATCAGGAAAGTGCTCTCCCCTCTCAATCAGTCCACGGGGAGCTGCTTGCTGGAGGAGATCGAGCTGTTCCCGCTTAGGAAGAGGCAACCAATCAGAAGCCTGCTGATCCTGCACAGCCGCAGTGAGCTCTATGTGGGCGTCAGAGACCAGGTCATCAAGATCCCTCTCAAGAGATGCAGCTACCACAAGAGCAGAGAGTGAGTACATGCACAAACGCCATTAATCTCAGTGTCAAAATGTCAAAAGCCATTGTGCGAAGAACAAAGTTTTAAAGCGCCCTATTTCAGACTATGCCTTTTTTATCTGGAAGGACCAGGCCTGTATTGTTGGTCAGGGGCCTTAGCTGAGATTAAAACCCTGTAAATCAGCTTTTGTCTGAGCCACTGGAGGTGCCCACTGCTACCCGTCTTACCCTCTTCCTCTAGTTCTTCTAATACATAAAAACATGTATTTTCTTCCTTACATTCAAGTCTGCTGTAGCTGTGTGGTGATCAGATATATATTGAGTTTCTGTCTTGTCTGGAAGACACAACGTCAAGGCATAAATATTGCTAAAGAAATCCCCAAGACACAGGCCAAGGTGTGAAGTCTCACCACAAAATTGGGACCCCATCCATCACTGCACGCAGGCAAAGAATCACACCTGCATTCCTTATTTCACACGCACTGGGTTGTTGTTGGACTGAAAGAAGAGTTAAGAGATTACAGCTGTGTCTCTGTGATATACGCTTGAGCCATTATGGCACTTCATCACCTCTTTGACATTTTCTTCTTTTTTTGAGAGCGAGCGAGCTGGACAGAAAAAACAAAAAAAAACAGAAACAATAAAAAAAACACGCAGTGGGACTGGCAGCTACAGAGAGAGTTATTGGGTTCATCACTGACATTTCTTTGAGCTTTACCTGTTTGAAATATTAGAAGGCTGTCGCTGATGTGTGGTGTACTATCTGCAAGGCCCTCAAGGCCCTTTGAAAGACAGGTAATAGCTTGTTTCTTCTCCCTTTCATTTAGCACCACTGTCGTCACCCTGGTATTCTTTTCCACACAGATACGGACCATAAGTCCCCACATTCAGTTCGCCAACCAGACGCTACGTCAGCCATCTTCTGTGTGCAGACACGCTCAAGTGTTTGTCTATCTACATTTTCATATGGCTGGATGCACGCCGTTTTTATAAGTGCACTAGGGTTTGTGTCTGCGCACGGTTAATTATTAGAAAACCCATGGACAATTTTGTATTTGCATAGGAGTAAAAAGTGACATCAGGGCTTTTATTGCATTCACCAATACCACCTGAAGCTGATATGACAAAGTCAGATACTGCTATCACTGCAAAAGTGAATATTTGTAGTGCTGATAAGCTATTTGAAACAGAAATTAATGTCTGTATGCAAATGCAAAATTGTTATTCCAGTGCTTGACTAAAGATTACCAGAGAAATCAGTCAGCATATTCCAAGACATATTTTTACTTTACTGGTGCAAAGCAAGAATTGTAGAACATCCCAGTGCTCCACATCTACAAATAAACATAATTAACAGTTTTCTCTTTATTTATTTCCCTCCTCTTCTCTGCCAGCCTCACTCCTCTCTCTCTCTTCTTTGTACGCTCCCACCAATTCATCCCCCCTCCTCTGCCACTTTCTCCCCTTCTTTCCTTTCCCATCTTATCATTTCTTTTTTCCACTCACCTTTTATTTCATTACTTGTCACACCGACTATTCCTTCTTCACTCCAGTGTTTGATGTCCTGTATTGCCACATTGCAGAACTGCCTGTTAACACATGACACAATCATGGCTGTTCTGTCTTTATAGAGCCTGTGTGGGGGCCAGGGATCCGTACTGTGGCTGGGATCTGTTGCTGAAGAAATGCACCACTCTGGAGGAAAGTGTCAGAATGAGCCAGTGGGAGCAGAGTATCATCAAATGCCCAGTGAGTATCTCACCTTACTGCTCTGGCATCTTTTTTTCTCCCCACTTTTAAATTATAAAGTTGGCAGAAAATTCAGTTATCCTCACTTACTCTGCACCCATATCCACTCTACTTGACATATGGATGTGATACATTTTCCTCTGTACCCTCTTCTGAAAGTCTGCTCCGTGTAATCACAACTTAGGTGCAAAAGCTTCTAAGAGAAGCCATAACCCCACGACCTTGAAGAGAAGGATCCTAGGATTGAGGAACTTGACTTAAAAGGAGTGCTGTGTATTGAAGTGTTTCCTCAATCATTCAGTTCAGACTACTTGTTCATTAGCAAAGAATTTATTTTGATATCCACCAAAGTTGGGAGCAGTTTTAGTGGGTGGTTATCAGTTTCATCTACATTTCAACTCAGATTCTTTCCAGTGTTTCTCACAACACTCTCAAACCGGTCAGTTTTTTATTCAGAGGAACATTTGGCACTGAAGCTACCGTGGCATCTGCAACAGTTTGCTGCATCCTCATACATGGGCACAGAAAATCATGGATGCATATATGCATAAACAGATATGATTTCACTATTTCATTGTTGACTGCAGCTCAACCATATTATTCATCGTACACACTCAAAGTTAAATCAGCTCTACACGAAACTGTCTGTTTCTTATTCTTACTGCTTGTAGGTTAAAGCAATATTGAAACATTTTGGGAAATGTGAAGGTGGAGCCAGGATTGGCTCAGTCTGAAGATTCAAACTATCCAACTACCTGCTCTAAAGCTCAGTAATTAAAATGTACAGTATGTGTAGTGACTAGTCAAAAATGTAAATAATGTATTGACCTTGCCCCTATCCAAGAAAAAGTCCTGCAAATTTTCATAAAAATGCAACTTCTCCCTTTTCACACTGTAGCGGACAATTCACCATTTGTCATACCACTTTGCACTGTCTGTAACCATAGTAACGGCAGCTCTTCGGCATATAAAAGTGGATATGGTGATGATGCCAGGTTGCCTATTGTGAGTTGTGCAGTGTTTGGATGCATGGCAACATATAAATGAGCAAGCCATGGACCGGTTCATCCCAACAACTCTTACACCTCATTCTTTACACTAAGCTAATGTCCTGGAGTATGCTTTGTATTAAGTGCACAACTTTGAATGTTGCATCAATCTTTTCAAGGAAATACTTAACTTCCACAAGTGTCAAATATTTACTTTAACTGCAGGTTCTGATCAAAGAGTTTATCAATTTCGCCAGCAGCACTAATATATTTGTATGCTGACAGAGAGCGGTGGCTGCACATTGTAGGTTTTGAAGCCAGAGAAAATGTCTACATAAAATAATTCAATGTCAAGACATGAAAAAACAGAAAGAAAAGTCTGTTTTCACTGTTGCAGCTTCACTTCCAAAGGCACCAGCACCCCCTGCGACCCTCATTGGAGGATAAAGTGGTAAAAAATGAGTGAGTGAGAGAGTGGATTTCACAGAACAAACTTAATAATTTTTTTAATCCACAAACCAGCCTGGTTTTTTACACTTTTATAAGCAAATAAGAAAACATAATTAATTAAATAAATAAATAAATAAATAACCATATCATGTATTGTCTCATCTACAAATGATTGGAGAAATAAATGTGACACTCTTTTCTAGTTGGTTACTTTCTAGTTCATTCCAGTCACTGATGCAACATTATTCTGTCTTAGTGAAGCGTTGCCCATTTAGGCCAACAGCAGTGTTCGATTACCATTAAGAGCAGAGGGTAGATGTTATTTCTGGTGCTGCAAAAGGCAGCTGATGATCAGACTGTCTCTTCTCCTATTCTCCTGTGAAAATGGTCTTTGCATTTTTAAAGCGTCCTGATATATAGTGACGACATGGCTCATATCATGTGCAGCTGTATTGGTTTTTTTTCTTTTAGCTCGCATGATGAGGACATCATTTGCAATTCAGTTTCTGTAATATCTGAGCCTTCCTGTTTCGTTCTCTTTTGCCGTGAATATCTCCACTTTTATGTCCTCATATTTTGCTTGGGTAAATATGTCCATTCAAACCTTTCATTTGCCTTCCATATCTCTATTTTGCTTTTCTGGAATCTCATTATATCCTCTGATAATTTTCATATATCTTCCCCGTGTTAAAAGTGTATTTTTGCTCCTATAACTGCACAATTTTGATGGTGTAATACAGTTCTTTTTTTGCATCTATTTGAAGAAAATTGATCTGTTTCAAAATTGTTTGCATAGCAACACAACAGTGAGAGCATCTAATGTAACAAACAGTTTCAGGGAAAAGCTATTATGTGCAAATGTTTTTTCTGGCCCTTTTTGTTTTCAACAGGTCCGTAATGTGACAATCGATGGAGGCTTTGGTGCCTGGTCGGGTTGGTCCACCTGTAGTCATAGTGATGGCAGCAGTGCAGGGTCCTGTCTGTGTCGGACACGAGCCTGTGATAATCCCACCCCTCAGTGTGGTGGCCAACGGTGCCACGGGATCAGTGTGGAGGTAGCAAACTGCTCCAGGTAAAATATTTCAGTGATAAATGCACACATACAGTATTCAAATATTTATGCTTTTGTCTTTATCTGTGCATTTTTTTTGGCGAGAGAGATTTACACTGTGCGTCCTCACACTCTAGTCATTAGCGATTTAGTTACATATTTAGTGTCAGCTTTTTTAGGCGTAAGTGTTGATTGGGTGTTTTTCACTTCTTCTCACAGGGGATGACTTAACACAAGTCATCCCCTGAGATTAAGCTGCTCTGCATCTAACAGGGCATGTGAGTGTATATTGTTTACTTATTTACCAATGAATATGTTTTAACATCTTTTAGTATCATCTATCTATACCCTATTTGTGTATGAATGTTAAGATTGTCTGTATATATGATCAATAAATTATTAATAATTTAATACAAAATTTCATCTATACATCATTTGGCACTAATGATACTAAAGTGTATCAAAGTGTAGTTGTGTCCATCCTGTGTAAAGAATTCTTTCATGCCCTCATTCCCAAATATTAACAACAATTGGAGAAAGAATTGAATGTGGCTTAAATTAATACCATCTTAAAATCTTGTTCTTATGCTGTACACCATGTCTTTCTAGAAATGGAGCGTGGACCCCCTGGACAGTTTGGTCTCCCTGCAGCACAAGCTGTGGCATCGGCTTCCAGGTCCGTCAGCGCTCCTGCAGCAACCCAACCCCTCGCCACGGAGGACGAGTGTGTGTGGGCCAGAACCGTGAAGAAAGGTATGCAAACACACACCCACACACATGTACTGATTAAAAGAAATACATCCTGTACTTGCATGTTTAGGTTGCTGTGAAAACAAGGTAAAAAAAAAAAAGCTTCTTCTTTTTTTCACCCTACAATTACAACTTTGAATTTTTCTCCTCATTTCTGTTTAACTTTGTGACAGCCATTTAAGAAATGAGTGGGACTGGTCTGTGCTTGGGTAATTATCTGGCTTTCACACACAGACTGAATCTGTGTTTTGAAGCTTTGGTATAGAATAATAGTCTTTTTAAAGATATTTGTTTGGTTTCTTAGCAACCTTCCAGGCCTGAAATAATTTTTTCAAGGACAAAGTATGTGAAAGGAGGCAAAAAAGATATATTATGGAAAGATACAAGATAGCCCAGGTAGAATATGGTGAGCAGATCAGTAAGCTCAAAGTTCTAGTTTTATTCGTTTATCATTTAATTGTAGCGATTATATTACTGTATTTCACTTTCGTCTTTCACTTTCATCTTAATACAGTCTTCCCTTGTGATCACTGTGTTTGTGTTCCGCATTCTCATGTTTTCCATCCACCTCCTGCCATTATCAGTTACGTAGGTGGCAAAAAGTGCAAAAGAATACAGTTCAGATGGCAGAGGAAAGGAGGAAAAGTGTTGCCCATCAGTACCACAACAACAGGATGAGTAATTGGATATTGGCTTCAAGGATGAACCCTGTATTACATCCTTTCTCCCCCCTTTTCACTGCCTTTTTTTCATTTCCTCTCCCTCTCTTCCAACCTCCAATCTTCACTTTTTTTTCAAAAAAAAGGTCCTGCTTCACTAGGAGCTCTGAGGAAAGTATATGGCGTTGCCAGTTCAGCCCAGTTACTCAAACCACGCAAAAATATTAATGAATTAATGAAAATAAAATAAAATATCATGGGAGGCCAGAAGCTGTTTTTCCCCACCCCTTCTTTTTTCTCTCTTTGAGCTTTAATCTCCTTTGTTTCATCTCCCCTTCCTGGTCTCTATGCTCTGTTCAGCTATTTAAAACACCTAACGTCTGTTAGGGGACGAGCTCTAAGGATCTTTCTGGAGGACGCATGAGAGTGGGAATGAGTGTGCGCGCATGTGTGTATGTGTGAGATGGATAAAAGACCGGCAGATGAACAATGAACAATAGTCTGTTTAAAAAGTATGTTAACAGATGAAGTATGCTGTGTCAGTGTGCCTCGGTCTGAAGTATGATGAAGGTGGGAGAAAATGTTTGTTCAATATTAGAATATCCAGATGTTGGGGGGGGGGGGGGGGATCCGGGGGGGGGGGGGGGGGGGGGGGGTTGGAATGGGGACACTTCTCATCGGATGTTTAACCTGTGTAACTGTGTCCAAAGAATCTCTCTATATCTGGTGTAATAATTACTCGTGTGTGTAACTGGTAAAATCTGTACATGCTTTAATCTTCATGGCATGAAAAGTACTGGCTCTCTGATAGCATTTACACATCTAATAATTCTATTAATGCCATGAAAGGCTTTTATTTTATGGGGCACAGACTTCCTTTCCGACGTCTGCATTAAGTCTCACTGTATACCAGGTTTTTTTCCTCGTTGCCTCAAGTGCCCTATTTGGATTAATACACAGGCCTCATGCTCCAACGTGCATGCAAATGTTGTGAGCTCATATGATCACAGACACACATATTCACAAGGACCAGAACAGCTTTCTTTTGGTCCTCTCACCTCTCATCCACTTCCCTTTTTGCCAAAAGTTTCCATACATTTGTCCTTGATTGTTCGTAACAGGTTGGGCTTTTAAAGATTAAGCAAGTGTTCTGAAACTGACTGTGCACAGCAGTTCTATGGGCTTAAATCTGGCTGGTTAATGCTTGCATTTATGAACCGTCTGTTGGTATTTCTCTCAGCACTCTGACATGGTCCACACTGCTTACTCAGCCTGTTGTGAGTAATTAGCTGTGTTTTAGTCTGATCAGCTCTCCGTGGTTTCACTGAGAGGGAAAAAAGGATAAGATAAGATGGAGCGAAGCTACTAACTTCTCTGAGATGATTAAAGAATCTAATTCTGCTTCATAATGGTCACATTTTTTTTTTTTGATGTTGTGGTGCATCTGGGGTATTTTGTGTCTGCACACAACCCAGCAGGCATATGGAGTGTTTGCACATTTTTCACTTTCTCAGAAGCATCAGCTACCACTCCTTCTCACTTCTCCCCACACTATCATACCACTGCAAGCATGTGGATTAGTAAAAGTGAAAAAGAGCACACTGTTGTAAGGATCGTTTTATAACCAGTGTATACAGAACAAATCTTTTGATTTACCACGAACAATAGCATAGTATTAAGGAACAGTATAATGGAAATATTGAGCCTCAGCCTGTGGAGGAAGAGTTTTAAGTTGCTATTTCAACTCAATAAGACAGTTTTCCTCAAAAGGCAGCAATGTGCCAAAACACAACAAAATAGCAATAAAAGCAGCTTTATAGTATGCATAAAAGTTATAAGATAAATTATGTGGCACTAATAAGGCTGGCAATCGTTTATCGTTATTTTATAACGAAGACTAAGTAATTAAGTATTTTAGACATGGCAATAATACTGTCCTGTAAAACTGTGTAATTAGAGATGATACATATATCTTCGGGGCTTTTTTAATGGCCATTGTCAATAAATTATGCAAAAATGCATATGCATGTTCATTACAAAGAGGTGGACTTTTAGTAGATGTAGTTTTATGCAACATTGACCATTACACCAGGCACTCACATATTTCCCAGACACCTAGGTCTGGTGACACGATGTTCAGCCTCACATTTCCCAGCACTCCACAGCCACATCAGTGAGTAAGGCTTGTAAAAGTTTGTTTTAAAGGACATTTACACGGCCCCGTCTTGTGGTACAGACTCTTTGTTGCTATTTTGGTTCAGTGGCAAAGTTCTATGAGAGTGCTGATGTCTTCAGTGCCTCTCACTGTTGCTGTGTCATATGAAGGAACTGTTCCATTTTCCACAGTCCAAGTCAAAAGACACTGTCATCCATGTTTACCAGTGTAAGGGAAGCTCGATTGTAAAAAAAAGAGATATAGCTGCATTATCTTTTTCATGAACAATCAAATTATATTCATTATTCAGTATGCCAATATGTTTCTCATAAAAAAAAAACAAATACAAACAGCAGACAGGCAAAGTTAGGTATTTTCTGGAGAGCACAGTGGCAGTGGCATTTCACAGAAGATACTTTACTGATGAGAAACCCAAAGAAATCTAGGAGGAGAGTTAATATTGGATTTGCAGACATTGCTTGTGTGGCTTGAAACACCACATCAAATTGAATCTATTGCGTGTCTGTATATTAACGGTTTCATGTTCCCCCACAACTGTGGATGCTAATTAAAATTCTTAACAGTTGGTTTTGTTTAAAAGTCATTGCAGTTTTGGAGAAGTATAATACAACATTGGTTATTTTGCACTGGCTTGTATCATTGATCCCTGTTCGGTACCCTGATGGTCTGTTGTTGCACTGTGCAACTATTGTGATGTGACTTTTTCCCATGAGAAATAAGTGATTTATTTTTAATCATGGTATCAAGTCCAGAAAATTCAAATATAGTGTTTCTGGTTCTGAAAGCTATGCACTGTACCATGAAGAAATCTAACTTCTCTAAGTAGGAAGACGCTGTTGGAGCATTGCTCAAACAATTGATTGGCTTTTTTTTCTTACATGAAAACCGCTTAACCACAAATAAACATTTTAATTCAGAACTATAGTATTAATCCTCTATGGTTCTAAAGGTCATTGTAGTGGTCAGAGCATTTTTGTTGAATAAACCTACTTATCTACTAAGAGACAACACCGAGTTCCTTGCTCATGTCCTGCTTTTGTTACTTTTCCTTTCCAGGTACTGTAATGAACACTTGCCCTGCCCACCCCATGTCTACTGGTCGGCTTGGTCGGCATGGGAACGCTGCACTGTGCCTTGTGGCGGAGGCATCCAGTCGCGACGCAGAACCTGTGAGAACGGCAACGACTGTCCAGGGTGTGGTCAGGTATGTCACACTAAACAATAGCCCTCACATGCATAATCCATCTCTCCATCTTTCTCTCCATATTTTCATTGTCTAGGATCTCAGGCGAAGTCATTTGATGCAACAAACTACTAGTCGTGATGAAACTGGGACATTTAACGTGACTATGTCCTCAGGCTATATGTAAACAGTTTCAGCAGTCGTCAGCTTTATTACCAAGACCTATTTAATGCCATGCACACAAACGGTAATCACCCCACATATGAATGGGCTTATTTTGTGCCACAAAGCTTTCACTGAAGCATGATGCAAGAAGATGCTGAAACACAAGCCCTTACCTAGTCATGATGTGATGCTTGTGTTATTTTTGGTGCTGTTCTCACACACGCACACACACGCACACGCACACACACCCTCATGCTCTCTCTTAAACACTCCAACCAATAAAATTTAAAAGAGAATGACAGCAGTAGTTTCTTGTGTCCCTATTGGTAAAAGAATAAAGAATATAGGACAGGGAATTGTGGATGAATGTGAATCCTTCAAGTGTGTTTCTTCTGAGTTTATGCATTTTCTTCACCATGATATAGAATTTGAGTCTTGGATGATTTACTGTAAAGACAAAGTTGTTCTGGTCATAAAACTTCACCTTTTCTAAACTTGCTGGATTAGATTTTGGTTAAGGTTATGGATATATATTTATAGATTTGGCTAAGATTAAGATTACAGCCATATCTTAAATTATGTGGAATGAATAGACATTGATTTCAAATCACATTTATAAAAGCAGATTGTCATCAGGTTGTTGGGTGATTCGTTGTAAAGCAAAATATTAAAATGCAAGCTGCATGAAACATCCCACACAAGGCCTTGCAACCTCAAGAGCATTTAGAGTGTAGTGTTGGATAATCGTCCATGACATGAATAGCTGCAGAACACCCAAATGAAAAGACTGACCTCCCATTAAGAAGCAATATAACAGTCACACCCTCCCCTCTCCTCTCTCTTACAAAGTAACTATTACATATTCTTTAGACGACAGCTGTCTTATTTCTGTCACTTCACTGCAACCATTATTGTCACTGTGGCACCCTGGGAATGCAGCACCATTCCTGGAGGAACCCTGTTCACAAAAGGAAACCAATGGCGAGTGTGAGGTAATCTGTTGTTTACGAAACGCAAAGCGTGACTTTGAATGTCAGTAGCTGCGGATATTTGTTTTATTTGTCCCCAGTTTGGAGACAAACAAGCGCCAAATGAGCTGGGAATGTTCGAGATAGTTTTTATTGGTGTCAGCAGAAGGGACAGTCTATTAGTGGTTGCAGACAAGGAGGTGACATGCTAGAGAGAGCTGAGTCAGGTCAGAGTTAAAGGTCGGAAGATCAGTTTGTGTAAACTCATTGCTGTCGCTGCTCCTTTCACCCACTTGCTCCTTATTATTTTTGACACTCCTCAGTGTTGGACTTTAACTTTTTGTCCCCTCTTGTTTGTTTTGTTTCCTCACCTGCTTCTTGTCTTCTTAAACTGTGACAAGGACTTAATTGGGACCATTTCAGCCACTGGAGCTGTAATTAAATGCAGACACTTCCTGGGAAGACTTTTCTCTTTGACAGCTTGAGTAACCTGTAATATAATTGCATATTTACTCAAGTAAAATACACATTTACTGCCATATATTTCACTCTGATAGGTGTTAAATTGCACAGCTATTAATGAAGAATGAACAATTACCTCAATGCACTTAAAGCCCCACAGCTTAAGCGCACAATGTGGCACAGTACAAATTTCAAATAACAGACAATATTTTCAAAGAAGATTGTCACAAATTAGTGTTTCACACTTTAAGCTCAAAGATGATAAGAAGTGTTCTTTTAATTTTATTGAAGACCCTCCACCCCCTCCAAAAAAGGCAAAAGTGTGATGGAGTTTGTTTTTTATGTGCCATCTGTCTGTGTTCTCTTTCCCTGGACAGATTCGTGTTTAATTATACAGAAAGCAACCACACACACTCAGAAAGAGAGAGAGAGAGAGAGCTTTTTGTCATTACAGCTACTTTTTTTGCTCAGACACCCTGCTGGTGCCTGAGACGAACACTGTGTTTGTCTTTGATATTTGTGTGTATGTACGTGCACGTTCATGTTCACCTGTCAGGAGCGGTGCTGCAGCCACCCGTGGTCAGCTCCAGGCATGTACGAGACATAAATCGACGGTGATGAGCTAACATCTGCTTCGTGTTTCACAAAGCTCACAGACAGGGAATTCACAAGAATATGGACTTTGAGTTGGTGCTGCAACCTTTTCTGCATGATTTACAGTAGTCAGTTAGCTCAAACCACCAAATTTTTGTGAAAAGCATTCACTTTATAAGTACATTTGTTCTTCCAGGTTTTGTGTTTCCAGCTGCTCTAACACTTGAGATTACCCATTTTCAACACCATAAAAATGTATTTTATGTGTTTTTGTGTGTGTATGTATTCATGGATGGCCTTGTGGGCCAGATTAAATTGTCTTTCTGGTCAAATAAGACCCCAGGGCAGTAGCTTCCACTGTACCCCCTCCATAGGGAGCTCAGTGCAGAGTCAGGTACATAATAGCTGAAGTGAAGCTCATAGGGATACAGGTCAAGGGCACTTTAATTCAAACACTATTGTTTCTCCTCACTAAGCAACTCTGCTACCCTGAAAACAAAGTGTGGCTACATGCATGATTAGAAGAACTGACTCTCAAGGTACTTTATTTGCATCAAACCTGCATAATGTTTCCCTCTGTGTCATGGCCTCAAGCCTCAACAGTCTTATCATCTGGAAAGTGTGTAGTCCTGAGGTGCTTGGTGCCTCATTCTGCTCATATAAAAGGCCACATGGCTGCAACTTCATCACATTTGGACCCTTGTCCATGCAGTGCTTCTCAGTCTCTCTCCTTTCATTATAACTGCACGTTTGATAGATAGTGACCAAATCTGGGCTGGAAATAAATAAATGGGGCTCTGGTGGCCCAGTAGTGATGTACAGCACTGTATTATAAACGCAATCCTTTACGCTGCTCTTCCCCTATGTGATTACATACGGTGAAAACCATTCACATATGTGAAGCCTTTATTTTAATTCCCCCCAAAATTAATAAAAAATAGTTAGAGAATGACATATATAATAAAATCTAACATTTAAATATATGCATATATGTATGTATGTATGTATCTGTCTGTCTGTCTGTCTGTCTGTCTCTTTTGTACTTGTTTCCCTGCCAGACATTGTACTTTTACAAAATTAATAAACATTTTTATTGAGCCTAGCACCTTTTCTGAGTCACTACTATTTATTGAAAGTTGGTTGGTATAAATATATATATATATATAAACCTTATTTAAACTAAATCTAAATTCAGTCTAAACTAAATCTAGCCAAAAATAAAAGATCTTCAGCTCCACTGAATATTGCACTTTGATGCTAGTTTTAATTCCTTTTATTATATGAAAGAACACCTTCTTCAGAGTCTTCAATAAGATATCATTCACTGTGATATTTCTTGCTTTATACAGTAAAGAACATCAAATATCCCTCACATGCAGGCATCAAAAAAGGGATCATTCTTTTCAGCTGAATGGCACAACTTGACTCTGTCTCTCCTAGTGAAATAAGAGTCAAATATAGGCCATGCAGAGCTTCTTCATGATATTGAGAACTGCTCCTCCTGCGCGGAGTTCAGATGTGCATACGAAACTTAAGCAGCCAGTTTTGGTGCTGGCCGACTGGTGTATGGACAGACTTGTGTATTTTTGGATTATTCTATCTAAGTTATTGTGTGTGTGTGTGTGTGTGTGTGTTTCAGTCACTTTGTGGGGACTTTTCTTCCTTATGGGGACAAAAGTCAAGTCATCACATAATTACTACATTTTAAAGTAAAGGTATGTTTTAACGTTAGGCTGAGGTTAGGGTTAGGTTAATGTTAGGGTCAGGGTTAGGGCACTAATAATGGTTATTTAACCTTTAACCTTCAACCTTAATTATGGTTAAGGTTAGAGTAAGTCTCCAGGAAAAGAAAGTAAGTCAGTGTGTGTGTCTTTGTGTGTGAGAAAGAAAGAAAGAAAGAAAGAAAGAAAGAAAGAAAGGGAAAGAAAGAAAGAACTGATGTGTAGACAGGAAACCTGTTCTTCTGACTAAAAGCAGTCTCTATTATGAAGTCTGTTGGGCAGACAGCGAAGGAGGAGTCAGTGTTTGACTAAGTGTGTTTTGGTCGGTGCTGCTAATTGAATTGATGTGTCATAGAGACTTCAGGAACATTAGGCCTCCATTTCCATAGACTCAACCACAGAAGATAAAGCTGTCAGGACTGGAGCTGATTACTTACTCACATCTTTTTGCAGCAGTCTGTACACTAACACATATATGGATACTTTTATTTCCCTCTTACTTCTCCCCTGTGTTAACACACACACAAATGTACGGTATCCCCCCTACATTTCACATTCATGCATCCTGAGGCTCTACTCCTATAGTATACTATACCTCAACAAACTGACACTATGCTGTCTCTCTTGCTCTCTCTCTCTCTCTTCCTTTTTTCTCTTCTTTATTCCTTCTCAGCTTGTATTGCCTCAGCGTATAACTCCTAAAAAGCAGGGAGCGAATGAGATAGGAACAGCTTGAATCCAAAATTCAGTCATGTATAAACTTACAACATGCATAAACGTACAAGTTTGCACAC
Source organism: Brachirus orientalis (assembly GCA_016785285.1). NCBI lineage: Eukaryota > Metazoa > Chordata > Actinopteri > Pleuronectiformes > Soleidae > Brachirus > Brachirus orientalis. Next base: position 3,168,169 of record JAFBJR010000258.1, on the reverse strand, counting down.
ACATTAACATGTTACCCACAAAATCAGCGCCACAGTAACCAGCTTAAGGCTTTTTTTTTTTTACTCCTGTTGACACATTTACACAAGCATTTGCAAAAACACACAGCTGACCACTACATCTACACCGACCAACCAGACAGCTTGTATCTGCGAGGCAGAAAGGATGCTATCAAACGTCTTCCTACCCGTTTCTGCAGAGCTGCAGCCAGAAACATATTATTGTTGCCAGACTCTGAGCAGCTGCCTGTTAAAGGTGTTGCACAGCATAAAATGGCTACTTTCCATTTGTCCATAATATATACCACTGCTCTAGCCTGAAGGGGGAGGCATGGATATGAGTCCAAATCAGCAAACTAATTGAATCCAATTTTGTGTTCCACATGCCACTTGTCACATGTGACTGCTTTTTGCTATGTTTTCACTTTTTGCTTAATTTCTCTGAAATCGTGAGCATGGCTGAATGAAGAGTGCTGGGAATATTTCAGTGTATTTTGTTGTTGTTTACATTTTCTTGTGAGGTTTTAGTAGCTCACCATATCAACTGAAAAGAGTTAAAGTCAACATGTAAATAGACAATTTTTTTGTGCAAACACTACAGAATAGACAATTTTTTTTTTGCTTGAAAGTTTCAACAGAGAATCGAGTTTTAATACATGGCTTGTTCTTTTTGTGCACACAGACAGATATATGCCTAAGATGACCTATTTGCTGCTCTGGCTCATTGAATGTCATTTCATGTGGGAGTTTTTGTATGCTGGGTTAATGGGTTTTAAAGGGGACAAGATGGACTGGTGTTTATTTCACATCCTTGGCACTATTTTTAATGCATTATTCAAAACATGTTTGAAAAAATGGGCACTGTTAAAGCAAGAGGGAGCACTTCTGTTTCTGTTGTAGTGCCAGACCTTGAATCCACATTATGTTGGTGCCATAATAAGGCTCATTTAATTGCCGTTAGCAACAATACATTGTTCACCATTTTTCAGCATTGTTACCAGATATAATAGTTGACCTTTTTTCTCGTTATGGACTCATTGGTGCTGCAGACAACATCTATTAGGATAATTTTTGGTAGCCCTTGTTAAAGTTAGAATACTAAAGGACCTGTGGGATGAAACAGCTGATCAGTGTGACATAGTTTGGTAACCATCTTCGATTTACTTTTTTAAAACCTGTCTGTCAGTCATTTAATTGAATCTATAAAATTTGAATGATTAATTGTCAAGACTCTACCCCCCAACTGTATTTTTAACTATTGAATTAAGTGCAGCCTGTATAAATTATGAAAAAAAAAATAATAATTTAAAATGTCTCTACTATTTTGTAATTCCTTTCGCTGCACCTCTTATGAGTCCTTGAAATTCAGCACTCACCACCTTATATTACATGTTGTAACTATGAGAAGAAGGCATTTATTTCACTAATGCTGACCACCTTGCCACATATACTTAAGCTGTAGTTGATGTGGATGCCTTTGGAGATCTTGACTGAGGTTTAGCTTAAAACACAGTAATTATCTCCTTAACCCTCGTCATCGACACTAATCCTCAGGGAACCGCAGGGAAAAATGCTTACTAGACAAGCCTCATTAAATATTTATTGTGTTTGGCCACAATCAACAACTCAAAACAACAAACACCCACATATCATTTGCCTTTTCCCCCCCAATTCATGTCATGAATTTTTTTCTCTGACATTATCTGTCACACTAAGGTGGACTTTTTCTCTTCTTCCTTTTTACTGGTTGGTAATCATAAATTGGTAGATGGACTGTGATGTGTGGTTATGTTAAATATTAATGCTTAAGATGATTACAGATCTAGATGGAGAGAGGCAGGAAGTGCAGTGGTGGTGACACCTTCATTCATCATGGAGCTCTAACAGAATCTAAATCCTCCCTGTTTTTTTAACCCCAGTACCCTGGGGAAAAGAGACAGGAAGAGCATGGGACAGGAGGAGGTATATAGAATGGAAGGTGTATAGGGATCGACAGAGAGAGATGAAGCGGTGATACACAGAGAAAAGGGAAACAAGAAAATGGAGAAAGAGCGCTGACACAAAGCAAGTTATGAACATTGTTCAAAAAAGAGAAATGTAAAAGTTAAGATAAATAGATGAATGGGAAGCGAGACCAAGAGAGACCTGCATACTGTTTGATGTATAGTGCTCTCCTCAGCTGACCTGTCAGCCTGTCCCGTGTGACAGGCTGACGGATGTGCAGAAAAGAACTCTTATCTTATTTTGTCAAGGTCTGGCAGTCACTCAAGGCCTATTCAGCATAAATAAACTAGTGGTGAGGAAAATGGCAGTCATCTCGCCCTCTTTTCTCTGGTGTCATTTTCTCCAGACATATCACTACCTCCACTTCCTTATTTATTTATCTCGACATATTTATCTCTGGACCACCTATTAACCACCTTTTATCTTCTTGAACAATCATATCATCAAACAGAGCACCACAAAGGATGCATTATGTTTTTTGCCCAGTAGTTCAGAGTGGTGACAGGAAGTGGAGGGAAAATGAACAGTATATCCTGAATGAGAATCAGAAATCGTATTGTTAGTGCTTCTGTGATGCATTTTTCATCTATATCCAGATGCAGATGAAGAAAAAGGGCTGCCATTACTGAATTCTTTTCCCTTTCTCTCCACTACATCTCTCTTAAAAAGGTCCACAATGTCACCCTCTCTTTCCTCCTCCATCCTCTTCCCTTGATAATAAAAATAAACTTGACCAATGACCTTTTCTACCAAGACTGATTACATCTCATGCCATGTTCAGCAAGTGGCCTAAAAGAAGATGGTGTGTTTTGGCAGAATGGCAGGTTTTACTGGAGACAGGGAGACAGGACCTGGTTGGATTTTCCATAGTTTTTGGAGGGGAAACATGCACTGGACCTATCACCATACATAAAAGCAGCCAGAACTGAAATAAAGAGGGTTTCAAGGATGAGCGGTTGAAAGGATGAGAGCTTTAAAAGGGCTTTTTATTTCCTCGTAAAATATGCTGTTCCATTTCATATTTGTCACAGCTGAGAATTTCAAAAGCCATTGTCCTGTCCATTATTATTCTAGGGAAATACACCAGAAATGTCTGTCTTAGCTTGTCATGCTTAATTATCAATTTAATGATTTGTGATTATCTCTTCCTCTGCTAATTTATAAATCCACACAAATTTTGCTTGCTTGCAATGAAACAGAAATAAGCTCTAGAATAATATAGTGAAAGTAGTGAAATGTTTCCGTCTCTCTCTGCTTGCAGGAATACCAATCATGCAACACCCTGCCCTGTCCAGACCTGAAGAAGACCACACCTTGGACTCCATGGACACCCGTTAACATTTCTGACAATGGTGGTCACTACGAGCAGCGTTTCCGCTACACATGCAAGGCTCGCATCCCAGACCCCAGCCTCCTCGAAGTGGGCAGACAGAGGATCGAGATGCGTTACTGCTCCAGTGATGGATCCACCGGCTGCTCCACTGACGGTGAGTGAGTGGAAGAGACAGATGGTCTCTTTCTAGCTATCTCATCCTCTGGTTGTTTCTGTTATCTCACTCCAACTGGCTCTCTGCGTCTCTGCAGGCTAGTTCTTTCTGCATGTCTGTTGTTCATTACATTTTCTTTCTTCTTCTTCTTCTTCTTCTTTCTTTTTAAAACTTTTCTCCTTGCTGTGCTGCAAACACTACAGAAGCATTATCCTAGCCAGCTCTCATGTCGATGGTCTCTTCCCACTTGATGTAATCAACAGATGAAAGCTTCAGACGTGTCAACAAACAAGCAGATCAGCTATTGACAACTAATTCTTTAGTCAATTAACTCCTCCATGCCTCCTTTCTCACTCATACACACACCCACATATGTGTGCACAAACTTCAGTTATACTCACACACAATAGTACAGCACAAACTCTTAAGTCATCATCCCAGCTTCTTTTGCCTGAGTTGATGGACCACATATTCTTGGTCAGCCACACCCCTAGGGGATTAAACTGTGTAAATGTCTGTACAAACAAGTCGCCAATTGAGAGACTGTTTATGTTTTCAAATGGATCCGTTTAAGAGGGGAGACAGACTAGGTGGCACCGCACCACAGCCAACCAGATTTGAAAGCATCAGTTAGATTTTCTGTATAGTAGGCCCTTTGCCTCAGAAAGAAAAGGATTTTTTATGTACATCTTTAAAGATAAGCTGCATCGAGCTCCCATCATTTTAAGCTCATGGCTCTGGGTGGCGTGTTGCTACCACATGGTGCAGTAATCACAGAGGTTAGCCTTAGTGCACACTAACAGTGGGGTTTTTTTTCTCCTCTGATCTCTCTATTTTTTCTTAATCATTATTATTTATCTCTGTCTTTTCCTTCATTGCTGTCATTGGAAGACGTTGTTCTCTTTATACTTTGAAACTAATGCTGCAGTGTTCCTGGTGGGTTTTTTAAAAAAATTAGGTGCGGCAGGCACAGAGAAAACCTGCCCATGGACACAAAGCCATAAGAGAGTGACGTTTGTACATCCTCATTAGCAAAGAAAGACTTGAGCATTACTGGGTGTTTGAAATATCTCATTAGTGAGAGGAAGTAGCAGACACAATGTGTTTTCACCACACACCTGAAATTGGATTAGTTTTGGTGTGAAATACATTTGACTTCATGTTTGTTTGTGCTACAGAATCTATGCAGCCTGTAGCCCACAGCAGGCAGATGGTGATGTGTGAGTAATACAGGCTTCAAATCCATTCAACAAACAGCATGCAAACATGGGTGTTGTTTCCTTATATTTGCTTTTGGGGAAAATGAGAAACACTGTTAAAGAAGCTCACTGAGGTGCAAATTGTGCACTCGCACTGCTACAGCTTAAATTTAGAATATTTTCGATTTAAAATTTGCCTTTTAATAGAGACAGACTTCCTTATGCACTCAGTACCAAAGCATTGATGTCATGATGCTATTACACTTTATATTCCACTTATATTGGCATTTTAACCAACATCACTGCAGGCAATGGTTTACATTCCCTCAAAGCATAGCCTTGTAACGAAATTAATTTATGGTCATATCAAAAGTGTATTTTTCATCTTTTTTTAATGAATGTTCAAAGAAGAAAACTGTTTTTTTCAGTGTCATCACTCATTGATTGTTTCTTTATATATAAAGAATGCCATTTTATTCCAACTGTGGTGTTACATTTGAATAAAAGCAAGACCTATTAAGGTGTTCAAGGCTATTCTCCCCTTGTCCCAGGTTGAGTGTTCATCTCCAGACCTCACTATGCTTTACATCTTTATGTCGTTTATGTCATAACAGTAGAAAAAGGAGGAAAACTGACTCCAGTGATCTTCTTGTTGGGTTTGATCATTGTGAATTAGAGAGGTGGACCAGACTCATCTCAGCAATTTCTAAGCTATCGTCCTGATATATTGTGCCCATATATGTATCAGTTCTCATTTAGTTTTTTCCTTGACCTAGTTTTCCATATTAATCAGATACTGTGTCATTTATAGTGTGTGACACTTGTGTCTTTTTTGTCTACATTGATGCTGCTCTCTTGGCTTGGTCATTTTAACTGTACACAGCTTTGCTTATAAGCAGAAACTGTCAGGTGTTAGGCTGTGTTCTGCCTGCCTGCTGAGGACAGTGAAAACTTTATGGATTTTCTTTTTGTTGATCTTTTTCATCCTTTTCTCTTTTTTGCATGGTCCACTGACCCACCAGTGTAGCAACATTCTCTCAGTGATGGACACTCTACTATGACAGATGAGTCTGTTGTCAATGTGTTAGTCAGAGCGAGGTAGAGAGAGAGAGAGAGAGAGAGCGAATGAGTGACAGTGGGGCAAGGATCAGTGCACTTAGTTTTGCAGTGAAGCAATGACGAAAAACACTTCTTTAGAGATCTTTAAGGGATCCTTTGTGGCTGAAACTAACTCTTTTGCAACCTAAGTTGATTAAATATGCAGAGCACTGCCACACAAAGCTCCTTTTCAAAGGGATTTTGCTTATTTTCTCTTTCCTTCCTTCTGTTCTTTACAGTATCCTTAAACTTTCTCCTTGTTTGGCCTGATTCAGTGTCTAATTTCTATTCATTCCATAAAATCTGCTATTTGTAATGTAATGTAGTTTCAATGTCAAATGTTTCATTCATCTGTGCATGAAAGCAAAAACTAGGGATGCACAATACTATCGGCACAATATTAGTATGGCAGATATTGGTTTTTAATATCTATTATCAGATACTAATGACTACAACACTAGGGTTAATAAGCTTCTACCTCCTTAACTTTTATGCTGGTGCCCTCAACAGCTATTTTTTACATTTATTTTGCTCAATGAAGAAAATGTATGTCTGCTGTGACATGAGTAGGAAAAAATATTAGGGACATTTCATTAAAGAAGAGACTAAATGCCTCTGCAGTTGGTTGCAGGGAAAAACACACATATATATATGCCGATATATATATATATATATATATATATCGGCATATCGCGTATCCGCAAAATGTCCAATACTATGCATCCCTATACTGCCTTGTAAACTAAAGGTAATGATATTCCTATTACCGGTATTAAGACTTCAATTACATGATTTGTAATTGATATAAAAGAGTAAATAATCATAATGACGATAATACGAGGAGTACAATAGGAATATAAATAGATAACAACTGCATGATATAAATAATAATAACAATTCTAATTATAAACAGAATAATAATCATTTTATTTGATTCGTCAGTAAAGAACCATTAAAGTGGAGATCGAGGCACTGACTCCCTGGAGTAAATATTGTCTTTTTTGTTTGTTTGTTTGTTTTCTCATATAAAACCAATGCATGAACTGTAAACGATTCTTTTACTGTCTCAACGTCCCACTGATGTCGCTTTCCCGCTACTCAATAAAAAGCCACTCCTGCTCTGATGTCTTAGATCTTCCTCGCCTCTTCCAACTCAGACAGAATGTCACCATGTTTGTGAGGTATCAGATATAGCTGACATTTGATGTGGATTGCATTCAGAGGTTCGGCGCATGAAAAACACCTAGAAGTCTAATCTGCAATGCAAAGAATTAATCTCCACCTGTAGCAAGATTAAAAAGATATTTGATATGCTACTAACGTTCCAGAGCTCTTCCCCAGATTCCCTCTTCCTTTGTGTTTCAGTGTCTCTCATATTAAGATCGCTATCTGTCTTTATTATGGAAGATAAATTATAAGCGTATGGTTTAGCCAAGCATTTACAATGAGCTTTAATACTGTATAACATACTGTCTTGTTTCATTTCAGTGATCATGGCTTAATGATTGTGATGAGTTAATTTCTTAAGATCTGTACTGATTTAAAATCCCCTCTTGTCATGGACAGCCAGTGATTAGTCTTGTTGCTGCCATAGCCATTTTTCCTTTTTATCATAATTCACACATCTGAATGAAAAACCAGACATTTGATCATTTACATAATTGCCTGTACAGTCATGTATTTTTAAATATCCATCAACCAAAAGACAATTTGTAAAACATGGTCTTTCCTTTTCCAAACCATTGCTTTTACTCAGCACTATTGTATGTCTTCATATAATATTTATGCATTAACTCAAAATGAATATTACAAGGTGGTTTACACAAGAAAATTGATGTTTGCATATTCTTCATCACTCTCACTGCACCTTTACATTTTGCCTGTCTCTCTGGTTGTAGATTAGTTATTCAATATTTAGCCAAGGTTAGCTCAATGAAATGGTGGTTGAGTTGGTCATTTATGATGAAGCAACATTCCTATTAGGGGCTTTAAATATGCACTCAGTGGAGACATGCTGAATGTCATCTTTGTAGTTTCACTGCAGAAGACATGAAAATTAACGATCATCATTTTATAATAATAGTAATAATGGTAATATATACTGTACGTAGCACTCTCAGGATGAAACGTAATGTAAAAATACCCAACTTCCTTAAGACTCAAACATAGCCACAAAACCACTGCATGAATTAAGTGCATTTTATTTACAATGATTTACAAAAATAGGACCAAATGTCTTCAGGATGGGCAAGGGCCAAAATGAAAAACAAACCAGTGTAACTAGAAAATAAGCACACCTTACCTGGCAATTTTCAAAAGTAAAATACAGCAAATGATCTCCCTGATTAAACATAAACGGGAGAAAATGAAGTCAAAGTAACTGGCTGCCCATCCCTACAAAGTCCAAAGAAATAACAAAGATTAAGACAGTGGCTGGTTGGGTCAAGCAGAAATAGAGGGATTGTCTCCTCGCATCGAGTGCTTCATCATGCCAGCCTAAAAGGCAGATCTAATCATGGCGGCAGCCCAATCAGCATGAGCACAGTGGCAGCGGCCCAATGGAGTCTTCCTGTTAACACATACCTATTTGCATACACACACTCACATACCTGATGCACAGCACAGCACTCAATCCAAAAGAGAAGAAAAAACAAACCCACAAAGAGTATGTAACAGTATCAAGTATCACTTTTACCACAGCCCCATCCACACCTTTTTAGTTTAGGAATAAAACCACAGCTTGACAAGTCTACTTTATGTACTTAGAGTTGTGTAATGGCGCGCATATGCAGTATAAGGCATCTATCCACCTCTGTGCACAGGGAATATGCTATATATCTACACAAAATAAGCTATAGATGCAACAAACGTCTGGTTCAGTAATCCACCTTCTCCACAGATCACACTGCTATGAAGCGAACAAGCGAGTACAATGGGACTGTAATTACACTGATAACAAAGATGAGTTGGAAGGAAAATCATCTGCAGAAAAAGACGATGAATTGAATATAATAATAGTTACAGTGGTGGCACAGGAGAACTGCATTTCTCTGCAAGTTTCAGTAGATCCTAAAAACTGTAGTACTGCAATATAAAAATACTCCGTTTCATATAATAAAATAAAAAAATATTACAGATGATTATAATATTATGATGTTATTTTAATGTAATTCAGACAATTCAGTCCCCTGTGACCAGTCGTGAGGGGAAAGGTGGTTGAGTTGGAATTAGTTTTACACACACTGCTGCCACTACAGCTGCAGCAGTGCAATCTATATTATCGCATCATAAATTATTCTGCATATAAAATCTTAACTTTTGAATAAAACAGCATCTAAATCTGCCCAATAAATACAGTAAAGTAAGAAGTACAGAAATCTCTATGTTCCTGTTGTCAATGTGAAGCAGAAAGATCACTACAGATTATTGCAGTAAAATTACATTTGATGCATTCTTAATTACTTAACTAATATTCCACCCAGTATCATAATTTAAGATTATCCAAAATATATTGAGAATTGTCAGGCAGCATTTGGGGTTTGCAGGTGAGATCAGTCAGTATAACTATCCTTCCCAGAAACCACTACACTGCTACTAAGCTCTGATTGGGGAATTTAGTTTGGACCAAATATAAATAAACCTGCTCCACTCTGCATATACAATATAAGGTGTTTGCCCTTCTGTTAGGCTTCAGACTTGTTGTCTGTCTATCAGCCAACAACAAAAATATACTATTATTTTGCCCCCATTTTCTTGCTATAGGCCAACTTGCTGCACCAGTAGACCATGTCATCAATATATTCTGCACTGAAACCAATATTCCTGTCTCATTTTAGCAATATTGCTGCATAATTCGCAGGAGTTTAAAATTCCGCCATACTTTATGGTGCAGCATTTTGAGCTTACAGAGGTTTTGAAAATAGGGCTTTCATTCCATTTTTTTTTCAATTTGCTACTCCCGATGTCAGTCACAGACACAGTGAGAGCAAAAGAAAGTACTGGAGAGATGAAAGGCATTTCTGCAGAAGGTTCTGAGTATGTAATTTTACTGGTTTGTGTCGGTGAGTGATGGCTTCATTTTTTTTTTTTTTTTACCAGGGAGAAAGGGCGGGGTGTCAGCTGCCTGATGTGTTTCACTTCAGCTGATCTGTTATCAAGACATGGGCTTACTCATGGGCTACAGATTAGTTTCTTCTACATGACACCGTAAACAGAGGACAGTGCAGAAGGATGCTTCTGACAGATGATAGCATTCTAGCACCCTTATTGTTTTTCTGCCTCTTTCTTGTGAAAGGAAGCTGGAGTACCAGGAGAACATTCAAACTCCACTCCCTCGGCCACACCACCTACAGGTGACAAGGCTTACGTATCAGTGTTGTAACCAGCCTAATATGGATTCAAGCCAGTTACCTGTGTGATGTAAGGCAATCGCTACGCCACCATGTGCCCCGTACAACCTGTCTGCTCTCAGTGGTGCCTGTCCCGACAATGTTACAATTCAACACATTGACATTTTACAAGTTGAACGTAATAATGACACACGTCAGAATTATACATACAGCACATAAACATTTGATTGTGTTTGTACCCTAAAATTTTGAACAGTCCGTCATCCAAATAGAGGCATAATGGATATGTGGCATCGCAGTGTAGGCCGCACCGCCGGGGCCTTGAGATAATGTATGTTTTGATTTGACACTATACAAATAAAATTGAATTGAATTGAATTAAAGTGAGAATCATATAGAAAGGCAGTGACAGGTTGTGTAACCGCAAGAAGACTTATAAATGACTTCTATCTTGTGCACCTTATATACAATTACAATTCAATTCAGTTCAATTTTATTTTTATAGTGCCAAATCAGAACATACATTATCTCAAGGCACAGTACATAGTAAGGCTGAAACCTTTGGAGAGAAGAAACCCTTTTAACAGAAAGAAATCTCTGACAGAGCCAGACAATTACACTATAAGAAAATCAATTGAATACACAGATCAAATATATTCAGTACTTATCGTGTTGTCTACTTTTGTCTATGATGCTCTATAATAGAGCTGTAGATCTAAACAAGTTGTTGATGATTTCCCCTGCTGATGTGTATAACCCATGTCCTCTCTGAGGTTACTGTGAGACAGAGTTGAAACCTTGTTGCAGTTAACCTTGAAACCAAATCTGTAGGATGCAACTGGACTGAGCTCCAAAAATATTATAACAAATGGCTTTGATGGGAACCTCATTTTAACAATAAAGATAAGAGATATTTTAACAATAAACAAGAGCTAAGGAATGTTTCCAGTCTCGCTTGTTGCGATTTGGTGGTGAACTTAACTCTTGATGCACTGTCTTCTCTGATATTGATTAAATTTGTGTTGAGGTGCTTTAAGTTGACCAGTGAGACTGGACACTGCCTCTGTGTTGAACGATGTGCTGCGCTTCTCACCAGTCAGAGGGTGTCAGAAGTCAGAAGTGCTGTTTCTTTGATGGAAACATGTTTTTGTTGGTGGGAAAAAAAATCACTCCTGTTTGCATCATGAGAGTGTATTGGCAAGAGGAATAGTTAAAGGAAAAACTTCTATTATGGTCAGCTCTTAAAAAATTCAACAGGAATAAGAGGCAGGAAGTGTACCAAGGTCAAGTTCATCATAAGTCAATTCATTCAGAGAATTTCTGTTTCTAGAATAACAAAAGTACCTGGAGACATTATTGCCTTGAGCATGAGTGCTCTGTGTTAAAACCCATTAATGTCAAACTTCAGGTAATTTAAATTCTTCCACCAGCTGCTGGTTTCACTTCATTTTCACCATAGAATAAAAATCAACTCAGAGACACTTGAGCATCAATTAAGGCCATCAATCACAGTAAACACAGTTGCTTTAACTTTCGTGTCAAAAGGGGTGTTTTGCCGCAGTTGCGAGCATCAGATGCCGCTGTCATCTCCTTACTGTGTGTTCAAGAGCAAATGTCTGAAAATCAATATCTTGCAAAATATGTAATCTTGTCAAACAATAAACTCAAAAACTAGTGGTGATTAAAGCAGTGGTGGTTTCAAAAGAAATTCAACTGAGTTTTACCCACTTGGAACCACTTTTACTGATTAATCGGTAGACATCACTGAAAATATATAGAAAAATAGCTAGAAGTAGCATTTTAATGTGTAGTTTACAGTAAAGGTCAGTTTTTAGTTGCATTAAAACAATAATTCTTTTTACTTTAAGTCATATAAACTGGGATTAAATCCCTTTTTTGGGGTGTTTCAGCAGAGGATGGTTATCGAATTGATCAAAGTGTATGTTCTGTGTTTACTACTATTTGTGCATCTGTCTTTCTGTACGTGTTAATCCCTGTTATCCTCAGAGACAGGGTTTTAATTGCAGCTTTACAAACTTTTATTTGGCCCCTCCAGAGATCATCCCCATGGAGTGTTTCTGGGTCGAACATTGCTTAGCAGAATTCAGGACAGCTCGGAGATCACTCCTCACTGTGTGATTTTTAAAAGGCATGGCAAAGAGTATTCCACAACAGCCACACTTTTTTTTAAAGATACAAATATGGATGTGTGTTTGACCGCACACATATTAAAAAAAAAAAAATGAGTCCACCACAGGGATGCATGAGGAAGAGGGGGGAGGAAGAGTAATGGGGAGTGAATGTGCAATGAAGGATCTAAGACAGACTGGCAGAAGCACTTCCATTATTTTTGCTCAGTGTCTCAGGTCTAACGTTAACCTTGTGTCAATAAATCTTTCTTCACACATGACAGTACATCTCCCTTCACAGCTGAAGGTTAGCGGTTTTTCCACCTCTCTGTATCCTCAGCTCCTCTGCAATCATGCCAGCTTTGTCTAGGAGGTGTTGGAGTGAAGCACAAGTCCCAGCCTGGTCACCCAGATCAGTCCCACCCTTAGGACTTTCTTCATTCAGCTTTACATTAAGTCCTTTGTCGCCTTTTTCTTTGCAAAGAGTGGCGCACACATGACAAATAAATAATGGCAATCAGGATCATTTCAAGATTTGGTCTAGTTTGTCTAATTTTGTATTAGTTGTAAATTATTCTAACTTGAACTTCTTATGGGGAGAGGAGAAGGAGGCACAGGTTGCTGCCACAGTAGTCCAATCCAAACAAAGTGAGTCCTACATAAATATGACCCGGACTCATATCCCACATCTGTACGTCTTAAAGGAGAGTTATTGGTTTGAAGAGATCATATCGTCCTCTCTTCACACTTCTTTCACTTTTAGTTTCCATACAACATGTTGGATTGCACAGCATTGCGTGTCTAGTTCCCCTTGTTCTGATTTATGCGTATGCCTGGGTTCACTCTCTCTCTCTCTCACACACACACACACGTTTGTTTACTGGATCCTGTGCCTTTATGAAGGGTTTGAGTTTGAGCAAGGGGAGGGAGAAGAAAGGAAACTTTTTCTTGTCCTACTTTCTTTGCAGTGGGGACTACTGGATGTCACACTGTGTCTCCTAGTTTTGGCTCAACCCAGCTTGTCAGGAGAGCCGGGGTTTATTCTCTCTGGCTGTGTGCAACTCTTGTGCAGATCAATAGGTCCGATCACTGCCTATTGGAGTGGGAGGGTACCACACAGTTTGTATTGGTGAGGGGATGGCTGCACCTGCAAAGTAGGATTAACAATACAAACGATGTATTAAAACAGTGTCAGGCCACAGCTTGAGCTAATAAAATGAGCCAAACACTGTGTGTGTATTGTGCAGATTGCATCATTAATTGCAGATGCATTTGCACATACAGTACATGTAGTGTGGTGTGCACTGACAGTTTAGCATTTAAGTTTCTTATAATGTGTGTGTTTGTGTGTGCTTGTAAGAGGAGCATGATTATGAAATATATCATTGCCTTTGGAGCAGAAGTGCAGTCTCTGGGGCTACAGGAGGATTGATAAAGAGTATGGGTCACACTCGCGGGTGGGGCAGTCCGTGCCACTGACTACTCAGAATCAATAAAGAGCGGGGGCCTGTCAGCTCTCAGGTCAGCTTGATGCCTCTGTGAGTCGGCATGTGCACTGCCAAGGTCGGCCACAGTTATGAACGGGTCGAGGATTTGTGTCAGGTAAACACACTGTCCTCACCCAAAGAATACAAAGCAGCCGTGCCACAAAAACTCAGTGAAAGGAGCACACTGACAAAACAGCAAGGCCAGGTTGGAGGACAGAGAGACAGAATGAGGGAAAAAAAAAATGGACGTTAATGTGAAAGAAAGAGAGGAGCTTGCAGAGTGGCAGAGAGCAAAACAGACAAGAAAGAAGGTAAGAAGATTTTAGGGCAACAAAGTCCCAAAGTGCCTGTCGACATAAAACTCTTCAGTAGTAACAGTTAGTTACAGTAGTAGTAACTAACTGAAACTTGAACCTTGATACATGAAACCGCTATGTATATATGTTGCACTGGGCTACAACTTTTATTAAGGTGAATCGATTATTAATCAATTACAAAATGTGATCTTTTTTTTAAATAATATATTATATATATATATATATTATTATTAAAAAAAGTAAAAAAGATCTTGTACTGAAGGAAGGGAGGAGGCTTACACTGGGAGGAGCAGGAAAGGTAGGAGGCAGGTGATAACACGAGTGGAAAACTTGTGTGGGGATCTGAACCAAAATGTTAACAAAATAAAACAGGTACAGTAAAATATCTCATAGGCCAAATCATTATTATATTCAAGTAACCTATAGATCTATATGTAACACACACTTCTCTGTTGTGATAAAAATATATATACACTGTATAGATATATAAAAATGAACGAAGGTCACTGTGTTGTGGTTAATTGGTTAAACCTCAGCAGTCCATATCTGCCTTTAGTGTCTCTTAAACATAAAAATATCCCGTCTCTTCCTCTAAGGCAAAGAACAAACAAAGAGTTCTGAATGACATAAACCAAACACTACAAAAGACTTGCATTGTTAAATAAAAATGTAGATAATGGCTTGATTTTGCCGAATGAGTAAACCATCGGAGAAGTGCTTGGACAGTGACTGCAATTTCACTAGATTTGATTATTACGCTCTCAAAAACTCTTTTCATTCAAAGAAGCCAGAGGCTTTCTTGTTCTGTGCTCTATCTCTTTACACGGTACTTATTACTGCACGTGGTAATTAGAGTGTAATAGAAATTACAGTTTCATATTTCATTAGGAATCCACTATTCCACTCATTCCAGACGAGAATACACAGATTTGTCATTGGATGTTGTTTGATGAGCGAGCATGTCTGCGTATTGGCAGGGCATACTCAACTCCATCTTTAGAAAATGACAAAAGGGGTCTTTGAAGAATTAAATTATGAATCACATCTATCTGTCTTTCTGGCCATCTATTTCTATGGCTTTCTGTCTAAACGCTCAAGCTACAAAGTGGCAGAAACTGTTCAAATCAAGCTGAAGTGTTCAGAGTCATCTCGCAGCTGCAGCATTCACTTCCATCAAGAGCTGTTAACTCCCTGCTCTGCTCTTGTGATTCAAAACAAATGCTTATACTGTAGTGATGTCATGAAAGGAGGATAAGTATAATCCATATTCTCCCTGAGGGTTTACAGGAAATATTGTTTAAATGATTTGGAAAACACACATTATACTGTAGAAGAGCATAGTTGTTGTGAAAGAAGAGTCATATTTTTGTCTGGTCTGTTTTTCCATGTACCTAATAGGTGAGGTGCTCCGTCTTGGGAGGATCTCAGGCCACACAGTGAACGGTGGCTGGTCGTCCTGGAGTTCCTGGTCCCAGTGCAGCCGAGACTGCAGCCGTGGGATCCGCAGCCGGAAGAGGACTTGCAGTAACCCAGAGCCAAGATACGGTGGTCAGACCTGCCTGGGGCCAGCACAGGAGTATCAGGAGTGTAACATCACCCCTTGTCCAGGTAACAAATGGACACATTGAGATTTAACACAAGGACGCACGCATGAATCAAGTCATTTGCTCAACATACTTTCTTTTTTACTCACACAGACACACGACTCCACTCCAGCTATTTTTCTTAGTTAGCAGATAAATAATCGCAGTAACAAAATAACTAACCACATTATCAGGAATCACAAAAGAAATAAACTGCAGATAAGAGGTGACGAAGACTCCAATTTACACCATGAATCTGAGGAAATCCCTGTGGTGCTTCAGCATGTAATTACATTGCTGGGTAATTATGCCGCCAGCTAAGGGAGGCCTTATTCTGTTGTGAAAAGCCCTTTGACAGTGCATTTTCAACACCCTTTTAATGGAAGACAGCAAGAAGAACCTCTCTAATTAGAAGAATACTCTTTCTGACAAGGGAAGTGAGCTGTCTAACTGGAAATCCAGTGCTTAGTTTGGCATAAAGCACACCTGGTATCCAGTATGGGTGCCAAGCAAACAAGCAGGATGTTGTCTCTGATGATTATTAATCAAGCCCCCAGGAGAAGGGCTTAGGTATCTCTCTAAAAGCTTAGAACTTCACGTGATCTTTGGCACCCCATGATCTGTCTTCATAAATTGCGCCATGCTGTAAGCATGTGAAAGAGCCAGACTGAACAACCATCAATCCTATTTTTACAGCCTGTTAATTCATTCAGTGAAAGTGCTTCACTAGCAGTTTGATCGCAGTCACTAATAGGGCTGGTTGTTATTAGCTGTTAGCTCGGTGTGCAGACTTTGAATGGATCTAAGAGCATCATATTGCTTTATTCAGCAGGTCTGTGCATGTATTTGCCACATGCTCCTGGATGTTGACTGTAATAATACAATGGCTACAGTATGTTGCCTGAGAAATTCTGCACCCCTGTCCCCCAAAGGAAATGACTTAACCCATCTTAAGTTGCAATGAATACTAATACATACTCAATTAGCACCCCTGTGAAAGTGCGATATTATTTTGAGGGATACAGCCTGTGCTGATAGACCAGTTGTAATCCTCCCATGCTTAATCCACTGTATTTTAAATGCATTTGTGTACTGTGAAGAAGAAAGAGGGGAAATGTGTTAAGTCTCCCATCCATCTGGTTTGAAAATGAATGAATCCGTGTTTTTCTTGCATCTGTGCCTGAGATGAGACGATCCGTCATTGAGAGCCAGGTATCGACTTATGTGTCGCTTTGTGATAGAGAAATTACACTGAGATGACAAAGAGCATCGGCAACTTCAATTACCTGCACAGCGCTGCCAGCTATCCTCGGGTCTTTAAAAGCAATTCTCAAGTGGCTCTGAAAAGGAAATTTCTCTCTGCCACAATGAAGTGAGGTTTTATCCCAATGATTGTCGAAGGATATTTACCTGTGTTGTGATTCATGGCCATGAGTGCCTCCATTTTATTGCTCCTTTTCTTTTTACGTCTCTCCTATTTCCCTCTGTCCCTCTTGTCATGTATTTATTTGCTTTCTTTGTGTGCTGGTTCCGTCATGACTTCCCTGCCTGTGTTTAACTGACAGAGTGGAACAACTACATTGCTTCACTTATCTTATAGCGCACACACACATATATCCATGCATATTCAAATTACCTAACATTTATCTGTCACTCATTACTGTTTTAAATAGGTTGAAACTTACAATCACATTCAGATACTGAGAAGGAAATTGCCTTTTGAAATGATGTGGAACATAAATTGTACAAACCATGAAAATACACGTCAAAGATTTATGTTGATGTCATTTTTCCGCCTCTGTTTGGTCTTAGTGAACAGAAACAATGTAACACTGTTTGTATGCTGAAAACTCATTCTGTCAAGCAATACTATCAGATCTGACTGAGAGAGAGTTTTTGTGTGTATACCTCACACAATTCAGAGTCATGTGGGTCTGAATCTGAATCTCATTTGACAATGGTTAGAATTTAACAGATTGTTCGTTGTAATTTAAAAGTTGCATGTTATAGTTTTAAGTAGAATAGAACAACTTTAAACAATGGAATACTTGATATTTTGGGTTTAGTGGATGGCAGTTGGTCATGCTGGTCTTCATGGTCCAAGTGCTCTGTGACGTGCGGTGGGGGACACTACATGAGGACGCGAACCTGCAGCAACCCTCCCCCAGCTTATGGAGGAGACATATGTCTGGGTCTGCACACTGAGGAAGCGCTGTGCAACACACAGCCTTGTCCAGGTATACACACACTCACACACGCACCAGCTTAGCTAATCCATCACAAGTTCGCTGCTTATTTTTCAGTAGACTCTCTCAGCCCGTTCACTGGTCACTCATGCATGACTAATATGCAGCTGAGGGCAACCACAAGCTTAGAAAATACACATAAATTCATGGACACACACAGGACAGGCTGTGAAGTGTGCCGTCATTGCCATTTCCAGAGAGCTGGTCCAGCTGGTCAGAGTGGTCCCACTGTGATTCCAACGGAGCCCAGCTGCGTGTGCGTCATTGTGATGTCCTGTTTCCCACTGGAAACCAGTGCTCAGGAAACAGCAGTGAAAGCAGGTCATGCTCTCCTGACTCCAATTTTATACCAGGTAATCACACACTAATACAGTGTACTGTACAGTTGCCTATATAAGCACAAACAAGCTTGATTTTAGTAATGTCTTGTGTACTCATGCGTGTCTTAAACAACACATTCTACACCGCCCACCACCACATCCGCACTGTGGTTATTCATTTCATTTCAAAGAATATGAGAGATAATGAAATACACCACTGAGCCCTCGGAGGGACTCATCTCAGGTCAGAGTTCAGGTTCAGCGACAGGACAGCACTTTTGGGGATGGATGGTATTAGTGTCTTGCTCAAGGACTGAGTGGGACGGATGATTACATGGGGGCGTGAACCCGCGTGCCACACTTAAGGGCAGCCTCCCTGCTCACTTCAATAATCCTGCTTCTATATTAGTTTCATTATGAGTCTCGGTGTCTTGTCAGGCCATGCAAGAAAGCACTTAGACCAGCAGTTTTACTTTTTTCTAATGTTGGAGGAGGACATGACTTACTGTATGTGCACTGTTTTCTTGTCACTGAAGTATTTTAGGGTTTCATAATATTCAGACTTCTTCCCAATGATATTTACAATATTAACATAGAGTGATTTTATTTATATATATATACATATATATGTATATATATACTTGTTTCTAGCCAGAAACCTTCAATTTTGCCAGCTAAGGAGAACATAACCTGTGAATCTCATTAGGCTCAGAAACTGTCTAAAGAAATCTCTTTAATATGCACTCATATCCTCATTGACAATAAAAGACTGAGATTAAAGCTGCATCGCCTGGGCAAACATTCATAATTCTGCATTTTGACCAGACCCATATGGGAAAATACAAAGTAGAAATGACAGCCGTGAGCATGTGGTAGCTTGAGTTTACAACAGCACTCATCAGTGTTTGTACAGAATTTAAACTGAAAAGCTCTGTTATCAAAACACCTGTTCAGCAAACATCTCAAGAAGCAACATTTTTTACCATTTTACAACTGCACTTTCAGTTGAACAGCATGTACATAAACAGAGTTCTAGTTTACCTACAGCCCTGCGCTTTCTGTACCAGCGGTACCTTCAGCCTCACAGCAGGAGTCGGTTCTTCTTTCTATTTTTACTTCTCTCTTGAATTCAGTCATGAATATTATTATTTTTTACTGACAGTGACCTTTTTTAATGTTACACTGTGCAGAAATATCAAGTGTCACATCACAAGACATGGTCTCAGCAGATACTCAGTAGTACAAAGATCAGTTTGATAAACTAAATGGGACTAAATCCCTAACTACTATTCCTAGTTATTTGTGGCTTTTTATTTTATATTCAAGAAGTAACAATTAGTGATGACTGCCGTAGTAAACTAGTTTGTCAGACTTGCTAGTGTTTGCATCTTGTTTAAGACCTAATAAGACACTGTTTGCATCCTGTTATTTCTGAATTGTATAAAATTGATATCACTCCATTAAGTCTTAAAAGCCACATACACACTAGTGTAGGTTAATCAGTGTTGTTGCTAAGCTACAACTCCATTTGAAAGACTGAAACTTAAACATCTACTACACACACACACACACAAACACCATTAGTATTGATATCTGCTTAGACAGGCAACTCCCTATTGACAACCAGTAATGTGAGAAACCCCAGAGCATTGATCTGCACTATGCAAAGATCATTAAAACCTTTGACAATGTTATTCACAATGTATCACTATGTACACTCTAACTGCAATGTAAAGTTTG
This sequence comes from Brachirus orientalis, assembly GCA_016785285.1. Classification (NCBI taxonomy): domain Eukaryota; kingdom Metazoa; phylum Chordata; class Actinopteri; order Pleuronectiformes; family Soleidae; genus Brachirus; species Brachirus orientalis. The sequence continues at coordinate 3,148,213 of JAFBJR010000258.1, read as the reverse complement.
TGTTATGGTATTGAGAAAAAAATTTCCAGTGTACTCCTCATATCAGTCCAAACCTGGATAAAGGCGGAGGGTTCTGTCAGAAAGGGCATCCGGCATAAAACATTTGCCAAATCAAATATTCAGATCACAGAAAATCCATGTAGAGTCTCGAAGTTTAAGAACTTTGGCACTCCTGGAAATATTCATTATAATTGACAATAAGCATTTGATATGAATCAAAAAATTTTAACATTTCTTTCAGAATTAGCTCAGATATAATTCTCATGAAAACCATTCACAGCTCTATAAAACTTATCATTTATCCCCTCTAATGGGAAAGGTAGTCCATTAAGGTTCATTAGCAAAGCCTTGTACTTCATTATCTCGAATGAAAACTGATACTTTTCACAAATCACTCAAGGTGCCACAGTCATGATTAGCAGTTTTTTCAATAATCTGCTTTGTATTATGAACAGCTTTCACCACCTCACTCACCTTCACAGTTCGCCATGGTAACGGGAGCTTGTGTGATTTTTTTTTTTTTTGCCCCTAATTCTGCTGCTCTTTCTTCTCCTTTGTCAGAAGTCTCAATTGCACACTCCAGTCAGGAAGAGAGACACTGTGGAGGTAATTTATAATTGTGTGTGGGGGTGGGTGGGTTGGGGGTACATTTATGCATGCATGTGAACGTGTCCCTTGTGCAGAATTTGCTGATAAATATCTTTCATTTCGAAGCAGCGTCTTACATTCACGCTGCTAATTTATCCACCTTATGAACTATAAGCAGTGCCACTGATGTATTTCTTTCATATGCACAAAGACAGTTTTTCTGCATATGAAAGAAAGACATCAGTGCATATGCATACACCGTAAAAAAGTTACAGTTTGAGTGAATCAATAAAGTCACTTTTATCACTCTTTTTTTATACTGCAAATGATCTATATACAGTAAAAGAATGCACGGAGTTGATAAAACACACTGATTCATTCAGTCACTTTGACCTATGCTCTGCAGTCAAAGCAATAAGTTAAGGCAAGGCTTCTGGGACCTTTATGACCTGTGTTTTTCCTTGAATGTGGGATACACAGTGACTGTTATTATTAGCTGGTTGGAGGATGTATGCAGTCTGTAAATAACTCACACAGTGCTCATGGAAATCACACCTAAATTATCACTCTCTCTGGGAATGTGTCTTTGAAGCAGAGTCACTAGAGGACAATGCTCTTGATACACAACAGTAATTAATACTTAGTAGCCAGACAAGCAGTGTATACCCTTTAGTTTAAATTCAATTCAATTAAATATCACGCTTTTATGAATAAAACATGCAGCATATTTCTTTTGAAAAGTAAAATGTATAAGAACAGAGAAAAGCACAGTAATTAAAGTATCGGTTAATACAATTAATTGCTTTTACTTTATATGAAAGTCCATCTTGAGAGGATTTGATGATACTCTTTTTTTAAAATTTATTTTGCATTTGTGTTAATGAAACAACAGGAGTTTGATGCAAATGTGCCTTTTTTGGGGAGAAAATGAAACTGACTGAACTAAATCATTACTGCATGTGAGAAATAAGTCTGTAATTACAGCCTATGTGAACAGGATCTAAATAAAACTTGCATACTAATCCCTAATGCTAAATGGGCATAGGTTTCGTGTTACATTGGTTTTGGAGGAAAAAACGTCTCATATGTAAGATCACACAGAAAACAGCAGAGGCACAGGAAGAAGAAAAAAAATTGACTGAAATGAGAAGAGACAAATATTCTTTATTTTCCTCATCAAACCAAATTGAGTTTTTTTTTTACTGCAGAACACTATCTCATTACCATATGAACTGCAGGTTCAGTTACCACTTCCACTTATGTGAACTGGCAGTGAATGACCCCCAACCTCTCTTTCATCTCTCTGATGTCCTTCTCTCTCTCTTTCTTCTTTCTCTCCACCAGACTTCAACCTCTTCCACATGATTGCTGTGGGGCTCAGCAGCTCCATCCTCGGCTGTCTGGTCACCCTTCTCGTTTACTCGTACTGTCAGCGTTACCAGCAGCAGTCACATGACGCCACCGTCATCCACCCCATCTCGGCTGCACCCCTCAACACCAGCATCACCAACCACATCAACAAACTGGACAAATACGACTCTGTGGAAGCCATTAAGGTCTGTGCATACGTTTGTTCTGGGTTCACTGTGGTCATGCTTAAGAGATGACTGGATGTGTAGAGGCAGAGCAGCAGTTTTTATCACGCCCTTGCTGTTAGGCTCAATCAGTTGATGCCACACTCCGAGTCAGTGAGCAACATCTTCCTCTTCCTCTGGTGTCAGTTGTGATTAAACGCACTTCTTACTAGATGACTCTCACTGTCACACCACCTCCTGTCACACACTGACACTCTGTAGTTGTATAACAGTCAGGCAGTTGTACGAACATCCTCTCTCCGTGTGCTCCTCTGCTGTGTGTCTCAGTGTGCGACTTTGTTCTGTGTCAGTGGTCATACACTGCTTTCTCATAACATACTAACACAATTACTTATCGGTATGTGGGTACATAATCAACTTAATGACTCTTCATTTGCATATTTCCCTGCTTAGACAGGGTCTTTGTGTTTTTGTTCAATCCCAAAGTGTAAGTCGTTAGGAGCACCAGAGCCAGTGACAGTGATCTAGCTTTGTTCATGGTACAAACAGCCTCTTATCCACTGATAGATCACAGCCAAAGTCACAAGTCAAAGCAAATGCTTATCCAGTGCTGTTCGTCACTCCAGCTGGGCCTTTTCACGGTGATCTTTATAAATGGGTGTTTCAGATATAAAGGTGAAAAAGTACCACACACTGAAAAGTTAACTTAAAAGTTTTATTCATGAGTGAATAACATGTTTCACTTGTGGCTTCCTCAGGTTCACTCAGCTCAATTGAACAAGTACTTTTTTTAGTAGTACCTGGTTGAAAACAAATATTTACAATTATATACATTATAAAACACATCAGCATTACACCATTACAGTATTTTCTTATAATAAATGCCTTATATAATATAAGAATAGAGTAAGACTTTTGATATACATGAATTAAGCAAAATATAGTTATTAGCCTGGTATTAATCCATCCTCAGTGATCTGATTATTTCTAGATCACACTAAGTCAATCTGAATTCTCCCAATCCATCCTGAATGTGTCCTCAGATTCAGAAGTGGTGAGAGGACGCATTTGTCCGCATTCCTTAGCTGTGTGAGAGCAATCTGTCCTGAGGGCAGATTAGAGACCACTTCCTCAGCTGACGTCATATGATCAGTGGTAATTTCACTAATCCGAACTTTTATGTTAATTTATTTGCAGCCATCACCACAGCATTAACACAGATCGCCATATGAAATTTTTTTCCAGGGCCATTTTGAGCGTTGATTCATTCAGCCTCTCTTGTCTCTTTTTTCTCTTTCCCTCTCCCTTTAGACACATTTGTACAGTCATACTGGTTTAAAAACATAACTGTGTTCTCACAGATGATCATGATGTAAGTGCGTATTTAAATGAAGGGCAGGGAATTCAGAGCTGATTATGCGGGGTCACAAGAGACACATGCAGGACAGATGCTGATACCAGGTCTGAACAGTCATAATTAGTGCTATCCACATGTGATCGGATCACTGAGGACAGATGTTAATACCAGGTCTGAATGTGGCCATTGTGACTGTCCCTCTGTATCACTGGGAGGAGAAGGGGATCTTGTAGCTATTCTCTCCCTGTCAGACCAGCAAACTGTTTCACCCAATTTAGAGGAGCATCCTCTCAGCGCTTCTTTTCATCCCATTGCACTATACAAATATAGTGCAATGGGATGGGATTCTAGTCAACTGAGTGCCTGTGCTTTGTACATACAGCAACTCTTGCACATCCTTCCATTCTTGAAGAGGGATCTCTCTCCTGTTTTTTTTTTTTTTTTTTTTTTTTATTTTGAGGAAAACTGTGCATTAGGGTAATACAAATATATCATTAATCTCCCTCACCCCTTTTAGGATGAGTGATAAGCAGAGAGGCTTTATTTACCATTTTGCACATAATTTAGTATAACGTAACCAGTTTAAGCAATTTACTAATGATTAAATTGGTATAGTTTCTTTTTTTTTTAATAAAAACCAAAACAATAAATTAATGAATAATAAAAACTCTTTGATTCAGACAGAGACTAAAAGAACTGCCCATTTCTAACCAGGAAAAAAATTGTTTTTCTGGTTGGAATAAAACCTAATGTTTGTGTAATGCGTTTGTTTGATTGAGTTTTACATTTTTGTAGGTGGGTACACATCAAATATACATTTGATTTCTAATTTTATGATATTACACAATAAGAGTGAGGCCTGAAGCCAGTGTGAGTTAAGGAGAATTTAAAAGCAATTTTCAGTGCATCTTTGATACTGTGATTCACCATGGCAAAGGATAAATAAAGAGTAGGGCTTCCAGTGGAGAAAGATTAATGTCTAGCAAGGCACATTTATCTTAAAAAAAAACAAGAAAAAAAAACAGTAGCACCAGCAGTGAAGGTGCCTAAGTTGGAGAAAAAGAGCCAATAAGTTAACACTAATACATTTTACTATACCAGACCATGCTATTTCCCAGACTTTAATTTCCTTACAGGTTACATATATGAGATTTTAAACATTAATAAAGCAGCCAACAACTATTATGTAAGTAAAGATATAGATGGTGCTCCATAAAAAGAATGAAGTCACACTCCATTTTGTGTTTCAATCCAAGCTTCTCTGGCTCTAGTTCTGGTTGCTGATTGAACTTAACACTTATAACTCACTTCAGCAGTGATTTAAATATAATAAAAATGCAAAGATAATTTACTGGTGTAAATCTAATAAAAATAAGACTCAGGAGTAAATGTAAATTATTTCCTCTTTTGTGTGCTTTGACATTATCAACGCACACTTTACACATAACAAAGAGGGAAAAGAAGACATTACTTTTTGTAATCTGATTACTTTTGTATATGTGTGTATGTTTTGCAAAATCCTGCATAGTATAAATTTGGTGATATTTTACTCTGATAGCCATCACTCGCTTTCATTCCGTGCAACTGTTGGAAGTAATACTGCATTCAGGCAGTTGGTTCTTCCAAGTTTTAGATCAAAATTTGGTCATGAATTTCAGAATATTGAAATATTTAAATGTCTGACTTTTATTTTAATGGTAGCGTGCTCTTATGCATTATTGCTGACTGTGCAGAAGATTGTGCAGAAACTGTTATCCCAGCGTGGCTTTAACTGCTGCCATAAATGTTCAGACGGGTTGAGGTCAGGTGATTGTGCAGAAAAGGCCATTGTTGTTCTCAAGTCTTTATGGAGTTGTCTAAAATTTTGTCAGGGTCTTTTTGGAGTCCTTCAGCTCCAATACATACTCAGAGTTTCACTGAGGTTTGCTCCTGTTTGTTTCCTTAGATAAACCCTTCCGTCACTGTCATAAATTTTAATCAGTAAATAGGATTTTTTCCAGTCATTCAGTGTGAAATGTTGGTATATACTATAGCTCTCCCCAGGCCTTTGGCCTCTTTTCCTCTCCACAACAAGCCTTCTTTTGACAACACTTTTGCTGACTGGAGTCTTACTTTCTTTATTTAGCAAATCTGATACCAAGTTGTTTTTCAATCTCTACAGTAACCAACTTTTGATTTTGTAGACCTTCTGTTTGAGTGGTCACTTTTGTCTGTATCATCGTGCTTTGGATCCAGATTCTGCAAAGTCCCAGGCACTGCCCCCTTTAGTCTCGTGACGATCTTCACTTAGTTCAGTTCCCTTTGCCGCAGTCACAGCTTCAAGACACAGACAAACAGATAAAAACCAGATGCAAGTTGACTTCCTTAAATGAGGCGATCAGTTTAATTAGAACACATGATTCTATGGAAGAGATTGAACTCATAGAAATCAGACCTTTTAGCAAAGCAGTAAAGGTTGTTAATGTCTCAGATGACCTCAGATTTAACTGCTGATCTAGAAAAGGTGCAGGATTTTACTCTGTTGTGTTTTGTTTCTTCTTCTTTTATAATGTTTCTGGTCATGTTTGGATTTATGTAAGAATATTTCAGAGCTGCAATGTGGTCTCATATTTTGGACCCCATGGTGCATCTTACTATGTAAGTGTAAACTATTTCACAGATATGTGAGTGTTTGAAAGTGGAAGAAACTACCACAGAGTGAGAACAGATCCTTTGGCTCTGAGCAAACATCTCCAAATGTAATTTAATTGCTGAATGAAGGTGCGAGGAGTGTTCATCTGTCATGCAATTACAGTCAGAAGCATCAAGCCTAATTCAGTTTGTTCAGCTGCGGATAGAGGCGGATATGAATATAGGCAGTGAAAATACAAAAGGAGCTGCATGACAAATGGACACAACGCTCTGCCTCCAACTCTCTCTCTCTCTAAGCCTTAAATGGTTCAGATGTTGCTCTGAATCAAGTTTGCAGAACCATTATAGACCTCTTTTGAGGTGTTTATTGGGATGAATGATGAAAATGTAGTGCAATATTTTATGCTTTTTTTGTCTGAAATCCTAATGTTGATGACACTCCAATCATTATTATTAAGCATGTTGTCTGAAATGAAAGTATTTCCAGCAGATTAGTTTATCATAAGATAACACTAAGTCACCATTTCGCTGTCGACTGATATAGTTAATTACATTGCTAGGCTTTGTGTTAAGACAGATCATTGCTGCAGGGTTCTTTTTGAGGATGACTTTTGTTCGTTCCTCTCCTCCTTGCAGCCAGATGTGTCGGTACTCTTGCCCTTGGACGACCCCGCCATGCACCAGCCTCTCTCTGCTAACATGGGGGTGTCCATGCGTGGCCTGGAGATTTTCTACTAACCTCTGACCTCTACAACGTCCCACCTCTTGATCCCCCCCACCCCAAAAAAAAAAACCTCTTTGACCCCCCCCCAACCACTACTACTTCCTCTTCCCCACCGTGCTCTGCCCATCCACTTCCTGTGGCACTTCCTGTGTGTTGCAGGTTGGAGTACAGTACTCTAGTTTTTCATTCTCTGCCCAGATCCCTTCATTTCTCCATCACTCCTTCACTTACCTGGCTTGTGAGAAGGCAGTGTATCCCTCCCTTATTTTTCCAGTTTGTCCATTTGCATGTTAATTATGTTTGTCATTCTTGTTTTTTCCTGTATTTTTGCTTGATTTAAAGGTCCAATGTGTAACTTATACTGTTGTTTATTGGCAGAACTTGAACAGTATACTATCCACAAATACAGTATGTTGGCATGGTTTTATAATCACTTTGAAATAAGATTAATTTCCTATTTTAAAATAAGCCTTTATAATTTAGGCAACTGACTTGCTTTACAGAGGCCACCATCTTGTGTACCACCCTTTTTACGTTCCACAGTACAAATGGATAAACTAGCCAGAGTAGGTGTTTGACAATTTCAAGTATAAGCTAAAATTCAAACAAAGAAGAACAACATTCTTTATGGAGTATGAAGGTCATAGTAGTTCCCAGTGACATGCTTGGGAAATAAAGGGGTGAGTGAAGGAGACCCCTGTTTGTCACCATCTGCTGTCTCACCTCTAGATGTCTCTAATTTCTACACACTGGACCTTTAATAGCTAAAGAAAGAAAATCCCCAGCTAATCTACTTATTATCCTCCTCTGTTACCTCTCTATCACGGATCCCACTCTAGAGTTTTAAGCACATTTTTTACAGCTCTAGATCCCAAAGTGTAATCATTCTTCAGACAGTTAAAGGGGTTTAAGACAAGAAGACAAAGTAGATGATGGAAACAAGTATCATAGCACAGCTGTTTAAAAGCAGCCATAGGGCCACCTGCAGAGACACATAACCGTCTCCAAGGCTGCGGGAGTGTTGATTACATTCTCTTTGAGTGCAAATCACATAATGTGAATGAAGCAAATATGTGAGTTTTTTTGTTCAGCACACTCGCTCCCTATCAGTATCAGTCGGAAACATCCATCAACTGCAAATGCAGCATCATCAAGTGTTCAATTACACTGCCCCAAGGGGCTCCCAGTACGCACATGGACACGCACACTTTCACTCACACACGCACACTCTAACACACTGGATAGGAACACATTCATTTGGTAAATTGCTGATGCTGTATTGAGCATCAGAAGCTCATTCCTTGTTTACCATGTCGCACAGGGACTGAGAAGAACGCCCCAGTGGCACTTCCTTATTGTTTAACTGAAAAGTGACTCTGTTTTGATCAATTTTTATGGCTTAGGTTGTCCTAGAGGACCAGCAATCTTAGAGCCATAAAATGTGCTGACACTAGGTATTAGAGATGACAGAGGTGGACATACAGAATTGCATCAAAATAATTTAGCCCTGTGGTGGGCTTATCATCTTTTTTTCCCAGCCTGTTTACAAATGCTTTGACCTTGCTCTGTGAAATGTATGTTTTCTTCACCATGTAACTACCCATTGTTTTGTGTTGCACCCTTTTTAAATGTTTTGGGGGGTGAGATGGATTTGCTTTTACCTTGCCATATGGGCTGAACAATCATTTCATCCATTCTAACTCGGATCCCTTTCCTCTCTTTCAATCTTATTTATTTATTTTATTTTAATGTCCGCAGGCCCTCAACAAAAACAATCTGATTTTGGAGGAAAGAAATAAGTACTTCAACCCACAGCTTGCCGGGAAGACCTATACCAACGCATACTTCGCCGAACTCAACACCTACGATGACTATTAACCTTTGATTCAGCAGTTCATACTCCATATTGGGGACACCAACCCTATTATCCATTTTGACTGTATTCTTTTCTTTGTGCTTTGTATTGAGATTCGTGACACCATGCGTGGGATAGTCCCACTCGGAGACTCTATGGCAGCTGGTAATGAAAACACAGACACACGTTGTTGCCAACAGAGAGAAACCCACTTTCTCTCAGGTGCCTTGGGGTACACTTGGAAAGCTCAAATCTGGGAGGTAAACCTCAAACAGACAACTGGATTTCCCAGTGTGGACAAAAAAGGGAAAAAAATAAAAACTCTATTCAAAGAGACAGTTGGAAATGTGATCCCCTTGTAACTTTCCTGTGATGCCTCTACAACAGACCTGTATTTGTAATGAGGGAAATAACCACAGAACCGCTTTGCATGATTTCATCTGACGTGTTTTCTCTGCTGTTTTGTTTTGTTTTGCATGACTGAGCGCATTCCAGGGTTTGGGGACTCATTGCTGGTCTTTGGTTCAGGACTGGTTTTGGACGTGATGGGCACAAAGGCTTTGGTAATGTCTATTGGCTTTTTACCATTTACTGCTGCAGAAATTTCCAGACAAACTAATATCCACCCAGTCCTTGAATCAGGATGTAGATATTTGAAGTCTATGGTCAAGTTTGTAATTTTTTTTTGTTCTGTTTTGTTTAGTTTCAGGCTCTTGCAGGGTCTCGCAGCTAGCAGTGACTGAAATCAGTGTAAAAATATTTTTATTTCTTTTTTTTTTATTTCTCTTTTATTTGTAGTTATAGGTACAGTATGTGTTTTTGTACAGAGTTTTAAATTCAAAATGTATGTCTGTAGTTTTTCTAAATACATTTATTCAGTGTCTCAAGTGTTCAAAGACTTGAACAATTTTGTTCGAAAAATAAAAGGTTTATGTTAGTATGGGAAAGTAATCATTCATATCAGCCTGCATCAGTCTTTGTCAGCGTACTTTTATATTTTTTGTAAAAAAAAAAAATGTTTTTGAATTTTGATAGTGTCAGCTTTTCCTTTAGCTTCTGAGTTAAATATGTATTTGTGCGAGCAGGATGTTAACGACATTTACTGTACAGGTGGAGCGTAGAAATCATTATTTTCCTGAACCCTGACTGGAGTGCTACCATATACTAAAAGATTAAATCCATTCATCAAGTTCAATGATTTCTGTTCTGTTCAGAGTGTATAACCAAATATTAGGTTATTCAGTGGTTCAGTTGTAACTAACTCTTTTTACATGTCTGCTTGTGTTACTGTGTATAAATTAAAAACTGCTTCATACACAAATGACTTGTACAGATGTATTTTTCAAAATCTCATTTGTGCAAACTTTCATTCCGCATAAACGTGTGTTTTCTCCCCGACGCCTCTGAAAGACCTACAGATGGCTTTGACTGGAATGAAAAAAGACAGTGACATAACAGACTTTGTTATAAGTGTGAGACACTTCTGTGCAGTGTGGTTTGCTCTGACAACTTTGGAGACTGATATTGCTCAAACACAGCACTGTAAAACCGCAGCACCATGTGCACACACCAGCACTTCATAAATCACTCAGAAGCAGAGTAAAAGACTTTCTCCACCCATTTTTAAAGGAGTCTTCAGCAGGGCCCCGCAGTGACAAATGGCATCAGCAGCAGTAGAAGGATACCTGAAGGGTACAAATCGCATGAGGCAGCAGGGTATAGGTGCTGGGGGTGCTGTCTGATGTCCAAACTCTAATCTGTATGACGGGGTTAACACTGCACACTGCACTGTTCTCCATCAACCTTCAACCTGATGTCCCATCTGTGTGCAGAGGGCAGTGGAGGTGGTGTTATTAATCACTCTGCCATTTGGTCAGTTGAGGTTGGGGGTGCTGGGTGAGAGGGGGTTGCTGATCCAGCTCAATGGACAGTCCAGCTACATCTGACTGTCCATTTTTATTTTATTTTATTTTTACCCCAACTTCATTCTTACCACCTAGGGAAGCAACACAGTGTTGTATGCACACTATGTATGGACACATAAGGGCTATAGAGATGTGTGTGTGTATTGATGTATAGTAAAATGCTTAATTGCACATTTACAATAAAATTACTCTCCACAGAACAGATTGCTGTGAGTATCTTTACAGTAAATTAATGTACAGTTGTTCACTGTAGCTTCAGTTATGATATCAATTACTGTGATTTTGCAGTATTTACTTGTGTATATGTATATATATATATATACATATATATATACTTACATTGAACTCACAGTGAAATCGCTCTCCTTAGCACTTTGCGTTTCCATAAATTTGCCAGCAACATGAGCTATATGTAGCTTGTCTTCAGACCCATGAGACATTGAGCTTTGACAGCAGGTCTGAGGACGATTAATGAGTTTCTAAAAGTGGCATTTAGGGACTGCGAAAGGTCACCGCTAAAGGTCACGAGAGCGGGGCTCAAAGAAACGGACCGTGTAAGAGCTTGTTTGCACTGTCGAAAAGATGTCATAGATTCATAAGATGTGGACAGTCAGCATGGTTCCTATATACTGTATGTATGTACATGAACATTTTAGAAAGGGCAAAGGTAAAGCTGCTTTACCCACAACATCATACAGAAATACGGTATGTCAACCTTTAGTGCCATGAAATGTTATGAGGACATTCATGACCTCATATAATGAAGTCTGATTGTACTCCAGTTTATAGCTACAAGAGGAATTGGAAAGGTTTGTGTGAGCTCTTAGCATTTCACCAAGTGCTATCATCAGATGGAAATTTGAATCTGTACACCGCTTTGGTTTATTTCCTGCAAAATTATTTTTGCTGTTTCTGATGTACCTTGCTTCATAAAATTTAGTGCTAATTAGAAATAAAAAGCATGCTATTGCTGCACACTGAACTAAAATCATGAGCATGGTTAACAGACTTTAAGATTTGGCCACAGACTGTGTACAGAAAAAGGACAGAGTCTTTCTGTTTCCTTGGTGAAGTCAATCAGGAAATAAAAATATATGGAACAGCCACCAAAGGTCGACTCCACTGGCTGCAAAAAAGTCAGTTTGAAAGAAAGTCAGCTAGTAAATTAGCCTACTTATTTATATCCTGATGAGTTAATTATCTCAATTGTTAGTTTTTTTGGGTTTTCTTCAAAGGAACATGACGGAAGCTTTGAGGAAAACAGTACAGCACATATCAGTGTTCACCAGTGGCTATGATCTTGTGTTTTTTTTCAAAATGCCACCAGCCAAATCATGTTTATGGCAGCTTTAAATCTTATCAGATTCCTATCAGTGACATCACAAGTGACATATTATGACTTTTGAGAGTCAGCTTAGAGTCGCAACTCCTATGAAAATCCTATTTTCAAAGAGTATAAATATTTATAAAGTTTTATTAATATTGTATAATACTGATATTAATCATTCTCTCTAGAGTGTGACAGCTCTTCATTATGATCATTTTTTAAATGTCTGTTTGATTCAAAAGATGCATTTGCTAGAAACAGATTTCTGTGTGCGACCGTTTTGCTCATGAAGCATTTAGGAGCTATGTTAATTAGTTGCGTCTGAGTGGCAAACAAGGTAAATGAGTGAAATGGTTCCTGTCAGGCAGATAACAGAGCATGAATATACAATTGAACACCGCCTTATCCTCCTGAAGCCACATTGTTTTCCTCATTTCACATTGATCATTATGTCCTATATGAGCCCTCGCGGCTCCTCCCCGCAGAGCCGATCCACCACCACTTTAAAATCAGTACGCAAATTCTTCAAAATTATATCCCCAGACTGCAAATGGGCACTGCAGTAGCTGATATTGTTCAGTGTTAGTGGATAATCCTGCCAAAACTGACATTTACTATTGTGGGGGAAAAAAAACAGGAGAAGTTATAGCTGAGTCTGGGACGAGGCCCCTTGCAGTCAACACAGTAAAGTCTGACAAATGCTTTCAGGGAGAAAACTCAGTGACGAATGTATGCTGTTCTGTTATGTTAGCATGAGCTGGGAGAAGTGATGGAAGTTGATGTTGACTAAACACCCCAAGGGAAGACTGAGGTCTACTGAACAATTTATGAGCTGTCATGAAATGTTGTGTTTTCTGCAGATGGGAAATAATAGTGATTACAGATGCCTGTCATTCAGTGGAATCCTTGAGTGGAGTGGGAGGGCGAGGGGATTAGAGTGTATGCAGGGTTATCTCTGCACACTCACAAACTTTATAGTTTCTACATAACACAAGACCGCTGTGGATTTATCACCCTATTTTTTTATTCTCTAAATAGACCAACACAGACAAAAATTATAAAAAATTTTCCCCAGACTGTTGAAGCTTTCTCTTTTCTCTTTATCCTTTCTTTTATTTATTCTTCTACATGCATCGTATCTTTAGATCCAAACATTCTGCAATTCATCTTCAGCCCAGGTTAACATTACTGTGCGTTCAAAGCAGGCATCTAAGAATAATTATTCAAAGCACACCTAATCTCCACAATGTCCTGACTGCGACGTTTACAGAAAAAATATTTTTCAGTGCAGTATCATCTCCAAGAGAAACTGTGTTCTTTCCACTCTCCTGCAAGTCATGTGCTTTCATTAGCATCTGTTGTTGGTGTAACTTTCTAGGGTTCCAGAAAAGCACAGCGGTCCAGCTTCCTCTGTTTCCTGCACAGACTCTGCTTTCTCTTGTCAGTGCAGAGAGAAGGAAGCACAACTTCCAGCAGCACTCACTCAGACAGATATGTGTGGGTAGACTGGAAGCTGGCACGACACTGCCAGATCCGACATGCCTCACTGAAGGATGAATGTCAATGTGGGTGCTAATGCCGGTTGAGAGATGCCACCATAGATTCCTCCCCAAGACATCTGGAATCCCAGGTGCCCGTCCCAGCAATCCATGTCTCAGCTGCAGGAAGCCAAGTGTCCTCACGGTTGCCAAGATCCATGCAACAAAAGCCATGCCACAGTGAAGCTTATCAGCTCAACCACAACCCTTTATGGGCTTATTCACCTCAATCAAAGCTGTTATTTAGGTAATGAGCCAAGATGGCGGATATTGCTACACTCCAGTTATCCGCTATGTCTCTTCAGTGTTTCCCTGCCAGCTTCTCCACAAGCCCTGATTCTCCTCAGAGTGGACAGGTGCTCTGGCATTGCTCTGCATCCTCAGTTTCTGTACAGAAGGAGACTTCTAAGAACAGAAGAGCTCTGTCAGCACCGCATTCACTCACACTGGCTATTGATAAGTGCTGTGGTGTTCGGTGCAGAGGGCCATCATCAAAAGTGGGAAGATTACTTTAAAAGTGCAAAGTCAGTGGCAACTCCTGATGCCCAGTAAACCAGCCCAGAGCTGCAATCAGTTTGACCTCATGCAATGTTATAACAATAGTAATAGTGTGAAAATAGAGCTGTAATGACAAGCTGTTCCAAATTTCTCATCCTATGACATCTACAATATCTTTACAAACATCTGTGGTGATAATATTTACAAAGCAATGTTTGGTTCAATAAGGTGTATTTATTATGACATATGCAAAAACAAAAAAACACGAAATTATATTATATTAGATTATATTATATAGAGTATATTGTTCTTGCTGTATAATTACATATATCAGTGTAAATCTTCAGATGTTCTGCAATTTTGATTTTACTCCATTTCTTTACTATGTATGTATAGAGTGTGGGTGGATACAGTACACTGTATATTTATCCTCCTGCTGAATACTGAGTATGCAATTTACCTTGGAAAGGTATTTAGTTTATCATATAATTTTGATACATTTTTAATCACTTCTTCCAGTGGCATGTCCAGACTTTTTTTTACTGGGGTGGCCAGAGTGGGGCACTGTTTAGTGTTTAGTGATGTATCAATCGCCCGACCGTAGTAGCCTAAAGAATACTTGTGTGTGCATCAACATAGGATCGATTTACTGCTTTTACTTTGTAATTAATTTAATTACTAAAATTTTGGTGTTTAAATTGTATTTTTCCCCTCCTAGAGCCGCCACCTTAACGTGGTGGAGGGGTTTGTGTGTCCCAGTGATCCTAGGAGCTCAGCTGTCGGGGGCTTTATGCCCCTGGTAGGGTTACCCAAGGCAAAGAGGTCCTAGGTGAGGGACCAGACAAAGAACGTTCACAGACCTCCTATGTTGATGAACAAAAATGGATGACACTCTTCCTTGCATGGACGTGGGTCCCCCTCGCCATCGTGCCCCTCTGGGGCCCCTCTGGGGCGAGCGCCTGGTGGTCGGGCCTACACCCATGGGGCCCGACCGGGCACAGCCCGAAGAGGCAATATGGGTCCCTCTTCTCATGGACTCACCACCTATGGGAGGGGCCAAAAAGGTCGGGTGCTGTGTGAGCTGGGTGGTGGCCAAAGGCGGAGACTCTGGCTACAGAAGCTGGCTCTAGGGACGTGGAATGTCACCTCTCTGGTGGGGAAGGAGCCTGAGCTGGTGCACGAGGTTGATAGTTTCGACTAGATACAGTCGGGCTCACCTCGACACATAGCTTGGGTTCTGGAACCAGTCTCCTTGAGAGGGGTTGGACTCTCTTCCACTCTGGAGTTGCTCCCGGTGAGAGCCGCCGAGCTGGTGTGGGCATTCTTATTGCCCCCCAGCTTGGGGCCTGTACATTGGGTTCACCCCAGTAGATGAGAGGGTAGCCTCCCTCCGCCTTTGGGTGGGGGGACAGGTCCTGACTGTTGTTTGTGCTTATGCACAAAACTGCATAACTGACTTTGCCAGGGCTGCCCTTTGTCACCGATCCCTAGACACCGATCCCGATTTGGTGGGCTCAGGATTGGGTCCCTGCTTTTTGCCGATGACGTGGTCCTGTTTGCTTTATCGGGTCGTGATCTTCAGCTCTCACTGGAGCAGTTCGCAAACGGATGTGAAGCGGCCGGGATGAGAATCAGCATCTCCAAATCCGAGACCATGGTCTTGAGCCGGAAAAGGGTGGAGTGCCCAGGTTGGGATGAGATCCTGCCTCAAGTGGAGGACTTTAAGTATCTCGGGGTCTTGTTCACGAGTGAGGGGAAAATGGAACGGGAGATCGACAGGCAGATCGGTGCGGCATCCGCAGTAATGCGGGCTCTGCATCGGTCTGTCATGGTCATGGTCTTGTAGCTATAAATTGGTTTCCCGGTCGATCTACGTTCCTACCCTCACCTATGGTCATGAGCTGTGGATAATGACCGAAAGAACGAGATCGCGAATACAAGCGGCCGGAATCAGTTTCTCCCTTAGAGATAGGATGAGAAGCTCGGTCATCCGGGAGGGGCTCAGAGTAGAACCGCTGCTCCGAGATCGAGAGGAGCCAGATGAGGTGGCTCGGGCATCTGGTCAGGATGCCTCCTGGACGCCTCCCTGGTGAGGTGCTCTGGGCACGTCCCCGGGGCCTCTTCCCAGTGGGACCCAGGACTCGCTGGAGAGACTATATGTCGGCTGGCCTGGGAACGCCTTGGGATCGCCCCAGAAGAGCTACAAGAAGAGGCCAGGGATAGGGAAGTCTGGGCTTCTCTGCTTAAGTTGCTGCCCCCGCGACCCGACCTCGGATAAGTGGCAGAAGGAAATCATGCCAGCAGTGCAGTAAGTAGGGTGGCACCTGGGGTGGCCAATCAGATATTAGTGGCCACTCCCTTGACACGCCCATGCTTCCTCCTCATTTACTTGGCAGATTCAGTACATGACAGAAGTCAAAATTGAATATCATTGTCGCAGAATATAAAAATAATCTCACAGGCAAGGACAAGTCACTTCTATAGCACCTTTAAACAATAAAACAGTTTAGATGCTAAGTAAGTTGATCTTTGATCAAGTGAGCCCGCAACAGTCTCTACATGACTGCATCAAGGTAGTAAAAGATTAATGAATAAAACACCCAATTTTGTTTTCGATGACGGAAACAATGATAGAATGGGTTTTTAAATGAACCTGTAACTCATACAACTCAGAGTAAAGTGTGGGCTTATACATTTCTGGCTTCAGAAATGTATGAATCCAGAAGTCTATGAAATATATATGAACAGCAGCAGTAGCTGCAATTGATTGCAGCAGTTACAGCACAGGTTCAGGTGACCACTGCAGCAGTATGTATGGGAAAGTGAGTGTATGTATATACATTGCAAAAAGTGACATTAACCTGTTTAAAAAATGCAAACATGAAACAAAATTGATGTGCGATTTACAATGCACGGCGGAAAACAAAGGAGCATTCTGCCTCTTTAACAAAGAATGAATTGTCTGAAGATTCCTCCTGTTAATTACGGATGAATAGTGTCATGAACTGGAAAATATACTCTAATTTATGTATTATTATACTGTACATGTTGTATACATCACAATATAAAGCAATTGGTTATTATTTGTTAATTTATGTTCTTTTTGAGCATGTTTTTGTATCATGTGAGTTAAACCCTTTGTTGCAGGACCTTGGCTAAAAACATGTTCTTTAAAAAAAAAATTGGCCCAGACATTTATAGGTGACTATATTCTATGTGACTGACTCTGGTGCTTGGTAATGAAGTGATTTATCATCTATAAAAGATGATAAATCACTTTTCTTTGGAGCTGCAGTTCAGTCATGGTACTTTTCAAGTCCATCCTCATCTTCTGTTTCCCTTGTACCACAATACTTACAATACAAGCAACTCGGCTACTAAGTTGCAGTAATAGTTGTCATTTATTTTAAATGAAAGAGAAACACCATATCACATATTATCTTGAGGAAGGTTAACAGGTGTTAGTTAGTTAGTTAATTAGTGTCTTTCTTATGGGAGAACTTACTGGATTAGAAAATTATGATCTGAAATATGATTTGAATGATTTAATCATATGATCAATTATTATTATTAAAATTGAGAATAAAAGTATGAAAACATCTGTTAATTGACTGTTATATCATTTAGAAAAGAACAACTCCTAATAATGTAACAACCCCTAATAATGTAATAAAGAAAACCTCACAACTGAATAAAAAAATGTAACAAAACCTGATAATGTAATCATTTCCCAATAATGCAATAAAATATATTTTCCAATAATGTAATAATCTCTGTACCAATGATAATATAAATTATTATATAATGGGAGGTTGTTGGGTTAACCTTATTTTTGCAGAAGCTCATAATGCAACAATTTACCAATAGTGTAATAACTTTGGCCAATGCAGTAATAGCATGACACCAGTTCAAGTGACAATGCTGTGCAGGTGAATTACCACCATTGTTTTTATTATATTATTACGAAATAATACAAGGAAAATATCTAATATAGCTTTGACGAAAAGGCATGAAATCCAAAATAAAAATCAGTAATGGATCTTTAATCCAAGCATAAAATAAACTGTCTTTGTGGAAAGTCTTTGAATGTTTACATTTAAATTGCATGTACATTACTGCAGAGCTGACAGTTATAAAGTGGAAAATATTCTCATATACTTGTGAATTATTGTAGATATTATATCTGCTTCCACAAAGGTACTTTCCAATATCTCGTCATCCTGAGAAAGAAAAGCTGATTTTCAACGCTGTCATGAGTCATCTGAGGTTATATTGTGGCAGATCAGGAGATTTTTCGACACTTTCTCTCAACTTTCCTTATGTAATTTTATATGTAATTTTACTGGAGGTGGTTTATTGTTCACATATCTAAAACATAGTTTTAGTAATTCATAACACTGTACGTGAGCTGTTAATATTTTGTTTCCTTACTGTGGTTGTAGTTTAGAGGAAGACAATTAGAGATTCAATATTTGATCTACCGGTGCATATCGGGAAAAAAAATCTGTATCATTGCATCTTTGCTTTCTTTTCATATTTAATCGCTCCTGTTTAATTGTATATTACATGTTTGGCCGTACAGTGGAGCATTGGTTAGCACTAATGCCTCAAGTAAGAAGGTTCTCAGGTGGCGTTCTGGTTTGAATTTGGGGGTTTTCTGTGTGATGTTTTGCATGTTATTTCCATATTTGTGTGGGTTCTCTGTGGGTACTCCAGCTTCCACAGTCCACAGTCCAAGATTGGGGTTTGGTATGAACTAAAGATTGCCTGTAGGAGTGAATGTAAGTGGGATTGGTTGTTAGTCTCTGTATGTCATTGTTGTATTTTTCATTTTTGTGGTTTTATTGTCTCTTAAAACCATTTCCACCAAAGTGACACTTCTTCCCTTGGTATATTTTTACAATCATCTATTCTCAATTAGTCATGCCAGTCATGTCATTCAGTGATGTAACAGATTTGTAACCAAGGCCTGCTCAAGGACATATAGCTCCCTCTGAAAACTCAAGTGGTGTCTATTACACATAAGCCTGTATTAATAAGAAGAAAGAAAATGTTTGAGGGCTGAATGAAAATGGAAAATAACAGACTGCAGAAGGATCATGACAGCTACAAAGCACATCCCAGGGCTGTGATCCAGAAATCAGACAACAGAGCTTTCAGAAATAACAATAAAAACAACTCGAGGCTGTTGTTCTGAATTTTTGTCAACTTTTAGAAAACAAGTCTTAAATTTAGATGAGCTATAGTTATACACCAACCATTGTGAATATTTCTACTCTCATCACAGATCCTCCCCTTTCTCAGTGCACTGATACTCTGTCCACCTTCTCTACTGTCACATATGGAACATTTATAAAGGTAGAACAGAACTATAGAGAGCATGTCTGTACACTGACTTTTTACCCAGCTCTCCTAAAAGTGCAGGACCTCAAAACAGCCAGGTTCAGACCCCTCGACTATATTATCACTTTATCTCCAATAATCCATTCATTTGTTAATAATTAAAAGACTTGTTTATAAGCATAATAGTAGACCACACTTAAGCACCACCTGCATTTGTGTAATGCTCCTCTTTACTGTAAAAATGTTCTATATTCATATTTTAGATAAAAGAGCAGGAATTTGGTGCTTTAAACTTTAACATTTTTTAATAGCTGGCAAAGACACGCTAGGTAGAGTCCGTAATCTGAAATGATAAAAAATAATACCTACACAGATTATGCTGATGACATGGTTATGTGACGATTCGTGAGAATCGTAAAAAAGGGAGAACCAAAGGTGGACCCAAAAAAGGCAGGGACTAGAGAATAAAACTAAAAGGATTTATTAACACGCACAAAAAAACTAAGGAAACCAGTCAATAGAAAACACAAAATGCTGAGGCTGGCCAGCTGGTTAGGCTGAGCTCAGGAAACAACGGGTGTCTAGGGAGAAAAAGGAAACGAGGGATCAGAACGGTAGTAAAGAGTACTACAAAAACGAGGAGCTAGAACTAGAGCTGATTCGAATGTGCCGTGAGTTAACCAACACTGCAAACATGACACGCTGACAAGGAGGCAGCAGGAAAACCAGGTCTATAAAGGCAGGTCCTGATGAGGAGATTAGGAGCAGCTGTGCAGATCACTCAACCTGCCCAGCCGTGTAGCCAGCCTCCAAGAAAGCACGTTAAGCACATGATACAAACAGGAAATGCAACAATAAAATGCAGGAAGTGATCAGACAAAACCCCCAGCCAGGAGACCGATCATGACAGGTTATATACTATAATGTATGTCTCCTCTGTCCTCCTTGTCCTTAGTACTACATAGGTCTGAAATCCAGGCTGAAATTCAAGTTAAGACCTTCAGGTTTAACTTATCAACATCTCAGAAATAGATTTTTATCCAAGAACACATTTATAGCAAAAGGCAGATGCAGAGAAAACTTACAAATGCTTTTATATCATGCTGGTTGGACTACTGTGGTGTCCTCCTTACTGGTCTGAAAATGCTTCTGCCAGAGTCCTCCCAAGAAATAGCAAAAATTGGGCACATTTCACTTGTTCCCAGATCTCTGACTTGACCAAAAATGTGGGAAAAGTAAAACTTTGTCCATCGCCTTTGGTATGAACCTCTCTAGTCTGTCTTTTAGATTAAGCTCTTTAATTCTTCTAGAAGCAGATGAAGCAGCTTCTGGGTTTTGTGGCTCTCGCTGCAAGAAAAAAATATTGCCATACTGTAAATTTACTCCAATTTTAATAGTATTCTAAACCTGGTTTATTACCTTGGGGATCAGGTAAAAAGGCACCTGTAGATATGTAAGGGTTTTTAAATATGAAGCATCCCATGTGGAAGTAAAAATGCCTTTTGGTCACATTTTGCTTTGCATTTCTTTGTATGAACCTTTTAATTTATTTTTTTTTTATTTTTTTTACCTCTATCATGGGCAGCGCAGCCTGTTATTCATTGGTTTCCAGGGTATTATCCGGGGTACTACCTAAATACCTACCCAGTGGAAAAGAAGACGTGATATGTAAAGTGAGGACCAATAATTAATGTTCTCAGACAGATATATCTATTACACATGTGTAATGGTGTTGATGCGACTGTGTTTGTTTTTCCTGTTTGGCTCAATAGTGGCTGGAATTTATTACAAAAATATCATTCATACAGTGTCAGGGAAGTTGTCAGTAACACAAAATGCAAACTTGTCTTCTTTCTTATGCTTTATTGTCGCACGACAGCTTTATGTACCAATTGTAAGTGGAAAATCCACCACATCTGTTAACTAAGAAGACGTAGACAAACTGTTTTCAAATAATATTTGACCCGAGTCTCACATTTGGTTGTGGGAGCATGAGGAAGCAAATATGATAGCTCATTAGTGAGGTCAGCTTGAAAAACATTGCACTCATCACCTGCTGGATGACAAATGAAGCCCTTCATAAAGATGGGAGGAGAAAGGGAAGTTTACACAGGTAGAGGCGAGGCAGTGGTGGCGATGGATGCAAGCAAGAGAGGAAACAAGACACTGGGTGTTACCTTTATTGTTTCCCTTTTCTGGAGCTGTAACATCTTTCATTTTTACACATTATGGTGTTTTTGTTTCATTGCCACTTTTTTTTTCTTTAGAATTTACAGCAGGGGACCAAACATCCCTTCCAGGTATGATTTGTCTATTTGATTAATGGAAGCACTCAACATAGGCATATAGGAAACACTTAAAGGACTCATGCACATAGGAAAATTGATTACCTTTAACAAGAAAACAATGGAGAATGAAGAATTGTAATGACTGGGTACCTGTTTCACTTCATGATTAGAGGGTTCAGAAAAGCAATCACCATGTCGAGTAAAACCCTGGTATTAGGCTCCCATAAGTATCTGTAAAACAGCACTAAAACACTCATTTGCTCCATATAAGACTGATTACTGGCATCGTACTACAAAATGAAACATTTATATCATACAGGCTGGAGTCTTGTTCTGTTCAGATTAAAATAAAATCATGCACATTGTTATCACTTTCTTTCTAAGTTGGGGAAACTTTGCAGACGCACATAAAGTGATTCTAAAGGGAAGTCATTTCAACGGTTTAAAGAGAATTAATCAGGAATTAGTAATCAGTAATTTGTACCCTATAGTATCCTCTACAAAAACAACCAGTAACCTAATCTTTCTCTCCTTCTTTACAATTATTAATTAGGTTTAGGCTTTCCAGCTTCAGATTAGACCAACTCTTCATTTCACCACACCATTAGATTCATTTGCTCTGCTAATGGGCCTTGTGATGAGCTATTGATCAACAGCAGGTGTATCAGGAAGTAAGAGAAAGAACTACAACAAACAAAAGACTGAAAAGGGAAATAATCTGTTGCTCAGACTAGCTTTAATAGGCCTATTCATTATACATATTTGTTGTCAATATTCTCAATTGATTATTCAGCAAGTCCCTTTGTCACTGCTGCCATGCCTGTCAAACAGTCTATTCTGGCATAGTAGCACATGTAAAAGCTAGTTTTCATCAAGGTAAATTTGCTTCTCCAAATCAACAAATCAACAAATGAGCTTTGATGTCACGCAGCCTAAACAGGGTTCCTTGTTTCAAGCCAAGATTTGCTGAAACTATGCCTGAAAACAACAACATTAGTCAACTGCAACAAGACGTGTAAGGACAATGGTATTTTAAAATTACGTTGACTTGGCTGTAAAAAAAAAAAAAAAAAAAAAAAAAAACTTGATGGAAATCATTTCAAAATAAAGACATGAGCACAAGAGATGTTAGATTGATGCACAATAGCAGCTAAAACACCAATTATGATGACAAAACAGCAAAGGTAACACATGACAATGATGGTTTGAAGTGAATGTTATTTTTTGCTCTTCCTTGGCTGTTGATTTTGTTGCTTGATTTTATTTCTATCTTGAAGGCGAACATGTTGGGTAATGTTTTTCCTTGAGCTTCTTCTTTTTATAAATGTGATATAACTATATTGTTACAAACAGCAAGTGCACGCATGGCTTCTGCTCCGGGTATTGCAAGCTCTCAAGGTCAAACATATTTATGTCTGTATGGTATAAATACAATACTGTAGATAAATGACATGTTTTACATAACTGTTAAATGATTTGGTTGTTTTTAAAAGTATGCTCAACTTTCAAATTTTTAGCATCTTGTCTACAATAGGTGTTAACATTTTACATATTCTGTAGTCCACAATGTGCTGCTTGAATATTAGGTCACATGGGTATTAAGCCTTTCAGCTAGACCTGCTAATGTCTACATCCTCATTTAGCTGAAAATGAGCTATGGGTGCCTCCACATTTCTTCAAATATTATGTTTCCTCAGCAATTCATTCATAAAAGACATTCTGTCTTTTTAAATTAATGTTAATCACTCATTAACCCATCCAAGATTAATGCTATGTTAACATTGCCTTTCCTATCTGATTAACCTCACCTCTGGCCACCTTGAAGGAAAAAAAAAAAAACATCAAATTCCATCGAGAAATGTCGTGCTTAGTGAAACTCCTCCCCAGCCATGAGATATTGGTTGTTAGTGATGAGATTTTTCATTTCCAGAAGAGGATCAGATACATTAGGACCAGGAGTGAGTGATGATGGTAATTACAATAGAGTTGTCCTTTCTCTGCTCTCTAACCTTCTCCAGACCTTTAAGGACTTTCTGTCTCAGACTATCTTTGAATGAAAGATTAATGACATCTGTCATGTCGACTTTGATTAATAACAAGGCTTCCGATTTGTATGAACTCAGGAATGGGAGTGTTTTTTTTTTTAAATTCACCTATACAGTGGTGTAATATGCCTTTCAAGTCCCAAGAGATGGTAATATGATGGGTCATTTTGTCTGATATGCAGCCTGTAATTATCCAGAATCTCATTGATTTACTTCTTGTCCAGCTTGGACTCCCCACAGATAGTTTATACATCCAGGCTCCAATTCTATTTGAGTGGTTCAAACACGGCTTGATAATATTTCCGTTTTTTTATATTAAGATCTGCAAGGCAGAAGAATTTGATCCCTTCCAGGACAAATTGAGATGTACTGTGTTTGCAGCACTCAGCAGTTGGGTGATTCAGCAACTCGGAGAAGTCATGTTGTGCTGACTTCACTTGAGTGCTCATCTCACCGCACACAAGGGTCCTTTATTCCCATGAGATGCAAAAAAAACAAAAAAAAAACAAAACAAAAGTGCACAGCTGTTTTGTGCACACGGTTTTGAATTTAAAACCGTGTGCATAAAATTTCACTGGATGGAAGCGTGAGACTGTGTAAGTACACATATATACTGCAGTATATACAGTATGTAGATACCATATGTAAAAATGACGATGCCCATATTTCATTGCAAAGGCAGAGGAGAGGTGCAGTGGGATGAGAAAAAGCAAGTACTTGCATAATCTCACAGGTTTTCTCTCAGACAGTGAAAGAAGCAGACTGAATGATTTTAGGTTTTAGACACATAAACACCTCTGAGAGTCAGCCAAGGGCCTCAGAGTTCATTGGATTGATGTTACAAAGCCGTATCTCCCACTTAGTCTCTCTCTTACACACAAACAGAAAACAGTTTTTCAGTCTTCCTCCATTTCTTTCTCTCTCTTGCTCTCCCCACTCACCTTTTGTCATGATTAGGGTGACTGGTCTTGACGGGACCCAGAAGCTCAGGGCTAGAGAACCACAATGAAGGGGGACTCGTCTGTAACCAAGATGAGGTTAGTCTTAGCTTCTTGCAGGCTCCGGTTTTAAGCCACAGGGTATCCAGCGTGCGATGCAGCACACTGTATATGCTGTATGATATTCCTGGTCCCTCAGCAGGCAATTCAGAAGATTCCTCTCAGGCTGACTCTCTTCACCTTTATTTGTGGTGCGTACTCTCTTTTAAATCCACTGTGAAAACATTGGTCACAGTACAGAGGATAAACCCCACCTCAGCCACTAAGTATAAATTAAATTGGAAAAAGAATGTCATTGAGAATATACAGACTATGAAGCAATTACTAATCAAAAAGCATGATCCACTGCATCTGCTGCTGATGTGGCATTGAGTTGTCCTGTGTGTGTATTCCTCTGTGACCATTATACCCAAAATAACGAGCACTATATCATTGGATTTATACTTAGAGATGTCTGGCAGGCGGGTGCCAGTACCTTGATTCTCTTTTACACCTTGGCTTCCTTTCTTGAGATTCATATCAATTTGTCCTCATTTTGCCTCATCCTGTGGTGTGAAGGCTGTGGTACAGACAACCTAACAGATGTGTATTGCTGTGTGTGTGTGTGTGTGTCAGACAAAGTCAGAATGAGAGAGGACTAAGGGGATAGAAAAGGAAAAGAGAAATAGTGATGAGGATGGCAGGTGGAGGAGAGGGGATAGTCTGTTTCTTAACGTGTCACAGGAAGAGTGTCTGTCCCATAACAAAATGCCAACCAAATGAGAACGGATCAGGGGGCTGAGCCTAAGCCACCCTGAGCCCCCATTACTGAGTGCAGAAGACGGATGGGACTGCTCATCCTGAGGGAGAAGAGAAACACACACAAGCATTAAAACACGCCGTCACACTTACATCCATGTGCACAGACCTCAGGGACACAAACACACATATGCTGTATATACCACATGTAGAGACGCCAAGATTAAAAAAATAGATAAAGGCGAGACTGAGTAAATAAAGTGGATAAGGTAACTCAATCCCTGAACTCCCCACTGACGATGTAAATCCAAAGATATCGGGCAGCATATAAAAGCTATTGCTGACTCACTGAGAAGCAACGCTAACACAACAAATGTCTCACCACTTGCACAAGTTGGTTATGTTATCAAGCATGCGGCCAGCAGGCAGCGCTGTACCCAACCCTGATGAGAGATAATGTCATCAATTTATATCTTTAGATATAAATTTCAAATATTAATTTGGCATCGCAAAGAAACCGTGGAACTCAAATTGTTTACTTTGTCTTGGTTTTCATTAGGGCCGGGCATGCCTTTGAAACACTCCTCACCAAAACACGACAAATGATTTCCTCCAAGTGTGCTTTAACGACTGCAAAGTGTAACTTTATGGGGCATGACTAAAGCACTTCTTCTTATTAATGTTTCTGGTCAATGGCTTCCATCACAAGGAGAACAGAGGATCAGAGGAGCAC
Source organism: Brachirus orientalis (assembly GCA_016785285.1). NCBI lineage: Eukaryota > Metazoa > Chordata > Actinopteri > Pleuronectiformes > Soleidae > Brachirus > Brachirus orientalis. The sequence continues at coordinate 3,122,090 of JAFBJR010000258.1, read as the reverse complement.
AAGCAGCAGCTGAACGAGGGAGATTTATGGAGCAATCCTTGCGGTACTAGACCCACAGCAAATGGCACGACAGCAATCAAGCTTTTTACAATGACTGAGCATGAGGCAGTTCTCACAGTGTAATACGATAATAATATCAACCCTGTTGGGGGGGGAAGGAACTCAGAGGGGTTTTAACTTAGTCAGTGACTATTTGAGAGCACTTGAAACAGCACTACTGCTGTTTCCAATTTTTATAGAAGCGACAATGTAAGTCAGTATGGTGCTAATCTTAACAATGGTTGTGTATTATTTGTTGCTACCTGCCAATTAGTCTCAATTGCATGTTATTTTTATGAAATTTGGCTGTTAAAATGCAATTTACTTGGATAAGAATAAAAACAACCTCCTAATTAAACCTGCAGTTATGTGGTGGGGTGGAAACATAATAACACTTTAGAAAGCACATTATAAAAACCAGCAATATTTCAGAAAACTCAAGCTGGAGTATTGTATATTTGGGAGATAAAAGATACATGCATGTTGGTGATCCTAGTCTTTTCGTTTAGGTGGAATTGATTGATGTTTTTTTTTTTGTTTTTTTTTTTGCATATTTATAATAACCATAATGTTACAGTCTTGTTGTAGTGTTGGATGTAGTTGTCAGTTCCAGTTCCAGTTTCCTGTCTTTTATTTTTGTGTGTTAATCACTTCCTGTGGAGCTATCTGTGTTGTGTTTTCAGGAGACTTGACAGGGCGGCCGGGTGGAGCCTCCTTCCTCACACCTGCAACCTATTTCCTGATTACCTTCAACCCTTCTTAAACCTTGGTCTTGGCAACGGCAGGTGTCAGTGTGTTACACTCACTGCAGTAACGCACATGATCACACCAGGTCTCCTCTCTAGGATTTAAGTATCTTCTCATTTTTTGTAGCCCAAGTTTTTGATTGTTTGTTTTCTCCTTTACTTCTTGTGAGAATAAATTTCTGTTATTTATCCTTTTAAACCTGACTGGACATTCGCTTCTTTCTGGGATTCATACAAACTTAGATTAAATCATCACAGTAGTGACTTTGGAGTGGGTGAGCAAGTCCTCTTCCCCAGGCAAAATATGTGTAAGACACTAACTGTACATTTGGGAAAGAGCACAAATCAGAAACTTTATAGTGTGGTGATGTTTATAGTTGACCACAGTTGTGCTTTGGCAAGCAAATCAGAAGTTCTTTCAATAAATACTTCAAAGCAGCCCAGGATCACAGCAACTCTACAGCCAAATGCTTGCCTGAATGCCATTGGCATTGGAGCTTAAAGTACATATTGCTCCGGCCACTCAATTAAAAACTCTAATCTCTCATTAAATATGCCAATTAACTTGTGCCAAGGTCTAGAAAGAGTGGAGGAAGAAGCTCTGATGCTGAAGGCAATCTGTCACAGGATGATTTAGTCTGAACCCGAGCAGAACATGGCCTAGTTGAAAAACCTGCATTAAACAAAGAACTTGGGAAACCCATTAAACACAACTTTTACTTATTTCCATTTTTCTTGGATAAACTGCATGATAAATACTTCACTTCAAAAATCAGACTGCTCTGTTATGATTTGCCTCTAAATGTCCTCAATCTTCTCAATGACATCCAGGGTCGGTTTTTGTGTCTGCATTTAATATTTGGCAGAATGGAGACACATTAGTTATTCAAATTACTCTCTGAATTATTAATGGTATGAACTGTTGTATATAGTTTTCCTCTTAGTTAAATCTGTACTCTGTTTTAACCAGTTGAGTTCATTTGCAACTTTTGCAAGACATTAACTAACTCCTGTGCTCATGTCCACTTTTGTGGTCCTTAGGTATTCCCTTTTTTTGCTACTTTATGCAACCACTCCATTACATTTCACTGAGGATCTTTTCTTACACACTGCATTTATTTTACAGTTTTACTAACTTTTAATACAGTATATTCACCACATCTTCACCAAAAATGTGCAGATGTGTCTCATCTTTGTCAGCATTTATGTTACGGGTATTTAAGAAAAGGTAAAACTTTGCATAAGGTTGGAGCAGATTATATGTAAATCTTCATAAATAAGGTAGAATAAATAAACAAAATCAGTGTTTACAGAGTGAGAGAGAGGCATATGATTATAACTTGTTATGGAAGATAGATGTTTTCAGAGCACGGAATCTACTGATTACACTGCAGTAATACATATCAATAGAGTGCTGATTGATGCACATCTGTTGCTGATTTGAATATTGGCATGTAGCCTGGTGTGACAGTCAGTCTATATGTGAATAATGAACATTTATGACTATTTAGCTTATTTTCTACGGACTGGTGCATGAATCATTTGATTGTGTATATTCTAATAGTGGTTGGATTCAAATAAATGGTTTTGTCGCTATATAAAATCAAATGATACACACATTTGTGATGTGATCATCAAAGTGAGTTTTAACTTGACTTGGATGGAATTGGATGAAACACCAAGGGGAGTATCAAAGAGACAGAGGAGACACAGTTTGTCATAGTTCATATTTGTCACAGTTCAAAGGGATTTCACGCAATAGAAGCAGAAGCTCTAAAACCAGGTTTGGTTCATTTTTTTTAAAACATTTTTTAAAAAGCATTGGCAAAAAAAGGCATATATCTGCTTTATGTAAATAAACTGAATGACAAGTCAGACTGCACTAGATTTCTGGGCAGGGCTCAGTCCTCAAACTATCAGCCTCTGAACCATAATAAGACACCTCCCTGCAAAACACATTTTGATAAGCTCGCATTAGTTAGCATTCCTACATATAGTGGTTTAGTTATAGTATACCAAATGCCACTAAAGCAAAACACTAAGGCCACCAAATTATGATCATATATTTATATATAATTTCATTAATCCATCACCCATTACAACAGTTAGGGCCGTGATAATTGACTGAACTCCCTCAGTGGGCCTGTTAAAAGAATATGGGCATTTCTTTTTTTTGACCTTCTCCTACATCAAAAAATGCGAGAGCTAAACTGGGACACATTAAACAGTTTTACTGTAACCTGCAACATTTGCCCAGCTAGTGAGCTTATTTAATGGATGTAGAAGTTTATTTCTGATGAAGTTTTGGTTTTCATTTGCAGCCCCCTTACAAAACAAATTTTGATGATGATAATTATTTGCATACGCATTATGTGGGCATTTTAGTAGGTTTTACAGGGTGTACAAGATTTTTCTTCTAATTTTAGAATAAATAAAGCCCAGCTTTGAAATAAAAATGACCTACAAATTCATTATTATGGCTGAGGTCATGCGTGCAAGATGAAACGGGAAGATAAATAAACACGCACTGGCAGGCATTAGATGTTTCAAGCAAGTCAGCAGCATGCTTTATTATAAGCAATTAGCATGGATGACTGCACAGCAAGTTGTTTTGTTCTTTCACCTTAGATGAAAGAGAATAAGGGTAGGATAGCAAAACCAAAAGACAACAAAGTAAGACAGAAGAGGAAGAGAAGTGTGTCTGAAGCTTTTAGCCCACTCCACGCCCATGAAGATTGGTTCCTATTACAATTAATCCCTAATCAAACTGGTTGTAGCAAACGTGATCTGACTTGGCTTCCACATTGGGATGGTCTAATCAGTTTCTCCATCCAGGATTTGGAGGGAGGCCAGAGGACACACACCTCATCTGATGCTGAGATTGTCCTCTGAGATATTATCACACAGTTTGGCATGTCATACCCAGAGACTTCCTGTGTGTCTTGCAGTGAGCAGTGTCACCACGCATAGTTAGGTAACTGCAAACTTGAAAACAAGGTGATAGGAAGCACTGGAAGCAAACTGGCAGAGTTGTCTGCCCTCGGGCAAGTTGGTGACTCTGGTGCCAACTGCGTAATGTCTGAGGACAGAGGTGCCTGAAAACAAAATAAAATATTCAAACACTGGAAAAAAGTCATCCACCAGTACTTGACGCCATATATGCATTGGTACATCACATCTGCTAATGTTTGTCAATGCAACAGGGCAATCTCATCTCGTATCAGTTGTTGCCCAGCTGCTGGACAAGTGAAGAAACTACTATGAGGTCAAACTCCTGCTGGAATACAGGAAAACAAAGAGATGTAAAGCAGCAGGAGGAGACTGACCCTAAGTCATATCAAGCCAGTACAAGGCTGACAGGGGGAAAAATAACTATAGTGTACAGACATCAACAAAGAATTGAAATTGAAGCTCCAGTAGACAACCTCTATCGCCCCCTGTGGACGTCTGAGTAATTACCAAAACAGTGCCATCTCTCAGACCTACTCCCCACACTCAACAGATTTAGAATTAGAATTTGTTTTATTTGCACACACACCACTTACTCTTAATGAATGTGACCTCTGCATTTAACTATCCTTATTACACAGTAGTGAACACACAAACCAGGTGCAAGAGCAGTGGGCAGCACTTACCTGTGCCTGGGGAGCAATTGGGGTTGGGTACCTTGCTTAAGGGCACCCCAGCCATTGACCTGCCCTGAGATTTGAATTTGTTACTCTCCAGATATCTGCCCAATTCTCTTACACTTTGCCATGGGCTGCCCTACACACGCACACACAGAGAGAGAGGAGGCACTGTCTGCTACTGTTTTCTACAGGGCTTCAGTGAAATGTGCTGTATATCTGTCATTTAACATAGTGTTACTTCTCCCGACTGCATCCGGGAAAGCTTTGTGGTAAGGAAAACGGCAACAGCTGTGATTGACACGTGCAGGCACATAGTTAGGCAGCTGCTCAGGGAGCCATAATTTGCTTTGAATTCTGTTGGCCGAGCACAGATTTTCAAATCCAAAATCATGATTATGATTAAAGATTCAGAACTCTCTCTGGATGCCCAGGTTTATCTTTATTTATAGAATCCACCTCTGAAACTTTTTGAGGGCGCTTCTTGGGGTTTGCAGCCATAGTGGTGCTGTATGAAGGTGTCTCACTTTACTTGTGCTGTGTGCTTCTTTGGCCTCACCCGCTCAGACATTGCCACAAACATGAAAACAATATATTGCTGTACTGGAAGAGAGAGAGAGAGAGAGAGAGAGAGAGAGAGAGAGAGAGAGAGAGAGAGAGAGAGAGAGGGAGAGGGAGCAGGAGAAAGGGAGAAGACAAAAAAGAAAAAAAGAGAGGGGGAGAGAGAGAGAGAGAGAGAGAGAGAGAGAGAGAGAGAGAGAGAGAGAGAAGTGTGGAGTTGATGCGGCATTGTGTGAAGTCATTTGACAATGTAGCAGACAGTGTTTTAAATTTAGAAGTTATGCACTGCAGCTTAAAAGAGATTTTCTTAGAATGCAAGGACACGGATAAAGAAAATTTATTGTAATTGGACTCACACCAGAAAATATGAAATAATGCCATTTTAATGAGTTATGCATTGCAATGACAAGAGAGTGCCTGCTAGAGTGACTCTCTCTCATAAATTAAGTTGACCTGAGGATAATGTGGTAGTTCGGTGCCCCCTGGAGGTTCTAATCACATTTCAGCTGCTTTGCATCCAAATTTCCTCAGGATTACTAACTTTAAGCATTTATAAGAAGGTAAAGTTTGGTATGCAAAAGATTTACTTACAAAGTTCGGAGGACAAGTCTGGATATCATTTATTTAGCCTTAATCACTCATAACCTCAGCGAACGTTGTTAATTTTGCTTGTTCAAACTGGCAGATAATTGAGACCATGTTTATGTAAGTAAGAAGCCAATTTAAAAAATAAGTGGTCACAGCCTTAAGTTATTAGTTTTCAACATTTCCCAGAATGCAGCACATGTCCCACAAAACAGGTATGAAAGCTTTATTTTACCGTATATGTCTTGAAAGTCATACCAGGGTATAAATCTGAGGCTGCATTGCAGGCTGGTCCACCAAGGTATATTGTTGGATATGAAACTTTTATTTTCTCTTCTTTTGTGATGGATTTGCTCTGGTTTGATTGTTGAATGTTGAGCCTTGAAAATAACCTAACATTTATCATCAGTAGCCCGTATAACCTGAAAAACACATTGCAATCAAACTCTCAAAAATAATTAATTAATTAATAAGTTTAATTAATTAATAAGTTTAAATATATATATTGGCTTGATATCAACACACAAAACATAAAATAGGCACAGAAATGCAAAGGTAACTGTAAGCAGTTACCTGAGCAGTTAAGTGTTATATGTCATATGTTTATATGTGGCAGTTTAGAGAGCACTTTATCTTGCATATACTCACAAAACAAAAACATGCGTCCATCTTGTGGTTCAAGGCGGATTGTGTGCATCAAAGCGTCCTTTGCCTTTCATAAAGTGCAATGGAAACAACAAATATCATTCACTTAACTCTGAGAACAAGGAGCATGGCGGGAGTGCAAGTAAAGGGAGCGCCTCATTTAATAAATCCCAGTTGGACAGCAGTGGGTAGAGATCACTGTCGAAAGGCCAATTAACAAGAGGCTTATTGGGAGAACCACAGAGCAGCACAGGAGAGACTGACTATTATAAAACTCATAATTAGAAAGTAATGGGCCCTGAGCTGGAAACGCGTTCTCGGCATCAAAAATTCATGCTATTTCTAGCTGGAGATCAAGTGTGAGTCATTTCATGACCCGTGAATAAAACGCCAATCTTTTGCTTTATTTCGGTACACCACAAATTCTGAATTCACTTCGGTAGCTGGATGTTCAGACAGAGCCTCGAAAAAAACATCTCAATTTTAAGAACACTGTTGAGAAATCACCCAGTGAGGCTCCTTGATCTCAGCATGAACATGGAGCTGGAGCTGGAAAAAAATCCATGGTTGTTCCTTGTCTAAATCTAAACATGTCCATTTAGGAAGATGGATATTAAAACCCAGACAAGATTCAAGCAGGAGGAGAAGAAACAAGATTCCCTGCAGTGACTTCCTCCAGTGAATATAATACAGAACATATACACTTTGGTTCCTGGTGATGAGGAGGAGATATTGATTCTTATTTTTCATACATGGTTGTTTACTTTTTTTCATTCTAGATGATAAGTCTAAGGACGATGATAAGTCTAAGGGTGTGTTCATACAATAAGTCCAACATGTTACTGCATATATTGCGAAAAATGTACTGTCAGATGTTTTCCGGGACAATATTTTGAGCTTATTTCGCAAAATAAGATTTTCTTTGTCATCATTTCAAACTCCTAATACTAACAACTGGTGTATGTGGCTGAAAGGAAGGAGGCAATACAAATCATAAACATCTTAATCATTTTGTCTTCATTTGTTTGAACAACAAAGGGATTACCGTAAAAAACAATAATAGTTTAGTTGACATATTATGCAAGGGATGAAGGCAGGCAAAGACTTTATACCAACTTGCAGAAGAAATCAATCAAGGAAAATAAAAGAAAAACATAATCACAAAACAAACCTAAATAAGAAGACGGATCAAAAAAAAAAAAAGCCAAAACATTTCAACTGAATTCTTAAAGTAAATGGCAACCACCTGTTTCCATATTCATACCAGACGGTTCTTATTCATAATAACTGTGGTCAACAGGTCCAGAAAATGATGGGAATGTAGAAACGGCTGAAACATTTAATTACCATAATATGAAAATATAACCAATCTACCCGTCTTCTTGATTTATAAACCAGTAAATATTTTCTTGAGAATTTTATGGTTTCAGATCTTCAATACAGCATGACACCCAGTATGTAAATTATGGACTCATTTACACTGAAAACTGATGACGTACACCTCGGGGTGTGACTATTGTGTGACTGACACTTTTCACATTAGTTGTAACATTTTGATTACATCTCCGGAGGAAATGTTAATGGTCTCAATTGCTAGTTTCAGGTCTTCTTTAGTACCACACTATGTCATCACACTTATGCATGGATACCAGTGTGATTGACAGCTGGTATCATCAAATAGCAGTCGGGTTGCAGGTGACATCTGTGAACTTTTGGTCCAAACCTCAACATGCACACTCAGTCCTCTCTGTCGGGCCTTTTTATTTCCACCCGTTCCTCTGATGTCTGCTTTCTCTCTCTCTCTCTCTGTCTCTGTTATTTTTTTACCATCTCTTTCTCTCTCATGCTCCACATTATTTCTCTCTTCATGTCTGCTCTCTCTCTCTTTTGTTCCCGTTTCTATGTGGTTGGTTGTGTCTACAATATACGCATTTACTGTGTATGCTCCCTGCCCCCCCCACCCCCACCCCCCTTCACTTTTCCTCTTCATCAGAAATGTGACTTGCCAAGGTCAGTCATGGTGATTGCTGTCAATCATTTGTAATGCAGCAAACCGAGTGGATGCTGAGGTGTGTCTAAAAGTGTATTTTGGTATTCCTTATGTTGTGGGGAACTAAATCTGTTTAGTCAGTCACATTATGGGGACTTGTCTTCCTTATGGGGACAAAAATCAAGTCCCCAAATAGTAAATGTTACATTTTCAGGTGAAGACATGTTTTAAAGTTATGCTGAGGTTAGGGTTAGGTTAAGGTTAGGAGCACTAGTAATCATGGTTAAGGTGAGAGTAAGTCTCCAGGAAATTAATGTAAGTCAATGAACTGTCCTCTGAAGTCATGGAAGCCAGTGTGTGTGTTTGTGTATGAGGTAGGGCTCTGCCAGTGTGAGGTCTGTAAAGATGAATACAGGCAGTGATGGCAGGGGTGACATTGCTACACAGCAACAACATCTGACTGACTGTGAAGTAAAAAAAAAAGAAGCATCAGAGCATGAAACAAAAAGTGAGAATAAAAAGTTTTGTTTAAAAAATGTTTAGGGAAAGTCTAGGTTAAGTTTTCATGTCTGCTAACTTTCCCTAGTGTAAAGTGAGAGGAAGATAACGGTAAATACACAAACACAAATGAACATATTGCTGCCACCTTCAGTGCAGCTCCACAGTCTCCAGAAAATACCTTAACTTAATCAACTCCACAATACACAGCATGAAAGGTTACGCTTTCTGAAGATTGAAGGCCACTGTCTCTGTGTGTAAGCCTGAATGTGGGGTAAAAAAAAGGAGCTCTGAAACTAAATTACTGGTGGTTTTGCAGTGCTCTTCATTGTTTTGCCTATACTCTCTTTTAATTGAAAGGAGACTTGAAGCTTTTCATGGTATATAGTTCCGACGCAATGAAGTTTAAAATCGGATGCTCAAGAGGTGTAAATTTCTCTCTCTCTCTCTCTCTCAGTCACTCTTGCTCTCACTCGCTCTCTAACACACACACACACGCACACATGCAAACACATGTATACACACACACACAAACACATCCTGTGTGTCACCTCATTACTGTTTGTTTGTTTGTCTTTATTGCTTTCAAGCCTCTATGGTAAATACACACAACCATGTCAGACTAGAAGAGAAGAAAGCTGTTTATCTTCTCTCTCTTTCTCACTCTCTCACTATCTCTCTCTCTCTCTCCTTCACACACACACACAAACACTGAGAAATCAGTCGTCAAGGGGGAGTTACAGTGGATATCAGTGTTAACACAAGTAATTGCCTTCCTGCTCGGAAGCTTGTGAGTGTTAATCCAGCTTGACAAAGTTTGTTCTCCAGTGCATGACTCAGAGCAGTTTTTTATCTGCACTCTTGGTTCCCGCTCCTGGTCGGACGACATCAGCAGCATGTGCTGCATTTGTCTTACAGCTGACAGGACTGCGGAGGGCAACTCACCACCACCCCCCCCATCCACCAAAAAAAAGAAATAAATAAAATAAAGTCAATTTATCATCTTTTTTGTGGAAACTGATGAAGAAAATAAGTCCCAGAAAGCATCATTTTAAGTAAAAATACATTTGGAAGCAGAAGATACTGGGATTACTATATCCACAGCAGCCGAAGGGTTTCTTATGTTTCGTCCTCATTATAAGATAAAGCATTTTCACACTTCCTTTGTTTTACATTTCAGACATCGAAGACAAGGTGATTTCTGCTGGAGGTGTGAGTGCCAATTTCGAGCAGTCTGTTACTGACAGGAAGGATGTCATTCATTATGAAAAATGTTTAATGAGATCTCTCCCAACACTACCCTGTGATTTGAAACTAGACTATCACACCTGTGAATTTTTAATGACAATATTAATTATTTAAGATATGAATAAAGACTGCGTTGTCAAAGCAATTAGATATTGACGGACCTTTTTCAGTATGTATAGTATTCCTTATCCATCGCTCAGGATTAATTATAAAGAAGCACTAAGCAATAGGGAGACGACGCGGTGGAAAGATCTGTTTAAGTGACTCAGTTCCTGAAGAGTCTGGGGAATAATCTCAAAGTTTTCAAGTCTTCAGCAAAGCTTGAGCAAAAAGGCATGGAGCTCCGCTACATTACTGATGAAAGAAGGACAATTTTTGCACAGTTGCAGTGGAAAGGATGGCGCCAGGTCATTTTGATCAACACTTTACCTATTGTACATTTCAAGGGACCATGGTATAAGAGAGGCTGAAGGGAAAATGCCAAGCTCATTACTTTACATGTCTTTACATGTCCATAACACAATGTTAGTGGTATATAATCATCACATTTCAGCTTTGTACTAAAATAAAGTTGCAAAACCAGGAAGCAGAAAACTTCCTGTACATTTATGTGAGGAAAAGAAATTATAGCAGTATATCAAATTACCCAGTAAAACAGCAATGAAATCCTGTAAAATGTACTACCTACCTTTCTTTAGTTCATAGTCATAAATGGCTGCATACTAAATATCTTACTTTGGGAGTATTTTCTTCCTGCTTAATGCAGGTTTTAGCAGTGCTATTTTTGCCAAACTAACAAACTTGTAGACACTCAAAGGTGAACCATGTTCATTTAAATCAAAACTACTGAGAGCATTTCCGACTAATGGGCTTGAAGCACTGGTAGCAATTAGAATGGCAGCTCTCCAATTTTGTGTTCTATAGCAATTACAGTGAAGTCTAATTCCTACACCCACTAGATAAGAAAATTCAGAAGGAAAGCCAAAGTGATAGCTGAAGGTCTTTGCACACAGGCATGTCTCCCTCTCCATCACCCAGGTTCCCATAAGGTGCGGCCCAAGACTGCAATATTTAACCTGCTCAAGATGTGATCGGGGAGAAAAGGTGCAGGGAGCAGACCTATTAACATCAACATGACGAAAACACAGATGGCATTTCTCAAGCTGACACCAAAGCTGAAGTGTTACCTCACTCTGTGTGATATCCTGCCACTTCATATTTTGCAGCAGCATTGACACACCACTAGCATATTGGCCTCACATACCCAGTGGCAAAGTCTATACTTTGAGCCAAACAGAGAGAAAAAAACAGTTTGATGCTTTTCCACGCAGAAAAGCAGACAATAAAAGGCATCCAACTGGCCCATCCTGGATCTGAGACAGATCCAAATGCCCCTCAGTTCTACTGTATAGTACTGCTCAGAGCATGTAGTTTGGATGATGAACCAACATTACTGATGTTCCAGGAAGCCGGAAAGTGCAGTCCTCATGGACAACAGCTTCAGGGGGATCAGACAGTGGTTGAAAGGATCCTTGGACAGCACCTCCAGGACAAAATCATCTCCCACTGAGGAGCGGTTTCTTGTCACAGATCCTTAACACCTGATCCCTGGTGGGAATTGGTTCTGGAGAAGAAGGCTGTGAAGTGTCTGCTCCTAAAATCTAAAAAAAGACAGCAATAGCTTGAGGCTACAGCCCCAATTTGTGCTGTGCAACATGCACACCGGACAAACTGACCGTGCTTACACACTTGTTGGGTCTGTGGCTTTACAATTACAGCATATGCATGGCTGTACAGTTCTCTGCAGTTCTACGCCTCTCACAACTATATTACAATGTGTCACTGTGTAAAGAAAAAAGGGGTGAAGGGATAGTAAAGTATCTGCTCTGATGGAGCTATGGAGACCCGTGACGTGATGTGAACCAGAGAAATTCACGTGTGTATACTACACTTTGTCATGAGCAGCTAACTGCACAGTGTGCACCTTAACCTTCATTAAGGTTGTGTGTGTTTTCTTTGTGCAGTCAACATCAGAGCAAACCAGCAGAAATGACATTAGCAAGGCCCTCTGTATCCTTTGTGTCTTTCTCACTCTCTCTCTCTCTCTCTCACACACGCGTACGCGCACATGCATTCACACATGCAATGGCATGTGAAAAAAAGATAGGCCAGTGACACCACTAGCTAATTAGTGACTGGCCTCATTAGTCACCTAGTCTACATCTCTGGCCTCAGCAATTATCTCTCTCAGGACGACACCAAGGTTGAGACTTCCTGTCTCCATCTCTCACATGCACACCTTCCTCTGCTTTTTCCTTTTTTTCCACTGAAAATGTGAATGTGTGAGGGAATAACAGGATACTTTGTAGCTTAGTCATTATCATTGTTAATATTATTATTATTATTATCATTATGACTATTTTCCAATACATGGCAAAAGTTCTTCCACTGGAAAGATACTGAACACCTTGTAAAAGTATATATTTTTATATATTTATTTGGGGGTTGGGTGGCAACATTTATATGTTCATAACACTGTTACAGTTTAAATTTCTTGAAGCATTTTAAGGATTTAAAATAAGTTCTATGAAGAGCCTACAAATAACTGCCTGTTTAATTCAAGCCAATGAGTTCACACACTGCTGATCAAGCCGATCAGCTCCACACAACTCTTATTGAATTTCTAAGAATGGGGGCGCAAGGAGGAAACGCAACAGCAACACTGAAATGGTAAAGCGAAATGGCTAAGATACAACCATGGAAAGATTCAGAAGTAAATTCTACTGCAAAAGAACCTGGAATGTTCAGCAATTTGACAGGATAAACATGGAGGTGGTCCAGGTCACCAAGGCATACATCATGTAGAGGCGCTGGCAGTGTTTTGCCAAGTATCTTGAATTCCTCAGGAGGGTCAACAGACGGGCTTGAAGAAGATGCATACAACAATGCAGGATTTCTGCATTTAATAATGTTGAGTACTTGCAGTGCTTTGGTTGTGTGGTATGTATTTGAAGCACGTGGTGTGAAAATGAATTACTTACCAAAGGTGACTCAGACAAATTGCTTGAAATAGCAACACTGACTTTGTACTGCACTTTACTCTGTGTGCTCCAGCCTTCATCATGTATTCCCTCTGCACAGATCATACCATGATTAAGTCAAGAAGATATGAAATAACAGATTTTATAGGGTTGCATATGTATCCATATAAGGTTAGAGTTTGGAAAAAGTGTATGAGAAATTCAATAAAATGACATCATACTCATTAATTCAGTTTCTGTTCCCTCTGTTTCAGCAGACTAAAGCACGTCCACATGGGTCAGCTTAGGTTGCGTAAAGTGGTGTTTTTTCTCCAAGTGCAACGTGAACATACGTTACCAAAATATTCCTCTAAATTATTGAAATGATCATTAGAACTAATTGGTAAACACGAAACTCGTGTTTTGCTCCTGTGGCTCTTACATTTTTGACTTATTACTTATTACTTTACTCAGTTTGGAGGCAAAGGAAGAATATTTATGGCTCTAGCTGTTTGTTATTCTCTTTGCCCCTTTGACGGAAAATGAAGCTGAAATTTTAACTAGGCTATTAAGTAGGCCACTGGATGGACCACGGTGCAGGTATTTGAGTGACATATTATCATTGTGTGCCTATCTGCCCCCATCTCATTTTTGCCTTCACCTCTCAAAAGAATACATAATTAGCTGTCTCTGCACTGCTCGTTTCATGCTACAACAGGAGTAACTCACACAGGGTTAGATTAGGTCTCTTCAGGCCAGCTCCAGGGTAACAACTACATTAATACCACAGCTCCCTCTCAGCTTTACAAACTAAGTAGGAAATTAATTGTAGTATACTCAGTCCAATTTCTTCTTTCTGTTTCACTTATATTTTTAGGCCTTGGCAAAGACTCGTTCCTTCACAGGTCCGTCATGTTTCTTGTTGTGAAGCTCGCAATGTTCTGTTTTTGCCTTAAAATAGCTCTTGAACTGCAATGCTGATGCTTTCCTCCTGCTGATGCAACTAGTAACAAAATTCTTAACATGGAGGTGAGATGGCTGTTTTTAGCAGCAGGAAAGGAAAGGACGGATCAAACCTCCAGGTGTATGTGAGTCAGATCATGAAATGAGACATACTGCTGGCTTGTGGCATGCAGAGTCAGGTGGAGCAATTTTCCTTAATGCCATGCACCAAGTCTCTCCAGACTTTTAAACTGAGTGTGTGTTTTCAGCAGGTTTGCTTTGACAGATGGGCTCGATCATAAAAGTGCAATATTTGAAACAGACCTAAGTGGGTAGAGCAACTGCTTCTCATCTAAAGTGTGTGCTCTGAATTGATTGATAAGGGTCAAACCCTTCTAACATTACACGTGGTGAATGAACCAATATGGAGTAAAATCTGGACTTTATGTTACACAGGGATCAAGGACTGTGTACTTTTATGGAGCTACAGTATACGTGAAGGGCATGATATGTGTGGCACTTCAGATGACAGCAAGTCTTAAGTATCACTATGGCCCCTTTGTTCTTTAGCCAGGGGAAACAAACCCGACTCTTTTCCTCCTGCACTAGCACAAAAGGTCAGACTACTCTCTCTGAGTTCAAATTCCAAAACACTGCAAAATTGCATATATGGTATTTGTAAAAGAGAAACAACCTAAAATTGATTTAGATTGCACTAATTACAACTGGAACAAAAAGCAGAGTCCCTCAAGACCTTCCATTTATTTTTCTTTATTTGTACATCGCATTGCTTTGGATTTTTATATGATGATGTTTAATTTCAAAATCTCCAAATATTGCACAAACATTTGCATAAATGTTGTCATAAAGATACACTGTATGCATGCAAACATTCAAAAAACTCTACCTTTCACCTTGTCATAAAATACTCACTCAGTCACCCACTCACTCATCTGCTACCGTTTATTCTCCACAGGGGGCGCTGGTGCCTAATCCCAGCTGACATAGAGTAAAAGGCGGGGTACACCCTGGACAGGTTGCCAGTCCAAAATAGATAATATAACAATAATCTAATAATAATCATTATCAGATAGAGAACCAAGAACTAAAATCTTAAAGGATTGATTGCTGTAATGTGCGTGTTACCAGCCAGGCAGCAGTGTTTTATATCAACTTCAGCCTCTGGATGTTTTATCTGCTGATGCCAAAATGGGATGCATTACAACAGCTGAGTCTGGAAGAAATAAAAACAATGATGACCTTTTCAAAATCTGCAGATTAAAGCAATGGCCTGGGGTCTGTAGCTGATTCAATTGGACAAAGCGGGACTTTATACTCACCTGTAAGTTAAAAATAATACCAGGCTAGAGGACGGATCATTAATGCTGGTGGTGCTGAGGCTACAGGGGGTAATTATAATTACGTCAGATTTGGAGTCATTCAGGCAGGAAGTTTTTGGACATCTGATTTTTAATTTGAGCTAATTGTTGGATTTCTGACCTGAGCCATATTTTAACGGATAAAACGGGATATACTACTATGTACTATAGTGCTGCATGTTATTTTTTTTTGTGTTTTGTTGGAGGCCATCACACTATACAATAAGATGTAGGGGAAACCACAATACTTTTGATGTGTTTAATTTTTAATTTGATTTGATACAACAAAGCTGCTGCAAAATGTAAAAGATGTGGGTCTCTGAAGGGCTGTGATAGTAAGAAAATGTAGTGTACTGACATGTGGACAGGAGTGTGCTGGGTGCAGGCTGTGGGCTGTTTATGGTTACAGCAGACTGCAGACTATTAGAACTGGCTCTGCTTCTACCTTCTCAAACAATGTGAAAGGCCAGAGTAGAGATCACTGAGAGAGATGAGATTTATTACATTTTTGTACCAGTGCAGGTGAGAGTTTCATCAAGTTACCTCATGACCTCATTAATAACTGCACTGCATATAGACCTGTGTCAGCAAAGGACACACCGTCTGGACCCCATATACTGTATATACATCTTGAACATGCAGGGAAGCTCCAGCAGTTAAATGACAGTAAAGTGAGTTGGGGCTATATGATGTGATATGATCAAAATATACTCCAGTGTTGGTCATTTCATATCCAGGAAATGATAGATTCCTTTAAATTGGTTCTTATTCTCACTTTTGTCTCCCTCAGGACTGAAACTGTGACTGAATGATGGGCATCATGTTGATAGATGAAGTAACTAAGACTATCATTAAGACTTTATATTCAAGGCTGAATTTGGCTCTCCAGTGGCACAGCTACAAACGGTGGTGATCAGTCTGGCTTTGCAAGACTATAGTTTGACTAATGGTACGGATTTCTTTTTGAATTTTATTCATAAAGCGTAATAGCTGGCTGGCACAATATAGCTCGTGGCGTTGCACTGATCCATCGTTGCACGCCCTTTGCACAGAAGCCATTTTGAGAGGTCAAAATAGAAAAATCAGAGGTGTTCATAGTTCATCAAATGTTCAATAACTGCATCAAATTAATGATGGTTGGGTTCCATGCAGCTGGTTCACTGCAACACTGTCCTCACTAACATGAACTGAACCGAGCCATTGTTCCTGTTTTTTTTAGCAACACCTGTGCACATTTTGACATGTTTCCCGCAGAGACATGTCAAAATGGCTGCTGTGCAAATTGACTGCTTTTGTGCTTTCCCAGAAAAAGTGCCCCAAGCACCTTTTCTACTTGAGCAAAGTTGGAAAAGTCTAATGTATAAACTTGTGTTTATTCCAATTGTTTTATGTTTTTACACATTCATTGACAACATACAGAGATGAAAATTCACACTCACATTCACACCTCTGGTCAAGTTAGAGTGTCCACAAGTTAGAGTGTCCCACATCTGAAAACATGCAGAGGGCATGTTTTCAGACTGTGGGAGGAAACAAGGGTAGAGAGAACCCATGCACACTCACACACAGGGAGAACATGCAAACACCACACAGAAAGGCCTGGGACTGAACTGGGATCCGGTAACCTTTTTTACCCATATTACCTTTAAATCAGACCATTCAGCAAATTTTTTTTTTGTTGCTCATATGGATTATACAGTACATCTGCACAACACAACAGAGATGCTTTTTTTTCCAACTTCACCGACACAGCAGTCTTCCTTAAATTTTTGATTCCATCCATATTGTCCAGATTCCACTGAGGTTTCCTGAAAAATATTGTATGCACTCAAACGTCTCACTCACTTGATGCTTTTCTGAGGGCGAGGTTCATGAGCTGGCACAAAACCCCAAGATATGTCAAAGATGATGATTTATCACAGAACCACAGCCAGTCTGGAGGTAAACAGCAAAATTTAGGCTTCAGCAGGTGTCTAGCACTCCCTCTCTTTCTCTATATCAAGTGTGTGTGTGTGTGCGTGATATTCCTTATGTTGTGGGGACCTAAATCTGTTTAGACAGTCACATTATGGGGACTTGTCTTCCTTATGAGGACAAAAATGAAGTCCCCATAACATAAATTACTACATTTTAAGGTGAAGGCATGTTTTAAAGTTACACTAAGTTTAGGTAACATTTGAATTATGGTTGGGTTAAGTTTAGGGTTAGGCATTAATTGCATACGGTTAATGGAAAACACTGGGTTTATAGTGTCCAAATGAATGGAAGTGATTGCAGTGTCCCAAGAAGAATAGCCGCGCAAACCTGAATGTGTTTGTATGAGAGAGAGAGAAAAAGAGAGATACATAAGCATGTGCTTCAGCTCTAGAGGGAAATATTGCTACTCCAACAGCAGTTGACTTAAGCAATATCACACGAGAGGAATTGTTGTGCTGAATGTCAGCACGGATGTGATGCAGTCGCAGGTTTCCCAGCCGTGCTGACATTCAGCACAACAGTACGATGTCCAGGGTAATATTGGCTTTATACAACAGTTTTACAAACACTATTTAATTGCTGAAAAGTAGATGCTACAACAGATTTGTAATCTGAGTTGTTTTTTAATCTGAGTTGTATGGCTCTGTCCAAAAAAAATTGTTCCACAATTGCACAGACATGTGTTGCCTAACAACACAAACAATGAGCATATCCTGTATGCTACAAATGTTGAGTCCACTACTGATTCATGTTCCTTTATTTGTATGTTTCTATTAATAGTGCAGCCAAAGAAAACACTTATGTTGAGAGTTGCTTCGGTGGTTTGTATGAATTTCGTCTGACAGTCGACTGCTCCACCGTTTCCTGTTTTCACTAGATGGTCTCCAGTAACGTTTTAATGAACTTTCCAATCTCCAGGACAGAGTACTTTTTTTTAGGCTAGAATATTTGTGTTTACTATATATGAAGTATCTTGCCTGCACCCACTCACTGCCATGATCTCCATCACTGATGTCACATAAACACACCAGGAGGATTGCACAGAAATATCCTGCCATTTTTCCCCCCGTCCTCTACTGAATCAATCAGTGATTTAATACAAATGTTCGTTCTGGAAGAATGTGTTTTTGCTGTACTTTTTAACAGTGTAACTTGATAGCGCTCAACAGGCAATGTAATTAGGGGTTATTATGAACACCTGCGAGGCAGAGTGATTCTACAGTTGGAAATCCCTATGCTGCCTTACTCAATATCAGCATGCATGGAATTCCTCTTAGCCAACCAAGTTTACGACTGGTTGGAACTGACTGTTGAATAATTTTCATTTTTGTGACTAGAAAGGACAAAATGAGGACAGTCCTCCTGTTAGTTTTATTTGATTAGTTTTGATGACAGAAATGTAACAGTAACCTTGGACCTATAGTCTCAGGAGACCCAAAACCTGCTGTTTTTATCCAGTCATGGACTGATTTACACCTGGAGACTTAGGTGATTGTAATTGCTAGGGACGCACCGATACCGATACCACTATTGGATCTGATGCTGCCCTCTTGTACTTGTGTTTGTAAAACTACTCTCTGCACCTGCTACCACTTCACATACAGTATCTTGAAGTGAGCTGAGCAGGTGTATGGCAGATGTGTCGCAATACAGTATCAGCAATTTGTAAATACTTTAAGATGAGCAATGATGACAAAGTTAGAGCAGACTGCAACCTGTGCTCTGCCATCTAAAGAACCAAAACACATTTACCACTAAATAGTATTATTTAAATCTAATACAAGTCTATCTGTTGCTATATTGAGCTCACCTACAAATTTAGGGTTCCATTACAAATGTAACATATCTTTATGTAAATACCTGGAAATAAAAGCTGAAATGCTGATCAATTGTCGCATATTCATCTTTTGATGTCAAAACCAAAAGTTTTAAATGTACAGGGAATATAAAGGAATTGGCCTCACAGCAATAGCAATAGTTTGTAATGTTGTATTTTATTGTATTTTGTATTTTATTCACAGTCAAAGTGAGACAAAGGAAAGAAAATTTGTTTACTCTCTCTCTATATATATATATATATATATATTTATTTTTATTTTTTGCTGTAATGGTATTAATTACTCAGTATCAGCAAGTATTCAAAAGGGGTTATCAGTGCACCCCTAGTAATTGTGGTTAATTAACAGGTGCAAATAAGCAGTTTACTCTGCGTAGGAGGATTTAAAAGTACTGGAAAGGATGGAACAGCTTTGAACTGTAATAAAGTGAGACAGCAACATGTCATTTTAGTATATAGCAGAAATTAAAACACAGTACAAATAATCGACTTCAGCAAGTGGGCTTGACACAATGGGACTAATATATTTGTGTGGCACCATCGCTGCTGCTAAAAATTGGTTGCTCCTGGGTATGTTGACTCAAGAAATCCATCATCCTGATGGGCTGGATATTGCAGATTGCACATTTTTGCATTCGAGTATGACACAAATATATCATCGCTTAAAAATACAGTATATCACATCCAAGTGAAAATCTGTTGTTTGTTCTGTTCTACCTGCTAGGAAAGGACACCTTCCACCATTGTTAGTGTTAACAGTAGTTAAAGGACACATGATTAGTAACATACACTACGTGATGGCTCAGTCTGAGCGTCATGACAAGATAAATGCATCCCGAGTAAGAAATGTTTAATTGCAGCAAAAATCCATCACCTTGAACTGAGCTGCATAAATGAAAGCTGTGTGGTAAGCATGCTGGGTCTTTACTAACTTATCATTTGGGCAAATTAATATGTCCTAATAAACTAAGAAGCATTTACGTTGCAATGATCATATTTCACTGGGAGGTTTTCACAGTTCAGTGTGGATAGATTGGCACTGCATGGCACCACAGCCACAAAAATGGCACAAACCAATTATAGTCCGTGTCTTCAAATATGAGGGAATAGTTAGTGTAACATGTTTTATCTTGTTGGTTTGTTGAACATAATTCATAACATTGCATAGTTAGTAGTGAAGAAATACAAACCGCATCATGTGAGGTGACATAAATATCAATATCAAACAATTCAACTTGCTTCATGTGGAAAAATAGAATCATATATGACGACTGGGTGAAGCACCTGGAAAGTCTTGTCACTGCTAATGTTTCCCTCAGTGAAAAAGTCCCAAAATTTACACATTGTTTGTACAAACCCGTTGATTAAAGCATAACTGTAACACTTACTGACATGCAACAGGGGAGGAACTTGTTAGAAAAGCATCTCTTATGTCATCCCATGTTTTTCCATTACTGTTGGTATAGGCCAGTTATATTTAGCAATAGCTATAGCAGTGTATCACCACACCACCAACTCCGAAAAAAGAAAAAAAACGACATTGTATGGCCGCTAGCCACTGAGGCCGGTGTCCCCATAAAGTGAATTTGATATGCAAATTAGTCTGTGTGGTTCCCCGCTTGTCATTGGACAAAGTGGGCGGAGTTGCAGGTGGACCGGACAGGGATTGGTGAGGCCACTGAACCTCCTGGCGTTCCACCCCAAATGGAAGGTGTCAAGAAGCCGACTCCCAGTCCACACAGGGTGGCTGCTTCTGAGAGTCAGAGCGCCTCACGAGGTGTTGGGTGGCAGTTTCTGTTGTTAATGTTTGGGCACAGGATTTACTTCTAAGCACCGACTTCGCACTCACACCGTAGAGATTTTCAACTGTTAGAAACACTAGATATAGTTATGCTGTTCCACTCGTGTATTTTGTTATTTCTTCACAAAACTAAAGTGTAGAATTACTTTAGGTTGGTTTTGTCCTTTGTTTGACTGGCGTTGCTGTTTTAGGTCTTCCTTTTGAAGAGACTTTTTGTTTTGTTTGGATAGCATCCTCTGCCCATTTCCATTGTTTGCCACTTTATTGTTGTAACCTTATTTTTTATCACTCCTTGGTAAAATAAATTTACACATTTAAAAAAAAAAAATTTTAAGGCATTTTTTTATGTCGCTTCCCTAACTACCCACTAACGAGCTGGGATGTAACAGACATGTTTAAGCCCTCTTTTAAACTTTTTCACAGTGTGTGTGTGCGCGCGCGCGTGTGTTTGCACATTTGCTCAGTGTGAGTTAGAGTTGCCCTTTGGTGTGTTATATGTTCATTTACTTTCATGATGTGGCAAAGAAAATCCAGTTTGGCTTTTCCTCGTATCTCTACAGAGCACATTGGTGTTTCATAGTTGTTTTGGTGTGATGCACCAAATCAGAGTTGATTCCTTCCTATTGATCACCTTTTAGTACTCCAAACTAAACAAATCACTGGTCACCTAATTACATATCAAATTAGATATCTAATGTCTAATCGCTATGGTAGCAACTCGGCATATCTAGGAATGTAGACATGGTCAAGACAAGCTACTAAAACTCAAAATGAGTGTCAGAATGGGGAAGGAAAAAAAATTTAAAAAAAAGATTTAAGAGACTTTACATGGCATGGTTGTTGTTGCCAGATGGGCTGATGGAAGTATTTTAACTGCTGATCTGCTGAGATTTTTTACACACAAACAGTTTCCAGGGAATGGTTCAAAAAGATAAAAATATTCAATGAGTGGCAGTTTCTCTATGTAAAAATGCCTGAGAGGTCAGAGTAGAACGACCAGACCGGCTCGAAATGATAGAACGGCAACAGTTCCCTGAAATAGTCGCTCAAATATCTACTAATCATAACCACGCAGAAGACAATCTCTGAAGGCACAACACATTGACCCTTGAAGAAGATGGAGAACGGCAGCAGACCACACCACATGTCCCTCCAGTCCTGCCACCTTATTAGAAAGATAGTCTTATGTACCGAATAATAATGTGTCCTTTCGAGTGTATGCTGGAGATGTTTTGTTCTTTGAAGTATTTAATGAATCAAAGTCCAACTTGTCAACAGGTGTGCCACCCATAGATTCTTGAAGTAAATAACTAATCCTTTTATTATAATATAAATATTAATATAAAGGTTTGGTTGGGTTTGGACACAAAAACAACTTGATTAGATTTAAGAAAATAGCTAGGTTAGATTTAAAACAACAGCTTATCAGTGATGTAACAAGACCCCATGATGTTTTGAGATATTTGCTAAAATAACTGAAGCTGTTGCACGTCACATTAGATGTTAACTGAGGGGAAAACATACACTCATTGACATCACGATTAAAGACTGAAACAACTGCTTCATGGAAAGCTTTCGTCCTACCAATCCCTATTGAGTTCAGCAATAAACAAACTATAACTTTTATTCTACACAAAAAGAAATTGAACAAGTTGTCTTTATGTAGCCGCAAACTGTATTCAAGTAGTTTAAAACTGTAATTTAAGTTTACTTAAAGTCTATTTTTCAGTGATGTGCTTTTAAATCTCCACTTTCAATACACGTATATCTGGATAGCAGGTTCATATAATAATCTCTCAGAGGAACAGAAAACATAAATCTTGTGATGATGATGCACGATTTGTCTTGAACTATGTTACCCTACACTACATACTATTTCTTCTTTAACTTGTGTAATTGCTCACTGTACATATAGATTTTTCAATGAAACGGTAATTATGGAGCGAAATCCCTACAGCGCTATTAAGCACACACAGTCTGTCACTTTATGGAAGATAATGAATCACACAAACAACTCACTTTAAAAACATACCCTTAAGGTATCATTCTGCCCAAGGAGCCATATATCACATCTTTTGCAGAGAAGTCAAATTTGGAAAAGGGGTCAGATGAGGAACTCACCCTGGTTCCTGCCTCCCACGACACAGAAACAACAGTAATGGGCCATTTGCACAGCAGCCGTTTTGACAGATCACAGCAGCAAAATGACAGGGGTAAATAATCAAATTAATGATGAATGAGTTCATTTAGCTTCCTCAGTTTTAAGGTGCATGCTGGTTCGCCATCATGCTGTCCTGACATACATGAAGGGAACAGAGCCATTGTTAATATGATGGGTAAACACCTCTGTTCTTCCTGCTAAGGCATGTCAAAAGAGTCAGTGACCTGTTACCTTGCACTCCAACTTGTGCCCTTCATCTTTTTCTCACTCACTCACTCATTTTCTACCGCTTTATCCTCCAATGAGGGTCGCGGGGGGCGCTGGTGCCTAACTCCAGCTGACATAGGACGAGAGGCAAGGTACACCCTGGACAGGTCTCATCTTTTTCCACGTCAGAAGATTTTTTTTATACAGATATGTTCATTTTTGTGCCTGCTTTATGGCGATAATTTCTAGTTAATCTTTTCAGGCTGCTTATCAGGCACCGGGTAAGTTTAAGGCCCTCACAAAGGCGGTGGTGGAGTTTTAAGAGCAAGATACGAAGACTCTTGGTGAAGAAAATAGTATAATCACCTTCAGATGCTGTAAAAAAAAAACATTGACATCAATATCTGAGATTAGGCATAAATTTAGTGACCTTCCTTTAGCTGCAGCCTTCCTGGAACTTCATTGTGACCTTTAATTGTCATCATATTCTCTCTCTGTTCAAAAATATAATGGAGATATCAACTAAATCAAAGTTTTCAGTTCACACCTCCACTCTTTTCATCTCCACAGTTAGTGTGCAGATGCACATACAGTGATAAACAACGCCTGCAGAGAACATGTTAAATTTAGAAATTAATTCCCTTACTTGCCTTTTTTTTTTATAGGCCTTATCTCCAAGGTAGGACAAACCGATTGAGCTCCATGGTAACACACGTTCAGAACATCCTACTCAACAAATAAATACAAATGTTAAGTGTACACAGCTTAACCTTCCATTCCTCTTTTCTTTCATTTTCCATCCATCATTTCTTGTACATTCATCTTTTTTTTAAGTCTCATCTAAGCACTTAACCTCCACTTGCATAAGTCATTATGGCTGTCAGGAATGAGAAGGCAATAAATTGTACTAAGCATTCATCCATCCTCGTAAGTTTAAAATGCCCAACCAATTTTTACATTTCTTTGACTAATGAAGACCAAAGGAGCATCAATCTCTGAAACATCATTAATACATGTGATGAGCCAAGCACTTTTAAATTCATTTAACTCTGTACCTGGATGGTTTGGAGAATCTTTCTTAACTGGCGTTAGCAATTATACATTCTCAGTTATCCTGACATTTTCAAGGTTTTTATGAGGATATAATTCTTAAAAACACTCAGGGAGAACAGTACTGTTTTATTGAATACTTTCTCTTCCTGTCAGCATCACTTACAGCAAATGTTTGTTCTGCCGAATCAGTAGCAAAGGTATCTCTCTGCTGCTCCATCAATAAACAGAGAGCAAAACAACACTGGTTCCTCACAGTGAAAACAGGAAACTCAATAGAGGCGCCACAGACTTTTTAGAAAAACATAGATTCTCCTCCAACACTCCTGACAGATGCAGGAGTTAAAGTGTTTGCACACAGCTGGGACTCTGGAGAGCATGCTATGTCTCTCTGTGTGTGTGTGTGTGTGTGTGTGTGCAGTGCTGTCACCAGTGCATCAAACAGCTGAGCTGACATTCCTGGGTCATTGACTGCAGCCTGAGAACAGCAGAGACAGAGCGGAAGTGTCCTTTTTAATGATAAAACAACAGACAAGGCAGAGCTGGAGGAACCTAGAGAAGATGTTGGTTTCTGCTGACTGCACTGCTGCAAGAAGACTCCTCCAGAGTCAAAAAGGCTTCAAACTGAGAGAATACTTCAGCCACAATGATAGAAGTCCACCCCAGAAACTGTGCAATAGAAGCATAATTTATTTTGTCACCCTTGGAGCAACTTTGATTAAGTACCATTCCTTGAAACTTTGATTTCTCAGTTGAACAAGAAATAATAACCAGTGTGGGCATATAGGAAGTATGGATTCTTATCATAAACAATTATTCAAGTCTTCATAAGGTTTAAACTTGTTTCTACTTGTGGTTTACTCCTAATCCTACCACTGTGCTGTTGGAAGTGCCAACAACCTGAGCCAAATTAACTGGACATGTTGTCATTGCCTAATTAAGGTGCACTTCTTTCACAGCTGTGAAGTAGGAAGTGTCGAAGGGTCCAGTTCCCCTCATCATCATCATCATCTCTGTGAAGATTCTCAGTCATCCAGGTCATGGCATCTTGGGGTATTTTTCCAGGACAGCAATGTTCAGATTTTGGCCAGGGAGGACAGATAGTTTGAAAGAGGAGTAAAAGAAGCCATCTTTGCCAAACTGGAGAAACCAACCTTGAACAGGGGAGGTGGCCTAAGACACCAGCTCTCAGCCACCTACAGTGCTGTTCTGGACTCCCTCCCCAGGAGGTTTCACACACATTCACACCTAAAGTCAAATACAGTTGATGACTCAGGTGAAACTAAATCAGACAATAGCCAATAACCAATGACTCAGGTGAAACTAAATCAGACAAAGCCAATATCCAACGACCCTTGATGACTTAACGACTCATCTAACCTTTTAGTTAACAACTCACACCCCCTTCCTGTCCAAACCACACCCCATGGACCAAGAACCTGACAGAGTTTATAAGTCTCAGACTCTCCACCAGTCAAACTGAACTGAAGAAGCCTCTTGGATGAGAGGCGAAACGTCTTCAAGAAATTTAACTAAGTCCAGTTGCCTTTTTTGTTGCTACACTTTTGGACATCACATCATCAGCAGCAGCAACACTTTCTGCACAAAGAGGCCAAAAGTTAGACAGTTCCTTCTGCAATCCCCGTGCTCATTGACATAAAGTGAATCTGCCTACCGGAGTCATTCAACACATCCATAATAACAGTAATCACCTTCAGCACACATCTTTCTGCATCATTTAAGGCATTCTTAACTAGGGCCATTCATCAGGGAGGTGCTACTATTCTGCAGTTGCTCTGACCTCCAGTGCTCTGATTTATTCACAACCATCTCCTCAGCTCTGTCTTTCGCTCCCACTGTGGGGTAGAAAAAAACCTCTGCTGTATATATAATTTGAAACTTCATCAGTCCTTGTTGGGTTGCTGGACAGGGTGACATAAGCAGCTGGCAGGCTCTCCATCGTGCAGTTTGGGTCATTCTTGAAATGGAGATGAGGGCATTTTAATAAGGTAGGTAAATAATGGTCAAGTGAACTTTGTGGCACTTAAATTAATCACTAGTAATGATCACACTCGCATCACTGATGTAACTTTCCTTGCCACTGTTTTAATTTCTCTGACTTGCACTGAGAGGAAGCCACGGAGTATATTGTGTGGATAAGTGTGTGCGTGTAGAATGAGATTGTGTTGCTGTTAGGCATATGGTGCATTGTTATTTTGATTTTGTCCTCCTCTGCTCTAGTGAAGCCAGTGGGACCCTGACAGATGAGGGTGAGGTTTGGCCAGCCGCACGTGGACAAACACGAGGACAGTGCTACCTCTGCACAGCACTGTATTCAACCAATTATTCACCATCAGGGCTTGTTTCCTGTGACCGCAAATGTTTTGTTTGCTTGGCTCAAAAAAATATGAAGCAAATTGCGTGTCATCTATGGCACAAGCAGCAGAGGTTGTAAACATGTTTTCCTCTCCCCTCCCTGAAGCAGGATAAATAAAGAAGATTTAATTCTGAGAAGCCTTTCTCTGGGGTCGCATATTACACACTGCATAAAGTCTTCAATTAGCAAAGAATGCCTTCATATTTTGACCCAAGTCACCCTGAAAAGTCAAATCATCTCTGAATTTAAACAATCACCCTCAATCAATCAGGGTTCATTATCTCCCAAGTATCTTCCAAGGCCCCACCCACAATCATGGAAGGAAAACATCCTCAATTATGCAAACATCAAGTACATGCATGCACCCAAAAAACTGTAGAAAAAACTATAGAAAAACTGTAGACAACAATGATTTGTGCTGAAATGTATTTTAATTTCTGATCAAATATGGAGCAGTTAGTGTTGGTTTTAACCACAGTGTGGAAGAACTCACTCAGTTTTGCAGGACTAACCATCATTCTGGGTGTGTTGAGACACATAAAGTTAGATTTTACTGCTTCTGGTCAGAGCTGAGCATCATCATTGAGATTTAAGCCCCATGTATTCAACACTCAACAGAGAGTAATGAAAAAATATCAATAATTTCCTCATCTCCATGGACTTTATTTGGTACGTTGTCAGTCTGCCATTTTTTCAGAATCCCAAACACTTGAACAACAACAGCATAGAAAGTCAATAATATCCATAATATATGAGGTGAAAAAATATTATGATAACATTATACTGGATGAATCGAATAAAATTATTGTACAGTGTTTTGGAACTTGGAGAACAAATATTACAAATATTGACTTTTAGAGTTGCATGTAGCTGGCAGTGAGCTGTTTGGCATACATATAACTTTTGCTCCTGAATGCCAATAAACAATTTGCTTTGTGTTTGCTTTTTAAAATCTTTAGATTGCTGGGTTGTTTCCATCCTTGTTGGAGCTAAATTCTGCTCTCAGTCTCACCGAAATTGCTCCATCACAGCTGATTGCAGTTAAAAGGTTCCAACCAGACAGTACGAGTGGAGGCTTTTCTATACTAAAACACACATTTTCACACTGCAGGACCAATCACCAATACTACTACCTGGATCAAGGTCATTTCTGTTCCAACAGCAAAGTCCAAGATGGCGCAGTGAACCAATTTCCCCAGGCTAACTTTTCATCACACTCCATCTCAGTAGCAATGGGTGGTGTAAACTACCTCCAGGTTTCAGTATCCATGAGGTTATAGCTGAGTGCGCCGATTTTTTTTTTTTAAGTTGCAAAGAAGCTCAGTGGATACTTCAAATGCACTCATCTGGCCATCTGCTGTCAACCCCAGATGTCTTGTAGGTAGCGTTTCTCCTCTCTCAGTCCAGCCAGTGTCTTCATGGCCTCCAGATCATCCACATGAAGCTCTCCTTTGATGATCTCTATCAGTGCATCATTCACATCCTTAGCCATGTTCTTTGCATCCCTGGAGAAGGGGAAAATGGTAGGAATGTACAGCATTAGGAGAAGGGAGAATACAAATTTTATATGTGTTTGTTGAGACAACGCTGCATGTGTGTGTGTGTATACACATAGTTGCAAGCTGCTACTTTGTAAAACCAGCAAGTGCTGTTGCTGCCGGTCCAGAAGTGCATCCCAGGAGGAAATTGCTAAAATCTCTATCTTGCTGCTGCTGCTGTAGCATATTGGAGAAGATTTATCATCCAACAGAGATTTTTTGACTGAAGAACTGAAGAACAGTTTGGATGTTTCAAAAATTATTTACTCAAATGTGAGTGAGGCAGTCTGGCAGTGACAAGAGAGCAAACAAAGACTGTAATTTTGCAATGTATAAATGTTGATAAACACAACTTGACTTGATACACACCGGTCTGTGTTTACTGTCTTGTAGTCTTTGCAAAAACAATATTTTAAGTTGTGGAAAGGGAGGAGGAAGGTATGTGCATGCTGTAAATATTACAAGCTGTACAAAACGTTGCATCAGTGTAGGGACGGCAGGCGCAAAGTGTTGAAAGCAGAGAAATTTTCTGTTTATACCTAGAAAAATATGTAAGGGTTACACAAGTGTGATTCTCTCCCAGTAACTGGGCCCCGAGCAACAGCTACGGTTTATTTTTAACAAGTTTCTGGTCATGCTCCCAAACAAAGATATTCACTGGCAGATAGGTGAAGTCCGCTTGGCTGTGCCACAGCTGTGTGTTATTTACTTTGTCCAAGGAGGAAATGTTACCTTTTTGTCAATTTGTTAGTAGAATAACTCAAAACCCAGGGTTACCTAGTTAGATTTGTAAAGGCATGGAGCATGACCCCAGTTATGCCACATAACATTTCAAAGCAAATCTGATTAAGGTCATAGATTTTTTTTTCACTTTATACATTTTTTGCATTTTTCAACATTCTAATGAATTTCTTATTTTAATGGCCATCACAGCATTTCAAAAGTCTTCAAACAGCCTAATCTTTAGTGACAAGTTATGAGGGATTTATTAGCATGTCATCTTCAGAGACTTAAATAGAAAAATTATTTCTTTAAAAAATATTTATCACAGATGGAGAAACTCTTAAAAATAGCATTTCAGTTCTTTGTTTTGATCATAATAATTATATTACCAGAATAAGACTATGTTTTATGGTCAAAAGGTTATTTAACTGTATTTGTACAAATGACTCAAGTTTATTGGCAAAGCTCAGCAAGCAGGGCTTGGAAACAACACAACTTTCAAAACTCAACTTTGGAAAAACTGCTTTCATACCAAGGATTCAAATGCAATATTCAAACACATGCATCAATAAAGTAACCATTTTAAAAGGTAGAACTAATTACAAATGTTGCATGTATGTCCAGAAACTCACTCACTCACTCATTTTCTACCACTTTATCCACTAGGGGTCGCGGGGGGCGCTGGTGCCTATCACCAGCTAACATAGGGCGAGAGGCAGGGTACACCCTGGACAGGTCGCCAGTCCATCACAGGGCCACATAGAGACAGACAACCATTCACTCTCACATTCATACCTACGGGCAATTTAGAGTGTCCAATTAACCTAGTCATGTCCAGAAACTGTTTTAGCTTATTCATCTGTGCAATTAAGCATCATTAATTTCCAAATACTACTATATAAAAATATATCACTATTTAGCAGTGATCAATTTCAGCATGTCTGGAAAGGGGGTTAACATGAGGTAGAGGCTGTTGTGCAGCCATTTTTTTTTTGCCTTTTTCTATTTGCACTCTGTCCTTGCTTGAGGAAATATTCAGGCCATATTATTATCTTTTTTTTTCTTCTTCTTTTTTTCTTTCAGCTCCTGTGAAAGGCTGTCAGTTCATTTTATAAACTTAGATGGGCTGAGAAGTCGAGGTGGTGTGTGACACATAAAAGTTCATTCAGGTCTCTCAGTCCCATCTTGAAGCTCCTGCGGTGAAGGTCCCAGATTCTCACATTCAATACAGCATCCATATTCAGCCTTAGAATTACAAAGCACATGCCACATCTGCACTGCCAATCACCTGCAGCTCTGTTTGTGCTGCTCACTGCCCCACTATTAGTTGATACCCCTGATTTCATTAGACATTCATTCCAATCAATCACACAGTGAACTTCTCAAAGAACTTAATCCTGAGGTGGGAGATTGTGTTGTGCAGCACAAGTGAACAAAGTGCCTGCACACTGGTGTCTTGTTCACAGTAACTACTCTTCAGAGACTGTCAAACTACTATTAGTCTGTGAAGCTGTTTCCAAATAGACAACAGTGCCCATATTTTTTTATTATAAGAATCTTATCAACCAGTGCAATGGAGTGGCGCATTGATATTTAATATAATAGTTTCAATGACAATTCAGCTCAGTAGCACAGAAGAATACAGTCTGAATATACACACGATACCTAAGTCTTTTCATGGGATTTGTCGACTGTAATAGAAGTAAATTAAAACATAACCCTTATCCTTTAAATACTGAAGCTCTTTATTCTTTCTTTATCCATGTGTATGTAAACTGTAATGTGTAAATGTGCTAAACTTTACTGTTATTTTGGCCATGACCCATTTTCGGAGCACAGATAATCTATTTTAACAGACTCACAAGGAGTCCCTTTTTCTGCACATATTAAATGTTTAAACATAAATTTTCATAAACTATGAAAAACTCATATGATGTATAATATATCCACACAAACAAGACATAACATGGCACAACTGTGTCAGGTGGAGAACAGAATTCAGGTAAAATATAAGTAGAAAACATTTCACAAATGTTTTTGTCACTCTTACCCGCAGACATAGAGGTAACCATTCTGTTTGAGCAGGATATCTGCAACATATCGGTTGTTAAGCAGCAGGATGTGTTGGACATATCTGGGTCGAGCAAGTGAGGTGGTGACCTGCTCCTCCTCCTGCTCCTGCTCCTGCGCATCTCTGGAGAAACACACCTTGAGGTGGTTCAGGACACCACTAGTCAAGAAGGCCTCTAGCTCCTCTCTGGTAAATAAAAAAAAAACATAGGAGAACCACATCTAAACTTTGCAAATCAAACTTTGCAAAATTATTCCTACATTCTTGCCATGTTGTGCCTGTTGGTGAAATTAAGTTGTTCCAAATCTACAGTCAAAAGGGGAAGACCCAGTTGGTGAAAGTTTGGAGAAAAGAACACTTAACAGTGAATTAGTTCATGATTGTGGGAGGGCATCAGTCTGTGGATTGCTTAAAAATATAAAGAAATGAAAAAACATCCACAATTCCAAAAACATTAGGGCACTGTGTACAATTTAAATAAAAAGAGAATGCAATGATTTGCATAGCTCATAAACCCATATTTTACTCTGAAATGTTCCTTTTATACCCAGTCATGTTACTGACCTTTTGCCAGTTAACCTAATTAGTTGTCAAATTGCAGCTCTAGTTGTTTTGAATTTGTGAGATGTGTTATTGCCATCAAATTATATGTGTCTTAGTTTCAACATCTAATATGTTGTTTATGTTCTATTGGGAATAAAATACAGGTTTAAGATTTTTTGGGAATTGGGGTCATAAATATACAGTATCTAAATTAATATATATATATCTAGAACCATGGCAACTGCAGCCAAATTCTCTTCATTCTCATACTGACAGTTTATCCCTCATTTCCAACATTCCCTTAAGATATTTAGCAATAGCCTTAGTCACCTTACAAGACATACAAGCCCACAATATTTCCTACGAACAAAGAAAATCATGTCAAGCTCAATAAAACACAAGTCTGATGGGCAAAAAAAGACTGAGAGAAAGTGTTAGAAAACCAATACATCTTGCTTAATGAGAAAAGTGCAAAAAAATAAAAAATGAATTTCATAAGCAAGGTCAAGTCACTGTTATAAGCATCTTTTTACAATCAATCCTCCCAGCCTTGCAGTCTGGAGTAACCTTGCTTACTATCGGTGGTTTTGCTTGCCAACTGCTCTGTCTTCTGGCTCAGTGTTTTTACAGGGCCTGGGGTGTTTTTTTCAAGGGAGGGAGGAGGAAGGAGGTGAGGGAGTCGGATTTTACTGTGGCTCAGAGCATCTTGTGTAAAGCTAAGCAGTTGAGATGTGTGAAGCAGACAGACAAACACAGCCAAACAAACACACCCATAACAAGTTGAACCATCAAGATGGTAGGTGAAGGTCTTCGCCTCAGGGGTCTGAGTGTGTTGCAGTAACCCCATGACTAAAATAAGGATTTTTTTTAAGAATACACAAATGATGGTTCTTTGTGAATGTCAAAGTGAGAGAAAAGTAGTGTTGTCTTTTTACTCCGAGGAATGTGCAGAGTTGTTGCTTCTTCAACACTAATAACCTCTGAAGACAGAACTATTAAAAGATTTTGATCTCTTGAGCGTGATGAGTAATTGTAAAATCTGTTTGAACATGAGAGTAACAACAAGAAAACAAGGAGAAGAGTGGTGGAATCCTGCTGTTTGACATGTGACTATGAATTACGATACACTAATAACCATATGAGCAGAAACTGGAGGGGACAGTTGACTTGAAACAGCAGTCAATAGTTCCCAGGCACCTCTGAACAGAAACACACGCATGTGCACACGCAAACAAACACACATACTCAGAGAGAGCCTGTGGCAATATCCCGGACCCTAACGTGCACCCACAAGATGCATTTTCCTCTACAGCTTGAAATCACATGCCATAAAGAGGCTGGGAAATCAGAGGGAGGGGAGAAAGATAAGTGCTGAGCAGGGAAAAGGAGGAGGATGAGTTTGATGTGACAAGCAACTAGACTGGCATCAACATCTCACAGGGATGCTTGAGTGCTGAGGGTGATTGAGGTAGATCACAAGCTTTGTTTGTTTTTGCTGGTGGAAAATTCATAACAAGATCTGAACTTTGGGCACATCCTGCATTGACAGTTTGTAGTATTTATAAGCACAAAAACCAATTTAGTTCAAATTTCAGCTCCTACTTATGACTCCAGTTGAACTCCATATTCTAAAATCTAGGACACTGGAAAATAAAGAAGTGATAACTATGGTGAGCAGATTTCTATATTCCAAGGCAACGTGACATCAAATTGCACTTAAAACCAGCAGAGATGAACACAGGCAGGTATGTTGTTCTCATTCTGCTAACCTATTTTAATTAAGTACAACTCTTCACTGGTGGCTCATAAAACACACACTAATTGCTCTGGTCAACACTATGGGGTGTTCATCAGAGAAGCCCACACTGTGAACAAACACCGCCTGCTACCTGGCTGAGAGTTGGTATTTAACTAAGGGATAGAGGGCAAAGAGGGAAGCAAACTACATCCATGTGATCTATTCCTGTGTGCCAGTGCTAATCCATTTGCACTATTTAATTCTGCAAAAGTAGTTGATCAGTGTCTCAGCATTAAACACATGTATGCTACTGATACACTAAAAAGACAATCGATGATGTACCCTGGAGAGAGTAAAGCCAAAGCAAACTGATCAGAGAAACGATCCACTCACAGGGTGATGTCAGTTCACAATGCATCAATTCATGACAGGTAGTAAAATATTTAGGTGGATAAAATTTCCATCCAATACTATGAGTAAAAATTTGAGATGAGAAGCTTGAGGATATTAACAAATTATTATTATAATGAAAATGATCTCCCTGGCCAATATTGACTTTTATAATCTCACATCTCAAACATGTGGGAACTAGCAAACAATTAGTCCCTGTTTAGAATACAACCTTGTGCCAATGTTAAGCATTAAACCTCTCCATATAAAAATCTGCACCTTTGGGTTTATTTGTCAACACGTTACGTAAAATATAATGTATGTGGCATAGAAATGTAATATACACACTTATTACTGAAATGAGTAGTTTGATATGACATGTACACGCAAATTACAGATCCACTTAATATGTTCATTTGGGCTTATGTTTCTGCCCACCATGACAAATTCAAGTCCAATATTCACTCACTTTTTTAGCTGTTTTGTCTATACTGACTCCTGAGGACATTTTTAGTGCTTTAGCTGCTAAATGCTACTTAATGTTGACCATTAGTCTGCTGTTTGATGCTGGGTAAGCTGCCTGCTGCAACTAGTAACGGGCACTGATGAGAGCGGTATGAGAGTGATCTCAACAAACAAGCTGCAGGTCGTAAAACCAAAACAATAAGCTGAAAATTTTTAAAACAACTCAGAGAAGCAAGCGGAACACTTTAGAGCTTCTCTATACAGCAATTAACCATAACAATATAACAGGTAACTGGTTTTAATGTTATTGCAGAGCAGGGTATGCCTGATGTTCTTAACCATCTGTTACATCATTTGAAACAT
Source organism: Brachirus orientalis (assembly GCA_016785285.1). Taxonomy (NCBI): domain Eukaryota; kingdom Metazoa; phylum Chordata; class Actinopteri; order Pleuronectiformes; family Soleidae; genus Brachirus; species Brachirus orientalis. Next base: position 3,087,570 of record JAFBJR010000258.1, on the reverse strand, counting down.
TTTTTAAACTTTCAGTTTTTCCTCTATGACTTCATAGTCAAAAACAAGTCACAACATTAAAACCAGTTTAAATGATATGGCTGATCAGAGTAACTCTCTGTGAAGCACACCCTTTTGCATTATATGTAGTCATTTGACCCATTACTAGAGCAATATTTATTCACAAAATCTTGTTGCATATGCTAAATGGTTGCTTGACGCTAAATGTTTATTGCACTTCACCAAGAAATGACAACACAATTGAGATATAAGAATTCACAATTCTTAAGCTTTTGATTGTACCAAATCTTTATTTTTTAACGTGTAAATGCTATTAGAACCTAGCCAAAACTAAGGGTCATATGACCTCAATGTAAAATCCTGCTTTGACTTACAATTATAAGCCGATGAAAGAAGACGCTGCTATTGTTGTGCCCTTCCATTCACCACAAAATGACATCTGACCCTGCCTGGTTTCTTCCCATACATCCAAGACCTTAGAGCGGTGTCCACACATATTCATACAGATGGTAAAATGTACATTATGCAGGTCAAAGATTTCATTACATAAAATATGCTGTGGCAAGTTGAAACAGTACAAGACACGTGGGAACAGAGAGCAGTATATCTGATTCACAAAGGGTTAAAGAAGGCTTATGTAGACCATGAGAATAAATAGGAGTTTTGGACTTATGTATGAGCATTATACTGTAGAGAGAAACATGGCTTACCTGAACAGGTAGTCCCTGTCTCTGTGGCGACAACCGAAGAACAACCAGGTCTCACCAAACACAGCCTCAGGTTTGTCCTGCCTCTCCTTCTCTCTGAAAGTCAAACAATGCATGTTAGTGGTCAATCAATACTAACAGACGACCACACCAGATGGGAGAGAGGAAGTCCTTTCTAGCAGCAGAGGTTAAAGAAGAGTAGTGACACCATTAAGCACTTTTTGCAATGACAGAACACTCAGTGACACAATTGCCTAATGCATGAAAACGAATGTGCATGCAGCAGCAAGGACATAATTTGTATTATTAAATTTCACCCTAACAAAGGGATGGATCCCATCACTATAAGCAGTAACTGAAAATGAAAAAAGGGGCCTGTAATTTGTGTGGGTGTTTATGTGTGTCTGAAAAGTTGTTCACGCAAAAGTAATTTCGCTTTGAGAGTCTGGCAAAGCTCCCAGAATCCTTTGCGGGCAATGGCAATGCAGAGGCACAAAACTGCTCTGAAGATGCCGATATCTGTGCTGTACACCTGCTCCAAAGGTGACAGCTTTCTCAGATAACAGTTGACCCTCAATCTTTCATAATGCCATCAGTCAGTTGACACCGGCATTATCTGTTTACCATGTCTAGAAGAGGGGTGACCAAACACGACGGGGGGCTGAGTGACACCACAGAGAGGAACTGAGACCAGGGCCTTTGTGATGCGCTCTGTGCTTTGGGGATAAGGTGCAAAATAATCTAGATTTCATCTGTTTGTTAATCATGACGTTTTCCAGCAGCCACAAAATAATATAGCAAAAACTCCTGTCTTTGATAGATGTATCCTCTATAGTTCTTAAAATTAGGTTCTATTACACTAAATTGGCACTGAAATTATGCATTGATTGATATGTTGTTGTTTTTTACTTTTGTTGTTGTTGTTTTTTAACAATTGGTTTAACTCAGATCAATTTTCCAAGTATGAACACTAAAGGGAAACAAGTCTCATCACTGGCCACCATCTCACTGGCCAAATGAAGAGGCAATGAGGAGAACATGTCTTGTTCTTGGGACTTGACACTGCTTCAGACTGTGGGATAAGCCTCATCAGAGAGCAGGGATGCCTTCCAGGCGGGGCAATATTGTTAGGTGGAACTATTATTTCATGTGGGAACAATAAAAAAGAACCTTCCGTAGGAGCCAAGGCAATAAAAATTCATATTGGCAAGGTTTTCTCAGAAAACACGATTAAGCATGTACAAGGACAAGATGGCAGAGAACATCAGAATTTAAAAAGAAACCAACTGATCATTTTGTCTGAGTGATATTTCCCTCAATATTTCAAAAAGGGGCAGAGGTTGTTTTCCATATTCAAAAGCAGAAATAGTTCTCTGATTAGTCAAGCAAATATCCCAGGAGTTTGCTGGTTTTCTTTGGTAACAATTTACATGGGTTCATGTACAGTCTTTGCCTTTATTAATTCTCAACTAATTGTGATTACCAAGCTATTACATTTGAATTAAGATGTATTATTTCTAAAATGACACCCCATTACAAAATACTACCCTACAAATACCACATAATTACAAAAGTGTAAACTAAAGCATTACTGAATGTGAATGTGAACATGTTCAGTTCTGAAAGACTGTGATGAGAATAGACTAGAAGAGTACCACATTCAATATTTATTTAATTAACAGATTTAACAGTTTTTATACAGGCAGACTACAAAAATTTGCCTTTGCAGACAAACTAAAAGTTCTGTGATATAAATAACTGATATGCAATCCAAGTTTAACTATTAGGGTTGCAACAATCAATCAATTATTATTCAATTACTAAACTAATTGTCCACTATTCTGATAAATGGATTTGATCAGTTTCAGTTTTTAATAATTCAAACAAGCTCTCTGAGTTTTCAGCTTCTTAAATGTGAATATTTTCTGGTTTGCTTGCTCCATATCTAAATAAATAAAAAAATAAATAAGGCCACTATAAGACATTTCAGAGTGTCATCATTTTGAGGTTTGGGAAATATCGATTTTTCAACATTTTCTGACATTTTAATTGACAGATTAATCAATTTGGAAAATAAGCGTTAGTTGCAGCCCTACAGCAAATACAAAAACAAAGCTTTTCTCTCCATTAATTAGATGAAAAGTTGACTGACTAAATAAATTAAAAAAAAAAAAAAAAAAAGAATGCTTTAGAGATTAAGAGTTCGAAATTTGAGTCCATGAATGGTCCTGGTAACAAAGCTCCAAACCCACAAATCCCAACCATTAGCATCCTGGACAAGATTCTTCTGATCTGCAGACAGCCTCAAGTAAACTCATTTTAGTTTGCGCGTCTCCCTCCTCTTGCTGTCTGCCCTAAAGGAATCAATACCAATATGAAAAACCTGGATTCCATTCTGAGTAGATCACACTGGCGCCTTTCCCTGAATACAAATCACATCACTTCAAAAACCCACACTAAAACCGCCTGCAACACAATCCCAGGGGGAAGCCAGCATCTACAGACCACTCCATTTGGGGTTGAAATCAGAGGCAGTTGCCTCTCAGAGCCATTGAGATAATCAGCAGGAGGGAGAAACTGTAAGAGGAAGCTGAGGTAAAGACTTGGTAAACATCAAAATTATCTCATGTGTTTTATAAGTTTTTTTGCAGCTCCGTACAAGTGGTGCTGAGAGGCTCTTATGGCATAAAAAAGCTACAAAAATAAAAAACCTATTAAAAAAAAAAGGACAGCTCAAATTAAATCCAAAATGCTTTCAAAATACAAGACGGTGTTGATTGTAATGAGCTGTGTAGTTGGGCTTAATGCTAAATGGAAGCTCAATTCTGTCCACAAAACCTATAATAAAAGTAATCATATTGAATGCCTATTGGCATACCTAAGTAATAACTGAGAAAACTTTCCCAAAAGAATTTATCCTTAGCAGATAAAGGGCAACAATTCTGTCTGTCACTGCTCCAAGCTAAACAGAAAGACACCTAAAATTACATTGCTTATAAAATCGTTCCATGTAAACTACAGAAATCAATACCAGGATACTGGGGGGCTTTTCAAAACCTCCTCATATCGCCTGGTGAGCTCCTGACCTTCTTCTACTTGATGCCCACGCTACAAACTCATACAAAATGCTGCTGAAAACAGCCATTGATTAACAGTGGGGGAGGAAAATAGAGGTAGAAAGATCCCCATGTTGTCCCCATGTTGTTTTGTAGCTAATAGGGCCCTTCACAGGCCTTGAAGCAAATGCGGCATCCTGTTGACAAACTTATGATTGCTATCTCCTGTAAGAGCACAACGTCAACCACTGAGGCTTTGTTTGGAATCACAAGTCAGATTTTGCACAATGCCACGCACCACGACACGTTTTTACTGTCCTTTGAAAATGTGCAGCTGACAGGGAAGAGGAAGAGAGAGCCAGAGGAGGAGAGGCAACTGAACCAAGTCATTTGTCCAGTTTATACTTTTAACAGTGACAAGCCACTTGATTATAGTGCTCCGTGCTATACCGGTTCATACCGAAAACCGGTATTAAATTGTTCTTTATGATATGAATTTAATCATATATTGCAAGACCAATATATGAAAAACTGAACATGGTGTGGTAAAAGTAAACCCTTTTCACTACTACACCACCAAAACACATGCTGAGGGCTTAGCTAAGGCGAATAAATGTGGGAATAATATATAGAAGGTGTTGAGTGGCAAAAATGGACCATGAAGGTTGCAAAACTAAAATGGTAACAGAACACATAATATTTTGTACCTAAAAGAGGAGCTGTTTCTGACATAGTTTCTGACATAGACCATACTTGCTGCTGGAAGTAGCAAAACTTCACCACCTTAGTAGAAAACACGATTTTGAGGCATGCAGTTACGTTCACATACCCGCACCACCCCCTCTGTTGCTTGGCCACACATTCATGCTCATGCATGAAAAAAGTTGTATACTATGAAACTTAAAAACTTTTGTTTGTACCACCCAGCACTAGGTTAGAGTTTTATTATGAAAAAGGGCCAGTCAAAAATCTGTCAAGGCCAGAGCATTTTGTTTGCACTGATAAGCAGGTTTGCAGGACGGACCATTACCAAAATGCTTAAATGTGTAGTTTGGCAGAGCAGAAAGACAGATATGTTCATATCTGTGCCTCACACTAGACCACTGTACCTCTGGCTCAACTTTCATCTATATAAAAGGGGTCAGTCTGCAAGTGGAGTCCAATCATGTGTTCCTGCATCCTGAAGCTATAAACCCCTCCCTCCCCAGTAGGCCGCATATGTTCCTTTGACAATCCACCAACTCCGTCACTTCAGCTGATGCAATCATGCGCCAACGCCACCCTCCATAACAGAATAGACATTGTGGGATTTACAGACAATTGGAGGTGACTGGGGCGCAACCTTGTTTATACAAACCCGTCCATGAGTCAGATATTTCACTCTGACTAAAAAGATTCACTTCGCTTTCTGACAAGTCACAGTGGCTAAGGGCCTGCTTCAACAAATGGGCTTTGGTCACATTAACCTTCTAGCAAGTTATCTTCATGAAATGTTGATTTACTCTTCAAATTAAAACTTCAGAATAATTGAACTAAATATTATATTTTCTGAATCTACTTCCCAAGTATTTGCTGCCATAGTTAAACTATAGAAAACTATAGAAAACTATGACAAACTACGCTAACAATCAATATAGCACAACAGCAGCAATTACAACCAATGATTTACACCAATAACATGGCCACTGCCTACTAAACCTTTACACATCAAATCAATAATACTCCATGTGCTGCCTTGACTCCTGGCTGCTCATTTCATATCAAGTCATAAGAGTGTATAGTGGAGAGGATCTTTTTTTCTTCACTGCTGAGATGCATCTGAAATAATCCCTGACATAATCACAGAGCTTGCCAGTTGCCACTAGATTAATTAATTTAAATAAAAAGATGTTTATAACAGGAAGTTTATAGGCAAGTCTGAGCAAGTCCTTTGTAAATGCCTCTACAGATTATTTAAAAATATCACATACATGATGTGCACTCTATGTAAATCACTTGAACATTATGAATATTCATTACTGGGGTGGAAGAAATTTAGCTGGAATAATCGGTGCCACCCAAACAGCACATAAACTGCATGTGTCTCATGCTTCACATGAACATTTGAGTGGCATCTTTTAGCATCTTGTATGAATAAAAGTGGCATAAGATCACTCAGTGCATTACCATGTTCATTTGAGAAATTTGCAAAATAATGGAAACCTAAATATGCTTTGTTTTTTGTACAATAACTAGAATTAGCACCATCAGTTTCAGACTACACATTCTTTCCAGACTCATATGGCATGTACTGTAAATAGTGTCTTGAAGAGTATGATATTCAGGAGGCCAAAAGCAAGTTTGATGAGAATGAGATCACCATTACCTTGATCTTGCCCCCGAAATCTAAGCAGTAAAAAAAAGATTTCTGCATTAATATTTTAAAAAACAACACAACTATATATTATATATTTTGTTGAGTAGTGTACTTACATTAACTGTAAGTGTTAAAGTGTTTAAATACTACATACATACATTTAATCTGCAGGCCCATGTGAATGTGAGAGTCAAATCTGAAAAGATTCCCCTTGTGTTCCTGAGATCACGTTTTTAAAGGCAGTGACCAAGACCTTTCCCTACCAAGATCAAATTTGTTCATCCATGAGTCCAAGTGAATCCAATATTTGAGCTAAATTTGAAAGGATTACCTTAAAATGAGCCATCGGATTCACAAGAAGGGGACAGGCAGATGGACAACCAAAAAAAATCTTATGGTGCAAGTTATCACAATAATATAATGTTTAACTTGCAATACCTTTGCTGGAGAAAACCAATGAAGGGGGCCACCCCTGTACCTGGTCCAACCATGATGAAGGGCACTGACAAATCAGATGGAGGCCTGAAGGAGCGGTTGGGTCTCAGACTCACATGGATCTAGGGTCAGAGGCCATTAGAGAGCATATAAATAATGAGAGTAATTAAAATAATGCTGAGAAATCACATAGGGCCAACCAATCTATTAATTGATCTACTTATACATTTCAAGACATACTAATGAGAAAACTCATGAGCTCCAATCTAGAATCCATAGACTCTAGGTATTTACTTGCTTTAATTTAAATTAAATTTAAATTTTTCTAATCAACCACACTGAATTGGCCTAAAGCTTTTTTCTGTTTTAGCATCTCATACATTAAATTTAAGACAAGCCAAAACATGTAATTGGCTAAGCCCCTAATTTCCCTAATAAAGAAACCAAATGATTTTCTGATATTCTCTTTTACTTGGGAACCTGTTGAACTGTAACTGTTGAAGGAGAATGGGCAGTCCAACTCTTTTAGTTTTTCTATTCAAATAATAAATGTTGTATACACAGATACTATACTTTTTTCCTCACGAGTGGGAGGATACAACCGTAAGAGCAGCTGTGAACTCTTGTACTTGCAAATTTAAACACTTAGAAATATGTAAGTAAACCACAAGCTAACAAATTTGCACATTCTGTTTTCCAGTGTTCTCATTACCGTAGGCAGAGCCAGGCTGTCAGAGCATTCAGCCTTCCCAGGGAAAACCAGGCCACGACTGATGAGGTCAAACAGCCAACCGGTACACAAGCCTCGCCTCCCAGCAGGCCTCCCAGAGCATGCTGGGAACTCTACTACATTGAAGACAAAATGCAGTCGTCCTGGGTGCTTAAGACAGGAGCTACAGAGATGGAAACACAGAGAGTTTGAGATGGAGGAAGATAAACATATAAAACAGTGTGTGTATGTGTGTGTGAGTGAGAGAAAGACAAAGAGAGAGAGAGAGAGAGAGAGAGAGAGAGAGAGAGAGACATACACACACACAGATATGTCAGTGACAAGCAGGAAGATTCACAGAGATGAAGTGTGAAATTGAGTAAAATACAGAGAAGCAGAGGGAGAGCAGATGGGTTCAGAGAGGCACGAGCATTACGAGGAGCGGTAAATTTTCAAGACAAGAAAACAATGCTGCAAATTATTCCGACAAAAATCATGTCAATAAAAATTCCAGTTCTCAACTGCTGAACAAAATACTGAGGATGCACACAGTCATGCGAATGAATTGCAATTACAAATGTGCATGACCTTGATGTTTGCTAAATTAAAATCAGGAGAGCAGATGTTATTTTTTTATTCTTTCTGTGTGGTTTTGTTGATCCACAAAATGTTTTTAAATAAAAAGGTGCATGTTCTTGCCCAAATTTTGATGTAAATTAATCTGCATCTCGTGGTTACTAAGTATTTTTTCTTTAGTATGAAATAGCCTAGCCCAGTCTGAGTAAGAAGAACCCCCGTATTAACACCTTATTATCCTTTTTAAATAGATTGTAAGCGGACAAATCGTGTTAAGTTATTTGAAGCACTTATCGGTTCCTTTTAACAAACTATTTACTACTAACTACTTTGATCTAGCATTAGTGCAAATTTAAACTGTTCATCTTTAACTGTAACAAACTACATTTTTTTGCATATGGAATAACTTGCTCAGTTATCATGGAAACACAACAGGTAGCTTATTTTACTGTACAGTACAATATATATCCGACATACTCCTTACTGTTTGTAATAGATTTTTGTGTCTATTTTCCTTTGTTCTTCAAATATGACAAATATGTAGATTCATTTGTATCCCCAAAGATAAAAGTTGCCCTAGTTGGGAATGTCTCATTGACAAAATAATCCATTTTAGCTTCATTCTACTACTGGTGATAACTACTAAGAAAAAAATTACTTTCTTTCCATCTTGCTTCAATAAAACTTTCTCTCCCTCTTCCACCGTCTCCACTGTTGGCTGAAGCTTGCACTTGCTCACTCATCTTTCACTCTGCAGTTCCTGCGGGCCACTGGAGACCTCTATTGACCACAGCATCAATAATGTAGGCCTCTAATGTTTCTGCACCATCTGATAAACTACAGCCACCATCTCTCCTGTTCTTTTTCCAAACCCTGCGCACAAACACACACACAAGCAGCTAAGTGAGGGACTAATGAGAGAGGAGAAGAAGTTTTGACATTTCGTTGGATGATGCTGTTCCACATGAGCTTTAAAGCAAATTTAATGGGCACTAGCTTAACAGGAAGAGCAAATCAATGACTGGCTAAGTGAGGGGAAAAAAAAGAAGGAACACATGGGTCTATTTAAACTAAGCTCAACTAGCTAAAGGCAATACAATATTTACAAAACCATTCATTCATCCTACGTTATCACTGAGCTTATTCAGAAATAAACAGCTATATACTGTATATAGTATAACAAAACAAAGTGAGAAATGGACTTCTGCACAATAGGAGACAGTAAAATGCATATACTAAGCGATAGTGAGTGTCAGAGATCAGGTAAAGAAGTGCATCCAAAGAACACAGTTAAGTGTTGGAGGTTTTAGAACAAGATGAGCTCTCGAGGTTAAGAGTTTTTACAAGGTCCTTGAAGATACAGAGAGTCTATCTTGGTGTGATCACATAGGAATTCATGACAAATGCTGGATAGTCAAATATACACACATTTTTTATTTTTTTATTTTTTTTAATGTCTCAATCTAAAATATTAAAATGCCAAATAATAAAGTTTTTTGGGTGTTGAATATTTGTTTAAGGAACAAATCTCTCAAATGTCAGTTAATTTGAAAACCTAATTCACTTCTGCAAAGGGGCTTGCAAAATAGATCTCCAACATATCCCTTTGCATTTCTGAGCTGCTAAAACTGCGCGATCAACATAAATATTATTATCCATACCCCAACTCTCTTGTCAAATAATAAAAAAAAAATTTAGAGGAGCAATGTATAAATAAAACAAACAAAAAATGATTTTCCTCTTACAATACCAACAGTGCATGATATGCATCTTCTCAATACGGTATTAGTATACCATGTATGTGGGTTTTTTTAATAAAGACAAATACATATGATAAATGACTGGGATGTTTTTTTTTTTTTCAATAAAGCTGCTGTTTAGCTAGCCATGACTTAGATGCATAATAGCGATACTAATAATAATACATTTCATATTAAATGCCTTTCAGAACACCTGAGGAAACTTTACAGAAAATAGAAAAAAAAGCAACAATAAAGCATGACTATAACATAGGGCAAATAGATCTTTTAATAAATTGTCAAATATATTTTTCAGTATGAAACAGGTAACAGAGTTTTTTAATTTATTTTCAAACTATTCCATTTTAAAACACCATAGAATCACTAGATTAATGGTCAGTTTCATGGATTATTTAAGTCAAGAATAGGGCATTTGTTTTAAATAATGTGTACTTATTGTGCAGCTTGGAACCACCAGTAGAAACCAGGAAGATTTAGGGCTCCATTATCATTTGCTAAGAATAAAACAGATGCAGTCCCGTGATTCCAAATGCATGATGCTGTAAGAGCACAGTTGCACAAAGTTGTATGTGGTACAAAATGTAACCTCAACATGTATTCTCCTGTCACCTTACCTTGCTGCTGAATAAGGCCTGGGCTGCAGTTTCGGCAAATGCTCTGAAAGGCAAGCACAACTGTCAATTATCCTGCAGTCTCGCTAAGATTTTGTTACACAGACATCTGTCACAGAGAGGAGACACATCAAGAGAAAGTCATCTCTGTCCGTTGAGACGTCCTACCTACCAATCTATCCTCCCACCCAAGTTACACTTGTTTCTAGGACACACTTCTATATTTATGAAATTACAAACTCAGGGTTACGGAATCCCAAGTGTCCAGATGTGGAACCACTATAGGAAACAGATTGCTTACGCAGACTTTATTTCAATGCCAGCTATGAAGGTGCCCTCTTTTGGGTAATACTGTATGCATTGTGCATTGCATCTGTGAGGGGACATCAAGACAAATGAGACAAATTTACAACAGCCAGAGAAAACTTTTGATGCTGCAGCAACAGTATATGCCATTTGCAAGGCTGTGACCTCCATATACTATTAGATTTGACAGAAAATTGCTATGCAGTCCGTAACATTTTATTTGTATTTTCATGACAGATGAACCTGGAAAAGTAAGGCTTCACTATATCTATCAGCTGATGCCTAACAATAGAACATCAATTTTTTCTGCTAAATTGCTTGGAAAGACAAACAGCTGGACTGACTCCACTCTCTCCTCCATTTCTGGATTTCTCTGACATGTTAACAACTCAGGGTGTGAGGGAGTTCCACACATCCATTTTATCTCTTAGAGCTGAGAAAGTAAAAAAAGGATGCATGAAACACTTAGATGTAATTCTTTTTGCTTTTGAACAAAAAAATATAAGCTCTTCAAAAACAAGCAATTTTCAATTTATGTGACAGATTCAGATGAACAAAGAGACTAAAAGAAGCTCAAAGACTAACACCACATTTTGAATTAACATAAGTGGTCTAATATCACTGTTTAGCTTGACTTTGTCCTGGAGAAAGCCTTGCTAACATGTTTTGGCTTGCAGTATTTTTTAGCTTTCTTTTGGTTAAACTTTCAGATTTTGCAAATAAACATATGGTATCTAGAATGGAATACAGAAGTGTATCTGTTGTTAGTGGTGCTTATCTTCTGGCTTTGTGAATGTATTACCAGAGGATTACTCCTTGATATTTTTAATTAGGGCTGTGATAAAAAAAAAAAAAAAAAAAAAAAAATCTTGAGAGACGCTTGCAAGTTTGGTGAGCTAAAGGTGTAAACCAAAAACAAATTAACAACACAGTATAATGCTCCCCTGCTCTGCCTGCTGTTATTTGAAAGGTACATTTAAACTGAAATGTCCTCAAAAGGCATTGACTTACATCGTAGATCCCATTACCTCTGTCCTACTAAGACTAACTGACCATGAGACACAGAGACACTGGCTATTTATTATGGCTACCAACCTTATCAGAGGGTCAATGCTGTCCTACAAATAGAGTGTTGTTTATAGTAAATGATGTTTGAGTGTGACCTGTGTAAATAAGCACTGGTATTAAACTACATGGAGACCTAAAGATCTAAAATTTAAGAATAAAATCATTAAAGTCTGCAATTATTTTGGACTTACTTGCTTATTCAGCTCTGTACATTATCCTTTCTTTTCAGTAACCATAATGTGACAAATAAAAGTGCATTCTCACATTCAAAAGGCTGCCACCAGAAAATTATCCTGCTTTAAAAATAGCAATTATGTATAGCCACAAAATTTAATGGACATTCTGTCAATAAAACCAGGCGCAATACCTATCCAACTTCAGTAATTTTAAAAAGAAACTCAAGAGCACAGACATGGTGAATAAGCTATTTTACATGAAGAGCTAAGATGACTGGCCTTGCTTTGATTTAATCAATGTTCCAATGCAATACATATTTTTTTAAATAAATCATAAAAAACAAGGCTACACTGCAGCAGAATGGATAAAAGAGTAATTCGTATTTTCAACATTTCTAAATGGGGCACTAAAGGAACTACCCTGCTGTTAGGATAAATCATTTTGCATCATCAACTTATCACCAAATGAATAATCATCATCTTCTGCAATCCATCAATGAAAATGCACACCTCTCAATGAGAAGACGGTGTCATACACTTCAACAAAATTCTCTGCAGCCTCACGGTGCTCCAGATACAGCCCTTCTATCACAGATACAGTGCAAGACAATCAATCCATCATCTCACATCACTGCACCATCATGATACTACTGTGAGATACAAAGGATATATCACTTTTAAGGCCTTTTGAGTTCAAGACTTGTTTTGTTATAGAGAGTGGCTCGAGGATACATTCTAAAACATGTACTTTCACAAAAGTTTTCTGTTCCAAAAAATACAGTCCCAGGGTCCCTGCTATGTTTTTCAGAAATTATCATTTTCGCTGGTATCATCGATCATACTGCTCAGCAGTGTAATCTATTCCATCTCAAAAGTCTCTGTGTCAGAATTTATAAGCGGAGGTACAATTTTTGTTGGGAAAAAATGAGGTAGCAGTGTGTTTTAGAAGAAACATTATACATCTTAAGATACATAAATTATTTCCTTGGCTGAAGATTAAATTAAAGAGTTTGTAAGCAAGTATTAGCAGAAATTCTCTTTGGGATGTATTTCTTTTTTATCATTGCCTACAAATGCTAATTTCAGGTTACTTTAGATATTTCCAAAAACATCTAAATATATCCAGTATGCTTTAAATTATAAATGAATAAAAATGAAAATACATGTGGTATGTATTATATATGCTGTGACCAGAAAACTGATTTTAAAATTCACACTACTCCAGAGGGACAAGGCATCTTGGAATACAGACATTTTCTCTTTACTTTATTTAAGTTTACTTTTTTCCACAGGTCAAAATCAAAAAAAAAGCACACTGGTACAATTTTATTTGAGCCCTGTGGTAAAGTAAATTGAAAAAGATCCTTGTGGACAGGACTCAGTTCCCTGGGGCTATGACCTCAACCTTTTCATCTGACACACAATATGAAACAATAGACCACATCTCAAGAGAGCTGACAGATCTTCTCAAAATATACACAGATTTTACTTATAGATGCTGCCTGTATTTGGCCAATGGCATCTGAATTTGGACATACTGTATCCCTCCTCATTGTTTATAGTTGGCATATACAGTGATCAGCAAACACTTTCACTTTGGTCAGGGTAATGAACCGAGAACAGTGCAAAAAACACACTGGTATACTTTAACAGTGACACACTGGGTCAGAGATGACCATTAACCTTTAACCCAAGGTGACTCTGTGCACTTGTGTCCTTGCAAAGTGCATGGCTCACCAGAAAACATCCCCAAATAACAGCTGTTGCCCCAAAGGGCCTCCAGCTCAACATTTTTCACTAGGGCATGATCAGCCGATTGCCAATTTCTGCATCATTCACCACTGAAAAAGGTGCCGTGGTTGGCAGGAAGGCCGGAAATAACTGACTTTGGGGCAGACCAAGAGCTGTGAAACAGCTGTTTTAGAGGACAACTCAAATGTAAAACTGTAGCCAAATATTTTCACTGTCTGCTAAGTTTCAGTCAAAGCCTATTATATTGGCAGTGAATGACTAGCCAGCTATCTCGATGAGCTGTTGATGTAAATCTACAATTTTACATCAAGAGCTGGCACGGAGGAAGGTAGATCATCAGACACTGAGAAAATATACTTGAAGCTACAGTGTTGTTATAATCACAGCAAAAAATACTGGAGCAAGATGTACTTGAGACAATAAATTATCCACTCACAAACTCAGCCTTAAGACTGTGGAAACCAAGCATTAAAAACTGAAGCTACAGTGACCCCTGCTGGTTGAAAATTAACCAAACTGACTACACTAACTGAAAAACAAATACACAAGGCAGATATAACCTGAGGTGTTTTGAAAGATAAATACCTTTTTTATGAAATAAATAACTCCAGTGACATTTTGTAAAATTAAAATCCCACTCACATGTCAATCACTCTGATTCCCCTTTGTTCAATGCAATATAAAAGACTGCTTTTCATTAAATATGAATCTATTATAATCAACATGAATAAAACAAAATGAAAATCATCTTTAAAATATGCCAGGATATTAGACTGACTCATTAGGTAATGAATGAGTGCTGTAACTTGAAGATAAAAAAGTAAAACAAACTTAATATTTGATCTGACCTTGCAGTTGAAAGTGGTTTTAATGCAACTTGTTAAGTAACGCATTCAGCAAAAATACATTTTCAAGGGACGTACTGATACAATACTTAGTATTGCAATAATGGTCGAAATAACTGGAATTTTTTTATTTAATGCAATACTATCTAAAAGTCTCATATACCATTTAAATACATCTCTGAGCACAGCAGCAATAACATTTTAACTGAACAAAATTGTGAAATGGGTGTTTCCCCTTTAGGGAGCAGAAAATTTACATTTTTCAGAAAATTATTATGTATAAATGGCTGGTTATTGCTTAGTGGTAATGCATCATCTCAAATGTGTTAGCAACAGCTTAGTTGTTTAAAGCATGTAAAATAACTGTATCGCACTGGTATCTGTAATACTCAAAGTTGTATCAGTATCCAAGACAAAAAAGTGACATCAAGCCATCACTAATTTCTTACCCAATAGTACCGATTATTTTAGGCTCACAGAAATATGGAACTTATGACGGACTGAGTGAGGTGAAAGCAGTGACTCTGACCTATTAGGAGGCTGAGAGGAGGCGAGCAGGACGTGAAGACAGTGAGAAGCTCCAAAATACTGAGGCTCGGGTCTCTCATATACAGGTTGTAATCTGCAGTACCTTGTTTACTGCAGAGCTCCTGCAGTCTCCTCCTCTGCACACTGTCCCCAGTATGCTCCACCAGCGCTCGTAGAAATGCCTGACAGAGAGAGAAATTGCATGTGAAGTTGCTTATTCAGGTACCCATTCACCACAGTAAAAAAGAAAGAGCCAGGTTACACATTTTCTACCGCACTGTGCACAGGCAACATGAAAGGTAAAACTTTGAAAGTTTTCTAAGTAAATGAAAAGGTAGACCTTGGCACTAACTCTGTTATAGAATGTAGATAATCTAATATGCAGTTTCTACCCCCATAAAACTGTCAATTAGTTTTTAAATGCTTTTCAATCAATGGAGAAATTGATGGAGGGAAAGAGGCATTCATTTAATCCTTTGGCAAATTCATGAAAAACAATTAATATGCTAAATCTACAGAAGACATTCTGCAGTTTAAGTGATATTTAATGGATAACTGTTTATCATTCCTTTTGAAGGCAATTAATTCAATTACAAGATTAAAGTCTTTGTGCAGAAATATTAAAATGGTGCCGTTGCTAAACATTTAGAGTTATTCAACTTTGTTCCGCAGCCATTAATCAATCGAAGCGGGTAATAAGAGCCTCTAAATATTTGTCATGCCAAGTGTTCTGGAGAATTTCAGTGATTCATTCTGGGTTATGAGTGCACATATGCAGAGATTAGTAGCACATTCTTGGAGCTTGTACTGGAAGAATTATTACCCTCATCTTCCAATTTATCTGGTACTGCCAGCATTTCACCAGGATTTGAGTAGTGCCAAACTACCATGACTGTAAATGTCAGTCTCAAGAAGGAACGAGTAATATATTCTAGCATTCGTCTCAGCTGAAATGGTGAGTCAGTCAATTATGTCCATATGTGTATAATGCCAATGCACATACAGTATTATTGGGAACTGTATTTACTAAGAGCCAGATGTTATTATCTTCCACTCTACTAAAAAAATCATGAGTAAGGGTTATAAAAATGATAGGTGTTGTAAATGCTTTTGTAAAACAGATTAACTGCTCTGACTACAGAGACAGGCATTGTAAAATAAAACCCTTATACTGCCTTGTAAGTCTGTAGACAACAGTGTGACCTGAAGCAATCAATTTCTGTGCAGCCACTTAATAACACAAGAGAAAAAAGACCAAAAGTAAGTCTTATGAACCCAAAGGACCAAGACTGATAGTAACCATTATTCAGACTGAAGCTGAAATGTTGAAAATGTACCGATGTTTCATTATGTCCTAAACACTGTGGCATACATATGTTATGATATTTATTATAATATTAAAATAAGTGTAATTGTTCTCCTGGTTTGCTACCATATGTTGACATCTTACAAATGGGCTTCATTATGGTCATTTGGTAAACTGTTCACAAAGGCCACAGATACAGCTACTGACTGAAGGAAATAAAGTTTCTATTTACAATAGAATATTGTGTTTTTGTGTTAAAATAATGAATTGAACTTGGACATTAAAACAATCTGGCTGAGAACTTAATGCTGAACAAAAATACATTTCCAAAATTTAAATTTGAAAAGAGGACAATGATCAGGGAAGTGTGAAAAATCAAGTGGCCATGTTTCACTTATTCAAAGCCTTTTAATCTAAACTGCCAAACAACAAACTGTTGACCCATGCAAATATTTGTTTCAGATCTTGTCCTGATATATTATTTCTGTACTAAAAGTTACAAAGATATAGTTGAGGATGAAAAATAATATACTGCCATCTCAGCTTTTGGCAATACAAATAAAAGTAGTAAGCTCTTAATTTGAAAATCACAGTACTCTACCTTCTTAGGAACACTTCTGATGTCTAGACACCATGTGAATAAATACAGCAGTGAAATGTTCTGAGGAATATATGATGGCACCTGAGCACCTGTAGCCAGGGAGAAGAGGAAATGAGAAAATTTGCAAGACTTAGGTAAATAATGTTTTTCTTCAATACAAGCATTAGTCTACAGCTTGCTGTCATCACATAATGGATGACATGTACCTTTTTTCTTAGTGTCTTTTTTTAGAGACACATGGACATGGTAGTTTCTCTTGTCCTGAAGACCCAATCTGTGAAGCATCTCCTCCACCTCTGTGGCTCTGTTTGGACAGAACACATCCAACGAATCCCCGGGCTCACAAACCATCATTGGGTGAGCCTTGGGATTAAGGAGAAAAATCTTAATTTTAAAATGCAACCTAAATTCATCCAAGTCCACGGTTTCATACTCCAGATTTTAAAGCATTAACATTATTTTATCAAAACTTACAGATATGTCCAACTCTAAGAGGATGGCCGTCTTGACTGAATCTCCTTTGGTCAGCTGAACTGCCCTGTGTATAGGAACCTCATTAAGATTTTTATTGTTTAACTGTCCAGTATTCTGTAAAGAAATAAAGAAACTGTGAGATGAAAGGTATTGTATGGTACAAATACTGGTTGTATGAGCAGCATCATTCACCTGTTCTATAGTGTCCACATCCTGAAGAGAGACATCCAGGTAGGCAGGAGGCAAAGCAGGAACATTAAGAGAAGACTCTGACAGCGGGGGCAGAGAGCGTGTAAGTGAGGCTGACTGGGGATCCCCAGCATCCTCTGTCTGTGCATCCAGTGCTGATGTAGAAGCATTGGTGGTGGCATGAATCTGGGACACCGACACAGGGATTCCTGCA
The DNA here is from genome assembly GCA_016785285.1 of Brachirus orientalis. Lineage (NCBI taxonomy): Eukaryota > Metazoa > Chordata > Actinopteri > Pleuronectiformes > Soleidae > Brachirus > Brachirus orientalis. The sequence continues at coordinate 3,069,901 of JAFBJR010000258.1, read as the reverse complement.
GGAGGACCATAGCTGAGAACTGAAACAGCAGATGCATATTTGGAGTCCGTGTCAGCAGATGCTCTGACTGACTGGCAGTTCTGTTGGTCACTAAGGCTTAGGAGGTTAAGTTGGACATCTGGTGTGTATGACTCAGGAGTTTCTGCTGATGAACACGCAGCATCCCTTTTCAATGGTGCAATTCGATCAGAGGCCATTTTTGATAAGGTTCCTTTGATAGCTTTCCACAGTCCGTCAAGCCAGGGGTCCACAACTACCTCTAGTCTGGAGAGAGACGAGTCCATAAAATGATTAAATAACAATGTGATAAAAAGAAGAGACAGACATTTTTGTGGGCAGGTTAAAGCAGGTAACTTTGAAGGTTGCCAAAGAACTTACCCTACACCATCATCTGCATAGCCTGTCATATAAAACTGTTTGGCTCCAAGTTCCTGAAGACGACGTTCGATTGTCTTCCCACAGTTGCAGAAATTTGCATAGTTTGTATCTCCTAAAGCTTGAGCAGACAGATAAAGAGGTCTCAATTCCTGATGGCCTGCAAAAAGAGGTGGTGAAGACATATAGTGCATTGAATTTACCTAAAAGTGCATAGCAAAGGTGTTTATAGTGATCAGTGGGGAGGGTCTTCTTCTTGATATGCTTTACAAATTGAAGGGCATTGTCTGGTGGTTCCCCGTCTCCAGTAGTTGACACAATAAAGACCACAGGGGCGTTCTCTTTCTCCAAATTGAACTGGAACCAGTAATATGATTAAGCAATCATTTGTGTTTTCCACAGTTCATATGAACTCATATAAGATTAATATCCTCACAAATCAAAAGGGGAAAGACAGTTATAAAGATGCAATTGGCATGTCAAACAGCTCTGCTTCAAAAAGGTGTTACTGTGTACAAAACTACCTTCTCATTCTGGTTCAAGCAGCTGAGTTCTGCTACCAGCCCATGATCCTGAGCCTCCTCCACAATCCCCTCTGCAATGGACTGGGCTTGGCCCTTCTGAGACCCATACAGAACCAGGAACCGGGGCTGCACTTCACAGGGCATGCTGGAACATCGAGGAAAACTACATTAATGTATTCCTGAATTATTCACTGTATATAGTGGAAAAAACACGTTTTAATGCCTTCAATAATGGCTTCATTTTGTTCAATGTCTCAGTAAACTAGCCAACTACAACACCAACTACTGATCAAACAAGGTTGGCCTTGGCATTTTAACAAAATGTTTTTTTTAAAAACACAATTGCCATTGTTTTCACAAATTCCTACTAACACCTTATGATTAAAATTACCTAAATTGCCTAGCTGACATATATTTTTCAGTCATGTTACCACTGCTCACCTTTTGTTTAGGCAAAAATGGTGGATTTCTACCCAGACCCTCCCGAAAAATGTATGTATTCATTTAGCCATCATGTAAACGAAGCTAAGTGAAGACAAGTCAATTCATCTGTATTTTTATAGCACGTTTAAAAACAACCAGGGCTGACCAGTGTTTAACTGGGTTAAAGCACCTACATAAAACGCAGAAAATCGTGATAAAAATTAAAATAGTAACATTTTAAATAGTAAAGTAAAATCTAATAAGATATGTTCGTATATCTCGAAGGGAATGACAGAGAGAAGGGATAGGTCTTTAAAGGCGATTTACAATGTACAAGTAAACAACCCAAAGACCCTGAAACTGTTTGCAAGACGATCAAATGCATAATTAGACAGGTAAGGTGACATTTGAAAGACAAATAATGTGAATAAATTCGCAGTAAACTGATATCTACAATTATAGTATTTTGACCAGCTGTGTTTTTCCTTCATCTTTGCTTACCTACAAAGCTCGGTATTTGTCAGATTACAAACACTGCCACAAAACAACCTTCGCAACATTATGAAACAGCAGTCCTGAAAGCTAGTGTCTCCGGACGTTGCGTCAGGTTTGACGTTTAACAGGCATTCATTCGGCGAACGGGACGTGGATAGAGTCATTCATATTTAACTTTAAAGCAAAGATATGCGGGTTGTATATATTTAGCCTCTTCTTGGAACCAGCTCGTTTAGAAAAACATGGTCCGCAGGTCTGCAAATGTTTAACGTGTGTTGTCTTTTTAAGCAGAAACAAACATCTAACACTACAGCTACATAAAACAATTAAATACAATAGAAGAGAATTGGCTACAGTACAGATTTGTGTATGTTCTACCTCTTGTTGAAGCAGTTCCGTCCGGTTTAATTCACTCTTTCCCACGGCATTGTGGCAACAGTGGACTTCACGCGAGATCGCAGTGTACGGAGAACGTGATCAGAAGAAACCATAAGTGACGTTTGTTTTTTTATATTTCCATCATTTGACTATGATGTGTGGCAATATTTAAATGATAATATGTCATTAAATTGTGGCTTAACCGACTGTATTTGTTTCAGTCTGGACATGAGTTTGTTAATACGAGTGACTGTAAAATTCGCTTAACAATACTTGGTTCCGCCCACCCCGCCCGTGGAGCCTTCCAGAAGTCGCCGGCAGACCCGTGCGGCTCTCACCTTAGCGTCACTCCAGACTTATACCAAAAAAGTCCACATTTTATCAGTTAAACCCTTGCTAAGTGTCACAGTTTATCGGTCAACATGTCCACTTTGGGGACACTAGCTTTCGATGAGTATGGGAGGCCTTTTATCATCATTAAAGACCAAGACAAGAAGAGCCGGCTAACGGGCACTGACGCATTGAAGGTACAATGGGCTAGGTAGATAGCTGTAACATGCTGGTTAGCAAGTGGCCAATCTGCCATTAGATACATGATGTTGGGGACGTAAACTGTGAGGGTATCGTGTATGTTGACACCCTGAGTCCACACTCATAAGGTTACAGTTGAATGGCATGCTAAGATGTCGTTGTAAAATAATAGTAGTTGAGGGATTAGCTAGCTACGCTAGCAGGCGGCCCATGTGCTTTCTGCGAGGCGTTCATCTGGGGTGTAACTGTAACTCAGGGTTGTTCCCGAATGGTCATTAGTGATGCATGTCTTTTCCAGTGTACTCTGTTGATGTTAGTACTTTTGGCCAATTGTGTCTGCATTTGACTCCACATGTAAGCATATACGACTACGCTCTCATTTAATAATAAGATGAATGCAATGTTTGTGTTTTGCAGTCTCACATCATGGCAGCCAAGGCAGTTGCGTCTACGCTTAAGACATCATTAGGACCCAATGGTGAGTATTAATCATTGAATACAATTATGCCTCGTGTTTTAATCAGACTGAAAATTATTATTGTTATAAATAAACTACTGCGACATTATCTCAAACGGCACACAAGCTCATTTATTGTGTTTGCTTTCAGGTCTTGACAAGATGATGGTTGACAAAGATGGAGAAGTTACTGTCACCAATGATGGAGCCACTATTCTCAGCATGATGGATGTGGACCATCAGATTGCTAAACTTATGGTGGAACTGTCAAAGTCTCAGGATGATGAAATTGGTGATGGAACCACTGGAGTTGTTGGTATGAGAAATGAAGATGTGGAGAGCTGGTTGTTTTTTCTTCTAGCCACAAACCTGTAATTGCCTTCTGTTTCCTTTGCCGTATCTTCCTCTCCAAAGATGTGTATGCCATACAATGGATTTGTTATTCCTCAGTTGGATTAACCCATCACCATTCATGCTACAGTAGATAGAAACAACAATATTATTATAATGGAGGACATAAAGAGCACTGGAGTTTCTTGTCTATGTGCATTAATCATGTGTTAAATCAAGTTTATTTGGTCTATATGACATGACTGAAATAGTTGCCCTCATTTTAAGTGCGTTCTTGTGGGCCCATATAATTGGTGATTTTCTTGTTTTCTGACCACCTCCTCACTCCTCAGTGCTGGCCGGGGCTCTCCTGGAGCAGGCAGAGCAGTTACTGGACCGTGGGATCCATCCTATCAGGATTTCTGATGGTTATGACCAGGCTGCACGCATCGCCATCGAGCAGTTGGACAAAATTGCAGAGACCTTCCCCTTTGATCCCAACAACACAGAACCACTCATTCAGACGGCCATGACAACATTGGGATCCAAAGTGTGAGTCTTTGAAACAGTAAACATAAAAAAATGAACTGGCTTTGATAACTTTGTTACTTTTTTGACATGGCAAGAAATTGACAAGTAAATTATAGAAAAAACTATAAAATCATGTTTAATCAGAACTACACTCATCTAGTTGAGATGTAGAGGTCTGCCAACTTGTGTATTAATTATGTGGTGTGTTGTCTTTCAGTATTAACCGTTGTCACAGACAGATGGCAGAAATTGCAGTCAATGCTATTCTCACTGTTGCTGACATGGAAAGAAAGGATGTTGATTTTGAGCTTATCAAGATGGAGGGCAAGGTGGGAGGGAAGCTGGAGGACACACAGCTCATCAAGGGAGTTGTAGTGGACAAGGAGTTCAGCCACCCTCAGATGCCCAAGGTACGAACAAAAGGACATTATTCTCAGAGGATGTCAGTGGCACTGGAATCAGAAAGTTGGCAGTACATAAGGATTAAATGTATTTGAATCTAGAGACTACATGTAGTGAAAAGTGAGTGAAGTAACATAAAATGACACAAATATAACCAGTGTATGAGCCACAGCTCACAGCTAAGGACACATTTTTTATAGTACTGCAGCCATATGCTAAGTATAATTTATGATGGGTCCATTGTTGCCCAAGTATGATAACATCAGATATTCTTTGTCACCAATCAGGTTCTGAAAGATGTTAAAATTGCCATCCTCACCTGCCCGTTTGAGCCTCCTAAGCCAAAGACCAAGCATAAGTTGGATGTGACCTCTGTGGAGGACTATAAAGCACTCCAGAAATATGAAAAAGAGAAGTTTGAGGAGATGATCCACCAGGTAAGAACTACAGTATTCATGCTACAACAGCTGGATGTTATAAATATCACCATATACAATAGTACATAAGATTATTTACGTTTTCATTTCTTTTTTTAGATCAAAAGTAATGGGGCTAACTTGGCCATCTGTCAGTGGGGCTTTGATGATGAAGCCAACCACCTTCTACTGCAGAATGAGCTTCCAGCCGTGCGCTGGGTTGGAGGGCCTGAGATCGAAGTGAGAGACATTTACCATATGACAGAATAAATTTACCAGAATATCATCCTTAATAAACTATTCTCATTTGCTTCATTACCTGTATTGTATTGTGTTTTGCAACCGTATGGTACAGAAAAGCAGAAAGTGCACAGAACTGTTTGATCATTGGTGTTAAAGTGTACTGTGTCTGTTGTGTTCATCCACAGTTGATTGCCATCGCCACAGGAGGGCGCATCGTGCCGAGGTTCTGTGAGCTGACACCAGAAAAACTTGGCACAGCTGGTGTGGTGAAAGAGATCTCATTCGGTACTACAAAGGATCGCATGCTGGTTATCCAAGAATGCAAAAACACAAGGGCAGTAACTGTTTTCATCCGTGGTGGCAACAAAATGGTAAGCACAGGTGCAGCTATTAACTGTGTATAAAGTATTTCTGGATGTTGCTCTGTTGCTGATGTTTTTTTCTGTCATTTATAGATCATTGAAGAGGCCAAGCGTGCTCTCCATGATGCTCTGTGTGTAATTCGCAACCTGGTCAGAGATAATCGCATTGTGTATGGAGGAGGGGCTTCAGAGATTGCATGTGCATTGTCTGTCAACCAGGCTGCAGATAAAGTGAGGAGCACCATAATTGCTAAATGCAAATGATTCCTGTGTTGCAGCCTAATCCTCTACTAACATATACTTCTTTCCTTTTAGTGTCCATCATTGGAGCAGTATGCTATGAGGTCATTTGCTGATGCTCTAGAGGTGATCCCAATGGCATTGGCTGAGAACAGCGGGCTAAACCCCATCCAGACCATGACAGAGGTCAGAGCCAGACAGGTCAAAGAGAACAACCCTTTCCTAGGCATTGACTGTCTGCACAATAACACCAATGGTAAGAAATGCAGTTATCTGAAATTATGTACTAGATACGTTCTCCATTTAATCAAGTGGACTAGCAAGGTCCTTGTCAAAGCAGGATGACCCAATGAGTTTTTTTTTTTTGCTCCACAGACATGAAGCAGCAACATGTGATCGAGACCCTGATTGGCAAGAAGCAGCAGATTTCATTGGCTACTCAGGTAGTCAAGATGATTCTTAAAATTGATGACATCCGAAGCCAGGGAGAGAGTGAGGACTAGTGTCATCATAATGCTCGGCTGTGCTCTGGAACGCATAATGATGCTTTTTCTGTTCTGGAGGTTTTAGGCACTTCCCCCGAGCACCACGTCCAAACTGCACTGCATATTGCTATTTATCATTTGATACAAAATGTTCAAGCAGTTACCGTATCAAAGTCACCATTAAAATGTTGGTCTATTCAAATATCCAGATTGTTGTTCTATTTTTATGGCCCTAACGATGAAACTGATGCTTCATTTTAAAAAACTTGATAAATCCTGTGTTTATCAAGTTTTGTCACAGATCATGCATGAAAGGCTGATTACTTATCACAATTTACAAAGTTGCATAAAAAAATATTTTTTGTAATTGTAAATTTTTTTAAAAAAAATCTGAAATTGTAACAATTTTGAAACATGATAATCGTGAATATTTAAAAACATGCTAGATTTGGTAGTAAAGTCAGCCATCAGTTTGACACAAACAAAAGTTAGAGTGTGAAAAAGAAAATTATTTTAAATAATATGCAAGATTCAAATATCAAAAAAAGGAAAATATAAAAAATAATCTTAATAATAATAATAAGATTGTTAAAAAGTTCGTGGACAATTGAAGCACCTCATCTGCAGATTGGTCATTGTCAGCCATCTGTGATCATAGCGTGCCCTCTATTGGTGCTTTGGAGACATGACATGGCATTATGTCATTAAGGACCAAACTTTTTGTGGGGTAGATTCAACAAGGTGCTGAAACAAAAAAGCCATTTTGAAAATTGAAACATTTGCCCATAAAATGCTGCATTTTATTTAAATCAGAATTATTCTGTATTTTGCACACAAACAGCATAGCAACATATCTACATTTAAAATTGAACAGCACTGTGTGTATGACTGATTAACTGTGAAATAAATACGACAGTAGTGCCATTAATGGTAAAATTCAATCTAGGATTTTCATGTAGTGGTTGGTGAGGTTGCTTTGAGATTCCGAGTTGGAAAGGCGAGTTCAGACTACAAAAGAAATCACCCAAGTACGGGTGTTATTGATAATTTTAACAAAATATTATGCTTCAAACATGATTAAAAATAAAATAATCTTGTCAAATTAAAAATAGTAAAATGTATTTTGTATTTAGGAAGTTATGGCTTCAATTTTGTCAGACTAGTGCTAGTACTTAATGCACAAGTACATAAAGTACAAAGTCCAAAACAATTTTAAACATAAACTACTAATAACAATTGTGGACGTTATATTACTTTAAAGATAGATGAATATTCTTATTTTTGTTCAGTAAAGTGAACTTTGACCCTTGATTACTCAAAAAGTACACAGTTAAAGTACTTCATACTACTTAAGCATGAGGTACAAAAAGTACTATGTCTGTGCAAATGTATATGCAAAGAAATGTGCAACACGAACAATATAAACAATACAAAATATAAAATATTCCAAATACAATACTTCACCTTGATGCAGTGCAGTGTCCCAAAAATACACATACACTTTATTGATCTGTATGTTATACTGAAAAACCCACTGGGTACATTTTTTTTTTCAGAATTTCTGTGATTTATGGCTCTCTATACACCTGCTGATAAAGCTGGAGCATCATCCCCCAATGGAGAAAAATCCATATTAGCATGAACGTCTTTGGGGACTAACTCGTTTCCTGCAGATGCAGTATAGAAACACCACTGTGCTGAATTTTGTCCATGTTCCCAAAATGTCTCTTGTGCTAATTTGCAAAGAACTCAATTAGCTAACAAATGTGGGTTTATGTGGAAGGAAACAATGCAGTTAGTATCACGAAAAGTTTCATTTAATGTATGCTAAGTTTAATGATCTGTCATTACTCTTTCGGTAACCTTTTATCAGCTCACCCTCGTGTCTAAGAACCTCACCTCACTGACGTGTTACTGATGTTACTTCAGAGTACTCATAGACAACGCGTGGTCCTTAAAAGGCACCGCTGGGATTCGAACCCAGGATCTCCTGTTTACTAGACAGGCGCTTTAACCAACTAAGCCACGGCGCCGATATAAGGGTGAAATAACTGAATAATAGTAATCTTACTACGGATTCGCTATGGTCTTTTTTGTATATTGTGTACATTTGAAAATGTTCTGACAAAGGATGCAACAACTGTCATAAAACGTGCGTCTTGTTTGTAGTAATTGTTGGTAGTAATACAATCGTAAAAATGCAGCTACAAAGAACATCGCGTAAATATCAACATTTTTTTCCGGCTTCTAACATTATGTGTTTAGAAACAATCATTTGAAGCTTTGACAGTGGAGATGAGTGTGATTTGTTCCCTGAGTCTTAGTCACCACGTGACGCTAGTAATGGAAGTTTCCCTGCCGTAAAACCTAAATCGCTGTGGTGAAGTGAAATTGTGACAGCGGCAGGTACTGACGTTAGCGCGCATGCGCCACCGATCTACCCATTTGTCTCCAGGATTTTAACTGTCATTTCAGCAACGCGGAGGATGTAACGTAACCCCCAGTTTATTGGCGTGCAGTACAAAACAGAGCGAATAACAACTCTCATCTTGCGCCGAACACAGGCTGGATGTGAGACGACACGGCGAAGCAAACACTAGTGGTCAGTCCACAGGGAAACCATTTTATTACTGTCAATGCATTTGACACGTAAGGATACACTGGTATCGCTAGCTTAACTTGGCTAGCTGAACGATATTGTCTGTGTCGTGGATGGGTTCACCGAACAAAGTACTCTTTGAAGAAACGGTGACTGGTGCTTAGCGAGCAACATGGATACCACCGAAGAAGGTACGTAATAACTGAAGTCTGTTGTGTCTGTAGTTGGTTTGTAGCCGGGGGTTAACTAGCATTAGCTTCGCAAGTGCTTCAAACAGAAGCCGATTTGGCCTGCTAGTTGTCAGGTTAGGAGTGTAGCATAGCTTTATAGCTTAGTTAGGTCTTGATACATTTAGGAGCACAATAAGTTAAGCTTTTTAGTGGAATCTACCATGTTGTGAAGCTGCATGTAGAGAGCATGTAAAAACGCAGGCTCCAACGTAATTAGTGTCAAGCTGTTTTGGCTGTTTTGCTATAACTTATCAAAATTGCATCATCTGTGTCTAAAATCAACGATGTTTTGTGTCCCAGTAAGATTCCTTTATCAATAAGAAACCAGGCTGTTAACACATTCCCTGTGCCCCCACAATCTTGATGCGCATACCTGTTTTGATTGGCTTTGACTTGGCTGACAGGAACACATGCCATATGCGGTAACTGTGTGAACGGTATGGTTCACGCTAAGTAATCTAATACTTGAGGAGTGTTCATGTCATTTGCTATGGGTTCACTGTCAAACAGTGAGTACCCAGTGCAGAACCTGAAAAGGGAAAATACATACATTTTTTCCAGTCAACAACATGATTTTATTAGACAACCTGGAAACAATTGTTAACATAAGAAGGAAATCCAACTGTATTGTCTTTCATTACCTATATTCCTCTTTATTGCTCGCCTCCCAAGTTGTGGGGGATTGGTTTTAAGTGAAGAGTGCTAGGCCACCATATTGGGAAAAAATTATAAACTCAAAACCAAAATGATTTAACTTTATGGTAAATTCATGGCCAAACCAAACAAGCATGAGGAATGTGTATGCCCATGCCAATATCACACTGACAATAACGTGCAGCCCTAGCGTTGACTATAGTTGTGTTCTTCTCTCACATGGCGTGTATGTGTATTTGTGTGTGAAGCGGACATTTGTCGCGTGTGCCGCTCTGAGGGGACCCCAGACAAACCACTGTATCACCCCTGTGTATGTACTGGGAGTATCAAGTTTATTCACCAGGAATGGTAAGTGTTGTTTGAATGTTTTGACAGCTATCATTGCCCTGTCTGTGCAGTATCTATTCAGAGCCCCCCCATCCACACACCAGAAAAAAAAAACACTGACACTATAAGTAATTTGGCTGAGTTGATCATTGTGTAACTTGTTATTTAGGAATTATTGATTCCATTTTACTCATCATTTTACTAAAAGATTATCATGGTATTCATCAGTGTTCCACTTGTCATAATGATTTACCTTGTAGAACTTGTGGTAAAGGGTTGTTATTTTACATTGTTTATGATGCAATAGATTATTGCTAAAAAGATATCCACCAATATTTTCCTGATCATCAATATTGCATAACTGACTCAATGAATGCACATCTTTAAAAGACACAGCTAAGAAAATGTCATTATATTTTTAGCCAGTGTATTAATATGATTACAGTATATAAAAAAGGAAACCTGGATCTAATTAGATTGCTGATCAAAAAGGGATTATAATCAGGTTACATAGTGCAAATACCAATTTGGAAATCCAAGGTAAGATGTAAACAAGCATTACGTTTCTTTAGGATACTGTAGGTTGAATTATGTTATGTGGTTGTTGTCTGTCAACAATGATTCTGCTTGAAGTGATTGCTTAATAATAAAAGAGATAGAAAGAATCATGTAGAGGATTGTCTCTTTCATATCCATGTTACATAGTATCCTAGATCACCAACCTTAGATGTTGTTTGAGAATGGTGAAAATAACACCATCTTCTGCAGGTACTGTGGAAAATGTGCTTTGTCCTCATGTATCCTCTGTGTGAGCCCCACTGGTTACAAGAGGGTCGGGTGCAGGCAGATGCAAAGGCATGGCCTGGATTGTTCTGTGGGAACTGTTAAATGACAGCTGTTTGTTTATGGACAGTAGTTCTCAGTATTTGTTAAGTGTGGCCATGCTAAACTTATTTTAAGTCCTCATAGACAGTGTTCATTGGGTCTAGAGCCATGGTTCTTAAACTGTGGTACATGTACCACCAGTGGTATGCGAGCTTCCAGAAAAATCAGAAATAAGATTCTACTGTATATACCAGGGTATGTGATTTGAGTCAAGCTGAGGAATTTTGACCAGAGTGTATAGATAATGAAACAAGTAACAAAAGTAATAATAAATGAAATAATAATTATTAGAGTCACCTTATCTCTCCTCCATCTTAATCTAATTTCACTTTACCAGTGTCTAAAGTTTATATGAGAAAGAGTGGGATGATGAGAGAGCAAATTATCTGGGAATAAATCTTCCTCCTATGAAATGTCCATAGCTAACTTTGTTTTATTTTAATGTTGGCTATAATGGTGTTACTTTGAGAGCTCAATATTTTCTCAGATGTACTTATGGTATAATACATTTGAGAACCACTGGTCTAGAGGTCGTAAGAGCTATCTTGATCACATCATGTCCTTGTGTGACATAGCAGTGGTTTCCATAATTTAGTGAGTATTAAGTGAACACAGTGGGTATTTGTCTTTTTCTCACAAAAGTTGACATCGATTGTGTTTTTCACATCTGCAAAGGTAAAGGTGTTTTTCAAGCTCAGGCTCAAGAAAAGCATCTACCTTAACTGCTGTGCATGACAATTACCAGTAGATGTCATACATATACTACATTAAATTGAGAAGCAGTCACTAATGAACATTGGCAAAATTTGTAAATTGTTACTAAACCAGAAATTTAAGTGTATACACATTCATCCAGAGCTGTTTAGACAATATTTTATAAAATATATTTATAAGGTTACACATTTTAATTGAACAATATACTGTTACTGATTGGTATTGGTTGACTATCTACCTGAATTTACACACAAACAAATACAAACCACTTGAGCAAGAGCAGTTCGGCTATGGGGGGGAAGTATATGACCAGTACTGTATGTTATTAAAACAAAAGGGCAAAGTCAGCACACATATGAGGTTGCTGAAATATGTTCTTTTTACATGATAAATGTTTTACAGTTTGGTCCAGTGGCTGAAGCACAGCAGGAAGGAGTACTGTGAATTGTGCAAGCACAGATTTGCTTTCACACCAAGTAAGTTTTTGGCATAATCTTTAATATATTAAATTACAGATTAGCAACTTAATAGTTTTTTTTTTTTTTTTTGACAGTTAAATGTCATCAGAATCAGTTTTAAATCAATACATTGTATCATATAAATAACTTCCAGCAGTGGGAATAAAACATTAACAAACAGAAAGCATTATTGAATGTCTCTGAATCACTTTTTTTCCTTCAGTATACTCCCCAGACATGCCCTCACGTCTGCCCATACAGGACATTTGTGCTGGCCTGCTGACCAGCGTGGGCACGGCCATTCGCTACTGGTTCCATTATACACTGGTTGCCTTTGCATGGCTTGGAGTTGTTCCTCTCACTGCATGTAAGTAGAAAACACTCACAGACAATAATGCTGAAATAAACAGATTGTTATTTGAGACAGTCCTGTCCTCCATAAATAGATTATTCAAAACAGCTTTTATTTGGTTGGCACTAATCAACTCATTTAGGGAAACAGCCATGGCAAGAAAGGATGTGTTTCTGCCCAGCTCATTGTAATGAATGTAATATCTGAGGAATGCCATGAAGATTTTTTTTATTTTGCACAGAAGTCCACTAAAACAAAGGAAGAACTAGATGCAATTTAATGATCAAAGATCAAGTCATTGTAAACTAAGTCTTCACTGCATACGTCTTGATAGACATAGCTTATAAGAAACAAAAGTGAGAGATGGTCATTCATGATGGATACCTGTTGATCCCTTAAATGTACCGTATGTAAACTTTAGCACCATTTATTGATGAGGTAGGTGCATGTTGCAGCTAAGTATCCCTTACCTCATCCTTCCCCTTTTAAGTGTGTTGGCAAACTTCATAGCCAGCCATCGGTTAGTATCAAAGCTCATATTATATAATAATATATAGATATTTAGATATAAAAACATGGTGGCCCAAAATGGCAGCCCCTGTAGAGTCAACCAGGCTGCTGATATAAATAGGTCATTCTGGGGTAATAAAAAAGCAACAGTTGTACACTTATGGAACTTCAAGTATACAATAATTATTTAATCTTCACTTTCTGCCAAATGAAAAATAAGTTAACCAAAATTTTACCGCCTAACCCTTAAATGTAATTCAACATGTGGGGTTCTGACCCAGTACACAGATGTGAGGCATTTCCTATTTATGAAGCATCTTTTACAGTAGTTGGTTTCATGACAATGATATAAACTTTATATATTAGTTTATGTTTATGGTTAAACTTGATCAAAATATAGCTTTCATACCATTATACTGCATAACAACCTATATACTCATTGTGTACCACGTGCAGAGTTTTATGATTTTAAAATGTATTTTCAGTATAGATAATGAGACAGGTGTGTTTGTCTGGTCTCTTTGCCTCAGGTCGCATCTACAAGTGTCTGTTTACTGGCTCTGTGAGCTCACTTTTGACACTGCCATTGGACATGCTGTCTACGTAAGTGATAATACCAGCACCCTAAGTAATGCATATTTTAATGTTAATAATTAGCAGCTGTGTTCTACATTGTTATTTGCTTCTTTTTTAATAGACTAGTCATAATAGACCATGTCTTTTGTTTTTTGTTTTTTATTTGCTTCCACAGAGAGAACCTGCTTGCAGATTGTCTCCAGGGCTGCTTCGTTGTCACTTGCACTTTGTGTGCTTTCATTAGTCTGGTGTGGCTCAGAGAACAGATCGTTCATGGTGGCGCTCCCCAGTGGTTAGAGCAGCACCAGCCACCACAAGCTAATGCTGCTGGACAAGCCAATGAGGTGCACTGCCTGACTGCTTGCCAATGAGCACAGTGATTTAAGTAATTTAATTTAAATAATGAAAAGGGGAAAGTATTTTGTGCAAGAAGACATTGTATATCTTGTTTGTATAAGTGAAGCAGTGTTTCCCCATACAATTGCCCTGCAGTTTCTTGCTTTGACTCATTTTTGAAGGAAAATCTAAATTACACACATATACCCAAAATAACTTTAATTTCATCCACCCATGCATCCTGCTCTTTCATCTTCAGGCACAAGCTGCAGGTCAGGGAGCAGCTGATGAGCCACCTGCAGCCCAGCCAGCCCCTGCTGATCCACCAGCCCAGAACGAAGCAGAGCCTGAGCCTCCTGATGTTCCTCCAGACCAAGGTGACCCAGAGCTGGAGGAAGAAGAGGGAGCAGCTGCTGAAGATGTGGACCCTAATAATGGAGCACAAGGTTAGAATTAGTTGTTGTTAACCATAGAGTGTCATTATAAGGAGGTGTCAGACTCTATAAATGCATTTTTTCATAAGGCTAAATGGGTTTATTAAAATGCCATTTATATGTTTTAAGAAAAACAAAATTACACTGACCACTAGCATTATAATATAAAAATTTAACCTACAGTTGTTTTCTTCATGACAAGGAATTTGATTATGATAGAATGATGTATTAGAATGCTACATGTTGCACTCATTTACACCATTTACTTTGTTTACCATGGTTAACGGAGTGATTTTGTGGCAGGCTGGGGCAAAAGAGGGTTGATAATGGATTGTAATTATATTATACATTATACTGAAATGTCAGTATAGCTAAATGAATACAGTGGAACTCAGTGGCACTAGCTCACTTTTCCCACAACTACAATAAATAATTTAACATTTACATCATTGAACAAAATTCTTTGCCTTTTGTGCTAAAAGCCAACTATATGTACAGACAAAAACAATAAAGATGTTTTCCTTTCTTAATATTTTGTGCTATAATGTTGTTGTCCTCTGACAAACAGAAAGATGTGATTTTTTTTTACCATTGCTTTTAATGACATCATCACCCATATGGTGTTAATATATACATTTGAGCTTGAGCTTTGTCTCTTTAGATGACATGAACTGGAATGCCTTGGAGTGGGACAGAGCAGCAGAGGAGCTCACCTGGGAAAGGGTAACTCTTACTTTACTTATCATCACTGATCTCGCAACACCAATATTCTCAGCATTCCTTGTATGCACAAAACCACATTTATAAATTTGCAATATGTGTTATGCATGCACATGCACTGAAAATTCTTTAATTTTCCTTTCAGATGCTTGGCCTTGATGGTTCACTGGTCTTTTTGGTAAGACGTTCAATCTATAATTATCATCTGCGTTTTTATTCAATGAATAGTTTATATGAGGAATGTGTAAATGGTTAAATCTAACTGTTTAATTCCTGTGTCTTTTTTTTTAAAGGAGCATGTGTTTTGGGTTGTGTCTCTAAACACACTCTTTATCTTGGTCTTTGGTGAGTAGATGAAACAAAGCTATTAAATGTATTATATAATCCTGAGCCTTTCAGCATTTAAAAAAAAAAAAAAAAAAAACATTTAATATGTATTTTTTTAATATGATCAAGTTTAAAAATGTATATTGTTTTTCTTCATTCAGCATTTTGTCCCTACCACATTGGGCACTTTTCTGTCGTTGGTCTTGGCTTTGAGGAATATGTAAGAAACCTTTTTCATTAATTAGAATTGTTATGCAATTAAAACATTTAATGATTTGTTATTATTTATTTTTAATTATCTGTATCTCTCCAGGTTCAAGCCTCCCACTTTGAGGGTTTAATCACAACAATTGTGGGTTACATACTGCTGGCCATGACACTCATCCTCTGTCATGTATCTTTTCACAAAAAACGTCTATCTTTTTTCTGAAATCTACAAACAACAGCAGAGGGAATTCCATAGTTTGTAGTTATTGTCCTATCACTGGGCAGATATTATATGCCAAGTGTGTCTGTGTTAATGTATTTATTGTGCATGGTGCCATGTGTTGATCCTTAATAGTTGTCTCAGGGTCTGGCTGCTCTGGTCAGGTTCCAGCGCTCACGCCGCCTCCTGGGAGTCTGTTACATTGTTGTCAAGGTAACTAAGCATTAAAATTATTTATTACAGTATGACCCAGATAACCTACATCTGGGTCATACTGGCCATGACACACATTTCTGTTTCCATTACAGGTCTCTCTGCTGGTAGTTGTGGAGATTGGTGTGTTTCCACTCATCTGTGGCTGGTGGCTTGACATCTGTTCTTTAGTAAGAGTCTGCTCCTTATTCTGACTTTCATCACTCTGTTAAATAACATTATTCCTCATGTGTTTGAAACTTCTAGCCCCTCTTGCTTATCTGCATTTTCTTTTATTCATTTGACACATCAATTGTTTGGATACAGAACCAAGCAAACCAAGTAATGAATGGGAAGGTCAGATTTGTTTCATTGTTGGCTCATTTCCTAATGTGGCTCTCCTTATATACACTACCGGTAGTGTACATTTAGTGCATGCTTCATCTTTGTAGATGTACTAAAATTAAAGTGATGTTCTTACACCTGAAATGTATCTGTTTAATTGGCTTTTAACAATACTGCATTGTTGCTCTCACTCACTTTGTATGTCTCTGAGTCAGACCTTTTTGGACATTTTGACAGTTTCAGAAAATCATGCTTCTACCTGACCCTGCCCCTGCAACTACTCAATTTGAATCAGTAGCTATGTTTTATTTAACTTTTGAAATGAGTCATTCAGCCTACCTCTGAACAGATGTAGTAGCTTTCACACCAGAAGGGAACCACATCCTGTCTGCTCTTTTTCTTCTTACCTGTGTAAAGAAACAGATTGGTCTGTGTGATTATTTCAGTTTGTTTCACAATTTTAAAGGAAGTAGTTTGGTCTCTGCTGCTGGGCACTGCATTGTTCTACTTATGAAATGAAGATTGAGGGTATAGTTAAAAGAACTTGCATAAGTGTCCTTTGTGGAGAATGATTCTCAAAAAGTGAACTTTATTTTTATTAAGTTGACTCTGCATTAATGTGGCAAAGATGAGCATCCTCTTAGAAACAGTGCTTAACATTTAACTTTTTTTCAACCTGCAGGAGATGTTTGATGCTTCCCTTAAGGATAGAGAGTTAAGTTTTAAATCAGCCCCTGGAACCACCATGTTCCTACACTGGCTAGTCGGAATGGTCTATGTCTTCTATTTTGCATCTTTCATCCTCCTTCTGAGAGAGGTAAAATTTAAAAAAAAATCTCTAAAATATATTCTCATGTAATTTCCTTAGTCATTATATCTTTGCATTTCTGAAAACCACAATATACTTTTTTTTTTTTTTGCTTTAACCTGTTGTTTGTTTATTAGGTGCTGAGGCCTGGAGTGCTGTGGTTTCTGAGAAACCTCAATGACCCAGATTTTAACCCAGTGCAGGAAATGATTCATTTGCCCATCTATAGACACTTGCGGCGCTTCATCCTGTCAGTGGTGGTGTTTGGGTCGATTGTGTTACTCATGCTATGGATGCCCATCAGACTGATTAAATTACTCCTGCCCACCTTCCTGCCATACAATGTTATGCTCTACAGGTAACCAGACATCAAAATTGTAGGTTGCTTAGCAAATCTGTATGAAAGCTGTTTCTTTGTCTCTCTGGAGTGATATTAGGAACCACTTCACCATTTGGTCAGGCAGTTGGTACAGCTTTCTGCAGTGCATCTCATGCTAAATAAAAAAAATTTCACCTGAATAGCCAAACAAAAAGTAGAGTTTTGCATTTTGGTGGTGGATGTTTGTCAAGTTATTGAAAATGGAAATCTTGAGTGCATGATTCCATGCCACCTTATGGTACTTGTGCATACACAGAAGAAATGTGTTTGTGTGACCCTGTCCAACTGTTTTCAAACAGTGACGCCCCAGTCAGTGAGCTGTCTTTAGAGCTATTATTACTTCAGGTTGTGCTGCCAGCTCTGCTGGAGCAAGGACACACTCGCCAGTGGCTCAAAGGTCTGGTCAGAGCCTGGACAGTCAGTGCTGGATATTTACTGTAAGTCGAGTCTAAATACACTGTAAAAGTTTGTAACATTTTTTTCATATTAGCTGTGACAGTCCTCTTTGCCTCCACAGTGACCTTCACTCCTATCTTCTTGGGGAACAAGAGGACAATGATACCAACCAGCCTGTCAACAACAACAACAATAACCCTCCCCCTGGTCACCATAACAACAATAACAATCCTGTTCCAGCTGTTGGCGAGGGACTTCATGCAGCCCATCAGGCTATCCTGCAACAAGGTGGACCTGTTGGTTTCCAGCCCTACCATCGACCCCTTCGCTTCCCATTTAGGGTGAGACAGATTCATAACTTTCATCATTTACCAATGCAGTTTTTGGAGCAGGCTCCGTGGAATCTAGTATCCAGTAATTCAAATAATTTGTCAGTTTAGAGTTCGTACACTGTTTCCCACAGAAATACATTTGTATTTCTTATATAAGTCAGGCAACTGACTCGAACTGCATTAATATCTTCTGCTGAAGTTACTGGTACAAGTTGATTTTATTATTATTATTACTATTATTATTATTATTATTATTATGAATGGAGGGCAGACAGGTCTGTTGTCTGTGTTTATGAGAGTGCAATAAAGGGCCTCTCATCGAAAATCAATGTGAGGTGGTTAATGTTGATGCTGTGGTGATCCATCGGAAATAAACTGATGTAGCACAAACATTGAAAAGGTGAAACTTTATTTCATTATGAATTTGAGGTTGGACTAATTAGATTGTGGCAGGCAGCTACAGTCTGTAGTTCATGAAACACTGTTTGAGATGCATGCATATAAACTCTGAAACTTTGTTGTTCATCATTATAGCCTAAACATAGTCAGAAAGTGTATTTACTCTGTCAGGTCAGTTTTCAAAAGCTAGTTAAAGGCTATAATTGGTACTTCAAGCTTTACATGCCAAATGCTGAATTGTATGTTTTATTGAAGCTACTGGGACTAGGCCACATCTTAGTTTGAAGTTAGCAAAGCACACAAGTGTATCACTGCAGGCAGGAGCAATGAAAGTTACATTATTCATGTGATAACGCACAAAAGTACCTTTTAATACCTTTAAATACCCAAGTTGCAGTTAGAAAAGTATAAAACCAAAAAAAAAATTGTTTATTTCTTCTGTAGTCTCATTTTGGTTTTTAAAAAGACTACTAGATCTACCTAGTACTTGTGGATTCCCACACAAACTTAGAAATGTGCCAACGCCCCAGCCTGTAAAGCACAACCCTGTCATTTTACCACTGCCTCTAAAGTTGAAGGTTTGGACCTCCTTGTGTACTGCTATATTGTATATTCTTACACTCCTTGTAAAGGTAGTGGGGAATCATAGTACATGTGAATATGAAGCTTGATTTTTGTTCTTTTTCCTTTGCTGCTCTAAATTCAATTTGTTCTAAAATGTCTGTCCTCTTTTCTCCAGATTGTGTTGCTGATCGCATTCATGTGCATCACACTGCTGGTGGCCAGTCTGTTGTGTCTTACCCTACCAGGTAAGATTTGTTTTCAATCACCCAAAGACTATAAGGAATATCATATGATGTGCCTGTTTGTTGTTGTTAAAGCAGCTACTATAAGTTAAAAAAGAAATTCATGTGTCCTTTAATTAGACTGTTTTGTCCCACATGTGTTTCAGTGTTTACCGGGCGCTGGCTGATGTCCTTCTGGACAGGAAACTCCAAAATCCATGAGCTGTACACAGCAGCGTGTGGCCTGTATGTCTGCTGGCTGTCTATCCGTGGAATCACTGTGCTGTTGGCCTGGATGCCCCAGGGACGCACAGTCATCATACACAAAGTCCAGGAGTGGACACTCATGGCAAGTATCCATGAGAACAGCCTTTGTTGTTAAGAGATGGTAAAACCGGGCCTTAGATTTATGCTGTAATATAGTTCTTTCTCGTCATCAGCTTGTTTGGAGCCGCAGTGTTTTTATTAAGTGGTTGATTATTGAAAGCTTCTTAGTCAACATCTAAGCCAGCATCTGCCTGTTAGCATTTTCCTAACTTTGGAGCTTGTTAGTCTTTAACTCCATTGACTAACTTTTACTACCATGCTCCCATTATTTTATTAAAGTTTCAAGATAAATTCTGTTAATTTTACATTCTCATTATTATTTCAGATCCTGAAGACACTAGTTGTAGCTCTGCTTGTTGCTGGAGTAATCCCCTTACTGTTGGGTCTGCTGTTTGAATTGGTTATTGTGGCACCACTTAGGGTACCTCTTGACCAAACACCTCTCTTCTACCCATGGCAGGTATGATTGTGTGCAGTGTCCGTCTTTTTTCATTGTTTATCTATCTATCTATCTATGTCTTCTTGGGGTGTAACAAAAAATGATGCAATAAGAATGAGCTATGTGCGAATCAATGACCTGACTAAACTACAATACTCTTCCTTCATCACAGAGTCTTCAAGCGAGTTGATAGCACATACTGTATTATGTTTTCCTGCCTTAGCTTGCAGCGGTGGTCGAGAAGCACAGGGAGGATTGTTTCTTCAAGGACAAAAGATGTATCTTCTTTGGGCTAACAGCCTCATTTTTTATTGGCAGATCATGAACACGCAGCTGGCGCTCTAGGAGTTTATGCATTAGTGCCTTATTTTGTATCTGCTAAAGATAAGTTAGTGCAGCACGTGGTTTCTCATGCTCCACACACACACACTCTCAACTGCACTGCTTTCTCTTTTGCTTGACCACTCACTCAGTGTGCACCCACATACACACATCATGGCCCTTACAACACCAGAGTTGCTGTTGCTGGCTGTGCATCTCAGATGACCTTATCCATTGTCATACACACCTTGACTCAGGTGAAACTAAGAACCTGAAACTGGGTGAGGGAGTAAACAATCTTCATTGTGTAACTTAACAGCTTGCATTGTTCAGCATAACGACTCTCTAGACATGTATCCAGCCTACAGAGGCTAAATACTGGTGGAAATAACTCTTTCCACCAGTTTGTCAGAACTGAAGAAGCCTCTTGGTCGAGAGCTGAAATGTCTTCAACTTAACAAAATAAGTCCACTTGCCTACAGCTAAATTCTTGAATACACAGTGACCTGGATGACTGAGAATCTCTGCACACATAACACAAAACATAAGAGTTTCGTTCATTTTTTTTACTGTCATGAGTGAAATTGTGATTTGTTTTATTGTAGTGTTAGAGAGGCTTTGCAAAGTTAATACATTGCAATATTGGGATAAGAAGAGCAAAGGCTTCTATTTTTCCTATTTCCCTAAACTGGCACGATGAGGCATAGATGTGTCAGAGAGACTTCACTTTATATTTACAATGTCAGAAATGTGTGTTCATACATTAAGCTTGTTGTAAGTAATAAACACAAAGATATGTAGATCTCCATTCAAGTGTAAATAAAAGAAATAAAATAGGATTTTGGTCTGTGTGAAATATCCAGTGAAGGTAAGAATACTTTAAAAGATTTGGCTTATTCTAATTTTTGATTGAAAATGAGTGCCTACATTAAACAAAGACATGTGTGGAATTGAACTGAACTGAACTGAATTAAATACAATTGTTCCATTATAAAAAAAAGTATCATTCCTGATCAAATTGAAGCCCATACACTGAAATATGTATAGAGTTAAGGCATCTAAGGCAGAGATTTACACCCCAAGTGTTTTTTTTTTAAATTCCCAGTCCTTTATTTCTATTAATCCATTGCTCTTTGTTGTCATCAGGACTGGGCTCTTGGAGTTCTCCATGCCAAAATCATTGCTGCCATCACTCTCATGGGCCCACAGTGGTGGCTGAAGACTGTTATTGAGCAGGTGGGTTTCAGATCAAAATTAAGCATTGGCTGCATTGTATTATGCATTTGTTTATTGTGTAAATAAATACTTCTTACCAAGTCATTGCAGTAAAAAAAAAAAAAATTGATACTCAAAAACATAGCAATATGTCATGGCTCAATGAAGCGCTATATATATTGATACTGAAATATTCTTGACAGTGGTTTTCTAAAAGTGGATTTGTGTTGTAATTAAGTCCCTGACAACTAGTTAAACATTTAAAAGATAGTAATTCCTTCGGGTGGATCAATTAATTTGTAATTAATTGTATAACATGTCCAAACTTTCTTTCTATAGGTTTATGCAAATGGAATTCGCAACATTGATCTCCAGTTCATTATCCGTAGACTGGCAGCCCCAGTCATCTCAGTGCTGCTGCTCTCCTTATGTGTGCCATATGTAATTGCTGCTGGTGTGGTGCCAGCTGTTGGTGAGTCCTTGAGCATCTGTATATTTGGATCAGTGAGAAATGTGTTTGAACCCTTCATTTTCTCTGTTGGTTTGTAAATTTCACCCATTAAATTAAAAATAAAACATGTGTAAATATACTAGTAATTGCACTTTTCTCGTTCAAGTAATAGATACTGCTGCGGGGGAAGCATAATAAGCAGAGTATGCTTAAAAATAGATATTTTTACTCAGGCACTATCAAATTAAAAGAGTTGTTGCTAAATTGTTACATTCCATTTTATCTCTGATGACTGTTACAGTGTAGTGTATGACCGTAGTGAAAAATTTTTGCAGGAGTGACCCCAGAGATGGAGATACTAATGCAGAGGAGAATCTACCCTTTTCTGTTGATGGTGGTCTCGCTCGTTGGCATCCTGTCCTTCCAGATCCGACAGTTTAAACGCCTCTATGAGCACATCAAAAATGACAAGTAAAGATGTTTTGTTTGTGTTAAAGATGAGACTTTATTTTATTGACAAATTTCTATTAAAAATGTCTGTACTGTATTTGTTGGAAATTTAATTTAAAAAAATATGCATCCTCTAATTTTCATAATCATTGCTTATGATAGTAATGTTAATGTTTCATTAATAGAGATAGAAGTGCAGTGCTAGAAAATGTACACAGAATGAACTCCTTTGTCTATAGTCTCTATATATTCTATATTCTTTGCAGGTACCTGGTTGGCCAGAGGCTTGTCAACTATGAACGGAAAGCTGGAAGAGCAAGCATGGCCCCCCCCTCCAATCCTGTCGCAGAGTAGATTATTGTGTCACACATGGCCACATTTTTGCACCAGTTACGTTGTGTCTTTCAAAGACCATTCCTCTTTTTTTTTTAGTCTCCTGTGGATGTCAATGGATTTGATGGATGTTGTTCAGTTTCTTCATTTCCCTTTCATGCTCATGAAAGTTGGAATGGGAAAATGTGTTATAATCACAGGACAGCCGTGAGTAATCCCCTCTTTAACGGACTGAGCAAAAATGAGGGTTACAGGGTTTGATTTGAAGCCCAACATTTCTCTTGTTGTCCATGCTTTGCTTTGTAAAGTGCTGCCTGATAATTGTACATGTGTAAATACTTTGAAAGCAGATTTTGTCTTACCAAAATAGAGGCAAATATTGATTAATGGAGTGACCATTGTACATCTTAAAAGTGTATGTATAATTTATTAAATGAAGCTGATAATTTATCTTGTTGGTTGCATTTGCCCCATTGCAGTTCCTAACACCCCATTTCCACAGTGGGTTAACATGTTAGTGGTTAGACTGTATTTGGTAATGTAGTTGAACCTTCCACCTGGCATAAGAACAGAGTCATTAGCAGAAGATAAAGCAAGTGCTGGCTTTCTTTCTTGCAGTTCCTCATGTGTATTTAGCACAATTACCTAATTATCAAGCAAAATAAGTAGACCTGCGGTTACCTGTTAATTACATATTTCTTAAGTACATATTTCTTTTTATATAACATTGAAAATTATTTAATTATTACAATTTCTCAGAAAACTCTGTTTATCTGTTTATGTTTCATTTTGGAGAATACAAACAGTTAAGGATAAAGAGGACTATTAGAAGATAAACATGCAGAAAATAAAAGTATGTGCTGTGATAGTTATATGTTTATGTGTGTAAAATGTGCTGTAATTAAGGACTAGGACAACTGCATTTGTTAGCCTGTGTTTCTGCAGTGCTTCCTACCCTAATGAATTTAGGACAATAATATTCCGTTCTCTTCCTTAGCTACCAAGTAGTTTTTTGTTTTTTTTTATTTTGGATTGGGAGCTTATGCAAGTGAGAAAAAAAAAACTAAATCTAAAATAAAAATATAAAATAAAATATAAAAACTACATCTGTTCTGGTGTGAAAAGACCACCATATTTACAGCTTACAGCATACAGCTTAGGTGAGTGCAGCAACTCTTCAGTCTCACTTTTAAACAACCATCCTTAAATAACTTACACACAAGACCTGTCATAGAAAACTATGGAAACCTGTTTCTACCATATGGGAAAAAATTAATACCGAGCTCATAATTATGAGATGCTATGTCATAATATATATATATATTTTTTTCAATTTAATTTTATTTGTATAGCGCCAAATCACAACATACATCATCTCAAGGCACTGTACATAGTTAGGCCAAACCTTTACAATATTACAGAGAGAAAAAGTTCACACAATGAGCAAACACTAGGCATCAGTGGAGAGAAAAAAAACTCCCTTTTAATAGGAAGAAACCAGACTCAGATTAGCGGTCATCTGCCTTGAATGGTTGGGGTGAGAGGAAAAAGGTGGGACAGAAAGGGGGGAGACAGAAGAGAGAGACTAATTATTAACCAATAATTAACATGTTTCTGCAACGAAACTGGTATCTGTCAGATGAGTATGACTGAAACCTGCAGAGGGCTGTACTTGAGATCCCTAAAGTCTGCTCCAGTCTCTGTAATAGAATTATATGATCAGTGGTGTCAAATGCATCACTAAGATCTAACAGGACAAGTATAGAGACTAGACCATTATCTAAGGCCAAGAGGTCATTGCTAACTTTAACTAGGGCTGTTACTATGATGTAATCTAAATCCTTACTGGAAATCTTCAAACAGCCTGATACTGCGCAGATATTCACATAGTTGAATCGCAACTGCCTTTTCAAGTGTTTTAGAAACAAAGGGAAGATTTGATATGATCGATGGCTGGCTAAAACATCTGGATCGAGGGTGGTTTTTTTAAGACGAGGTTTAATAACTGCAACTTTAAAAGCTGGGGGTACATATCCAGCTAATAAGAAAATATTCATTTGATTTACTGTGGAGCGATGAATTAATGGAAGAACAGTTTTAAACAGTTAGGTGAGGATGGGATCTAAATGACAGGTTGATTGTTTTGATGAGGATACTAGTGATGTTGAATCTGGGAGATCTATAGGGAAGCTAGGAGAGGAGGTGTTCATCCCCCAATTGATGTTATTTTATTCACAAAGAAATTCATGAAGTCGTCACTGCTCAGAGTTAGGGGAATACACGCTTAATGAGATAATATTTTGAAATTTTGACTAATAATAATTCTGACTTACATATGTATATATGTTTTTGTTGTTGTTTTTATTGTTTTTTTTTTCTTTTTTTGTAATCATTGCCACTGTAGTTATCTCGAACTAAAGTGTCATTGTAACTAGTCAAAAACGGAGTTTATATATACAGAGCTGTCATTTTGCTCAGTCAAAATATGTTAATGAGTAGTCGGAATTACGATGTTTGCATCTGTAACGCCGATTGCTGATTGTCAAAGTTATACAGTTAGCTGTTAAAACAAACAGTTTACGGTAAAGATTTTTTGTAAACGTATAATCAGTCTGTTTCCTCAAGTGACGTCACACAGCGACACTCCCTTTCCCCCAGTAGAGGGAGAAAGATGGCGCCCACGCACGTACTGAGATGCTGTCAGCGGGGCTTAGCATGGATACCTGTGATTTTTATCGCCCTGGTCGTCTGCTGGTCGTACTACGCGTACGTGGTGGAGCTTTGTGTCTGTAAGTAGCCGCCCTGCCGCCGCTTCTTGCCGCCACACAGCCTGTGTTTTAGCCGCTTGTGTTTTCATTGTGCTCGGTCTCCACACTAAGAAGCAGCTGCTGCTGGGCAGCAGGAAGTAAACGGACTGCAGCTCCAACAATGGTGTTGACAAACCCGTCCACGTCCAGACCGTCCAGATACAACTGAGTGTCTGTCAGATGCCAGAGCTTCGCTTTGTTTTTGCGAAATTTGGAATTGTGTCTGACGCTGCCTGTCTCGTCTCTGTCATTCTTTTTGCGTGTTTGTGTGTGTGAAGCTGACACCGAGGGAGTTGCTGACCCCACCTGGACAGATAACATTTATTTTTTAACTACACTGCCGAAAAATAAAAAGCTTGACTCGTGTAAAATTGTGGAGCTTTATGAAGGGCCCATTTGCCAATAAGTATTAATTTTTTGTTTTTTAATGATAAATAATCTGGACGGGATTTGATTTTAAACGAGAAGTTAACATATTAAATGCATTTGGTAGACAGTAAGATGACATTTAGAGAAACAATAAATACTTTTTTGTGTTCAAACAATTTTGGTTTTTAATTGAGCGATGACTGTCTAAAAGAAATGTCTGAATTAGGGGTGGGAGGGAATCGATTCATTGATATTTGCAATATTTTAAGTGGCGATATTATTATCGCCATTGAGGGTTTTTTTTAGTATATAATTTTTGAACTGATGCTACAGATAAACACTTTTTTGGATTAGCTTAAAAAAAACAAATGGCATTTCAGTCCACTAAATGGTGCCAAGTGCTCACTCTCACTAGAGCTGTTGTGTGAGTAAACCACAATATATGATTTCACAAATACCCAGTATATCGCAATATCGTGATAATATTGTCACTGGCGATTCTCACCCCTAGTCTGAATAAATGGTGGAGAAATATTTGTGTACTTGCACATGAGAAAGACAATTAGACAAGGACAGTTAAAAACAAACAAATAAGTCAACATTTAAGTACACAATTGTATGTAAGTGTTAAATTATAATAATGCAGGAGTAGTTAAATGTCTGTACTGTTCGTAGCAGGTTGTATATAACCTCATTGTATATAGAGGGGGGCTAACTTCGCACAGAAAATGGCTGAACAGATTTCTATAGATTGACATTGGCCGAAAAATCCCATATCGGCCAACTGCTACACATTATGGACATAATTAAATGTATGAAAATACTGAGTTAGCCCACATGATTCTGCTTGTAGATGACAGGAGGAAATGTCAAAACACTCAAAACACAAAAGAGGGTTCATTGTTCATTGTTGAGGTTCAGTTGGCAGTAGCTTCGGTCACAGAAAGACAGTTCAAATGAAGTGACATCTTTCTAGATCCTATCTATGGATCTATGGAAAAAGAATTCCAATTGTAGACAAGAGGAAGTGATCAGAGGAGGTTTGCATTGAATTATGTCCTCATTACGAAGATTAAGGCAGATTTTAGAGTTCAGGAATACAAACCACAAGCAAGAAAAATGTAAAATGTAAAAAAAAAAATTAAGTGTAAAATTGAGTAAGTACTGCTCTGTGTGCAGAGAAATATTGCATGACTCAGCCAAATATAAAATGGATAAAATTAGAATCAGCTGGAGTCAAGTTAATAACTAAACACTAATTTAATTGTATCAGAAAAGTATAAAGAATGAAAGTTAAACTTTTTAATCATGTAAAACCTCAACACTTTTTGAAGCTGACTATTAGAGGTCGACAGATATGGGTCTTTTAATGGCCGATAATGAAGATATGCCGTTATAGTTAGCCAATTTTTTTTTTTTTTTTTTTACTCCATCTTGTGGTTTCTCTCCAGTCTACATTTTATGTCTACACTGTGCTACGGTTACATACAGTTTAGGGTGAAGGGTGAGTTTTAGTGACTTGGCAACATTTATCAACATTATAAGAACAAAAAAATTGTAATTTGTAAGTATAATAATAAATAATGATCAGCCCAATAAATAGTCCCAAGTGATGAATCTGTCTACCTTCTTAGCTAACCACTGCCTTGGAAAACAATGATATTGTGTGAATCAGATGTGCAGCTGTAAACCCTGTAAAGCAAAATGGAGGAATTCCAAATAAACCCACTCTCTGATCTGTCACTGGACTTAATGCCACTGTCACTGGCACAGTTGCGTTGACATTTTTACATTTTTATCTTCTCTGTTTTGTCTCTTACAGTCACCATCCTGAGTATAGGAGAACAGAGTAAGTGTGCTGGGAAAAACCCTGTTCATTTAATATTCTGTGAATGTACTAAGCAGTTTGGTACTGATTGAGATAAACTGTTTGGTTGAGAGAAATATGCCTTGTAGACTAAGTTGGAAATGTTCTTTCAAAGTACTGATCTGGTTGGCATTCAGCAGAGCTGTTTCCCCTCTTTCAGCTTTAGGTTTCCTCACCCATTAAGTAAATATCAAAGGCCAGTGTTTCTTCTTTTAGTCCACACCCTAAACAACAGCATTTCTTTTTCCTTTTATCAACTTTTAATGATTGCTTGTATTGAATATCATTGTTCAAATTAGCCTTTTTACAGTATGTATCTTAACTGTGTGTTGCTGATCCTAATGCTTAGTTTTTCCCCTCTCCAGTTGTCTACCTGATCTTCTTCCACCTCTTTTTCATTATGTTTGTCTGGTCTTACTGGAAGACCATCTTCACCAAGCCTGCCAACCCTTCCAAAGAGGTAAAATAACCCAGTTATCCAAAACAAGCCTATTACGTAAGCCCTCTGTTTGTCATAAAGTCCATATGACGAATGCATTTCTCTTTATATTAAATTCTGTCACTCCAGTTTTGCCTGCCCAAGGCTGAGAAGGAGTGCTACGAGAAGGAAGAAAGGCCTGAATCTCAGCAGGAGATCCTGTGGAGAGCTGCCACCAGTCTGCCTCTGTACACACGCACAGGCGCCGGAGGTACGTATCATGTCTCCAGATATGAATGTGTGAGTGAAAATGGAGTTGTCTTGTCTGTCACAATGTCCAGTGTTAATGACATGCTGTTGTGTTATCACGGGCAGCAATCCGTTACTGTGACCGTTGTCAAGTTATCAAACCAGACAGATGTCATCACTGCTCCGCATGTGACATGTAAGAACAATCACTGAATACAAACTGTTGCTTCCTCTTGATAGAAACCAAAATATGTTCCTATCATCCTTCACCCTCTCATACATATTTCCTCAGATTTTTTTCCACTCTCTTCTTGTGTATTTCAGGTGCGTGTTAAAGATGGACCACCATTGTCCTTGGTATGAAAGAACTGATAACATTATTATTGTTGTTATTTTTTTGATTTATTTCTCCACATATAATTTTTTTCTTGCTGCTTCATGCAAGTTTAATAAAAAAGTGATTCTGAAAACTTCTATTTAATTCTATTTCTAATTAAAAGTCCTGAACTGATTGAATGAGCATTGTAAATAATGGAGCTTTAACTATGCTAATGTTGCTCTTGTTCTTATGCCTGTGGCGTTTGTACACTCAAATGGTATTTAAGCATGGAAAAAAAGAATTTAATGTTCTCAGTGGCACCTAAGATTTTGACATTGTGGTTTCGATGTTGGTTATGTCTTTGTTTGTATACCTCCAGGGTGAACAACTGTGTGGGATTCTCCAACTACAAGTTCTTCATCCTCTTCTTGGCCTACTCACTGGTGTACTGTTTGTTCATTGCAGCCACCGTGCTTCAATATTTCATAAAGTTCTGGACAGTGAGTTACACAGACATAAAGTACTCCTCGCTTTGCCATCACTCAGGATGTAGTGGATGTGATTAGAGTTGGATATCATTTGCATCTTTTTCTGATACTCTGATTAAACCAGAAAAAGTGCATCACAAACTCAAATGTGAAAATGAATATATTAACGCTTAAAATATGTAACTAGAAAATAAAATACACAGCTAAGTCACATAATTAAAAAAGCTAACTAACCCAAATGCATTTGAACACATTTGACACAAAGATTTTGTAATAATTATTTTGTTGGAACAAACTTAAAACTTTTAAGCAGCTTTTTAGTGCTTTTTTCTGGTTTGAATCTGTTTTATGACAGATGGGAGCAGAGCACTCAACAGGTCCATCAAGTTTTGTTTGTGTTACCTTCTATGGTCCGTTGAGCTGGATTCAGCTCAAACAAAGATGCATGGGGTGGACTGAAACACATCTTTGGCCAGAAATGGCTTCTGTCCGACACCAAATGGTGGTAGTAGAGATATTTGAGCTCATGGAGGGCAGGTACTTCCTGCTGCGATTCTGTTGAGATTCAAAGAGAATGAGCTGCTGATTAAAAAGATGGCTCATGGAAATAGTGAAGGCACCAAAATGAGGTGTTATGGTGTACTTCGCTCTGGTAGATGCTGATTGCAGCGGAACTGATGCCATATTGACATCATGTTTTGATGCCTGACCCTAATGTGTGTGTGTGTGTGTGGTGTCACAGGGGAGGTAGATGTGGTTGCATGTGAAAGCCAGGTTGTGCATGGTTCTGAGCTGTGCTGCCACTCTTCTATTCTCTGTCCCCTCCTGCCCTTCACTCTCTGACCCCTCTCTGTTTCCCCTTCTGTTATCCCCAGTTGTTGGACACTGGGCCATTGTTCTCTGATCTCTTTTCTGTCAGCCTCTCCACTTTCACAACCATCGGTCACACCACTCATTCAAACCCCTCCTGTCTTTTTTTCTTTTCTTTTTTCACTTTTGCAGCTGCTTCAGTTTCCTCAGACCTTTTTCTGTTTTATTCCTTTTCTTTCCTTCATTTTTTGCCATATTCAGCCTACTTTTTTTCCCTTTTCTTTCTCCTCACTGGCACCTATCTTGATCTTGACTTTGATTTTTCTCGTGAATTCTAAAGCTGCTTTCAGATATTAACTCCAGGTAACTGCCAGATACTTGAGTCCAGACATTTCTCTTAGGTTTGCTGTTCACATATAATAAACACAGCCATCATACCACTGGTGGTATGATGGATTCCTCTAATATAGCATAGCTATCCTCTCTGGTGGTACTTTGAGGAAAATCAGAAATACTCTTCTACTGTATATACCAGATTATGTGATCAGAGTGCACAGAACATTAAACAAATAACCACAAAAAAAACCATTTATAATCAATGTCTTATCTCTCACTTCATCTTAATCTAGTCTGAAGTGTATGTAAGGGAGAGGAGGATGTTGAGAGAGCAAAATATCTTATTGTGAATAAATTTGTAGTCTGTGAAAAGTCTGTAGCTGACTTTGCTCAGCCCATTTAGACCACTGTATTTAACAGTTTATGATGTTACTTTGAGAGCTCAATTTTTTCCCAGGTGGTACTTGGTATAAAAGTTTCAACATTGGTCTAGAAGATTCATGTTTGTCAAGGTTTCCATTCATACATGTCAGTCATCTTCAATAGTTAGCCATAGACAACTGTACATGCTTGATTTAAAAGTCAGTTTGCGAGTCCAGTTGCCTACAGTTAACAGTTTACAGTTTACTGAAGGTGACTCTAGAAGATTCTGGTAAGGGGTTGCCTCTTGACCATGCACGAAGCAGAACACTCACATTTTCACTTACTGTCGATTCTCTGGAGTTTTTTCTGGGCATTACAGGATATTATTCTTATATTTGTCATTATATTGACAAATATAGCCCTGTGCAAAATCACTGGAAGATGTCTGGAGTGTAATGCATGTCTGAATTGTGCCGTCTCCCTTCCTGCTTGTTTTCTCCTGGTGTTGCTAACAGTCGTGTTTCTTTTTATACTAAAGCTTTGCCGGAGGAAATCGGCAGAGAACTGTCCAAAGGTAACCCAGTCATCCTCCAATGCCTTTAGTGTTTTAGCGTATCACTGTTACCCCTGGACTTTGCCGTGATGTGCATTTCATGTTGAGGATCACCTGACCCTCCTCATTTATCTGCTCCTCTACCCTTCTCTTTTTTCTACATTTTAAAAATCCTTTTTTTGGTGCCATCTTTCTCTTTCTTTGTTTGGATATGTCATTGATGATTTTCTTGCTCTCCTCTTCTTCCTTCTCTTTACCAGAATGAGCTACCAGACACTCACGCCAAATTCCATGTCTTGTTTCTTTTTTTTGTGGCGGCCATGTTCTGCATCAGTATTCTGTCCCTGTTCAGCTACCATCTGTGGCTTGTTGGGAAGAACAGGTCCACCATAGGTAACACACTGACACACACACACACATGTTTATTTGATATTTAACAAGCTCAAAATATAAACACATTTTCTGCATCCAACATCCATGCAGGATGTAACATGGCTTATTCAGGTTGTAAACAGCTTACTGTTTGCACATTGTTCATCTTTTGGTTTCTGTTAGTTGACTTATCTATATCTGTTTTTGTCCCTCCATGTTGCTCTCTGTCTCCAGAGGCCTTCAGAGCACCAGTCTTCAGAACGGGCTCTGATAAGAACGGCTTCTCTCTAGGTTTCCGGAAGAATATTTCACAAGTCTTTGGAGACCAGAAGAAGTACTGGCTGCTACCTGTTTTCACCAGGTAAAGAATACATATTTATCAATACTCAATTTCTGTTTAAATCTCAATCTTTTATTTTAAAGATTGCTTGGTTCCTGTATCTGTATTCTGTAGCACAGTAGAATTTTTATTTAAAAAAAAATATATATTTTCTAGTTCAAGAGTTTTTAAAAACATATATCTCTCATATATCAGTTTACCTTTTGTTTCAGCTTCTGTGGAAACCTGATGCAATTCACTCCCCTGTATTTCAACCGCACCTAATATTGACTTTCCTCCCTGTTCACTACAGCCAAGGAGATGGTCTGACATTCCCCACACGGCTGGTCAGTTCTGATCCAGAGCAGGCCACAGTGACCCTGCAACCAGAGCCCAATAAAAGGTGATCAGTCTTGGTGTGATAAAGGATTTTTTTTATTATTATTATTTTACACAAAGTTCTGAAAATAATTTGTGATGGGCTGTAGACACTCACTTCTTTAATTTGTTTGGCACATTTGCAGTGCTGCAGACGTCACAGTGAGTCCACTCAGTGACTCACAGAATCGCCTCCTCAGTAACAACCAGCATGACAACAACATCAGAGACCATTTGGGTAACAAGTTGCTCAAATCAGGTGAGCCTCACCAGGGATCATTCTATTTCATGGACAGAATTGGTATTCTTTTTTAACTTTTTTCTTTTTTATTTGCCATTTGCACACATAAACAAGTACAAGTGCATTGGAATTCTTGGGCTGGTCTCATAGTCGCCTTATCACATGTTATCTTTACCTTCACAGATGAAAGTGAAACCATTACAGTCGCCATGGAGAGCGAGTCCTAACCAGGTAAACTTCAGTGAAACCCTTTTTAGTCTCTAGATTTGGGTGCAGCTCTGATTTTTTCCAGTTCTCAGATGATTTTACTTGAACTGCACATCTATGTAAATATTGAGTGTAATCAACAGGAATTCATCTAACAATCTTTGTTTTTTCTTTATTTCTTTCTCAACCACAGGAGAATATCCTCACTCATCTGAAACGATGCCTTAAGCAACTCAGCAGTTTAGTTTGTCACCATGACAACAGTCTCCCAGTGCAACCTCATTCCCACAGACTCGTACAGTGCAATGGCAGAAGTGCATACTTTTTGGCCATCACAAAACAGTAGTGCGTTGGCATTCTTTGTATGGATCGTCATAAGCAAATATTCCCTCTAACATCACCACACATGCGTATATGCTAAATGATGCACACTCAACAGTTTCCTTGTGGTTTTTTGATTTTTTTTCTCTTACAGCTGGAGCATTTATTTTGAAACTTCGGGTATCCAGGAGGAAATAAGTGCTACTTTTGGTATTATGAGAAACATTTTTTGTGCCAAAAGTCTCTCAGATGCACCAAAACTCACACAAACCTGCAGTGAAGAGTGGTGGACAAGCTGGAGCAGTGTGTTTTGCTTTGAATGGTTTTCTTTCATGTTTTTTTAAAGCAGTACATCATTCAATGATGGATTTGTTAACCTTTTTGTCTATTTTATATTAAGCTAAAAAATGTTGGAGCATTTATATGGTCCGCAGTTTTGAGATGGATGTTCCTCTACTAAAACCTGAACTGTGCCACAGTGGACTCTACTGTACTAATGGTCAGTGGAATGAACCAGTGCACAACCGGGAAGACTGTATAGCCAGGTTTGGATGGTGTGTTGGACATCAGAGCGCAAGATAGCGCATTTGCACTTTGTAGATTATCAGTATCCATCAAACAATGTACTGCTTTTTTTTAAATCATGTCCAAAAAACATCCTAGGTGACAGATGAATGATCATGTGATTTATGGCATATTATGTTTGTGTGTGAATGTGTGTTTAACTGTTTAAGTGGCAGTCTTCTTAACAGAAAAAAAAAAAATCAGCTGTATGCATTTTGTTGGCCAACTTGTGAAAAATATGCTGCTTATATATGGACAATGTAACCTGGGAGCTACATTTCACACAGTGCAATGTGTTCAACACCTTCACCTTCCTCTTCTCATAGTTAACTATGTCATTAGATACTCATCCCATAATATCTACATGCTGTCTTCTGTAGAACTCAGAGCTTCAACCTATTACCAAGACACCAACACTCGTTGCCAAATAAGGGCTGACCTGTCAGGGCCTCTGACCTTTTCAAGTGTTTACAGCATCCAAGCTTTACTTAATCCACACTAGCCGATGTCACCAAAACCAAATTCTATTTACCAGTAGTTGTAGCACAGTATTTTATGAAAGTTTCATTTGTCCTACCTGCCTGTGGTTTGGGTCATGATGTCCTTGCAGTTCCAGCGCTGGCTGGCAGATGGCGTCAACACTGTTCTTCATCCTCATTCAGTTGGAAGTTGTGTTCTGTTAACATCGTGTTTGGGGCTCAGTTCACTTTGTTTAATTTGCAGGCGCTATTTCCCCGAAATGCAATATGTTTTCATAATATGTGATTCATAATTTTCCTGTCTAGGTTTATTTAAAATGAAAGTGAATTGAACCCATTTGATCTGCTGTATGACAAGTTTCATCCACAGCCTCTGCTCACCTCTCTGTTTGAAATGTGGAATCTGCACAGTGTTATGACTTTGAGCAGTTTAAATGAGATTTAACTTGTGTGAAACACAACAGTTAATTATTTCATGTCACTGATGGACTTCTGGGATGTAACTCAAATACATAACCAAATTTATAAAGGTATCAGAAAGAAAAATAATTAGGCGGTATTTTACATTTCACAGTGTGTGTGTGAATATCTGTGAAAGAATGGACATTTTCTCAACCAACCAAATCGATTGAGCTACAGCCATTACCAAGGAATTTATGTCATTTATATGCAACTTTTCAAAGTCACATTGGAGTGAATATACTGTATGTTATTGCTCGTATGTGTGTGATCACATCCCTGACTGTTGCTGGAGGTGCGTCCATCTAACTAGACCCAGTCTGTCACTCTGGTGATGTACACGTTTACAACTGTTTCTATGATACAGAGTGAGTTAATGGTGTTGTATAGTGTATTTCTTAGTAATTGTTTTAGTAATAGTGCTGATTGACAGGACAGGGATTGAGTGTTTTAAGAACAGCCCACCTCTTTGGACATTATGTTTACATTTTATTTGTCCAATCATGTTTGACCATTTGAGCCTAAGTGTATTTATAACTACTCTATACAAACATGTAATTGACGGATATTAGTTCATGTGTACAAAATACCGTCATGGTGGCTAAGTGCACGTTGTGGTTTGATCTCATATTCGCAGATGGAATTGCTGCCTGATTAATCTTGGCTAGGACCAAGATCAAGTTTTAATTTTGTGTGTTTGTCTTCTGAGGAAAAAAAAAAAATTCTGTGTAACATGTAAGGAGCCTGGTTAATTCCTCTTATTTCATACAACCACTGATTCTGAAACATTGGACCTGGCCTTGTTTTATAAATTGCCTCTATTCTGCCTCTGGGCTGTTTGGCCTTGAGACTAAAGATCGTGTGTGTGTGTGTGTATGTTTTGTAATGCTTATTGAGTGTCTTTTTTGTTTCTCTCGTTTTTTTGTATAACTTCATCTTGATTGAAATGCTTCTGTGCAGAGTTTTTTTACTCGTCTGTGTACATACATGATTGTCTGACTAATGCTCTAAAGCATGGCAATTTCTTTAAAAACTTGTTTAAACCTGATAACAGGGATTATGGTGTTAAAGCAGACTGTTTTTCTTTCCTCATCGATAACCAGGTGTCTCATGTTTCAATTTAGCTTTACCCTGGTATGTTTAACTTAGTAAATGAAGCCATAACAACTCCTGTAACAATGGAGGAAGGATCTGAAAATGTCAGTCTAATTTCAAAAACAATTTACATCTGTATTGTACAGTGTGCAGATGTAGCTGATAGTAACGTGCTTGTTTTGCTACTTTTTTTCCTTTTTGTTTCAATCTGTGTATATATATATATTGATAATGTGAGAAAAATGCTACATATATTTTTCTTGTCTGGTTAATTTGATTGTTCATATTTTGTGAATGAAGTACATGCCTCTACACAAGTAAAGTGAAATTAACAATAAATGTTTTTTTTAAACCACCAGTCTAGTATTATTGCCCCAAGTTTGAATTACTAATGTGTCTTAAAGTAGCATGTTTAACACAACCAGTATTGACCAAAGTATTGTAGACATTTTAGATTCAAAGGCAAAACATTAGCAAGTAATAACATATTAATAACAAATGCAGTAAAATAATTGGAAATGGATGAATGGTTCTGATAAAATATGTACAAAGATTTTTTTATTGCTTTGTGGCTGCTTTGTGGCTGCTTTGTGGCTGCTTTGTGGCTGCTGTGTTTTGCGTCATGTGCGTGTGAAACAAAGAGGACTGGCTGACATCCATGTGTAATGAGGATTATTTATGTTTGTTAAAACAAATAGGAAAATGTGGACTTGAGTTTGTTTCTGTTTCAGTTTTTCCTGCTGAAGACGGGTTCAG
Source organism: Brachirus orientalis (assembly GCA_016785285.1). Classification (NCBI taxonomy): domain Eukaryota; kingdom Metazoa; phylum Chordata; class Actinopteri; order Pleuronectiformes; family Soleidae; genus Brachirus; species Brachirus orientalis. The sequence continues at coordinate 3,033,218 of JAFBJR010000258.1, read as the reverse complement.
CAGAAAAATTGCATTTATTTTCGGCATTCAGTATTTAGCATCTGCATCTAATTCACAATTCCCGGGAATTGTGAAACAGACTAAAAATATCCAAAGATGCATTACGTATTTGTTCACCCGTGTGTTGTCAGAAAAAGACATCTGGTAGTAACATCACTGCTCTGATTACTAGACACCATTTGATAAGTTGAAGCACAAAAGTGTAACAGACTAATTGCATAATTTCAACAGTATTTGGGTAGAGTCGATGACCTTGGTGGATTTAGGATGAACCTTAATCTTTGTAAGGGGTTTGTCTGACACCCAGGCCCTTGACTCCTGCTTTTGCAACTGCTCTTGACTGCTAAGCTAGTGTCAAATTTAGAGGAATAATGATGTGTCTGCTAACTGGCCAAAGTGATAGCAGATTAACTTTGTGATGCCAAATACCAAGTTCACCAACTTGGTGCTGCATTGTATTAAAAAAAAAAAGAATAAAAACGGGTAACATTTAACAGTACAGTACAGTAACAATATGGAGATAGTGTGGTAATTTGTTTCCGTGTGTGTCTGTGCACTGATTTTTTTGCCTTTTCTGACATTTTCTTGCATAAACACTGACCTTGTCAGGACCTGTAGTCCTCATGGAGACCAAACCCTGGTCCTAATGAAGCAGAACCAAATTGTGAGGAAGTAGTGGCTAAGATCTGAATTCTAGTTTGGGGTTGTAGTTTAGGATTAACTGGTTATGGTTAAAGTTGGGGGTAATACTTTGTTGTCCACATGCATGGAAGTTAATGCAGTGTCCTAAGAAGAATAGTTGTGCAAACCTCTGTGTGTGTGTACCTGGTATTCCTCATGTTGTGGGAAGCTACATTTCTTTATACAGTGACATTATGGTTAGGTGACTTAAGGTTAGGCTGAGGTTTGAGTTAGGATTAGACCAGTAGTAATTATGGTGAAGGTTAGAGTAAGTCTCTACAAAATGAATGTAAGTCAATGGAATGTCCTCTGAAGTCATGGAAACCAGTGTGTGTGTGTGTGTGTGTGTGGTATGGTATGGTGTCCAGGCTCAGTGAAGATATAAGTCAATGACCTCAGTGTCAGTCTTTCAAGGAGAGTAAATAGTGACTTGTTGAAAACCAAACATGTGGTACCTTCCCAGGGCCAAAGCAGCCGCGGTTTCAAGGAAGACTTTTGATGGTTTATTCATTAAAGGAAACATCCAGAATTAAATGGTGATTGTAGATATTAACATCAGTCCTGACAGACAGAGCCAATAGTGTCCCTGGGCAGGAAGTAAGAGTAATGAAATGTCACTGGATGATGTGATCAGGACATCATTTTTGGTCAGCTGGTCAAGTGACTGCTGCTGCTGCATCCAAATAAACTGCAATCTGAATATCTGGCAGAGAGATATTGATATTATTTTGGAATATTAATGAATCCAGAATTTTTGAAAGTACACTATATAAAGAAATTCACCAACACTGCTGAGTTGTGTGACAGATTCCTTTTTTCCCAGGTGAAAATTATCTTCAGAACCTTTCCTTTCATTCTTTTTTTATAAATAATAATAATAATAACAATAATCAATCAATAAATTGATATGTCTTTAGTAAATCAGTATTGTGACTGGTTTTTATTTCTGAAAGGAACATTTTCTGTCAGTTCCATAAAGGCAGGACCGTCAGAGGCAAGGAGTGGCTCGACACAAGCAGCTGCACAGACTTGATTAAAATGATTCAATTGGCACATGAGGTCAGAGAGCGAGAGGAGACATACTGTTCAACTTAGTAACGCTGGTGAACACATGAAAGACCATGACTGTACAACCACACATAAACAGTGACGCTTGGCTTTGTTTACGTGTACAATATTGGGCAGAGCTTGCGTAGTTGGTTACATGACTGGATGTGAGCATCATTTTTTTTTTCTTTCTGATTTAGCCACCTCAGTTAATCATGTCCTAAATTTGCCTGCACATGTACCTGTAGGGCTTAAAAAATGTGATCCCAGAGCTCATAAATAACAAAGGCCTTCATCCAATTTTAGTTCCTGGAGGCCAAGATCTGCCTGAATGAACAGGCATAAAATAAGAAAGAAAGAGAAAGTTCAGATATATTTGTGAAAGATCATGAGGCGAGAAGCAGCAGCTTCATTGCATATACATGTATTATTATTTTTTGTTTTTGTTAGTTGCATATTCACAATAATTGTTTTCTTATGCATTGGTGTTTACAATATCTACCAATCTATCTAGAAGGGGACAAGAAGTGTTTATCCCATCAAACGTCTGAATTACTACTACTAATTACTACTAGTTACTGTGTTTTTTTTAAGAAATAGATTTCACTACTGAAGCTTTTTTTTGGCACTTCTTAGTTTTGACTCACACTCCAACCTGTTTGCCAGATCTGGCTTTTCCAGACTCCGAGTTGACATAAACATCTCACTTCCTTTTTGCAGCAGAATGTCAACGGGCGACACAAGATCCAAACACTGCACAGAGATAAACAGTGTTGTGTGATTTGTCATTTGTGTTGTGTCATTTTTACAACAGTTTAAAGAGGACATTCACTGGCAAATCAAATTTCTGATGTTTTTTGGTGGGTCCCCGTGTCCTTCCCGTATCTAAACATCACTAAAGTTTCACAGTAAAAACTTCAGCCACTTCTGAAAAGTTGAGTGAACATTCAACCTGAAGGAGAAGCAACGCGGAGCAGTCAGTCAGCTGGTAGCAGGCCAATCACAAGAGACTCAGTGTTCTGGGGGGCGGGCATTAGCTCAGTAACAGAGTGCCTGTTCAGAGGCTGGCAGAGAGCAGCAATAAACTGGCTTAATCTGAAGAGACTATGAGGTTTTTGACTATAAATATTATTTAATTTATCTGAGTAGACATCAGTCATCTTGATTTCTGATTCAAAAAGAAAAAATTCTATGTGACCTTTAAATGTATATGGGCATTTGTTTATATTTTAAACTTACACACTACATCTTTAACCCTTCACCACAAACCAGTCATAACTCTTCACGCTTCAACCTTTTAAAAGGGATCGGGTGCTTTTCACAGCAGGAGCTGTTGGCACCATGAGCGTACAGTGTACTTCTGCCTGTGCTTCAGTGACGTTTTGGAGTCCTTTCAGTGTTGTGGAAAAATGTTCACATGGAGCCAAGGGTGCAAAAAAGGTTTGCAGCAAATGCCTCACATGACGATACCACTGCACACGTTGCTATGGAAACAGGGAGCATGTGATGTGAGTGCCTGCTTTGTCCAAGTGCTCCTGTCAATGCCCTCCTCTATACCACAACAGACACAAACCCACACAGATACCTAATGCTAGTCAAACTGCATATTGTCCCATCTTTTACTCTGTTGTCACGCTTTCATTCCAAACACTTTTGGAGGACTTATTTGAGTATTTTCCACATCATCACTACTGTTACGTCCCTGGCCTAGGAAAACCACAGGGTTACCCCCCATGTGTGTATGTGTCTTCCAACTCCTCTCTCCAAAGAAAGCCAAAAAGTCAAAAGTCACTTCGACAAAGCATCGCAGTTTTATTGACTTTAGAGAAGAGTACTGCCAAAATAACAAACAAAACGTTCTTTACCTCCAGTAAAGAAAACAAAATAAATGGCAGAAAAACTTACCTAAACTCCTAATTGAAAACAGAAGAAACGAAAGGTGAAAAAATGGCTTCTCTCTCCTATTACTGTTACCTTTTTATTTTTTATTTTTTGTTAGTTTTTTTGGGGTTTTTTTGTTACCTTTTTAAAATGAACATTTTAACATTATTAAGTGCCAACAAGTGTATTTTACCCTTGACTAACAGTCAAGTGGTCTCTCTAAAGAGCAATAACTTATGTGTCAAAGTTAACCTTACTATATACACAAAGACAACCTACTGTGCTTACCTGTACAAATGAAAATTACAACAAATACTACTAATACTATCCGCATCAATTTCAAATTCACAGACAATGGGTTTGTTTGGAACGAGCGAGCAGGAAGCCCTGAGTGCAGTTTGAGAAGTTATATAGTCCAGGACCCCATCACTTCAGTCACTCACGATGAGCCAGTCACAGTGTGCCACCTGGTTGTTGAATTCCACCTGAGAAAGTGACAGTCACACAGACGCAAACAAACCGAAAACATATGACATGGGTCATAACCCTACCGCTTTCCGAGACCACGTAGGCCTGATCTTGTAAAAACTGTGGGATTAGAGGAAAACTTTTATTTTCTCGTTCAATGCGAACAGATCTTTTTTTTTTTTAATGAAGTGAGAATTATGTCATCGGTTTTGAAAAGAGATGAAATTAAAAATCAACCTTACAGCCTACTCGCCGTTGTTAATCGTGAGTACCAAATGAAATCAGAAGAGTTGACGATGTCATCATGTCGCTTGCATGTCACATTACTATCACGCAGTCGCCTCCAAACAACTGGATGGACGCTTGGCCTCACTTTAACTCCTTTACCTGCTTCAAGGAGTGTTCCTTCCTGTGAAAGGCTCTTCAGCATGAAGGGACTTGTCTTCAGCACAAGAAGAGCAAGACTGAATTACTGCAACTTTTAAAGCCAGCGTCTTCTGAAAATGACAGCAACAGACACCGTTACAATTTCAGCTAATAAATTGCCCTCGTGCCAGCTGAAGGATAGGTGTAGTTTGTCCATATACTGCAACTCACAGGGCTACAAGAGGGAGCTGGTTTGAATTTAATCTAGTTTGAAGCTAACATCAACATCAAACAAGCTCAAACCTGTTTTTCTTGTGCAAGGAAGCCACAATAAAGTGAATTATTAAAATTCTAACTCCTTGCTTTTTCTTAATACATTTACTACTAAAACACAAGTACATTTTGTATCAGATTACTTCAGTGCAATAAATGTCATATTACTTTAAGACTTTTACACAAGTAATATTGTAAAAGGTAACAATTTCAACTTCTACCAAAGTCATTTTCTGGTCAGATACATTAAGGTACTTAAGGTACAAGGCAGCATGGTATGAGTGGGACTGTCTATGTTGAAGGATGTGGATAATATCTAAATATTTAGCTTTACACTTTACACCAGACTCCCCTGTTAAATATGATGATTTTAGAAATTTCCCTGTTACATATTGGAGAATAATGTATGTTCTGGGGATTTCTAAGTCTATTAAACTCATTTACATTTTGGCATTGTTCAGTTTGATTCCTGTGTCGGATAATGCGCTCATGAGTCTCTCTTTATATGACAAAGTGTGACAAATTAACACACAAATGAATGAACAGAACTATTATTTATTAAAATAAATAATTGCACACCAGTAGCAACTTGGAATATCATTTAAAATAAACTGGTCTCTCTCACACACACACATAGACATGTATATATATATATATATATATATATATGAAACTGAGAACAAACAAGTGGCTTAAGAAAGTCAAGCACACAATAAGAAACCAAACTTATTTGTAAATATTGGATGTAGTCTCACAGTAAACTGTTCTTGATGTTGACTGAAGTATCCATCGCAGGTTCTTTCTCATGAAAAGAAAACATTTCTGCTCTCTCTGATGTGACTATGTGAGTCTGTGTCTTTCCTCATCCACAACGTTGGAGACTGGCCTATATACGAGTGTTGCTTTCATGCTGTTGGCTAGAATTTTGCCCGCCTTTGCAGTGCATCCACACGAACTTGGCATGCTCTTTGGCATGAAGCTTTTGGAGGAGCCTGCTTACGTTCATAGTGCTCTATTTTGTGTTTTTTTCCGCCACCTCTCATAATATTTGCCTTGAATGTAGCAAGTATCCGTTGAACTTGTTGGTGTAACGAGCTTAAAGTACTTCAGAACACACAATTTCTTTCACACCCTCCATGTTGTTAGTTTACCAGCGTGCTGCTGACGCATGACGTAGCATGACATAGCATTCGTAAACATACAGTAGAACTAAAGTGAATATATTGGCTGATTATCTGATATCACAACACGAACACAAGTAGAATTTACTTGCACTCCCTCAAATTTTGGACCATCTGGGGCGAACGATTTGCATTTATCATTTAGATTTAGACGTCGCATTTAGATTTAACATTTGGTATAGATTTAAATTTACAATATAGATTCAAGGTTTAGATTCAGATTTCACAGTTTATTTTCCCCTCATTTCTTTTAATGAATTTAGATTTAACATTTAGATACAGACTTAGATTTAACATTTAGATTCAGACTTAGATTTAACATTTAGATTTAATTTAGATACAGACTTAGATTTAACATTTAGATACAGACTTAGATTTAACATTTAGATACAGACTTAGATTTAACATTTAGATTTAACATTTGTATATAGATTTAGATTAAAAAAATAGATATAATATTTAATTTCTGCGAATGTGAAGACAATGAGCTGAATGTTCAAAATATATCAAGTAGAAAAAGAAAAGTGTGACTGAATTGTCACACTCACTTCATTGTTCTTTCCAGATCAAAAGTGTTTTCCACCTTATTACGGTGTCGTCACTGTACGGATCACATGTGTCGAATCTTTCCTACTAAGTCCCACAGTGAATGGAGGCAGGTCCACGGCCACGTTTTGGCGTCGGTTCCTCAAGTGCTGATTTGCAGACGGAGTAAACAGGGAAAGGGAGGCGGTTCGAGTGATTGCAGCAAGTTTTATTTGTGTGTGTGTGTGTGTTGGGGGGGTTATTTGTTGATTGGGAGTTGGAGGAGGACACTCTCTTTGGAGAGCAAAGGAGAGTCCGCCTGACTGAACGCACCGTGGGCGTCCGTGGATGTGAACGAGGCTGAGGGACAGAACTGGACTAAGGTTCTCTCTTCATTGAAATAATCCGACGAGGGCATTCACCATGAATAATGGATCCAACCGAACCATTGACCCGAGCTGCAGGGAGAAACCTCCTCTCGCCATCGACATCATCCTCAGTGAGTAGCAGCATCGTCAGGAGAAATCATTTCCAGGAATCTCACTTGGAAACCAGTGGGATTTCTGTGGTGGTAACAGTGGGAAAAGAGAAACTAAACTGGTCCAGAACCTCACTGTGGGAATTACCCCACTGCTTTCAGGGTGATGGTTTATTCCTCCTGTAATCCAGACAAACGGATTTTATTTAGTCATTCTCAATTGGTTTACACACACATACTGGAGGAATCAAAAAAACAAAGAAACAAAGTCCAAATGTTGTTTCTTTGTTTTTCCAATGGACTTTCATACTCTCAGGATTAGATTAACAGCCAAATTAGAAAGTTATCTGTTCACTCAACCAAGCTCAGTTCTCTGTCACTGTTATTGACTTGTCAAATATCCAGTTAATACATTAATCCACTTGACTTTGCTGCCACGGCCTTTACTGTAAATTGGCAGTTTTTGTTTAGTATAATGTTGGATTATCCGTGTCATTTTGATTTTCAACAACACTCAGATATTTACAAGGATATTGAGAGAAAATCCATTTAGATAGACCTATAAACTATATGCCATGATCTCTTTGAAGACTGGGCTGATTTTGTGCCCCTCATGATTTACAGCGTGTGGGGTGTGGTTGCCTTTAGGGCTGTGAAAGAACATTTGATATAGAAAATAAATAAATAATTTCTTTTTTCAATAGCTGTGAAGTATGTACTTTAAGAAATACTTATAAGGGATAAAACAAAGCTATGGTATTTAAATTATGTATTATATGTTGTTGTTTTTTATCTTTTATCTAACCTAGTATAGCAGGTAACACACATATGTGTATGTGTTGAGATACCGATTATTAATCTGCACTGGATTTTTGTATCCAGATGTCAATAAATATATGGGAATTATTGATCTTAAGTTTGGGAATGGCTGATTCAGCTTCTTAATTAATTAATATTTATTTTATATAGGTTTGTTTGTTTTTTTTGCTTGTGTCTATGTTTTTACATACAACAACCTACAGCAACCAACTAACCTTATACAACAATGTTATTGAGTATAACACACAAAGCTCCTTAAAGATTATACTTTTATGATCAGAGTTTTTTAGGAGTGTTTCTGTTTCTGTTGTGTGATGGATTGCTGAACACAAACTAAAGTATGTTATATTCATTAAAATAATCAATAAACTTAATCACTACAATTTGTGGATGAAGTAAACATCAACAAAAGACTAAAGAAGTTACAGAACTTTTTTTCTTGGCACAACCACTGAGAATGGTTTTCTCAGAGCCACCATAGTACCAAGTCTAGCTCATTTCACTCTTCTGTGGAACATTTTTTTGTTCTTCAAACCCAGGATGTTTGTGTGTATTGTCTTTATCATGGCGCCATAATGACTTTGGATTCCAGAGAGTAAATGATGCAAATTTTCAGAAGACTTATGGGTAACATGCTAATATCAACCTTTCCTGTTTCATGTAGAGGAAAAACTCCTTTGTGCAATTCAACGGGACACACATGCTTCCTGGTGCTCTTAAATCTTGTTTATGAAAGTTAGTCTATGCCAGCTGCTTTCTATGCATGGCCCCTATGCACGTATAATATAACTGAACTTTTATGAAGTAATAACGAACCTCGGGGCAGCAATCAGTACTGATTCGTGTACTTCCAAATGTGGAACATTCAAAGACATTCACTGAAGTCAGAAGATCGAGCATGATTCCCTATCACTCACTTTCACTGCATATTACTGCATATTATTCACTGCAGGCCTAGTTTTGGGCTGGTCATTTATAATGTAAATGTAGTGCATACTTCAAAGACATCCAAAGTGTAGTAAAAAAAGGCAACTGGACTTAGTTGAATTTCTTGAAGACGTTTCGCCTCTCATCCAAGAGGCTTCTTCAGTTCTGTTTGACTGGTGGAGAGTCTGGGACTTATAAACTCTGTCAGGTTCTTGGTCCATGGGGTGTGGTTTGGATAGGAAAGGGGTTGTGAGTTGTTAACTAAAAGGTTAGATGAGTCGTTAGGTCGTCAAAGGGTCGTTAGATATTGGCTATTGTCTGTTTTAGTTTCACCTGAGTCGTTAGTTATTGGCTTTTATCTGATTTAGTTTCACCTGTCTAAAGACATCTAATTGCTAAATTGAGAAAATAATTGACTGGTTTAGTGATAATGAAAATAATAATCATTTATAGCAACTACATTCAAGTTACACCAAGAAAAGCGTGAACTGCCTTTAAATGATGTCTGTTCCTTCATCCTGCCTTCTGTCCTGGTGGGAACCCTCATTGCTCGGTGGTGAAGGGTCCGAATTACTCCTAACTTGTGTTGTAATGGATGGTGAGAGTCAAAAAGGAGGTATTGGTCAGTGTGGGTGGGTTTCCTGTAGACCTCCACATTTAAACTTCCGTCGGTTTCAATGTGGACTGAACAGTCTAGGAAGGCCAGAAGGTTCCCCTTAGCATCTTCACGGGTGAATTTGATGTTGTTGGATACCATGACCTGGATGACTGAGAATCTTCACAGACATACTTCAAAGACACTTGTAAATTGTCTGGTTCTGTCAGAGATTTCTTCCTGTTAAAAGGGAGTTGTTTTCTCTCCACTGATGCCTAGTGCTGCTCATTGTGGGTTTCTTTTTTCTCTGTAATACTGTAAAGGTTTTGGCCTTACTATGTACAGTGCCCTGAGATAATCTATGTTGTGATTTGGTGCTATACAAATAAAATTCAAATTCTTGCAATTTATTCAACCTGCCAAATGTTTCAACAGCCTGAGAAAACATAACCTTTATGCTCATAATTGCACTTTCAAGTCCTCAGTCAAATTTTATGAAATATTTCTGAAGGTGGTGTCATCCTGTAGCATGCCTTTTCTGCTGTTTTGCATGCAACTACACATTCAAATACAGTACTGTACAAAAGTATTAGGGCACCGCTAGCTTTGTTGTTTTTTGCTGTATTTTTTTGGATGGGTTACTATAGGTGGATTAAGGAAAATTGTTGGCTAAAACAACAAATATCATTTATTTTCTATTATTTTCTCTTCATTGTCTCCAGAGTTGGACGTCTTTGGCATAATCCTGTACTCCATGCTCACCTTCATGGCAGCCATGTCAATGCTGGTCTTCATAGAGGAATGTATCTACATCTATAGGAAAGTGCCGTCCAATAAGAAGAGTGTAATCATCTGGGTGAATGGGGCAGCGCCGGTAAGACTATCACACAGCTTCGTCAAAATGATGAAACACCAGTTTCACTGATCAAATGAACAACACACTTGGCCAAAATACTGTACTTGGATGCAGTCTCACCCAAAAGAAAAGTTGACATCACCATTCGATGTCAGTAATCCTGACACAGTGGAAGCTTAAAAGCAGAAAAGTAATATGTTCTCATGGCATCGTTTATCATCTTCTCTGCTTTTCAGGTGATCGCAACCATGTCGTGTCTGGGGATGTGGATCCCTAGAGCCACCATGTTTACTGATATGTTCTCCGCCTGGTGGGTCTCTTTTTCTTTGCTTCCCACTTTCATTCCCTCACAGTGCTGAGTATTATTTCATGGGCTTAGAGATCACGGTTGGGAAATCTTACCTTCATAACCTGCCAAGAGCTTTGTGGAAAACAGACATTCTCTTACGTAATATTCTTTGAAAGTTATTCACATGCTTTTTACTTTCTTTCTTTCATTCTTCCATCCTACCTTCTCTTCCTCTTTTCCTAATTTACTTTTTCCTGCCTTGCCTTCTCTTGTCTGGTTGTAGCTACTTTGCCGTTGTGGTTTTCAAGTTCCTGATCCTGATGCTGGAGGAGGTGGGTGGTGATGAGGCTTTCCTGAAGCGAGCAAACAGACACAAACTGAAGATCAGCACAGGGCCGTGCTGCTGCTGTTGCCTCTGCCTGCCACACGTCGCCATCACACGGTAAACATACATATAAGAGCCTATAGCTGCCATAATAAACTGCTTTTTCCTGCCTTGAGAGCTAAAATAAAGACTAACCATAACCAATAACACCTTGGTGAGGAACACAGAGCAGATCAGAAGATAGGAAGTGATGGAGAAAGAAGAAAAACATTCCAACATGGTGGTCTTTAACCATTAAATCTCAAACCACATTTTGGGAGAAATTTTAGAAGAAAACCTTTGCTGTCTTTCAAAGGCCTTGAGGCAATCAAACAAAAAGAAGCCCGAAGAAATTATTGTCAATACTGTATATATTATATATACAGTATTATATTAAAGGTCCAGCATATGCGATTTACAATGAATCTTTGTACAGAAATTAAATGTAGTTTTTATAATAATGGTTTTATTAGTGTTGTTGTCACCATGTGTTTGTTACCTTAGACTGAGCCATTTCTATATGATAAGAGTGGTCCTCTTTCACGGAGTCCACCATTTTGCACCATGTTTGTACAGTAGCCCAGAAGAGACAAATCAAGTACTTTTTGTTATTCTACCTGAACACCACTATAGTCACTCAGGTACATGTACAATATACAGTATAAGGAACTTTAGGCAAAAGGTACTTTTAAATCCTACGCACTGGTCCTTTGATATAGAAAAAATATTATGCATAACTGGCCTCCAGGTTCAACCTGTATTTTCTGTTTTGACTGAGAAGAAACTGCAATTCTTACTAAATTAATTCATTAAAAAGACGCTGATGACACATTTTAGCAATCATGCTCAGTGATCTCTTTCACAGTAAATATAAACCCACAGCCAGTTTGGTTTTGGAAAGTGGTTAAAAAAGCTGACCTGATTTTATGCAAAAATTTGATAAATAGCACCTTGAAATCAAAAAAGCATTTTTCCAAACAATGTTACAAAATACTCAACAGTTAAAATCAACTAAGTTAAATACAAAAGCAGTAAACAAAACTGGTCAAAACAAAACAAGCAGTTCACAAAGCGGTTGCCATATGATAATTATATACAAATCAAACACTTAAAAACCAGCCGACACACAAATATTATTGTGAATTATAAATATTTGAAGGGAAACAAAGCTTCTGTCAATCACATTTGTAAGCGTTTGACACTATGCTGCTTTACAGGAATATTGGCTAATCCGAGCATTGTGTGATGGACCTCAGAGGTACAATCACTATTGTTTTAATATTGTTTTGAGTGATTCACATTCAGTCAGGTCAGGAGACTGTAAAATCTTTTTTGTTGAAAACATCCTGCTCCGATTATCGAGAAAAGGTTCAGGGCAAATAGTCTGTAAAAGACATTTTGTGGCTAACATGAAACGATTTCCTCTGCTGAAACTCCAGGCGCTCGCTCTTCCTGCTCAAACTTGGCTCCTTCCAGTTTGCTCTCCTGAAGACTGTCTTTACCATCCTTTCCATTGTCCTCTGGACCAACGGCACCTTTGACCTGGCTGACGTGAGTTGATAGCAGTGGGAATTCTGGGTGGCATCACTTCATGCTATTGTATTACAGCATTATTAAGTGAATTTATTCTCCCAGGTTTTTGTTGTCAACCAAAAAGTTGACAGCTCTGCCTCGCTCTATGTATGAAATTTGTGCATGACAGTTACAGTCGTAATTTTGCTTTAATGCAGCCATATTATGTTCAAGTGCAAAAATTCATGTTTATTTTTCATATTTACACTCACCACCACCTTTATTAGGTACACCTAGTCAACTGCTTGTTGATCAGCCAATCACACAGCAGTGTGATTGTCAACTCTGTGCATTTAGGCAGGTAGATTTGGTAACAAGAAGATGGCCAGTATTTTAAAACCTGTTGACCCACAGGGATTTTTACACACAACCATCTGTAGGATTTAGAGAAAAGTCTGACTTTAGAATGTAGGGTTTGCGGAAGTAGACCGCACCTGACACTTTACCTGGGATGCATGAGTGGCTGGTGAGTGTATATGATGATGCAAATAGAGAAATTATTTTATGAAGTGTAAAAAAAAAAAAAAAAAAAAAAAAAACAATCACTCTCACTCTCCTGTCTTCTTCTCTTTCTCTTTCTTTGCGTCTCTTTCCTCCTATGCATGTGTTGTGACCTCACTCCAGTTGGGAATAACAGGAGCTGCCATATGGATCAACCCATTTGTGGGCATTTTGACCATCATAGCCCTGTGGCCTGTAGCAATCATGTTCATGCACCTGAGAGCTACCCTACAGACACTCAGGATTGTTCCCAAGTATGCCATGTACCAGGTGAGTCCCAGAAGAAGCACATCGAGCACTGTGTACATATGCGTGATGGTAACTCAGCTCAGCTGCTGTGCAGTGGCTGGCTGCAAGTAAACATTCCTTTCTAATAACATCATAAGATTTGACAGGATTTTCCAGCATTGTGTTTGTCAGGGTTAACAACAGTGTGTGTGTGCGTGTGTGTAGCTGGTGTTAATCCTGAGCCAGCTTCAAACAGCTATCATCAACATCTTGGCTTTAAATGGAACCATCGCTTGCACACCACCTTTCTCTGCAGCGGCCAGAGGATACAGTGAGTCAACATCAACAATGATTCAGTTTAAGAACATGAGACATAATTGAAGTCTCTGTGACTGTGACTGTGTTCCCCTTCTTGCCACTTTCTTTTCTTTTCACAGTGATGAGTCAGCAGCTGCTGATCCTGGAAATGTTCATCATCACACTGGTGACTCGGCTGCTGTACCGACGACAGTACGACCCTTTACCTGAAGACAAAGAACAAAATGACAGTGAAAACACCAAGATGGTTGTAGTGCCTGAGTCTGGATAATAACTTTGTGTGTGTGTGTACAGTATGTGTGTGTGTGTGAGAGAGAGATTTTTATTTTCCTGCATTTATTTGATTAAGAGATAAAGAGTATAAACAGATATGGATTAAAAATTAAATGAACTAATCTTGTGGCATTCAGATTCATGATTGTTGATTGAGTGTTTTTAAAAAACAACGAAAAAGGGCTCACAAATGTTCAGCAAGATGCAGATGGAGTCAGTTTATTCTGTTACACAGGTATGTATATTATATTTTGTAATGAGCTGTCCTGAAAAAAGTTGTCAGTTGCATTATACTCAGCGCCGACATTTGAAAAAGAAATGACTAGTACATACAAATTAAGAAAAGCAGGAGCATTTATTCACTTAGTCACTTCATTCTCAACAGGGATTTCTATGGACAAAGCAAGTCTGTATTCATAAGAGGAATATTCAGGGTAATATTCTCTTTGAGCAAGCACTGTATCCCATTTTATGTATCCCATTTTATTGGGATACTAATAAGGCGATGACACAAAATGGTATGAGGGCAGTCACAGCGGACTGTGCACATACTGAATAATTAAATTTCTGTTGTAACCTACATTGTGAAGTATGTTATACGTAGGTTGTGTCAATACCAAGAACAGGGTGGTTAAAAAAGTCTGGAGTGGACACAAGGGGCAGGGTGAGATGGAGGCAGACGATCTGCTGTGACTGACCCCTAAAGGGAAAAAAATATGGTCAACAGACAGAAGGTAGGTCTAACACTGGGAAAGGGCATACGGAAGAATAATCATGGAATGCTTGACACAGAGGATCTAATACAGATTTAGTTAAAAATGGTTCATCTGAGACATTAGTCAAAATCTCGTGAGCTGTTACTAATTGATAATCCCAGGTGATTTATAAAATGCAAATGCAACCTGCATGTTTTCCTCATGTTTTGCCAAGTAGCTGCTCATTTATAAACTAATAAAAATATTTTTTTTTTCACATGTTGACTTTTTTTTTTTTTTACTTAACTTTTACCTTCCTCTGTCTGGTTGATGTATTTGTTGTGCTCTGAGTGGAAGTCTCCAGTTGCACTAATAAAAATGTAGAATGAAATAATCAATAAAAAAAATGAATTTCCATTCATTTAAGATACAGATAATAAAGTGCCTCTGTCACACATTTGCCTTCTATTAGAGCCATTGAATCTTGACTATCACGTTTATTCATCTGAAAATCCACATTTGCAACACCCTGTCGCTAGGTGGCAGTAGAAACCAGAGTGCCATTGACACCGAGCAGCTTCACTCGGTGAGAGCACAACCATCAACTACCTCAACTACCATCAACTATGAGGCCATGAGTGACTTGATCATTAAAATAACAATGGAGTCTGCTTTAATATTATCTCTATTTGTTTTGCAAATGTGGTGGAATAGAATTTTTGCTGAGATGGGATTTCCATAACACCAAACTATCCATCAATTTATCGAAATTTCCCCAACAGGTCTTCCTGTGCTGAAAAGTGGTAAACAATTGCTATAGATAATTTGGAATAACCGATGTGTTTTTAGAGAAAATACTTGTATGATGGTGACATAGAAAGGTATTCAGCCCATCTTATACTTAGTGGATGTGGAGGGAAAAACAAGTTTGAGCAATATTAAAAGTTGAAGAAGTTCAATCTTAAATATATATAGATATATGGATGTAAATGAATATGTTAAAAAAAAAAGTACGAAGGTGGAAGTTTACCATCACTGTGTATCAATAACTGATTTTAAAAAGAATAAATATTACACAAGGTGTTCACATCCGATTTTTTTTCCTCTTCTATTAAAAATGGTTACAAAAAAAAATCCTAATGACAGTATTGTGAGAGGTAGAACCATGTACCTTACTCTACCTGTTTAACTTAGAGGAAATTAAACTCATTTGAATTCCTTCAAGATTTAATATTGACAGAAATAACCGTGATTTGAAAATTCTGTGAAGACACGCAGTAATTCATATTGAAAAAATACAATCCAAAGAGAGTTATAAATATTTATATTATACATATATAATAGCGACTGCATCAGTACCGGCAGAAAAACAAGGTAATGGAAACGATATTGATTGTCGCGCGTTCGTCCAATCAGGTTCTTTCTCTAACTCACTTCCGTGTGTGGGGCCAATTACCGCAGTGTATCAACAAGCCCGGAGCTAAGTGCGGTTGAGGTTGAGACTTTCGAATGTACGTGCTGTCCAAAGTGACTCAGACAGACCCACAGTGACGAGAGCTTTTCAAAATAAAGTTTTAATGTTGTCACGCCAGATACATTTGAAAACCTGTATCTTATTTTGAAAAGCACACACGGAAATAACTGCTTAGTACCGTCTGACTCGACAGTGTGTTGAGCTGATCTGAGAGTCCATCAGTGTGAATGGATTACCCGCTGAGACTGTGTTGTGTTTACCATATCACCTAAGCTGATGGACATTTGTTTTTCGCGTCTTATCGTGTCCACCGGGGACAAATGTGGACAGAGGAAGGCTGTCTGTCCGTCTCTCCGGTCTCTCTGTCTGTGTATCAACAGTACCGGGGATGAAACGGTCGTTTTTTCCTGAGCCTCTTCCTCGCAGCTAGTTCCAGTCATCACCGTTCAGATTTCAAAATGAGGCTCTTCACGTCTCTCCTGAAGAACACGAACCCCAAAATCGAGTATTACTCCAGGTTTTCTCCGTCGCCGCTCTCCATTAAGCAGTTTTTGGATTTTGGTAAGTCGCTGTATGGTGGTGGTGTTTGGTGGTGTTGGTTGTCATCTTAGAAATAGACAGGAAGAGACCAAGTGGCGCTGTTTTCTTGCTCATCCACGCTGTGAATTTGTTGTGTCACTCAGTGGGGTATTAATAGAGTAAGTGTCCTCTATCAACCCTGAAACTTGTGTGTGTGTGATGGTCACATCTGACCTCTGAACGTGTTGCTCACACTCGGGATCTGCATGACAGCTTTGTGTTGCAGGTGCGAGCGTGCAGACTATACTGCGTGATACATGCAGGGCTTTTCATTCAGAGTGGAGCGTAAACATAGATCACATTACCAAGGTTTGACTTTTTTCTGGCTCAATGAGATGTTTACTCAGCCCCCCCATCCCCGTGACCTGAATCCTTCATTTTTGTTCACAAGTGAAAATAATTTTCCACCTCTGGAGCTGAGTCAATAAGACAATAAGGCCTCAAATCCTAGGTGACACATGTTGGTAGCTGCCTTATTGATTAAGAAATGATTGAGACTTAACCCATCTCTCTGATTAACAGTCATCCAGTTCTTACACAATTTCTGCTGGCAGCTGTGGACTGGATGTCAGTTTCATGTGAAGAAGTTGAAGCTCAGTAGGGCTCTAACAATGAGTAGACTCATGTTACTTATTTTGAGTTTTGTTGAGTGCATTTCCAACACTCCAATCCAATCCAATTTCCAATCCACAGAAATACATATTGCTATTAATTGTCATCATCTTTTAATGATTTCACCTGCTTTAGTCACCTCTGCTATAATTTCTAGGGCAAATTTTCTATGAAATGTCAAAATGAGGAAGGGAATATTAGGTACTTTTGTCTTTTGTTATATCATTTTATTCTGTATATTTGTCACTAATGGATCGCGAATACTCATTGCCATTTGCTGTACATTCTGCCACAGAAGCTCTCCCTGTAAAGCATAATCACACAGGGGAACAATTTCCCATCAGCCCACACTTCCCAATGTCATCAAACAAGGTCTTTTCTTATAAATTCTGGGCCCTTTTAAAGGGCCTGTATGTAACATTTTGGAGATTTTTGTTTCAAATAAATCTTGCCTTGCTTTTTGAGGCTGCCATGTTTTTACAGTAGCCCGGGCAGACAAACCAACCAACATGTGTTTCATGTGTATGAAGAATACAATAAGCTTATTCAAACAAAGAACAGCTGTATCCACATTAACCCAATGCATAAACCACCAAAGAAGAAAGAGATCAGGTACCAGCCATGTTGTTTTCCATTACTATAGTACTTCATCAATGTGGGCGGAGTTGTCATAACATTACGTGAAACTGCTGTAACGTCATTTTAACGTCAAGGCACGTTGACGTCATTTTGAACAGGTTGTGATTTGGCTCACGATCGCCAGCTTTCAGCAGTGCTGTCGCTAAATACACCAGACACCGCTGTTAAATATGGACTTTTTAGAGATTTCCTTGCTAAACCTTGGTGATTGATGCATGTTTTTAGTATTTTCAAGTCTTTTTAACTGATCTAAAGTTTGCCAATTGCCATTGTTTGGTTTGTGTTGGACCTCAACCTCGTGACTTTTCCAGTGATAACAGTCTCTGCCAATCATTGGCCGGCAGTCTGTCCACATCACATTTTAGTATCAGCTCAGCTCGCTTGGTACATTATACAGCTTATATAGAGCTATATAATGGAAAAGTGCCAATAGTTAGGGGATGAGTTGTCAGTTTCTTTACACTCTTCAGCTTCACCATTAGATGTCACTAGTTATAACAAAGAAATCCAAAAAAATGTTTTGGTTTTTTTTTATTGGACAAAATAAAACATTTGAGAATGTTGTCATTTTGGAACATTTTTCTTCATTGTTTTCTGACACTTTATGGACCAAAAACTAATTAAAATTAAACATCAGATTCATCAAAAACAATCATAAATTACTGTCCTAAAATTAGTATTGATTATTCATGTAGAGAGAGACTAGGGGGAAATGGTATATTGCTAAATGGAGGACTTGAGATCCATCTGCCAAGGATCATGCAGTGAGTGTGTTTCCAGTGGTTTCACTACCTACTTTTATGATTCAGTGTCTCCCTCTACACTGCTGTATCAGGGGAAGCCTATCCTTTGCACTAACGTGACAGGACACTTCCTGTAATTCTGCCAAATCATTGGATTTTTACCACTAAGATAATAAAACAGTCATTTTCACTGTATCTATTCTGTGTCTATAGGTCACTCAAAGGTTTTTGGTAAAATAAACCACACTTGTCTCTTTGTATCATGTCATTGTTTCCATTAATAATTACTGGGAGAACCTGTACACATTTTCCCAACCAACCTCCAATATGTTTGGTGCATGTCATAAGTTCTTTTTTCAAAAAAGACACCCAGTTTATTGTGCCCACCATTAAAACAATGTAAAATAAAACAACATTGGCTTACACTTATTTTGTCATTATAATTGTATAATTTGAATTGTTTTATCACCCTCCATTGCCTCAATATCTACTGCTGTAACATTTTTTTTCCTTGAATTGCTCCATGAACTCTATTATAATGTTAATATTATGTTTGAGAGACTGTCATAATTTAGTTTTTCCTGTTTATATCCTCTTAACCTCTCCATGACTCCCCCTCTGCACTGGGGGAAATGCTCATTTATTTGTATAGTTCTGGCAAATGTTAAGCAGTAGAATCATATCATATTTAAGACTGAAAATTTCAATCTACAACATCCCCAGGCCAGATACCAGCTAGTTTTATTTAATGCGCATGTTTTTACTTGTATCTAATTTTGAAAAATAAAGCAAATTTGGTTCCAGCATCTGCATTTAGGCGTTCTTGTATCAAATAATTGGAGGTTACTTGAATAAGTGACCTTGTTAACCTTGGTTAACTGGATAATTGGCAGCCATTGGCAGAAATGATGTCTCAGCTTATTCCTACCTAGATTCCCTTCAATTGAGAGTGTGCTGCTGCGATAAACACCGGTTGTCTTTGTCTTTCTCAGGTAGGAACAATGCATGTGAGAAAACATCCTACATGTTCCTACGCAAGGAGCTGCCTGTGCGACTGGCTAACACCATGAGAGAAGTTAACCTGCTGCCGGATAAACTACTCAGCCAGATGTCTGTCAAACTGGTTCAGAAGTGGTGAGATGCTTCCTCCTCCAGTGTTCTTTATAGATAATAAGTTTTATAGTAGTGTTGGTGTTGCGTTAGTGGGGAAGAAGCTGCCCTTTGACTTCCGTTTACTTTATCAGGTACATGCAGAGTTTTGTGGAGCTGCTGGATTACGAGAATCGAAAGCCGGAGGATTCTCATGCTCTGAATGAGTGAGTGAATATTAACTGGTTTAATGATTCACGAAAGAAAGAGCAGTGTATGCAACACCCATCTGTTGTACACTGCTTTATAGCTTTATGAATCCCTCCTCCACTGTAGGTAATTCTTTTAGTAAACACAGGTCCCCGCTGAATACACAGGTATTTGTACTACAACAATGTCCATGTGATGAACAGCCACACATGGATGGTAATTAGGTGGCGCAATAGATTTTGAATAGCCTGGTTAGAAAACACTTGCTCAAGTTCAGTGAAATTCAGTTGACTGGAGTGTAAGTATATCAGTCTTACACTTCATGCTCATACTGCTGACCTTTTAAGTAAGAAAATATCCTGAACCAATCATTGATTTAAAGAGATAATGCAAACATTTGGTTCAATGTCTAATCAAGCAATACCTTTACAGAATGTCTCAAACAAATTATCTTTGCATGCTTAAATGTAAGAAATAATGTCTTCCTATGCTGAGGCAAACATAGGACGATTCTGCTCACCCCTCTCTTTTCCAAGTGCATCACGGAACTAGGACGATCTTCATATGCCCGAAAAGACGTCATTCTTGTTTGTGTAGTAAGTTTATGCTTCAAAGTGGAAAATGCAGGCTTTTGGTTGGTTTGTCCATTCAGGCTGCTGTAGAAATATTGTGATGCAAGCTGCTGGTCTCAGTAAAGCAAGGCTGTTAGCTAAAGAAAATATTAAAGGCTTATTTTAAGGCTATAAAAACAAACTCTGTTAATTTTAAAATGATCATACACTTATACAACCCTACTTATTTTTAGTATATTCAATTTCTGCCAATAAATCCTCCTAAATTTTGCACACTGGAGCTTTGATATGACACTTGACCTTTCCCACATGTGTCTTTGTCCCATTACACACTTTCTTGAAAATTTCATCAAAATCTATCCATAACTTTTTGAGTTATTTTGCTGACAGTCACACACACACAATAGTGACTGGTCAGGTAACAAGCTGATGGATTGATTGTTTTTTTTTCTTTAAATCTCCTTTTTTTTTTCGATTTTCTATTTCCAGTTTCCTGGAGCTCTTGATTGAAATCCGTAACCGTCACAATGATGTGGTCCCCACCATGGCACAGGGAGTCATCGAGTACAAGGAGAGGTTTGGCTTCGACCCCTTCATCAGCAGCAACATCCAGTATTTCCTGGACCGCTTTTATACCAACCGCATCTCCTTCCGCATGCTCATCAACCAGCACAGTGAGTCTCAAAAATGAACTTTGCTGATGTCTGTCAAATGTCCTGCCTCTGCTGAAGACTTTTGTTTCCGTGTGTTCATGTTCAGCTCTCCTCTTTGGAAATGACACCAACCCCGCTCATCCAAAACACATTGGCAGCATAGATCCTACCTGCAGTGTGGCTGAAGTCGTAAGTGGTGAGTTAAAGATTGTACTTTAAAATCATCTACTGTATATATTACAGTCAGCGTCTGACTGCATACAAAGCTGTTGCAGTTGGATATAAATCCATACAATAAGTCTGTAGTCATTAGGTGTATTTTTGTTAACATGTTTTAAGCATTTCAGACTCCCGTCTGATCCATTCATGTGAATGCGATATCTCTAGAACATTTTGAAAGAATCAAATTTGGCACAAAGGTTCACTGTGATTTGAGGATGAACTTATTATTTAGAACATCAATATTATATCTTAGAATCATATTCAAATTTGAACAAATGCAAGAATCACCTCATCTTTGTGAGAGCAGTATGCCTCTAATAGTTGGAGGGCATTTGATTGCAAAGAGCACAATAGGGCCGCAACTAAGGGTTATTTTCTTAATCAATGAATCTGTTGATTATTTTCTTGATTTACTGAATAATCGTTCAGTCCATAAAATATTGATCAGTGTTTTTTTAAACCTGGAAGCCATGCTTTCAAATCTCTTGTTTTGTCCACAGAACAAAATTATTACACAATAAACAATATTATTTCTTGAGCAAAGAAACTAGAAAACATTCACATTAACTTAATTCTGATTATTTTAGTAATCAATTAATCAAATAATTGTCTCACCTTTAGTGCACAATCCGTCACTAGGACATAACAATGAAGAGATTTGAATTAGGTGAAAAGAGTCAAAGGGTCAGTGTCACCTTGTAAAACATATTCTTGGTCATGTGAACACTATGTAAAAGGAATGTCCTGAGGGAAACCTAACAAATTTGACACAGATGTTCATTTGGATTTACTGTAGATTACTTAAATCATAAAACTAATTGTTGGAGACATGCATCGTCATGGCAGTTTTGTTATATGTGATCAGGATTTTTCCACAGTCTATGTTCTTGTTGATAATAGCTTAGTTCTAATGGGAAACAGTGTTATTTCTGTTTTGTATCACGGTAGCCATTTTCCGCAGGTTCAGACAAGTAAAGTAAAGTAAAACAAAACAACTTTGAACATCTTTGCTGAATGGCACGCTTACGTACACAATCATTGTGTAGAGCCAAAGCTGTGTGACCCAGGACTGAACAGAATCTCAAGAATTCTAAATGTAAACAGTGACATTTCTCAGCTCCTTCTGCCCTGACCAGTGCTGTTATGCTTCTTTTTTTCTCAGATGCATATGACACAGCAAAAATGTTGTGTGAGAAGTATTACTTGGCTGCCCCTGAGCTCAAGATTGAAGAGTTCAACAGTGAGAACGTTTTTTTGTGCTTTTTTTAAACATCCACCTAGGAGTTTAAACACACCTCCCTGTAATCTGTCACACAGCTGTAATACCATGTACTTTGCAACTGTGTGGAAACAGTTTATGTTTCCACATTTAGTCCCATAATGAAAACATTAACTTTAAACTAGCTATTTATTTGTGTTTGTTGTGTGTGTGTGTGTCCTCATACACCCTTGCCGATTTCTCTTTCTTCCAGTGAAGGCCCCTAAAAGGCCCATCCAGGTGGTGTATGTACCGTCTCATCTGTTCCACATGCTATTTGAACTGTTTAAGGTGATCAACCTAACTGTAACTTTACATGTAATTATACTGTACTGTGGCTATAATTCAGTCAGAACTGGTGCAAGGCTCTATTAATGAAATCTGTGGATGTTTGCAGAACTCGATGAGAGCCACTGTGGAGCTCCATGAGAACAGTAAAGAGGGATTACCACCCATAAAGACAAAAGTCACTCTGGGGAAAGAGGATCTCTCCATAAAGGTAAATGTCACATAAATGTATGCAAGACAGTGTTATTAAAAAACTGCAGTGATGTAAACCCCAGTTTCTGCCTGTTTTTTTTCTCCTCTTCTTTCCAAATCTTCAGATCAGTGACAGAGGAGGAGGAGTTCCTCTGAGGAAGATAGACCGTCTGTTTAACTACATGTATTCCACTGCCCCTACACCAAGCCTGGAGCCAGGAACTGTCCCCCTGGTACACGCTCAAATAAAATCACTCTAGTGGCCATTTCATACCCTTTTTTAGTTAAAACATTTGTATGCAGTGACGCCTGGGAAGTTAAAGTCTACCTGTTTTCCAGGCTGGTTTTGGCTATGGTTTACCAATTTCAAGGCTCTATGCCCGATACTTTCAAGGGGATCTGAAACTCTACTCCATGGAGGGCGTTGGCACGGATGCTGTCATCTATCTGAAGGTAAAGAAAAGAGTTCAACAAGAGCTGCAGTTGTAATGACTTTGAGTTTGTGAGTATGTTTACATGACCTTATAAAAAATAATAAAGAATGATTGTGTTAGCCCGACTAAAACTAGATATTTTAAATACACTCTTTACACAAAATAAAATTAGGTTTTGTGGAGTTGGTGAGAATCTGTGTGTCTGCGAGTGGAGATGTCTCCAGGTTGTCTGATATAAAGTTTGTTTTCCAGTCATCAAAGAATATGTTGTATTTGCACAATGTTCAAACGAAGACACACGTCAAACACTACACACTGCTCTACCGCGCCTTCATTTGGGAGACGTGACAGCAGAGTATTGAGTTTGAATAATGCACCTCTGTTTTGATGAAAAATGTGAAGCTGATCAACTTGGCTACTTTGTTAGTGTATAAGCAGACAAGGTACAGTACTTTGCTAATTTTGAGTCCAAATACAGTCTGTACTTTACAGAGAGAAGATTATAAATGCAAAAGTGAGCAAATTAAATATTTTGTGTTTTATAAAATCTGCAACCAAAGTGTCCCCAACTATTGTATAATTCAGTCAGCCTTTTAGGTGGCCTATCACAATATATCAATATGTTATGGGGGGGATGTGAAATCATTTGATTTTTATATAACCTAATGAAAAGAAATATGCTTGTGGTGAGTGAAGTTTGCTGATTTTGTTCACTGGTGTTATTTTTAATGAATACAAGTTGATCTGGAAACCTGAGCCTACCAATATTATAATTATAAAATAATGCACTGGTCTTAGTCTTGACTTGGTCTTGGTCACTTAATGTCTTGGTCATGTCTTGTTCTTATTCATTTTGGCCTTGGCTACAACACTACTCAGTAGGACTGAACAAATAATTGTTTTTCACATACAAATTGTAATTTGAAACCACGAAACTAGCAAATCACAAAGGCTGCAATTTATTTATTCTACTTTTAAATCATGCTTTAGATCTATTAAACTCAATTTAGAACTGAAGGTAGACCTTAGAAGACGATATTTTCCTAAACAGTCGGAATTAATGTCATAGTGCATTATATTGGCCTTGACCTTTTGACCTTTTGGTAAGCTTTTGGAACTGTGGGAGGAAGCCGGAGTACCTCAGGGCAAGGCTCCAGTAAAGAACCTTCTTCTTCTGAGGTGACAGTGCTTACCACTTCCCCACCATGCCATCCCTCACTGACTCTTATATTAAAAAGATAAAAGTTTGTTTCCACAGATTTCTGTGACTCGTTGTATTACACTGCATTTGCTTTTACCAAAACAACCAAGATTGAAATCTTTGAAATGGCTGCGTGATCCTAATTTTTCATGTTCTTCTATTTAAAGGCCTTGTCCAGTGAGTCCTTTGAGCGCTTGCCGGTCTTCAACAAGTCAGCATGGCGGCATTACAAGACCAGCCCGGAGGCCGACGACTGGAGTAACCCCAGCAAAGAGCCACGTGATGCCAGCAAGTCCAAATACAAAGCCAATAGATAACTCTGCCCCTCCTGCTAGCCCCACCCTCTGCTGGGAGTCCATATGCCTGCACTTTGCCTATAGAGAATATATGAGGCATTGCCCTTGGGGAAAAAGTTTGGTTTAAGTTAAGCTTGCCTTCATTCCAGTAATAAATGGAAGACCTTGACGTAACTCTGTACCCAATGGCAATGACCTTCATCAGAGTAGCTTTGTTGCTGTGGCAGAACCACTGTCTCTGCTATAATGGAGTTTAAAACGAACCTTACCCATATTATGGATCCAAACCGATTAATTCCATTTAAAAGTAATTAGTTATTTATAAATGTGGTTTTTAGACTTGGTGATCAGCACTTCAACCTTAACTTTACCAAAATCACTGTTAATTTTCCCTTTTCCACCCACATAGCCTGCTCTGCTGATGGGGTTCCTGCTCCATTTGGCCCAGTAAACCATGAGCTGCTGAGGCAGTTTTCTCTCTCGCCATCAGTGAAGGCCTGTATTATGTTTCTCCTTTTCAACCACTAGCAGAGTTTGGCAGATCAAGTTTCAGTGCGTCCAGTCAAAGGAGGGAGGATTAATTTCACACTTTTGACTCAACGCACAATTAGGCAAGCGTGTCATTAGCACTGTAAAGGCTCATTTTGGTTGCATTTTATTTAGTCTATTTTAAGAAGACTGTTTATAGATGGGAGGGGAAAAAATATAGCAAATACTGCAATAGGAATACACCTTATTTGTGATTAAGAAGTGAGAATTTTTATTTCACTTCACTGAGAGGCAGCCTTACTTCTAGATACATTAAACAGTTATGTTTTAAAGAACATCATGAATTCTTTTAGATAAGATAAATATTATAAAATTAGGTATTTTTGTTTATTTTTTACCGCTCCATCCTCAGATGTTGACCAACCACCTATACTCTTAATCAGCTGTAGAGACCATCTTCAGACGTTTGTGCTTGCAAGTGAGCTCTGCACCCTGACTTAACCTCTGCTCAAGGACCAACAGCGCATCTGTAGGATGCTTCTGAAACACCACCATGCCAGCTTTGACTGTCAAGTAGCTTAATGTATTGGACGAGTCCTCACCAAGGACTAACAAATGGACCAGATGTGTCTCACAAGGAAAAGTGGGATGATGTCATTACAAGTCCACTCCCTACAAACATTTCAGACCTGTCATGGTGGAAATACACTCCCGCCTCTCAGACTTGTCATCCTAACCATGCTTCATGGGGTCAGCCTCGTATTTGACATGTGGTATTACTAATCCTCATGGTTTTTATGAAGGAGTAAAACAAGCCTTTGAAGATGTACCTTTGATTAATAGTCATGTTAGAAGGTGAAGAAGTTTAAATGCAGAAAGAATGGATTGGTGACAGGTTTTATTTTATTTTGCGCATTTAATTTCCGCTTGCTTTAAATCTCTAATATTGGAACTGGCTTACTTTTTTTAATATAATTTATCAATTTTAAGTCAATACTTTTTAATTGTCTGTAAACATTTTTGTTTAAAGTTATGATGATCACATGGGTTTTAGGAGCTGAGCTCTTAACCTCTGAACCATATGTTTGTAATGAAGAATCACATTATTACAATCTAGTTTAATATGAGACAAGATTCATGTTCAGGAACCATGTTACTGCACTTTACTAGATCTAATATATTTTCCTTCAAATGAGGTCCATATAATATACTCAAGATATTTGCCAGATGAACATTTAATATATTTAAAACTATATTCAAAAAGAACAAACCAAATTCAACTTGTTCATTTCATGAATAACATTTTCAGTTATCTGAAGTAATTTCCCCTTTTTCATCCCCCTCAGCTCCACCTGATGTGAAAAGGGTTTAAATGGAAGACATTCTGAGAGAAGCTTCAATGTGGACAGTTCCCTCATTCTCTAGGTTCTTCGCTTTTCTGACACACTGTACGATTTCATCACTGCCAATGTCTTTGTAACCTGCCAGTCTCGCTGAGAAATGCTCAGTGACAAACCTGCTGTAAAAGAACTGCTGTGTGATGGGATAGAGACAACAGTCCTCTTGCTTAGAAAGGCCTCACTTCTCCATCTGTGATGTGTGGCCTGCAAAGTAGTCCCAGTCAAGAGGATCTTCCATCATAATTTAGAAAACATTTAAGTATGAATAATATGTACACTGTAAATGCAGCCAGTGTGGATTGATCACTCCATTTTTCATCTTACTGTAACTCCAGCTTAAAACATTGTAGGTTTGTGCGTGAACTCCTCGCTGCTCTAGAAAGATATGCAAATACTGCAACATGAACACACAATGAACAAAAGATAGTGCAGTCCAACTGTTTGATTCAGCATGAAACCTACATGCAATACTTTTTGTCAAACCTGACAATAAAGAAAATTGCTGTTAAGAGAAATCTCTCTGGACATTCTGTCATCTTGACCAAAAACAAGGCAAATACTGACCTTTAATTCCCATTTTCTTCTTTACACATCAAGCCATTTAAACATGAATCATTTAAAAACTAAAAAAAAACACATTCTCGAAGTACAGTATGTACATATAGTGCAGATTAACATGTAGTGCGTACAAGAAGACATTGACATTGCATTAGTATATTGTATTGTTAAGGAGGAAGAGCATTCCGCTCCACCCTGATCCAGACCCGAGCAGACCCGAGCAAACGGGTCGTTGCGTACGCTTGAAATAAGAGCAAAGAAAATTTAAAGGCTATGCTCCAGCTTTTTGGGACCTGACACTTCACCTGGAGGGCATCAATTATTGTATATTTCAAGTATCGTCAGAGCCCTGGAGAAATGTTTGCCAGGATTTATTTTTTCCACTGCGGACATCGTTTTCTAAAGAGCCACAAAATACCCGCTAAACATTGACTGACGAAAACATGGAGAACTCATGGGATTTAATGGTGAATAATAAATAAATGTAATGCATGACTGCAATGCAGATTTTAGAACAAATTAAAATCGTTACATTAATTGTTCAGGAGTGGTCTTGATGACTGATTACATTCAAGAAGCTAAGTTCAATGACCACAATCAGGTGGGTCTAACTAACAGGCATTATAAAGACTAGGTACAGTTCACTGGTCCACATGGTGATAAATCAAAGTAATTAAAGACTGAGTATCTCTTTCTACAGACATGAATGTTTTTAACCAGTCATTAAAGGTGCAGTGTGTAAAGTTTAGCTAAATTAATTGGTGCTGTTGCATATTGGAGCTGAGTATCCCTCACCCCTCCCTTCAGTGTGTTTTAGAGCCTACACTATCTAGCCTTCAGTCTGCGTCAAAACTTAAAAGATGCTTAGTTTGTCCATTGTGGGCTACTGTGAACCATAGTCATCCAAAATGGTGGCCTCTGCACGGCTGGTGTGGTTCTTAATATAAATATGTAAGACTCATTCTGGGATAATACAAAAAAAATAAATCGTATGATCAGGTGCTTGTATGAAAAATGAAGTATAATTATTTTATCTTCAGTTTCTGACAAATGAAAATATTTTACAGACTGGACCTTCAATGACAAAAATGCTGCAAACAAGCACCGACTATGCAACTGTGTGCCAGTGCGACACCTCTGCCGTTCTACGGAGCGTGGCATTGCAACTGTCGGTTCAACAAACACAGAATAACACAGTGATGGGTGAATCCAGTTCCTGTCAGTTCACATGACCTGCTGAACTGAATGTCAGACACAGTGTTTGTGTAATGACGTACCTCTTCACAACTACAAGTCACAGTAGCTCCAAAAAAGCCTTGACATCCTTCCTAAGAAACTACATAACTAAAGAGAACAAGACAAAAGCAGTGAAGTGAGGTTGTGAGCAGGCTGTGGGACAGTCTCTATCGGTGCTGGACAATTCCAAGCCTATCCAAAGGACTCTGGGCTTTCATGTGATCCATGACGCTGTGTACATAAATCCTCAGCCTCTCCGTATGCCTTCTGTTTCCTGCGTTGCCCCGACAACAGAGACAGTGATTGCTTCTTACCACTAAAGGCCAGAACTACGTCTGCCATGACCACCATCTACTGCATATCAACATCCTGGAGGATTAGGGTTTCACTGTCCAGTGTGTGTGTGTGTGTGTGTGTGTGTGTGTGTTTGTGTGTGTAAGCAGTTCTCAGGCAGCGAACTGTGAGTGAAGTGTTTGCATGTCTTTGTCCATCTACTTCTCATCTTCATCACCTTCACTCATGCTGCTTATAGATGCAGATGCTCCTTTCGGGGAGGTGGGGGGCGAAGGCCGTGCACTGTGCCAGCGTGTGGGGGGAGACGGGGGTGAGGGAGAGCGGAGGGGGGACAGTTCGCGGGGAGGGCTGTTGCATGGCGACTCTCTAGGAGACAGAGCGTAGGACAGCATTCGCCCGCTGCGTTCCTGGAACACCTGTTTCTATAGGGAAAAGGAAGAGGAGGGAAACAGTGGTTGGGTTGGGAAGCTGCTTTACATGATTTTTAAGACCCAAGCAGGATGGAGAGCTTGTGAAATTAATATAGTAGCACTGATTACAGGCTATATATGTTTAAAGGGGCTGTATGCAAGATTATTTATGCAATAATCTTACATACAGATGAACAGATCATAAAAAAACTGAAAAAATGATACCTTCTGCAACCTTCTCTGTTGTGTACATTAGCCTGCAGGCTACTTTTAAGAATTGGAGTGACATTTTACTTGAAAAATGTTATACGTGCTCCCATATGCATCAGTGGCAGAGCACCAAATCGAAGCGGCGAGGGGCAAATGAGTAGTTGTTCACATAGGAATGGAGTCTGCTTATATCAAGAAACGCCCAGCTCCCAGCACAACACAGACTCCAACGGAAAAAAAGGCACAAACAGCAAAAGAGACTTTTGTCAAGCACAACACAAAAGGCCAAACAGGAAAGTAACCGCCATCTCACCAGTGTGACTTTTATCCATGCGTACAATACTGCAGTCCTCTTCCAGGATGCTCACTCGCAGCTGTCCTGACCCCCCGTTCAGTTAACGGCCACATGTGTTGCTGTGCACAACTGTTTTTGCAACGTACATTTAGCCCCTTTAAGAGTGACTTACCCATGTTCCATCTGGTCCAAAAAGTTCTAGGAAGTTGCCAATGAATTCCCTGGATTTCTCTTCCCACTTCTGAATGAGGTCATGACTCTTTTCCTCCACACGGTAAACAAAGTGTTTGCTCTTCTCCTCCACAGTGCGAACTTTCTCCTTCATACGGTCCACTTGGTTCTGCAGCCGGTACTTCTTCTCCTGAGAGGATCAAATAGAGAGTGACAGCCATTTTGACATGTTTCTGCAGGTCAGGAGAAGCGCAGGTGCCACTGCTCACATTATGGACGGCGCTGTTCTGCTCATGTAGGTCAGGACAGTGTGACAGTGAGTCGGCATGTACCCTGAAAATGATTATTATTTAAACCTGTGATTGTCTTCATGTGATCTGCCGAAACATGGCTGCTGTGCAAAAGGTCCAAGTCTCTCACTGTGTCCTGACTCAGTTCAACTTAAAAACAATTGGTTATAAATGAATTAGTGTGTTAGTTTATGTATTTCACTGCACACTACACGTCATCGAAGACAAATGGGTTTCCTCTGATTTGCCAAAATGTTACATCAACAATTAATTATCCCGAGTATACTATTGTGAAGTTGCATAAATTGCATTCACTGTTGTCCATATCCTTGTTATGATGCTTCTTTATTGAGTCTTAATCATACAGACCAAGGATTCTCAATCCTGCTCCTTGGGACCCACTGGCCTGCATGTTTAAGATGTTTTCCAGGTCCAACACACCTGATGCAAATGGTCAGCTCCTCAGCAGGCACTGCAGAAGCCTGATAACAACAAATGGAGCAAGGAAACTTCTAAAACATGCAGCTCAGTGGGTCTGCAGGACCAGGATTGAGAAACCCTGATATTGACAAACATGACTGACTGTGTCAAAAATATGTAATTAAATGGAGTGTCGTGGTATTATATTGGCATGCAGAAGTGACCGTACGTTGATGTAGCTGACGTTGAGCTCCTTGGCCGTATAGCCACGTTGAAGGTTCCGTCGGGCGTAGACGTCATAGTCTCTGACAATTCTGGTGATGATGTCAGACGTCGAGATTCCCTCTGTCCGTTGTGTGGGCACAAACATTCCTGGTTAACACACACGCACACAAAATCGTGTGAAAGTTAAAAAACTGGCCGCACTGATTATTCATTTATTATTATGTAATTGTGGCCTCATCTTCATGAAGCATCATGAACTGACCTGCCTCCTTGATGTGTTTATAAACATCCTCACTTCCTGCTGAGGAGTATGGGATATCATCGTGAGCCACAAAGTCGATCTGAGAAACAATCAAAGGAGACGTACTGTATGGCAGGAAACACTGCACTGACACACAGACAAGGATTTACAGTCATTCATTTTGGCATGATGAGGTTTGGACAGGAACACAATCTGACAATCTTCTCCTTTGTAGGGGAGAACAAATGCCGTTTGCAAATAGAAAATGCTGCAGTTTACTTGTTCTTTTCTTTATTTAACTTCTCAATGTTTAATTAATCATATTATTTTATGAATATATTACAGATATCTATATTTTTACATTTCATGATTCTTTGAATTTTACTGTAATTTTTTTTTTATTTTAATGTTCTGTGACTATATTGAATATGCCGCTTTATTTATAGTTTGTTTTTAATATATAAATTAAATGCAAACACGCAAACAAGTAATTTTTCATAAATACAGTTTTTATACCAACTGTAAAAATTCTATCTACTGTATATGTTGTTAACCACAAATATCTTTGCATGAGAGAGTCGTCAGTAGGTAATATTTTGATGGCATCATGTGGTAATGCACTTTTTAAATTTGCTTTATAATACAGTGAATGTTGAATTGAACGATGCAAATCATTGCAGTTGCACTATTTTTCAGACAATTCACAACAGCATTCTGAAAATAGTTCAGGCCTAATCCTCAGACCTGATATCATCATGTTTCCATATGTATAGTATGTGCTACGGTTATTAATTCATGGGATCTGATTACATTAACATTTAAAAGGAAATGACTCCTTAAAACTAATCAAATAGAATAATTACCGTTCCAGTAAAAAAAAAAAGCTGTGAGTTTAATAAATTAAAACATTTAAAAGTCTTATTTCATTTACAAAATGGAACGCTTAAAATTACACAAATCCTTAAACTAAATGAAATGAATAAGTTTCTGGATTTGATGTTTGTTGGAAATGAAATTACATCAGAAGCCAGGACACAACTCTTGGATGCTTCATGCGCAGTATAACACAGACAATGTAAAGAACTACATATATGCACCTTGTGTTTCTCAAGGAACTCCGGTGTGAGAGTCCACGGTGCGTCTCGCAAAACCTCGTCAACGTAGCGACAGTGCCTCAGGGCTTCGTAGCGCTCGTGCTCCGTCATGACTGTGAAACCCTTGTATTTATGGGTCAGCTCGTCACTGCACACTGTCGGAGAGACCCATGTAAATGAGGTCAGTGAGGCAAATGTGTATGGGTTCTTTTTAACTGTGGCATTTCATCGAGTGTGCATGTATGCGTGTTCTTGTATTTGGTGTCGACTGAGGACCAAAAATCCTCACTTTCCGTCATCCCTTAAAAGGGCTTTTTCAGGGTTAAGACCTGGTTTTAGGGTTAGGTTTAGAATTGGGTTTGAGTTAGGGTTAGGCATCTAGTTGTGATGGTTAAGGTTAGGGTAAGAGGCTAGAGAATGTATTATGTCTATGAGGGTCCTCACTCTGATAGAAGCACAAACATGTGTGTGTGTGTAGGTTTGTGTACCTCCTACTATGAGGTAGGTGTTGGGGAAGAGGTTCTTGGCCTGCATGAGAGCACGAGCATGTCCAGAGTGGAACAGGTCAAAGATGCCATCTGCGTAGACTCTGACTGGCCGATCCACTGAAAACACAAAGCAGAACAACAACAGGCTGATATGAGCCTGATAGTTTTGTTCTTCATAAAAAAATAAAAAAAAACAGTACAAAAATACCACTAAACTGACTTAAATACATAAAACCCCCTTTTTGTAAACATGCCTTGATAAACTGGGTAGAGCTTCAGCATTGAGATAATCAATTAATTAATGCAAACAAACAGTTTTTGTTTCATTTATCAAAAAAAATCACTACATTGTTGATAAAAATAATTGTGATTACCGTAACTGAGAAATTCTATGTTGTTTTTACATAAACACGACCTTTATCTATAAAATGTGAATAACAGTGTCTGACATGATGCTTTTATTTTATGCACTCGAATTTTTAATGGACATATTTTAATAACTTTCAATTTAGATTTTATTTTCCCTAAAATATTAGGTGTCTCAGTCAAATTTCCACTTCCAGATTAACACATTTAACACATTACTTGCAGTCTATCTATCTATCTATCTATCTATCTATCTATCTATCTATCTATCTATCTATCTATCTATCTATCTATCTATCTATCTATCTATCTATCAAGTAGGCATGTAACTGTGAGCAGTGCACTGAAGATAAACATGAATGCCTGGAGATGAAGAAGAGAAGTGGTCAACCTGGAGTGCCTCTGCGAGCCTGGGCGATGGTGAGTTTCTCGTGTGGGGCGAGACAGTCACAACTCGTCTCCCTGGCAAATATGGCTGGCTCTGTCAGAGTCTGCGTCAGAAAGGTGGGCGAGAAAAGAAAGAGGTCGAGTTACAGGAGGACAGAGCACAAATGAGTCATTTTGGAGGATGAATGAATGATGGCGAGGACGGTCTCTCAGAGGTTGTACAGCATCAAACGCCCCCCCCCTTACATTAAGAAAGCACGTCCACACTGGACACACTGGAAACGCAGCAGCAGCCTTTTCCTTTTACACAGAGTAGAGCCGCGGCCAGAATCTCCCTCTGCAGCCTCATATGTCGGTTACAGTAACCTCCATTAGGTTATTGACCACAGCTCCACACTGGAGCAGTGGACTAAGAGGGAGTCAGAGCTGCACTGAGTGTTATTGATCACTTTGTGCATGTGTGTGTGTGTGTGTACGTACCTGGTGTTCCTTATGTTGTGGGGACCTACATCTTTACACAGTTACATTATGGGGACAAAAATCAAGTCCACATTTCATAGATCACTACATTTTAAGGTGAATACATGTTTAGGGGTTAGGTTAAGGTTAAGGTCAAGGTCAGGGTTAGGGCACTAGTAATTATGGTTAGTGTTGCAATGTCCTTTGAAGTCACACACGTGTGCATGTGTGTATTAGGCAAGATTAGATTAATACTTGTGAGGACAATTGAACCTTATGAGGGCCTTTTGGATGATCTCCACAACTTGAAAGAGCGTTTTGAGAGTTAAGAAGTGGTTTTACACTAAGGTCTACAGTATGGTAGGCTTACAGGTTATAAGTGTGAGGCTTAGGCATTTAGTTGTGACGGTGAAGGTGAGGATAATGTGCTGAGGACATACAGTTTACACAGTGTAAGACAATATTTACATTATCAACAAAGACCCAGCACCACTGTGCACTTCATTTCAACCCTGCCTTTTTATATCATGTACATACTGTTGTTTTTCTGTTTCACATACCACCCACTTACCTCACTGATTATACTGCACTAGGACTACTCTGCTACAGTCACGTCCATGTGTCCTGTACATACTGATTGTTGTGTATAGTATTTTATTTCCTCTCTGTTAGTAGTACCAATTCCTTTTATTCTTTTTTACTTTTCTTTTATTCACATTCTTATTTTTTCCTTATGTGTGGCAATTTTTTGTGACTATGTGATCAGACAGTCGCTTTGGTGAAGAAGAATGTAATTGCAGAGATAAAATGTTATTTTTGCACATGACAAGAAAATGTTGAATCCTTGAATCCTGAGAATGCTGTACAAGAGCGTGTGCGAAAATATGGACGGATCTATTGTTGATCTATTGTTACATGTGGTCAACATGTCAGTGACATTATTGTAACGTGGACTGTGGGAAAACAATTCCAGTTTTCAGATCATTAAATGTGAATGAATCAGATGGAGGACTAATCAGAGACACAAGGACATGAAAGGAAAGACAAATACAAAGAGCAACAGTTTTGATCGCTTACAAAAACAACCTCAAGGTTAAAGTGCTGCAGTGTGCCATCTGTTGACTGCAGGTAAAGCATACTTGCTGAATTTCATTCACACCAATAACAGACACAGCAGAGAGTCAGTACAGAGCAGTAATGGCGTGGGAGTGTGAGAGAGGACAAAGATAAAAGGGTATCACTGAATTTAGTCAGTGGATGTGACGTCAACAAAACCTGAAGGAACAAAAACGAAGCCATAGTCGAATGTGAAAACATGTTTTGTTGATTCGGATTACTCTTAAAAAAAAGTTTTAAAATCGATACAATTCAGAGAAGAGACTTAACATGTTCCAGCCGTGAGCTAAAAGATTTTTTAGAAGTGACTGATTATTTCACCAAAATCCTTTAATGAAGAAAGAAACCCTTCACTTTTAGGTAAAACATACAGACTTGTGCATTTTTCTGAATGGCTTTTTGGGGGTAAAATAAACAGTGTATGTGTGCAATGTATAAAACACAAGGTTTATTTCTCCATTTGATATAACAATATGATTATGTTAACCTTATACCACCATTGGATTTAAATTTCAGATGAAATGTTTGACAAAATGGAGGCAGATTTTTACAATATTAATTATGTTTATACATATTGATGTGAGGTTTGTGAGACTCCATATGAACCAAATAGCTAACACTTAGGTGTAGAATGAAAAACCTTTGTTGGCTGTGCAGAATTAATTTTACAACATGAAGACTGAGTTAGGTTAAACTTTTTCGTCATCAATGTGGAAAATTGTGTTGGGTTGGAAAAATAGGACATAATAAATACAAGAATACAAATAAAAACAATGAAAAAAGAAAGATGGTTAAAACCGGGAAATTCAGTTATAGGCCAGTAACATCAGTTTAACAATTTCATTCATCAATCTTTATCCACTAAGATAAAACAATATGATATGATATGATAAGGTGCATTGGAATATTATGAACCATAACAATATACAATGTATAAAACAAACAGTTTAGAGGTGACAGTATGTGACAGATGTTAAATTGAAAATGTACAGAAAATGTCCCCTGAATTTTAAGTTGGGTCATGAGTCTGTGAGAAGACCTAAAGAATAGTATTTATCAACACTAAATACACAAGGTACGGGCAAATACGGAGCTACATCTGCCACAACAGCTGATGAATTTTATTTCATTAGAAATGTGAGAGAAGTGGGCACCAATTCTAGGATTATTTACAGGCTATTTAGTGTGGACGAGTGGATTTATACCCCCTTGACCATAAAAAGCAATCTATTTTTATGAATTTCCATGCACAAGTACAGTGTACATTTTAAACTGAGTTAGGTTAAACCTTTAAACCTCTAACAAACGGCACTATCTGTCTAAAGTAGGAGCCATCCGAGCTGCAGCTACAACAACAATGCGCTGAGTGAGATCAGCATCCTCATCACCCATGATTCCTTGGGCATGGTGAAAACACAGGGGGAAGCTCTCAAACATTTAGCATCAGAGCAGATGGTACAGCTTAAACTTAAGTCATCAAGAGCACACGGGCCTATTACGAGGGATGGCGAGACAAGAGTGCGCTCAGTAAAGCCCACTCCGGCACAGGCATCTGGCATGAAAAGGATTAAAGTTAAAGGGAAAAAAAACAGAAAGAAAAAGAGAGAAACACTGAGGCACAGAGCATGAAAAAACAAGTCAGACAAGTAAAGAGAAGGAGGAGTGGAGACAAAGATGGAGGAACCAAACACCGAAGAACAGCACACAGGGGAGAGAGTATGAGTTTTGGTTTTTACTGATGCAAAGTCCCTTCATCAGGACATCTGTGCCTTGTTCTCCAGACAAACACACACACACACACACTGTCCACTCAGCATCCTGAGCATCGTCCATGGCCACATGCTATCGAGAGGATCAGTTTCATAACAGGGGAGCGAGCAGAATCTCTCTCTTTCTCTCTCTCTCTCTCTCTCTCTCTCTCTCTCTTTGTCTTCCTCCTCTCCTCCCCTCTCCCGATGTCACAGACACTCCACACACACCACCACTACCACTACAACACATACACTCACACAGAAACACACACACAAGCACAGACATGTCCTACCGTCCGAGGATGAGGACAGGTGTGTTCAAGCTCCTCCATTATTTCCAAAGTATCATGGGATGCAGCTGTGGTCCCTCAGAAATGTGACTCAGCAGCATCAGTGAAAGGATGCCTCGCTCTCTCTCCTCACCACTCTGACTCTTTCTCCTTCAACTGCCCCCCCCCCCTCCTCCTCCTTCTCTTCCTCACTGATCCCCAAGGCAGCCAAGAGGTCTCACTCTGTGGCCATTTAAGAGTGAAGGCTGGCTTCAATTTGATGTTCATTTTAGCATAAAAAGTCTGTACTTTTTCGCAGTATTATGCGAGAGACAGAGTGAGACAGCTCACTCATATTACTCAAAGACTTGCATGTGTGCGCATAATCTTATGGGATTTTGAGTCATTGATTCAGCCTTGAGGTCTTGCTTTTATGTCACATATTCTACACATTTGGCCCCAGTTTACTGGACAAAAACAAAAAAATGTGGTTGTGTCATTCTCTTCAAACTGTGTGTAATAAATTAGGGCCAATTTGATGTAAAGGAATCAATCAGATTCATCTGTAAGATACAGAACACTGCAGAACTCGGTTACGCTGTTCAACTACTCTCCTTTGTTTTGTACTAGCTGCACCGTACAGCTGCATTATATATTGTATATGCACTTTTTTACCTTTCATATAAATGTTAAATACAATACAACCCCACATTATGCAGTATAATTTCATACTAAACAACACAAGTAACATTATTTTAGGGATTATTCTGACCTTTTTCCTGTTGCTATAAAAAGTGCATTTCCTTGGTGTTTGTGCTTTTAATCTAA
This sequence comes from Brachirus orientalis, assembly GCA_016785285.1. Taxonomy (NCBI): domain Eukaryota; kingdom Metazoa; phylum Chordata; class Actinopteri; order Pleuronectiformes; family Soleidae; genus Brachirus; species Brachirus orientalis. Next base: position 2,995,422 of record JAFBJR010000258.1, on the reverse strand, counting down.
TAAAATCTATTTGGAAACAGTGTAGAAATGGGTCACCGGGGAAAATTATAAGCAGTATTTTCTTATTGAACTCTATCATGGAGAACAGAGGCCCAACAAAGCTATGAGCTGTGAGTGAGTCTCTGTATCAATAGACGATCTCTGCTCGTTCACAGACTCTCGCCATGGCGACAGAAAAGAGGAGAGAGCTGCGAGGAAACAGCCAATCAGAGAAGAGCTGAGGCAGCTCATCAGTTCAGGGATTGGGAGTAGGAGTGATCCATAACACCATGAGGAGAGGACTGCACTCACAGCATCAGCAAGTGTTTAGTGGCCAGGTTCTTTAGAGAATAAGAGCTTTTAGCCTATAAAACTTTAAAACTGAAAAACTACATAAAAGGGTTGTTATATGTTATATGACTAAATGTAAAAAAGGATATAAAAAAATGAAAAACTATCAAACTTCAGTGGTAATTTTAGTATTTAGTATTTATATTTAATATATAAATATACATGTAAATTACAATATTTGACATTGAAATTATCTACATCTTATACTAAGAACTAAATTTCTTTCTTAAAACCATGTGATTATTGGCAAACTTTTTCTATAGGTTCATTATAACACACAAAGACTGGACTAGAGCAACAATATTAGAATAACAAATAACTATAAATTTAAGAAACAAGGGAATGTTTTGCGAAGGGTGTAATCTTCATACCATCATCGATCCTCTTCTGCAACAAAGAGGCGCAACAACTGCACAACAGTGATGCGCCCTGACGCGTCGTTGTTTCACCATGATGTCCAAAAAAACCCAGACAAAATAAAGGTCTGATAATAGTCTGTGTCTCTTGTTTATCTTCTCTGTCTGCTCTGCCTTCACTCCACAACTTCAGTCTGGCTGCTTTTCTTCCAGCGCGACGGAGAAACCACAGTGCGTCTGTCCAGTCCAGGTCCAGTTGAGTCCAGTCCAGTCCAGGTCCAAATAACAGATCATCTGCTCACCATTGATGCGCTGCGTCAACTGAAGAGACCACAGTCCACCGAGGAGACTACAGAGCAGACCATATGGCCATCATTAGGCTCTACATTCCGCCTATTGTACTACAGTGACACTTATTGTTACCTCATTCGGAAAAGAGAACAATGCCTCTCACAAACCCATTCTGAAAAACAATGTTACACAGTTTGGGCTATAAACCAACACCAAAACTGTGCATCATATTGTCTTGTTAAAGCCACAGCTATGATCAATGTGCAGATCCATTTCATCAACCAATTTAAATCTTTTGGCCCTTTAGAGCATGTGCAAATGTGGATGAGCATGCTGATCAACAGTGTAAACAGGCAAACAGACTGTGGAGATGAAGGACAAAACATCCTTTGTGCTTCTTTTTCATTGTTGAATTCACTGTAGTGTCTCTGTGGCCCCAATCTGGGACATGAATCTATTGTGCCCTCCATAGTCTGGCCTGGTCACCATGGAAATGAACTTCATGGGGAAACACAGGCAGAGGCACTGAAAAGATGGAGACTAAAGGGCTAATGCTATAATTTCCACGTAAAGTCCACGTGGAAATTTCCCTGCAGAATTGTAGGAATCATAGATTACATACATTTCTATGCATATCGCACTTTACGTTTGAAACAATAAAAACACACAAAGTGCTACATAAGAAAATGAATGGAAGCACCCAATAAAACACCAATAAAACCTATATAAAAATATATTCATATACCCACCCGTAAAACACTTGCCTTGTAATTTTCTATAAACGCGTCTCATTTACTGGAGAACTGCTGTTGTTGGGATCCTGTGAAGTAAACAAACGTTTTACACTGTAAAACACTGCCCCCGTGTGGACAGAGCGCACAAAGCTATCCTTTTTTTTAATTGGCTGACAGCGTCTTAGCGTCACTTCCTGCGTATGACTTTCCCCGGGAAAGCGCTTTGGCGCGGAGGGTTGTCGCTGTTGTGCTGGCTACATTGATGACAGAGCAGCCGTCAGGAAACTAAATCGACGCTCATGGCTCCGGTGTCAAACCCAGACAAAGACGTGGAAGGTCCGGGCGGCGGTGAGTTCGTGTTCCGCTTAACTTGTGACTGTCAGCCGACTTTGGTGGATTAGCAAGAGGAAAGCGAAGAGAGCTAACGCACTAGCTACGTAGCTTTCACTAACAAGGAACAAGGCTTCGGGCATTGGCAACGTTTATTTCTATAACGTGAGCAACGTTTATTTCTATAACGTGAGCAAATAAATGTGGAAATAAATGTGGCAAGTGACAATTATATACATAAGGTTAGAGCTGTTTAAGTCCATAATGTAACGCGGTGTATGTTTGGTAACATCAACGCGATGCTAGCGCTGTCGTTCAAGGCCCCGTGTTACTGTTTATACAAACCTTTTCCTCTCCTTAACACAGGCCCAAAACGTCATTCTTTTGAATTTTACATCAGTCCAAATCCGTATTTGTCAGAAAATTACATTCGTAGAAGTTGAAGAGACGAGTTGTTTTTAAGCTTACGTGTAATTACTGTGTGTGTTTTTCAAAGTGTGTTTACGCTGTGCATAGACATTATTTGGATATACATTTTATATCCCATATATCATATTTGTTATTTATGTATTGTCCAATCCATTTTTACATAAAACTTAATTATTCATTGATTTAATACCCCAAACTACTCTGAAGTGTTTACATAATACAGGTGTCTCTAACTCAAATGACCTGCGTGCCACTGAGTGTCTGGTGTGATCAGTAGGGGGCCAGACAAGTGAAAAATAATTAAAACAACTGTAAATTAGAGACAGGCAATATGAGCTTAAAGTTCAATCACAATATTCTCTCATTATCTTGTAATAACAATATATGTTCAAATACAATATATGTGTTGACATTTTCCAAATAAAGGTTTGTTTTGATAAGGAATGATATATCGTTCACAATAAAAAAAAAACAAAAAACAAAACAAAACAGCAAAATGATAAAAAATAAAAAAAATATGTACAGAAATAACTCGTAACAGTATTAAGTGGTGGGCTGGATTTGGCCAACTGGCTGTGAGTTTGAAACCTCTGATATAATATATACAAAGAGATATGTCTATTCTCATTCAAACCACCATCACAGCAACCATCGGTACAGAGTAGCCCATCCATTATATTTCAATTTTTTTATCAAATTTTCCATTCATTCTGATACATACATAATTAGAGGACTGCCATATATTTAGCCACATAAAGAAAAAACAATACATAGCACAAAAGTCCACCTGTGTGGCCTGCACTGCAATAATTTAAAAACAACGTAGACCGACTGGCCACTTTGCACAAGTTGAGCTCATTTGTTTTGATGTTGTCAGGGCTCAGAGGTAGATTTATTTTTCATGTAGTTCCTCACAAAATTACAGTGATGTGCAAGAGTCTTAAGGTACCACCAGCTTTGTACTCTTTATATTTTTTTCACAGATTTCTTTTTCAATACACAATACAATACACAATCAAAAAATAACACAAAAATAAACTTAGAGTCTTCCAATTCCATAAAATCCTTCTTTTTTTCAGGCAGACATGCTCGTTATCCTATCTAACAAAAACCACTGAAGACAATTCTTTGGTTGGAGTATTAGAGTTCATTAAAATCTGTAAATCAAACAGTATGATGTCCATACCTGATCACCTGTCTTCAGATGATGGAGGGGATTCCTGTGGACTGGCCAAGTCTCGCTCCAGACGGGAGAAGAGGGAGAAGGTGGGGAGGAAGTCTGCACTGGAGCAGCTCAAGAAGGCCAAGAAAGGGGAGAAGATCAAATATGAAGTAAGGAACCAGTGTTGTGCACACATGCTGATTTCCAAACATCTGTGTATCATTTGTGTCTTTAAGTCTTTAAGCTGTGGTGTCTATCTTTTAAATCCAAACAAATGCTTTTATCATTCAAACCATTGTCAGATGAGTTGACATAATGGAGATGAAGTCTATTAGCTCTATGTGACTCTCTTTGTGTTTCTCAGCATATACTATATCTTGCGTTGCATTACTAGGGTTAGTTATATTCCCAGACAGATTAAGGCATCAGCAACACTGTGCTAGTAAGGAGAAACAGTTTGGAGTTTGACTGAACGCACAAAGAAGAGCTCACAAAAAGTATCAGTAGCAACACTATGATATATTGAAGTCTTCCTTGGTAGCTTTTTTGTTTTGTTTTATGAAACAGTTGGTTAATTATTGAAAAAAAAACATCAATTAAATGTGTCCACATGATGGGCTGGTCAGGTTTTCTATCAGAAAGAAAATGTTTAAAAACCAACAACAAATTGTTTATCACTTGACACCAATTTTGATCATTAATGAATTGATGTATCTGTTTTTTTCCCTCTTATTTTGTAATGTACAGTATCTTTGAGTTTTGGTTAAACAGTCAGCCAGAGGTCACCTTGGCATGTGTTAGAAAGCACTTATGTAATTCATATCTACTCAGTGTCACTTGTTTCATAGGTAATGTTCAACTTAAGATCTTGTTTTCCAGGTTGAGGAGTTCGCCAGTGTGTATGAGGAGGTGGATGAGGAGCAGTACTCAAAGATGGTACAAGAGCGTCAGGAGGATGACTGGATTATTGATGATGGTGAGTCGCATTCTCCAGTGTCCACTGCAGGAACTTGCGTGGTGATGAGGCCCTAATGATAATTTTCCTCACTCAGATGGAACAGGATATGTGGAGGACGGGAGAGAAATCTTTGATGACGATTTGGATGATGATGTAGTCGAAAACAAAAAAGGTAAACTCTTAAACTTTTTTGTTGAGAGTGAGAGTCGGACCATGTCCTGGTCATGTGTCTTTGTGTGAATACATGTTTGTGTTGGCAGGTAAAACAGGTGCTAAAGGAGCAGACTCTAAGAAAACAGTGAAGAAACCTGCCGTGGCCAAACCCAACACGATCAAGAGTCTCTTCATGAACAGTAATGTCAAGAGGCCTGCTGAGGTTTGTGTCTTTAGCATCCCTTTCTTACACTGGTATTTGTTTCGGTTGCATCTTTTCCTGTGTATATGCCTATTTTGATATTCCAAACCACGCTTTCTGTCCTTTTCTTTCTATATCAGCTGGATTTGCTTGTGACAACTGTTTCATGAATGCTGTCAGAAGTTCCTCAAATTACACACAAACTTTTCATTGTGTTTTACAGATGAGGAATCAGAAGCAGTTTTATACCCAAGTAAAGCTTTCAAAGTACAAGCAATTTGATTTGGTCAGTGGTGCAAAAACTGAAGCAAAAACATAAATATTAGAGTGAAATATAAATAAAATGCCATTATATACAATAGAGACAATATGAATATAAAATAAAAACATAAATCTGTGCAGTATGAGTCCTGTGCAAAAATGTCAAACAAAGTTTGGTTGTTAAAAGTTGCACTCTGACATTAGAAATCACTTTTGGCCATGACTGGAGTTAAAAGCGACATAATGTAGGATTTCAACCTTCAAATAGTGTCTCCAAGATTATTTTGATGGTACATTAACCTCCAACTGGGTGGATGGCACCTCTGTCAAAACCTGACCCTGAGAGCAAATGTTGGTTATAAATGGATTTCATGGGGTTTATTTACAGCATAACACAGGAAGGAAACAAGGAATAGTTGTCACCATGTATCCACCAACTTGTCTGTGCACTTTAGTGGATGTAAAAGCACAAACCCGTGACTAAAGATGACAGTACTCGTCAGTTGATGTTCCTTTTTTGCAATGCATTGATCAGAATTATAATTCCGTCTCTTGCAGAAAGATGTGGACCTGTCCAAAGATGACTTATTGGGAGACATCCTACAGGACTTGCATTCTGAGGTTTGTACCATACCATCTCGAAAATACAGAAATAATATACACAGTGAATCATCAAGTAATTCATTTGGCTTGACATTTACATTGAGGTTTTCAGCTGATTTCTATTTAGCCGGATTTATATCTAGCCAGCATTAGCAACAAAAGATTTTTCCTTTCCATATCTCATGTGATGTGTTGTGATATTTACCTTTTTCATCGGTCTCCATCTTTCCTCCTCATAGAAACCATCTCCTTTTGCTCCTCCACCTGTGGTCACTCTGAAGAAGAAGAAGTCTCTTGGATCACCTATGAATCCATTTTCTATCAAACCTCAAACACCGAAGGTATTCTGTCAACAATCAAGATTTTTAAAAATATTTAAAATAAATCTTATTTTAATTGGAAATGTCACTTTTAAAATCCTAGGAGTCGCCCTACGCTAAGACGTTAAAGGCTAAAGTGATCCGCCCGCCTCCTTCTGATCCGACCCCGCGGCCATCAGCTCATCCTCCTCTCTCCACAACTGCTCCTCCTCTAGAGAAGCAAAGAGCAAAAGTGGAGGAACCAGATGAAGATGAAGATGAAGGTGAGGAAGTCAGAAACACTTTGTGTTGTCTTTTCAAGAATAAACATGAACTCACTCTATGATGATTTGTTTCTCAGTAAATGACGCTCTGGCATTTGATGGTGTGGATTTTGATGAGCCGATGGAGGTTGGACTTGAGGAGGAGAAGCCTGCAGTTGCAGAGGATGCTGATCCCGAACATAAAGAAGCAGCAGTGGCTGCAGTGAAGATGGAGCCCAAAGCAGAGATGCTGGATCCTGTCCTTTTGTGAGATATTTATTATGAATACTGTATATTAGTTGTTTTAAGTAAATTATTTACTGTGTGTTAACATATAAAGGCATCATGATTAATAAGCTTGAGTTTTTGTTTTGTCTTCATCCCTGGGTTTGTTCCAGGTCCAGCAAGATTGGAGGCTCGTGGGGGCAGGAGGAGGAGGAGGGTGCAGTCAGTGAGGCTCCAGCAGAGGTACAGGTTGACTCCAGCCAACTGCCCCTAGTAGAGGGAGCCGAGGGGGAGCAGGTTTTCCGCTTCTACTGGTTGGATGCCTTTGAAGACCAGTACAGTCAACCAGGTAAGTGTCCTTGATTTGAAAACTAAGGACGTTGTCCCTGTATGTTTATAATCTTGTGATTCTCTTCATATCTGATATTTTCATTTGACTTCCATCTAGGTGTGGTGTACCTGTTTGGAAAAGTATGGATTGAATCTGCAAAGTCTCACGTCAGCACCTGTGTTTCTGTCAAGAACATCGAGCGGACCATGTACCTCCTGCCTCGGGAATATGTAATAATCATTTTCAGTCACAATGGATGGTTTGTCAGGGTTTTGTTATTGAGATGCATCAGCTAATTATGATGATTTTAAGGAAAAGAAGAACCTTAACAATGTTGTAGATGAAATACTTTTTAAAAATTGTTAAAGATTGTTGTGAAGAATCGCAATATAATTTTGAATTTTAAATAACAGAAAGTGAACCCTAAGACTGGGGAGGTGTCAGACACTCCTGTAAAAATGATGGATGTTTACCAAGAGTTCAATGAGCTTTCTGAGAAGCTGAAGATCATGAAGTTCAAGTCCAAGGTCAGTATCAACTCCAGCCGTAGCAGAATCGTTGCATGACATTTCTTTTTAAATTTTGTTGAATTTCTATGTTTTTCATTTGTTTTCAGACAGTGGAGAAGAACTACTGTTTTGAAATTCCTGATGTGCCCAGCCATAGCGAGTACCTGGAAGTCAGATATTCAGTGAGTAGACCCATGTAGCCAAGGCTGCTCTGTTGTCCTACCCCCAAAGTTTTTTCCTCATGAAAACACATTGATCTATGTGGTCAAAATGTTATTGCAGGCTGAGTTTCCTGCACTACCCTCTGACCTTAAGGGGGCAACGTTTTCCCACATCTTTGGTGCCAACACCTCCAGTTTGGAGCACTTCCTCCTCAGTAGGAAGATCAAAGGGCCTTGCTGGCTTGACATCAAAACACCACGTAAGAATTTTTGTTTGTTAATTACTTATTTAATAAGTACTTTATACATTTTTATACATTTCTTGTCAACATTTAAGAGTTTTAATTTATCAGATTGCGGGGAAAAAAGAAAAATCCGCATCAATTATCAAATTGGCCACAGAAAAATATTGGTCCTATACCAAGAAAAGTTCTTTCTCTCTGATGTAAGGGAGTAGTTGACACGAAAGATATTTTGTATATGTTAATTTCTTTCCTGAACAATTTGCTGAGGTCTCTAGACTTTTTGTGTTAGAGCTGATCAACCAGCCGGTGAGCTGGTGTAAGGTGGAGGCTCTGGCCCTGAGGAGTGACCTGGTCTCTGTGGTTAAAGACCTGTCCCCTCCTCCTGTCACCGTCATGTCCATCAGCCTCAAGACGATCCAGAACCCCAAGACGCACCATAACGAGGTCAGCTCATGGTCCATTTTACCTTCACGTATCACCTTTGATTTGTTGTGTTTCATTATGTAGCTGTGTTGGATTATGGTGAGTTTTAACAGACTGAAACTGTGGGCAAGTCCCTCATAACATAATTCTTCTCTTGCAGATTGTGTCACTTGCTGCACTTGTTCATTATCAGTTCCATATGGATAAAGCTCCACCTAAACCTCCTTACCAGGCCCACTTCTGTGGTGAGTTGTTTATGGAAATATATATGAAATGTTACAGCATTGTAGAGAAATGTGATTGACAATGAAATTTATCATAAATATTATCAGGCCATTAGGACTGTTATAGTCAAGAAATTGCTCTGTGGTGAATTAGACTGGCGTAACATTCTGTTGTTTGTTCGTTAAAGGTGATCCTTTATCTTTTGCGTTGTTCTTGTACTTGTATAGTCCGAGAGAAACAGCGTTGAGATCACGTCTCAATCCTGTACTTTGGGCCAAATTGACAATTAAGTTCAATTTGAGTTTCACATGATGTGAACATGTTAAACACTAGTTAGAAGCCCAGATGACAAGTGAATGTCTAAGTAATGGTAAAGTTACACATATTTATGAATTATAACAGTATATTTTAAATAGTATACTTTTTTTTCCAGTGGTCAGTAAACCTGCAGACTGCATTTTCCCATATGACTTCAAAGAGGCTGTTAGAAAGAAGGTGAGTTGGCCCTTCCTATAAACCTCAGCTTCTCTGCTCTGGGTGTCTACACAGAAATGTGAAAGGCTTTGTCTTTTATCTTCACAGCATTTTCTGGTTTTGATATTTTTAACAGATTTTATCAGATTTGATGGAGATTGCATTTTTACACTGTAGAATGTGTCTTTGTGGTCAGTGTGAATACGGCACACTGATGCTGTGTCTCCTGTCATTCTTTTAGAATGGGAAGGTGGAGATAGCTGCTACGGAGCGGACTCTGCTTGGCTTCTTCTTGGCCAAGATGCACAAGATTGACCCGGATGTGCTTGTGGTAAGTTGAAGATGCAGAGATTGAGGACTTTTGTGCATTTTTCTAAACTGATTGAATATAAGATTGAAGGATGCACAGGAAGCACATATGCAGGTGGACTGTTCCATCACATAAACATCTATGTGGTGACCTTTTATCTCTTTCTGTAGGGTCACGACATATTTGGGTTTGACTTGGAAGTACTTTTGCAGAGGATCAACGTCTGCAAGGTTCCACATTGGTCCAAGATGGGACGTCTCAGGAGGGCCAACATGCCAAAATTAGGGGTAAGAAAGCAAAACTCAAGTAACTGAGGTTGTTCTTCGAACATGTGTCATGTGACTCAAAAACTCATTTAGACTCTAAAACTTGTCCCCCTTGACTGGACTATAGTGAACACTCACTACTCTCCGATAGCACGTTGTAATTCAAAGCTTGCACAAACTACTGATGTGGCATAACTTTAACACAAATAAATAAACAAGTATTTATTTAACACTTGCTTATGTTTTATTTTGATAGTGTTTACTTGTCTACATGTCCAATATTGATTTATGTTGTTTTTTTCTTGCTCTATCTATAAACCACAACATTTTTCACGTTATTTTGCGTGTGTTGTGTTGTGTGTATGCCATTTATTCGTTTAGGGTCGTGGTTCCTTTGCAGAGAAGAGTGCAACCTGTGGCCGCCTGGTGTGTGATGTGGAAATCTCAGCTAAGGAGCTTATTCGCTGTAAAAGTTACCACCTGACTGAGTTGGCTGCACAGGTGCTGAAGATGGAGAGAGTCACAGTTCCTCAGGAAGACATCAAAAATCTCTACAAGTGAATACTTTTAAAGAGACGTCTCAATAAATCTAGAAACTTAAACCAGTGATCACGCAACTCTTATGTAGTAGTAATTCAGCTGTTCTAATTAATATTAATGTGTATTGTGTTTGTCAGTGACTCCCCTCACCTGCTCTATCTGCTGGAGTTGACGTGGACAGACGCCAAGCTGATCCTCCAAATCATGTGTGAGCTCAACGTGCTGCCTCTGGCCCTGCAGATCACCAACATTGCAGGCAACGTCATGGTAACATGTTTTCATTGAACCAGTCCATTACTGGATCTTCTCATCTAAAAAAAAAAAAGCTATAAATGACAGCAGCCTTAAAATACTGTACATCTTCTTCAGTATATTTAGCCTTAACTGTGAAACTGTCTTTACCATAAATATTGTTTAGGAGAAACAGGGATTACGTGCTGCTAGCTTACTGAACCTGATTTCTGCTTTTTCTTTGCAGTCTCGTACTCTGATGGGCGGTCGATCTGAGAGGAATGAGTTCCTGTTGCTTCATGCTTTTCATGACAAAAACTACATTGTCCCTGACAAACTTTCCTTCAAAAAGGCTCAGTCGGAGACAGTAAATGAACACTGAATTCTTTTTTTATATTATACTTTTTATAATAAAGTCTTGTAACCAATATCTCCTGCTTTATTCATGTCTTTGTTCCTGTGTCTCAGGCTGATGGAGAGGAAGACGTTGATGCCGGGAAAGGCAAAAGGAAGAAGAAGGCAGCCTATGCTGGAGGTCTGGTGTTGGATCCCAAAGTTGGTAAGAATGTATTGGAAGTCTCTCTTGTATCTTTCTTTCTTTATTTTATTTTACACACAAGCATGTTTTCATATTCATACTCCAATCTCTACCTTCCTGTCCTAACCGCCATCCTTCTCCTCCTAAAGGTTTTTATGATAAATTTGTGCTGCTGCTCGACTTCAACAGCCTGTATCCGTCAATCATCCAGGAGTTCAACATCTGCTTCACCACTGTACAAAGGGAAGCTCACAACCAGAAGAAGAAACATGAGGTCTGTCAGCTGCTTTTTCACACCTTTACTGAGGGAGCAAGGGTGACTGTTTGACCAAATCATTTCTCACTCAAAAAAAAAGCATCCTACTTTTTATTAAACTCTTGTTGTCGTTGTTGTAGGACGATGAGTCAGAGGACATTCCTGAGATTCCAGATTCTGACCTGGAAATGGGGATCCTGCCCAAGGAAATCAGGAAGTTGGTTGAGCGGCGGCGACAAGTCAAACAGCTGATGAAACAGCAAGATATCAACCCAGACCTTTATCTGCAGGTACATGTTTACATATTCATACATCTTAACTCTACACGGACATGTACAGTTAAGTAGATTTTTTTTTGCTAGTTAACAGATTATGATGATGCTAGTACCTTGTAGCCATAAGAAAAAGAATTGAATTGGGAAATACCAATATTCTCTCCGCTCACAGATAACGGTAAGGTATGAAAATATCTTTTAATGGTGATAGTGAGAAAACTTTCATTTATTTTGTTTAAAAACCATGAAACCACGAACCATCACCTCGTAACTATGACTCTGATGTGTGCAAACGCTTACATGTGTTTGATCTAACATCATTCCTGTTGCTCCTTAGTATGATATTCGTCAGAAGGCTCTGAAGCTGACTGCTAACAGCATGTATGGCTGCCTGGGATTCAGCTTCAGCCGCTTCTATGCAAAGCCACTTGCGGCTCTGGTCACACACAAGGGCAGGGAGGTGAGTCATGCACTGACACTTACGTACACACACTAATGACTCTGTGGCTGTAAATGGACTTGGTCTGATACAAATTCTGATACAGTTCTACAAACCTGAACTGGTCAAAGCACAGACAGAGCAAAGAGTCTGAAAAACACAATCTTACAAACATAATACTGACCATGTACGATAGTTTTTTGTAATGTAAACTCAGATCTTCAACGTTAACAGTCACCCAACAGAGAACATATGTGAATTTAGTTCCATTTTCATCCACAAGATGGCACTGCTACACCAAATTTCACATGAACAGCACTCCTTACTCTTTTCTCCCCCCACGCTTTATGCCCTCATCTTTGTTTTTTCTGTTTTTTTCCTGTCTTACATTTGTCATGTGTTCTCTTCACATAATTTATTTACCTCTCTCACACCCTTCCCGTGTTTTTAAATGTGATTATTCCTTCAAGTTCATTTTGTCAGAATAAGAAACTTGCTGTTGTGATATCAATAGTCCTGTGTGAGTATTATTCCAGTAACAAAATACCACACACACACACAAAAGTCTGACTCTGAATTTCTGCTTGCGTAGTGACTTAAGTCAACACACACAAATGGAACAACATGAGCATGCATGCTTAATAAATCGGTGCATGTGTACGACATGACAGTAACGGCTATATCTGCTACTGTAACTGAACACCGCATGTGTGCACGCGTACACACACACACAGACATCAATGGTAGTACTCATGTTCTTTTAATGAGCTCTAACAGTACACATCCTCAGCAGATGTATCGGGCTTTGCCTCAGGGGACTCCTTCATTAAGATCCCCTTACACACTCATTGTGTCCCCTAATAGAGAGCAGGGCAGTAACACTGTGTGTGTGATGTTGTTGTTTTGTCAGCCAGTTAATGCCTCCAGTCATGTTTGTTGTTGGGTTGACAGGGCTACATTGTAAAAGGTGTGTTAGTGATTTGCTGCTGGTACAGGTGGGAGTTTCTCTGCCTGCAGACTCACTGCTTGTATCACTGTCAGCTGCCAGAGGTGGATGGGTTAATTACATTTTACCTCCAACAAGAAGCATCTTCAACTTCTCTCAGACATGGCGTAGGCTTCACGTTCATGGTGTGAAACAGTGCCTGTTTTCTGTACTTTTTCCTGTGCAGGTTTGTTTAACCAGAGAATTTAGATTGCTTGTTTTTAAGCAGAGCAGAATAAAGTTTTTGTTGTTTTTCCCCCTTCTCATCAATTAAAAAAGGACAAATGACTTAGCAGATCTCCTTTAAGTTAGTCCGCTTTTCAAAAAATAATAAATTTAGCTAAAAGAACAAAAAATATATATTTTTTGAAGAGATGCTTCATAAATAGTGTTTTGTAGCTAAGTGGTACGAGTTTGAGCACAAAATTCCAGTATTTATCCCAATGATGAGCTGACTGATGTGTAATTTCTATCTGATATGGGGAAAAGGTTTTGAAATGTAATGGAGCATCACAAAACAAAAGGCTATGAAAATCTGAACTACTCCATATTCTAATCTAATGATTTTTTTTAATTGACATAGAACACAGATATTTTAAAAATGTCTTTAATAAACTTATCCTACAAAATATAATTTAATATAATAATAATTTCAAAAAGAATATGAGAGAGACTTTTTTCAATAGTCTTCAACTATATTTATTTATTTATCCACGAATTAAAAAGATTAAATAGGTGTGAGCTGGTTAAAATCACTGGATCAGATATTGGACAGATTAAAAATTTAAAATTCTGATACATGTAAATAAAATCTGCAGCCGCATTTTAAGCGAGTCTTGTGGCCAGTTTATTTCTTCTTTAAGAGAAAAGAAGTATGTTACACAGTTGGAGAATTATGTCTTTTTAATAACTTGAAATGGCTGTAGCTCAAATGAGTTAACAGCTTCATAGTTTAAAAGGTGTAAAATTACTGTACCAGACTGGTATCGGTAGATACACAAGTTTGTGATATTGGTACATTGGACATGAAAAGGTGGTATCGGGCCATCTGTATGATTTAAATATCTCTTTCCAGAGTGTCCAGGCCAAGACGACCAATTTAATCATACAGTATACTCAATACAATTGACAAATAATAAAATATACATACAAATTTACTTCAGATCTACAAAGTGCATTTAGACAAAACATCTACAGCCATGTGTTTTGTCTCCAAATCATATAGCAATACTTTAATAGTGTCGAATAAGACCAGATTCTTTAGTTTCAACCAATTTTATAGCTTGTTCCAGGTAGTGAAAGCCACATATTTATTTTTTTTATCTAATTTAGTATGGACCCATAAGGATACAACACATGTTGTTGTTGTGTCAGTGTGTTAAAGTTAGTGATCTACCTCAGAGCCCCATAGTGAACAGTATCCAGAGCATGTATATCACATCACCATAATCCAGAACAGACATACACATTGCAGCAACAAGCTTGTGAATGTGAGGTGTAGAGGAGAGAGATTCATCAAACAAGAAATCCAAATATTTGTTTTGAGATACAGACTCAATCTGTGAACCTTGAAGAGTGGTGATCATCTGGTTTGCTTTGAATGTCCTCTCAGCCTTCTTACGTTAGAAACACTAAACACATTTGGTTGTGATTTATTAGGACATAACTCCCTCAGTACTTTGCATACAGCAGTGAGAGAAGTGACAGGTTGTAGAGACGTGCAACATAAGGTCATCGGTCAGCTCTGAAGCCATGGTTGGCTGATGACACAGCACAGACTTAACTCACTGAAGAGGCAGCAGGAGATCCCACTTTACACAATGTTAGCCTTTTGTTTACTCATCTATGTTCATAGATCTATTTTTACTTCTGTTTGTATGTTTGCACAGGTCACAGCCTCAACACAGGCAAGGACTTCCTCTGTTAGGAAGTCCTTTTAATTTTGCTCATTAAAAAATTCATTCTTGTCTCTATTTGAATGAAAGGCAAATCAAACCCTTAAATTTAATCAAACATTTTATCTGTGATCCAGTTTGTATTTAGTTACTTTATGCTTTAGTCATTGTCAAAAGATTCTATGAAGTGCTTTGTGGTTACTCACCGTCATTTTTTTATGTTGCTGGACAAAACTGAACTCTTATGAATCTTGCAGGAACTGCTCCCAGTGCATGAGCCGCCTCGTGCTGACCACGTATACACTGTTCAGTCTGAGCAGAGCTTTGAAGAGTGGCATGCTTCCGCCAATGTGAGGTTTTATTAAATTTGTATCGGGCCCTAAAGTTAAATTGACTGTAGGCCAAGTAGTTCTTGGTAGTTTCCGACTGCGGCAAGCCAGAGAGGCCAGCTGGCATTTATAGCAGGGCTTCTAGTGTATTTGTGGGTATTGCCATTTGCACCTCCGCCCCCATTTTAATCGTCACATTTGCACTCGGCTTTCATATCATGATTTAGGAGGCTTTTTATTTTTGTAATCTTGACACAAGCCCTTACCGCTACTGGGTCCACAACATAAATTCACCTTCCCTCCCCTCAGCGTAGTCCCTTCTTCTGTTTGGACAATTGGTGGGGTGGAAAAGTGTGTGTTCTGGGTATTTATTGATTGGCTTAGCTCTCACCTTTCTTCCTCATTTAATTTGAGGCCTAGCCCCCTGTTGCAGGGTGGGTCAGGCCCTGGGCCACAGTGGTAGGGGCGAGGGGTTGACAAACCCTTGGCGGTGGCTCTTCTGATCAGATTTGCTCAATAGAAAACCCCCAGGTACCCTCCTTTCCCTCAACTCCTACAGAGTTTCTGGAGTATGTCTTATATCTGTGCGTACTATGCTAATGCCCATCCACGAATGTGTACAAGTGCCACCGGCCGAACTCTGCCCTTTGTCAGTGCACCATTTGTTGTGGCCCTCCTCTGTCCTGGTATGTGTGGGTATTAAAGGGGGGGGATGATGGGTATTAAGAGGAAGGTGAAGGTTTAGGATTACACAGACGAGGGTCCACCACAGATTGATGTCCCCCTCAACCCCTCTGGGTTATTTTGGGTCCTTTTGTATGTTCGCCAGAGAACGGTTGGGTACAGAGAAATAGATATATGTAACAGACAAATTGCCTGTGGTTATAACAGGCTGATAAGTGCATTTTTCACACCAGTAAGAGTTATTTTTATCTGCTAAAGACTGACTGTTGTATCCCTTACTTCATCTTGATAAGTTCACCTGAAAAAATAATGAAAAAGGTGGATTTTCTGGAAATTATTTTAACTATTTATTGGTGTTACTGTTTTATCCTGGTTGTAATAAACAGATGTCAAGGGTGCTACAAACCCAAATGGTGCCAATCCATTAAGAAGTCCTGAACCTTGTTCAAAAACAAAATGTGTATGTGTATTTGCATGTGTTACCTCTTTATGACCTTTTCTGACATAAATGCTGACCTTGTCAGGAACAGTTGTCCTGTGGGACCAAACCCTAGTCCTAATGAGGCAAAACCTCCTAAGGAACTGGTTGAATCTAGTGCTAGGACTTGTGGTTATTTTAATTGTGGTTAGTTTAAGATTATGGATAATGTTTTGATGAGACAGTCCAAATGAATCGATGCGATGCATGTCCTTAATAGGGTAGCTGTGTGTATGTGTATTAGTGTTTATTTGCTCTAAATGAGCGATGTTAACAACAGGCTTGTGGAAGCCGCTGATTGTTGCGGAACGCAGATTGGTTTCACCTTCGACCTTTTTGCCAGCTAATCTGATGACCATTAGCAGGTGTGTGTGTGTGTATGTGCGTGTGTGTATGTGCGCATGTGTGTGCGTGTGTGTCTCAGGTTTGACTATGACTCCTGAAAGCCATTCTGCTGTAATTGAGTCTCTGTCCTTGTGTTTAAAAACAGCCTGACAGGAGCTTGTAGTTGACATTATTGGGTGGCATGCGGAGTGAAGAATAGAAGTGGTCTTGGGTGACAGAACTGAGGTTGTGGAGAGGTCAAAGTTCACTTGAGGTTAAACCTTTATTTGTACATGTGTATGTGGGTGTAATGAAGTCTGAGTAAATTTTGTTACATGTGATGTTGGGGTTGAAGGATTTCAGGTAAATATATTGCAATTTGATTTGTGGTGCCATTCCAAGTCATTATTCTCTGTGTTGTAAATTTGAAATGCTATTGTAATTATCAGATGACACCGTCACATATGGGTGCAACACTGAGTCAGTATTGTGGATTAATTACGGATTAATTTAATCGTTAATTTTTGGTTATCATAACCTGTCTTTCACTTTGTGGTTCTGACTAACATTTTTATGTTGTGAGTCTTCTAGCTTTCTACTGATCTCTGCTGAAGTGACAAACATAATGATAGATGTGTGATGTCTATGCCGACTCCGTTATCTTATCTCCACCAACTCTACTGCTTTCTCTGAACCTCAGATTTGTTTGTATTACTTTGCTGCCTATGGTGTAAAACCAGAAGTAATCGGGTCAAGAGAATGAGTTAGCGTATTTGTGTCTTCTATTGTAAAGGGGGAAAAAAAAAACATAACCTCACTGTTGTCTTGGTAATTACTTTAAATATTTTTAAACTTTAAATAATTTTTCAATGATAAGTCGAATATCATAGTTGCAGCTCTACTCTCACAACATTAACTACTCTGTTCAACATGTACATGTATGTGTTGCATTTTAATTTGCTTAGGAAATCAAGA
Organism: Brachirus orientalis; assembly: GCA_016785285.1. NCBI lineage: Eukaryota > Metazoa > Chordata > Actinopteri > Pleuronectiformes > Soleidae > Brachirus > Brachirus orientalis. The sequence continues at coordinate 2,977,933 of JAFBJR010000258.1, read as the reverse complement.
TTAGAAGATTTAAATGGTAGCCTTTGCGATTTGCTAATGGTATGATTCCAAATTGTGAATTTGATTTAAAAGATTTATAATTATTCAGCCCTATGTGAAGTCCCTTGTTTTATTCTTCTTGTCCCAATGAATCGCACATCATTCACCATATCAGACAGAGGAATATTTTAACCATCTCATCATGTCTTGTCTGTGCGTCCGTCTGTGAGACTACAGACGGTGTTGGTGTGTGAACATTGTTGCCTCTGTTTCTTTCATGCAGGGTCTCAAATCACTGCTGCTATCTCAGAATCACCAGGGTTGTTTTTACATTTTCCTAAATTAGATGTAAGAATACATAAGCCTGCTTACACTGGTGTGTGTATGTGTGTGTATTCTTGTGTCTGGGGAAATGAGGGCTGCATGTTTCCATGGCCCTGTAGTCCTCTTTAAGAGCCGGCTTTACTCATGATATGAGTGGACTTAACAAATAGTCACATGGGAGCGGCGCTGCTATTTTGGCGACATTAGCTCGTCTGTGAGGGCTGACAGTGGCCCGGACAATGTTACAGAATTTAAACTGCAACTTTGGTAACACCTACTAATGAGGCCATGTGAGACTGGGCTAGTGACAGGGATTATAATTGATAATGGATTGATCTGACATCTGTTCTCTTAGTCGGGGATACTAATAGGGTTGAATACAAGAGAATAATTAGTAAATGGTTTTAGCTGACTTGGCTGGAAGGTGCTACATATGTTCTGTTCTAATTAAATTGTTTATTTTCTTGATTTATGACCTATTTGGCTTGATCTGTTAACCGTTTTGTTTGCAACTTTGCATTGATTATTAAGGCATCATAATCAATGCATACTGATTGGTGATGTAATGATTCATCATTTGACAGAAAATTAAAGTTTGGCCAAATTTATCACATTCTAATGTCATTATTCCATCGTGTGCTATGATTAAAGTTTTAGTTCACCTTCCTGATTCTAAACCAAGATTTAGACTTTTTTGCATTAAACCCACTCAGTCTGTAGATAGAAGCTATAATTTCATACTCCACTCTGTGCTCCAGTTTACATTTTGTTGTGCTGCAAATTACTTTTTCCCTACCTTTTTTTCTGTTTGTATGGCACTCTGTATTTCTATGCTTTGGCATGGAATTGAAGACATCATCATCGAAACATGCCACATCAGACTTAATGCATTATTTTACTAGGAACTTGGCTTTATGGTGAAGTAATTATTACTTATTTTATGTATTGTATGTATTTTTATGAAATATGTTTTAACTAACATAAAAAAATAACCTACATGAATATTCTTCTCCAATCATGTCAATTCACTGAATCAACCCAACTTTTCCTCTCTTTGTCTGCATTTGAATTACAGAAAGTCACCATTTATTTTGATTGTTGGCAAAACAAGTGTTATTTTTAAAAATCCTTTTAAAATCCTTTCCAGCTGATGAAGTATCATGTAATTTTTGGTGAGTGGCAGCGTTTGGGATCTCAGCCGGCTGTATTAAATCTGACACAGCTTTAAAACAGATTGACCCTCACGGCAGCAAACAGGCATGAGAACACAGCTATGGCATGCACCAGGACAGGTGTACAAGTGACATAGTCTTAACAGAAGAAGGATTTCCTTTCTCTCTGTGCATGCTACTGTGCACATTAGAGCTCAAATGAACACAGGAAGTTTAAATATTGTTCCTTTTTCTGTGTAACATTGTTTTTGCGTTGGAGCGCACACACTTGTGGTCCTTGTAGGGTTGGGTGATATAATCTATATCGTGATATTTTTAGGATATATCGCGATACACAGTATATGTCTCGATATTTTGAAATCTCTGTTAAAATTGCTGTTAAAATGTTAAATTTACATTTTGTAGTTTTTTCAATATTTGCATACAAAAATTTGAAATTCACAATCAAATGAAATACAGCAATCTATTTATTTTGAACCAGTTAGCTTAACCCATACACTCTTAAAAAAAAAAATGAAAATAAATAATTACATGGTAGGCCTTCCTAATGTGCAGTCGCGCTCAATACCATAATCGAACAAAAAGCTAAAAAAACAACATAAAAGTGCCATCAACAACAATCACTGACAAATAGAATAAAAAGCTCTGTAAATTAAAGTATACATTTTTCTGCTTGATTGTATTTTCAACAACAGATCATTTTATCAGTAAAACAGTAAAATAACAGTAAACCTAAAATAAAACTACTCCAGTGGGAGACGTACAGGGCATGTCTGTGAAAAACTTTTCTTAACAATAAGTGTCACGTCACAGCAGCAGCTATGCGTGCGTCTCCGTGTGTATATGAAGCCTAAGGCTCTGGTCGCAGACAGACCGTGATGTTTTTCCCCTCATCCACATAATTTGTTTGTTTCCTTGCAACAAGTTTTATGTGGGTGGGAGGGTGTGTCCCATCCGGTGCGCAAAGACCTTTAGCATGATATGTGCTTTCACGTCATAGTCTCCAAAAGTACCGCCAGAAAAAGCCGTTAGATTTGTTGCTAGTGCAAGAATCACTAGAGGGTCTGAATATTCGCTAAATATAACAACGACTTGGGCAGGGGAGCGAGCAGTGAGCTGTGAGAGGTGCGTGAGGAGAGAGAGAGAGAGAGAGAGATGTGAGACTTGAAAGAGTACCACATGCAAATGGCTTAATAATTATGTTCATTTGACAGTCTGTACTCAATGTGCGAGATGTTACAAATAATACAAATAATATATCTCATGTGGCCCATGCCTTGATATATCGCTCACCCCTAGTTCCTTGTGTATGTACAGTCTGTACAATGCTTCCTCAGCTCCTGCAGTGGTGTGTTCCTCCGCAGGTGCTATTTCAGGCGACCGGTTGTCATCCCAAAATGCTTTTCAGCTGAGTGTTTTTCAAAACAATTGTCACTTGTGCCCCCGGCTCTTTTTACAAGGGTTCTCTGCTACATTGAGCTTTAACATGCCACCTGTATATGTGTGTGTGTGTGTGTGTGTGTGTGTGTGTGTGTGTCTCATTCTGCCTGTATCATGTTTATTTCCTCCTTGACATGTATAAAAAAAATATGATGCTTAGCCATAGGGGTCAGTTAAGATCAATATTCATATTTACTATGCCAGTGTGTCGAACAGGTGTGGGGAAGCAGATTGAAAATAAAGAAGAAAGCAACATCACAAGAAAACACATAAATGCCAGATAAAGCCAACTAATAGCTGAACAGCAGCTGGGGAAAGGCGGATATCACCACAAGGCTGCACCACTCATTAATTAGCATGACAGGGTGCTATAAATCACAGCTAATGCACAGGTGCACGGGCAAAGATACAGAAGACACTGTTAATGCACAGCATTTGCAAACTGGGAAAAGACCAATGGAGTATTTTTATACACCTTTCTTGTCTGCTGAAAGGTGTATAAAAAGATGAAAATCCAGGTCATTTTTTTGCACTTCTTTTGAACTTCTTGAAATGAAAATGTCTGTGTGGGTTTATTCATGCTATAGACTGGAATAGATTTTTATTCAGAAATGACTTGTGGGCCTGTCACCACGTCCTGGAGCAGCACTTAAATAAGGTTAGCAGGAACAGGTTCCCAAACGTTTGTGTCCCACGTCTCAGTGCAGATTGTCTTCGGAGTGTCTGCAAACTGTAGCTTTGTATCGTTCTTGATGATGTGAAAGCAAAACAGGCTAACCATGAAATGTTATGATGGTCAATATGCAATTTCTGTGTAATTTCAAAAGCTGAACTATCAAGTGGACCTGTCAAGGAAGAAAACATTAATTTAGAATTTAATTATGTTCACTGTCTGGGCAAAAGGTTTTTTTTTTTTGTTGCATGGAGTAGTTACCAGATCAAGTTGCTTGTGTTACATTAGTATAGTAGGGTGTGAATTGGTATAACTTCTATATTTTGCACTGTATTATTATATTTGTGTATAAAGATAAGAGTGTTGCAGCAGTTTTAATCGGCATTTATCTGTGCCGTCCACTCCATCTGTGCATATGTATGACAAGTTGTCTTTTTTATTTGACCTTTGATTCCCGAGAATCGTGAACTGAAACATGAGTGCTCATAAACACTCGCTTATCAGTTTATTAGGGACACCTTGTTAAATCTGATGCAGTTTCTTATATCTGCAGTGCAGTCTACCCTCACTGATTTGACATGGACAAAATGGTTGATTCAGTGCAATTTTAAATAGTTTCAACACTGACCGGACTGCTACATTAAAGTGCATCAGTTCGGAGCTCTTTGCACCTATACTTGCCAACTCGATGTGTTTTATGGCACATAAAGGATAAATGGTGAGGAATAGAATAGCAAATTGAAATTGCAAATGTAAAAAAAATGAATCCAGTTGTTTCTGCCTACAAAGCTTCTGTGCTGATCCTTCACTCTGTGGGGGTATTTGTCAGTGAGCTGCTCAATTACTGTCCAGTCTAATTGCACAGTATTAACAGCAAGGTGTTCAGAAGTGAAAAGCAGGAACATGAGACAATTAAGTGATGTATTACTGTGTGAGGACAATGAGAAAAGAGGGTGAATGGGAGAAATCAGAACAGATTTGCTATACAGATATATAAACTGAGCAAATGACAGCTAGAGAAACTGAAATTTGTATAATTGTTTCATATTAAATTGCACTTTTAGACAATAAGATACATTCATAAGTTCTGACACAAAGAAGCGATATGTGATAATGGACTTTTTTTTCCCCCAAAATCTAGTTTTCCCTGAGCTCACCTGCAGACATTATTTTGTCTCTTCTGTGTGAAATTAACATAATATTTTTGCATACTTGTATGGCAGCAGTAAATATAAATTTTCATTGTACAAAATACATTTTCATTAAAAAAATAATTGTTAGAGGGGGCACCAATCAGCGCCTATCAGCAGATCGTGGCGTGTTTGCTGATAGCTGATAATACATTTTAAAGTCAGTATTGGCTAATGCCGATATCGTGCCTTAACATCTAAAGCAAAGTTTTGTCTTGAATGGGCATACTGTCTAATCATACAAGCTGATAATTGTCAAGTCATCTTAAACTCTTGATGAAATTTGGATTGTCAGTTGGATTAAATGTCAACTAATAGTTAAAAGTGTTAAAGTCACAATTTCCCAGAATTCAAAATGACATTTATGATTTAATATTCAATAAGATGCAAACAGCAAAAATCTTTTTTAAATGTATTTATTTTCTATTTGCTGCTGCTGCATTTCCACCATCCACTATGGTGACTAGTGTAAACATCAGAGAAGAGACATACACACAAACACGTTTTACCCCCTGGGAATATGTGTTTGCTTTGGTTAATATAGTATGTGTGCATCGGTATGTGTTTAAAGATGAGCACACATTCACACACACACACACCGTCAGTTGCACACATTCCAGTGTCATGGTCAAATGACTTGTCTTTCACATGGTTCATTCCTTAATGCAGTGTGTCCCGCTGGAAGTGACAGCATATGGAAAACCTGTCTAAATGAGTCCACACATCAATTACATCAACGCCTCTTGCCTCACTCTGCTCTGTCTTCCACCCAGTCTCTCTGTTCAACACACACTTTCCTTTTGTCTTACTCTCTTACTGCTTATAATAATAAAAAAAGTACTATTGAGGACTGACTCCTTTATTAGTGTAAAACAGTTAAAAAGCCTATGAATTCTCTCATAGTATTAACACTGAGGCAATAGGATTGCAGTGTGCTTTTTGACTGAGATCTAAAAGGAAAGTCTTAAGAATGATGCGAATGATGCAGGGGTGGAAAAAAACACCACAGGACGGAACAAACGGACAGAAAAACTCCTGGTTCTCTCACTTAAGAATTATGGAGGCCATTGTGGTTATCCAGTGCAACAGAAAGATCTTGCTTCCTTTGTGAGCAGTGAGACTTTAACAAAGGCAGGTGTGAGCCAGTTAAGATGTAGTACTATCTGGGACGACCAAATCACAAGTACAAGAATCACAGACAGCTCTATGTGCTTCTGTTTACATCTGTCGTATGAAAGGGTCCACAAAAAGGCATTTTAAGTTACCTTGTGGTCTGACATTACTTGGATGGCTTTATATGCAAATGTACATACACGTACACATCACCTCTGTTAACAAAGATCAAATTATTTTTTTGTTTGTTTTTTTTTTTCACTAACCTGACTTTGTTAAATGTGTCATCTCTCATTGCTAACTGAGTCACCAATATTTCACACACTTTTAATAAAACAAATGAGGAAAAAAGTGAAGGAGTGTGAATAGTGTCTGATTGCTTTGTATGTGGTGTTAAGTGTTGGACCTTTTAGATTGACTAAAAGCAGCTTTGATCAACATTTAAAGCTTGAAGGAAAAGAAAGCACTAACTTGAACATAAACTTGAAGGCTTTTATCCCTGTGAATAATAGTCATTTGTCTGTACAGAGATTAAAATTGTGGAGAAAACCATTATTATTAGACTGTGAGTCAAAAATTATTGCTGTGGAGTAAAGGTTGATTCATCTACATTTTCACACAATCTGATTATGTTCAAACAGCTGAAGTTGGAGCTTTTTTTCCCTTCTTGTTCTAACTGAGTCTACAGATTTGCTATTTACTTGTTGTAGAAATCAAAATACCTGCTGCTGCTACAGATGCTTCGTTGTGGTGATTGTTGAGATTGTCTGCTTTCAGGAGGCTGGACCACGCAGTAATTTTTTTCAGATAGTCTGATGCTTTTCTAGGCTTTATATTTTGGAATCAAACAGGTTTTAAGATTCAAGTTTGATCCTCCCTCTGATTTGAATGGATATCAGAGTTTCAAACGTGTGTGTGTGTGTGTGTGGCCAGACCTTGACCTTGACCTGGATCTTGACCGTAGTCCTTAATGGAGATGGCTGTTCTTTGAATGAGTCAAACTCCCCCTGCCACACATTGGTATGTAGCAGCCCATAAAGCATGCTTAAAAGTCCCACTCTGGTTTCAGGGAGTGGAACGCCCCCCCCACACATTTCCACTGGTGCCTGACCCCGCCCCGTCTTGACACACTGAAATAGCCACGTCCTTGTCTCCCACACGGAGCGGAGTGTGAGTTGGGGTGTGTATATATGCGGCTGTAGTTGATTGAAGAGCAGATTGCTGGTGACAGGTCACACTGCGTTCCAACCCTCCGCCACCCCCAGATTAGTGACCCGGAGCCCCCACCCTAAACCTCCACACTCCTCTGAGCCCCCACCTGTTAAGATCCCTCTGTTGCTCAGATCTCACCGTCTTATGCACACACACGCACAAGCAGTGGACAACCTGCATTACCAGAATTCTCTTATTTGTCTGTCACTCTCTCTGTGGGTGATAAAGGCCATTATGAGTCATTAGGGTTGTGTGTGTGTGTGCGTGTGCGTGTGCGTGTGCGGGTGTGGGTGGGTGGGTGTTGAATGGACTTGTCACAGCACACTTTTGTAATTGCTCTTAGCCAATTATCCTCCATTTAAAATCAAGTCACCTGCCTTGCTCCCATGTCCACACACACACACACTCATTGATTAAATAACATAGAAACATAATATTTAATCATTGTTTGCTTGTTTACTGTGCCTGTGTATGTGCTGCTTTGCTTTTTGTTGTCAGGATTAAATTCATGCTGTTGTGTTTACTCTCCCATCTAGATTCTGATGCACACAAAAGACATGGTCCAGAAGGTGAGCTATCAACAAACCTTTCACTGTTCTGCATCCGAACATCGATACTCAATCAATGTAAAGTAAGAACAAATACATTTGGAGTGTATCTGGAAGATATAACCCAAAATCCTTAATAAATATGTTAACAGATTACAATAGCTATTTTTAGTTTTATTGGCTCAAATCTGATGTTTCTTTGTCTGCATAATATCAGTAACCTGTGCTTAAGAGCAGTGTTTCCCCATACTTTTTTACGTGGAGACCCACTTTTGAAGATGGCAAACCATTGTGACCAAATCCACATTTCAAGCGCACAATTGAGCATGACATCTCTATCGTTTCGATACACATACACTATGTGACTATTTTGCATTCCTGCAACACCAAATAAATTTCATTTTATGTAAATTATACGTCTAAATCTTAAGCAAAAGGCTTGAAAAAAATATGTTAATTGGCGACCCAAAGAAAATCTTCTGCCACCCATCTGTTAGAATGATTGTGCTGTAGTATTGTATGAGATATACGCGGTTTGAAATTTAGTGACTGATTATGTTTAAATGAGTAAAGAGCTTTATGTCAGGATTTTTTCTTTATTGTCCAAACCCTTCGTGGCTTCTTTTCTTCTTTGATAACTTACATTTCTTTGTCATGTTCCTCTCTTGTGATGTAGATGAATCTGGAAGTTATCTATGGAGATACTGACTCAATTATGATCAATACCAACAGCAGGTCTCTGGAGGAAGTCTTCAAACTTGGCAATAAGGTCTGTTTGTGAATTTCTTTGAAAGTTTTTTTTTTTTTATCTCATAAATAAAAAATAGCAAATTACAACATGTATATTTTCTCTGCTCATACATTAAATGGCATGTTCACTGTGTGTCCTGTATCCTTGTTTACCACTCCCAGGTAAAGGCTGAAGTAAACAAGCTGTACAGGCTGCTGGAGATTGACATTGACGGTGTGTTTAAGTCACTTCTACTGCTGAAGAAAAAGAAATATGCAGCCTTGGTTGTGGAGAACCAAGGTGAAGGACAGTACAGTGTCAAGCAGGAGCTGAAAGGCTTGGACATTGTCCGCAGAGATTGGTGTGACCTGGCTAAGGAATGTGGCAAGTGCGTCAGTTTTAAAAAATAATCCAAATATGCAAATGCATAATTGAGTTAGCATAGTTAGAGAGCATCTCAAAGGTTCTCTCCTGTTAGCATGTTAATAGCAGGTTAATTATTTTTGATAAACAGCCATTAATTGATTTTTTCCCCTTCATCTTATTTCACAGCTATGTGATTGGTCAGATATTGTCAGACCAGAGTCGGGATGTCATTGTGGAAAACATCCAGAAACACCTGATGGAAGTGGGAGAGAGGGTAGCAAATGGAGCCATACCTCTCAATCAGTATGAGATAAACAAGGTGAGGACAATGTTGCATCTCAGAAAAATTCACCTCCTCTCCCACAAAAAAGCGCTTTTTAAATGCAGCTCATTTACCACAAAACTCTGATGCGCTTTCTTTTTCTTCTGTTTCTCATGGATGTTGTTCGGCCTCCCAGGCGCTGACTAAGGATCCTCAGGACTATCCTGACAAGAAGAGCCTCCCTCACGTTCATGTGGCTCTGTGGATCAACTCTCAAGGTGGTCATCGGGTCAAAGCTGGAGATACAGTATCATACATTATCTGCAAGGTGTGCAATCATTAAAAGAGACAAACATATATTCTCTGAGGTGACTGGTACAGTATATACTGCAGAGTGTACTGGTATGAGGTTAAATCTACAGCTGAAACCACTGAATGTCTCTTCGTCATTCCACAGGATGGCTCTACTCTCGCAGCCAGTCAGCGAGCCTACGCTTTAGAACAACTCCAGAAGCAGGAGGGACTCAGTCTGGACACTCAGTACTACCTGGCCCAGCAGATCCACCCCGTGGTATCTCGCATCTGTGACCCCATTGAGGGCATCGACAGCGTGGTCATAGCCACTTGGCTGGGTAAGTAAAGTTCATGTTATAGGAGACTGTAAAAGAGTGGGTGACCCAGTATGACTGAGGTGTGAGGTTATAACTTGCATAAAGTTTATTAGGTTATGTTCTGAAATAAATGAAATCACATGCAAAGAAGGGAAGTAAGTCGAATGATCAATTTATGCATTTTATTATAATTAGTTTGTGAAATTAAAATATTTCCAAAATAATGTTAATTTCAGTGTTCAATACAATAGTGTTTTTTGTTGTATTTTATAAATAAACCTTGGCCCACAGTATATGCGTGTGCTGCTACTAATTTCTTTTTATGTGTTGGCAGTTGAATTGTGATTCCTTTGTTTTATAGTCCAATGACAGCTGAGCCAGCCAAACATAGTAATGTTGTCATGCTAAATATCAAAGCAGTCTATTAAAAGCACAAAATAAATGTTTCATTGTTGTCTAATAAAGTTGAGTGGTTTGGATCAGACTCCTTGTAATTTGCTCATCAGACATAAACATTTGTTCATATTAATGTAGATTTATGTTTTTTTTTTTTTAAATAGTCAGAGGTTATAGCCCGGTTTAATGAAAGCTGTTGTCCATGTCAGGTCTGGACCCCAGCCAGTTTCGGGCTCAGCAGCAGTACCAGAGGGAGGAGGAAGCTGAAGACACGCTAGGAGCTTCACTCCAACTGAGTGATGAAGAGCGTTTCAAAGACTGTGAGAGGTTCACGTTCACCTGCCCTCAGTGTGGCACGGACAACATCTACGACAGTGTCTTTGAAGGAGCTGTGAGTAAACAGACAGCATTCAAGTCCCCCACTCGTCCACTCTGTCCCATCTCTCAGTGTCGTTACACGATGTACAGTACAATATACTGTACATCGTCAAAATTGTCTTTTTTTTACCTTCAGAAAGTTGCGAAAAGTTACATGCAGTGAATTACACTTCTGCACCCGCATGCTGTACCTTTTGTCATCTGCCAAAGTCAATGACTTGCAGTTTGAATGTACTTTGAAAACTATATAGGAAGTAAAATATCAACATTTGTGTGTAATTTGGCAGTTAGAGTACTGATCAGTTTGTTCACTGAATCCCGTCTAATCATTGTGTTTATAAAGCAAAAATATTTTTTTTTGGATGAGATATACTACAGAACCAGTATATCTCCTGACCTCAGCTACAAGTTCCAACAATTTGTCATAGATTAATCATGGAAAAGTCTTAAACTTCAGCCAAAGTGTGTCAAGGCACTAATAATGCTAATGTTACCATTTGTATTCCTACATGAGATTTAACCAGTCCTCCTGGACATTCATTTGTCTCTTACATTAAAGGACCAGACTAGTTTTATGTGCAATGCAGTTGGAAAGACTCAATAACAGAGTTTACATCATCCCAAAGATAAATGCAGAGAAAAATCTCAGCTAAAAAATAATATACTACCTCTATCACTGATAAATGCACATTAAGAGTATGACAGTGGAGGGAAAGAGTTTTCAAAGGCTTTTCACTCATACTTCCTGTCAAGGATTCATGGTTTAGTCATCCTCTATATTGTGTCTTGGTCTGTATTTTTAGACAGCTGCCTGGCTCCAATACTAACTCTGTTTTCATTGGCATTGTTTGGACTCCACAACTTGAAAAGCCTTTCCTTTAACCCCTGCTGCTCTGCCGACACGCGCATGCACACACGCACGCATACACACACACACTGACCTCCTATCATTTGTCAGACCAAGGATGAGTGTACGTATATTATCAGTTTCTAATGAGGAGAAGGGCATGCAGCTTTTTCTTGTCTGGAAGACGCTAATAAAATTGACAACCCTCTGTCCTCTGCTGGCCCTGAGAACTTGCTTTTAATTTAAGAAGGAATATTACTCACACCCTCCATAAAAGGATAATATTATATACTTCAGCAGATACTCACATATGAATTAAAAAAAAAAAAAAAAACGATTTAGTGCCAGCAAATTAAATTCTTGATTGTTTAAAAGTAAAAACACCTTTTGGAGTAAATTTTTCCAAAAGGTTAATGTTTACATTTTTTACATTTACAGACTAAACGTACCAGGATTAATCTGATTACTGGTAGAATAAATAGATTTTCAACCATGCATGAGATGCTGATACACACACACACATGCCCACATAGAGAAAATGATAAGACGTTAAGTTAATTAGGGTGGAGAACATGGTCTAACAGCTTAGTGAGAGGGGAGGACAGACAGGCCTTGACTCCAGCACTGACACAGAGCCAGAGAAAGAGGAAGGAGGAGGAGGTGGTGATGGATGATGGAGGACAGACAGAGGAAGAAAGTTGTTTGATGGGGTTGAAGATGAGGGGGATGAGAAGTTTAAGCGAAGAGGCAAAAAAGAAATATCTGGATAGAGCTTCTACAGCTAAGTTTGGTTTTAATAGAGTGTTAGGTGTCCCACATGAAAGCTGCACATTATCACCAAGACAGATGAAAACAATCCATTTAGACAGCTGACATTGTAAAACCTTTTTAAAATTGTTTTATGGTTTTGCAGATGAGTATTTAAAGATGACAGCTGGTTGGGATTCATCTTGTAGACAAGTGAGGAAGGGATACTTTCCCGACGTGTCACAGGGCAGAAACTACTTTGAGTAGTCAATATTTCCTTTAATTTATGAAAAATACCTTAATCAGACACAGCTCTTTTCAGTCAAACTCACTATGCCTCACTAAGACAAGGAAATAGATAAAGTTCAGCTAAATGCCAGGTTGAAGAGTTACTGTAGGTCTTAAAATATTGAAAAAACTAACATTAGCTTCACATAAAGTAACTCAAACATGGTCCTTGTAACTTATCTGGGAGGGAGAGCTCCCTTATCCAAATCAAGTTTGGAATGAAACAAGATAAAGTAGTGGAGGGGGAGGATTTCATGGAGAGGAAAAAGGGAGGTTGCTCTTGCCAAGACTGGAAAGGAGAAGAAACACATGAATAAGACTAAAGGAAGAGGAGTAAAAGTTTAAAGTGTGAACTGGCCTTAAATGTGTGGGTTTTCCACTCCAATAAGGAATGATTTAAGGAAAGAAAGAACAGGTCTGGCTGAGTGTGGTGTCACATGCATACTTGTGTGTCACTGACTTTCCTGCAGAAAGCTTTTTTTTGTTGCTATCAACGCGACAGGTAAATGGAGCACAGGTTGAAAGGTGCAAGTGTTTAAAGCCGTTGCATTTAGTGTAATTGTTCTGTACTGTGGCAACTTCTTTTTCTTCGTTGCATTAACTATAAGTCTTGCTGTCAAGTGAACAATTCAGGAGTACTGAGGTCACGTTGACTTGTTTTCTTCAGGCTACAATGATGCTAAAATTTACTGGGCCCTAGGTGGCTTTAAACTATAGTATTTCTGCTCGACAATTTCTTTGAAGGTTTAAAGTTAATGGCTGTTTCATAACTGAGTTAAAAATGCAGCTCACATGTATCTTTATGTAGATACAGATACATGTGTACTGTAGTAAATGCTTCCTTGACCACAAACTCCATTGTGGCCAAGTTATTCAATACAGTGCTATGAGAGATAATTTACACCCTTTTTTTTATTTGCATTTTGAATTTGTTACAGCTTAAAGCTGCAGCCTTTTTTTTTTTTTTTTTTTTTTTGGGGGGGTTTTTTTTTTTTTTTTTTTTTTTTTTTGGGGGGGGGAAATATCACAGGGTGACACGAGACATAAATGTTGCGTCATGTAGAACTGGTAAGCTCAATAAGCATTTTGTGAACTAATTTGACAATTGTCTGAATGTAACAGACATCACAGAGTACAACAAAAGGAGGATTTTTCCAAATACCCGAAAGGTTGTTGTAACATTCTCCACTCTCTCCCAATCTTTGCTGTTTCCTCCTCTTTCATTGGCTCACGCGTCCAGTTAATGTGGGTGGATTTTTTCTTTTTCATTAGTGTAGCCTGTTTCTACTTAAAAGAACATGCTCGTAAAGGCTACAGTAGAAACATGTCGGGAAAAATGTATATATATATCAGTTATTGGCCGAAGTATGCCTGATATATCGGCATATGAGTGATTATAAATTTACAAACATCCTTATTATCATTTTCATTATTAGCCTGAAGTGCTTCTGGCAGTGATTGTGGCCTTGAGTCTACTTAGAGGTGTACATCCTTTGTAAAACACAGATCCTCTAAACAGTCGTCAGGTTGGATGACAGACTGGACCTGTTAGGTTCAAGTCTGGGCCTAAGCCAATCCAGTGTTGTCTTGACTTGGTGTTTTGGGTCAGTTGACCCTGTTTGAAATCCTCATTCAGGATAAGAAGGCGTCTCTCGTCAGTTTCCCTTGATTCTGTCGAGCATCTTTATCCTTTCTGCTGGAAACACCCCATGGTTTAAATCAAAAGAAGGCGGCTCCACCCTCTACATCACTACTTCTTGGTTGTAATTCAGAGTTTGAATGAGACAAAGAATCACTTGCTTGATGTCTACGGCGGTTGATATATTGACAATTTTAATGCAATATGGTGTTTCTGTTTTCTCAGAACTGATATATGCACTATTCTCTTTTGCAGGGATTAAAGTTGGAGCCCAGCTTATTGCGTTGTTGTCACATACCCTGTAAATGCAGCCCCATCGACTATGCTGTCAACATCAGCAATAAACTGCTTCTTGACATCCGTCGCCACATCAAAAAATACTACACTGTAAGTATTTCTGTCTGTCCGTCCGTCTGTCCATCTGTCTGGTACCAGAAGAGTGCAGCTGGCCAGCTTATGAGTCACTTTTCCTGCTTATTCCCTCTATTTATGTCCTTTATTTCAGTATAAATGTCAGTATCAAATTTATTAATTTTAATTATTAATTATTAATTTTAAAGGGATCCAAAAACTGCTGTATTTAAGCTTTTTGTACCATCAAACTTTAAGCATGTTTGCATGTGTCAACACTGATTGTATTCTTTGAAAATAAGTGTTCAGAGAAACAGAACTGTACATATAATGAAATAGTTGCAACTTATGCAAACTGACCTTCCACACAATGTTGCATTGTATTTAACGCAATGGGGGACGCAACAGATGCGGTGACAGTGAGATGAGGAAAACCTCAGCAGGACATTGTACTGACATTTTCAGCCAAAGTGCTTGAATAACAAAAAAAAACCATTATACAGATTTGTAGCAGCATCACCCATAAAAATACTTAAATGGCCATTTTACTTTGAATACCAAGTTTAAGATGCTCAGTTGGATTTTGTAGATGCTTTAGATTAAATTCTTAAATTACATGTGGGGAGACTGGGTTGGTGGAGAATATGCGAGAACTAAAAATACAACAAACTAAACGTATGAAAATTGAAGGTAGTTTTGTCTTGATGCAGATTTATCTCTTGGCTTGATAGATAACAAGAGGTGCACGATCACAGGGTTTAAGGAATAAAAATATTTATTGTCTATGAGCTCTTGAACCTGTCAGATCTTCAGAGCTTCAGGAGATTGTAATGCACATTTATGTCTTGGCATTTTACAGTCCATACAGTACATTAAGAAAGAACTCCACAGATTTTCCAATCATTTAAAAAATTTTGGTTGCAGACCAGCCTAATGCAAATGTCACATTCCGAAGGGTTTATTGGCAGAAATTGAACATACAACGCATAAGTATGTTTGGAAACATGTATAATCACTTTAGAATGAAATAATTAGGTTTTTGCATTTTGCATCCATAGAATAAGAATAAGTATTTTTATGTACTGTTCTATTGGCAGGCCCATCCAAACTACATATCTGCAATCTTTCCTTTAGAGGTCATTAGTTCTTACACACCAGACCTTTAAGACAATGCATACAGATAGTGGGAAATTAACTTAATATTTGTGAGGATTGTTTTGTTTTACATCCTCATTTCCCTGTGTTACTTTGATTGTACCCACTCAGTGAACGTGTTTTAAACAGTATAGTAGAAACAGAAAGTGATATTGGTGCCGAGGATGTGATGTGTGTAAAAGTAGAGAGAAGTTGTCGAAGTTGTGTTTGAATGCCTGACGAGCAGTTTGAGAATGAATTACACTGGATTCCTGTGTTGTCTTTGTAGAGGACTCTCTCTCTCTCTCTCCCTCTCTCTCCTCGTAGCTTCTAACACCTTGGTCTTGTGAGTGGAATGTGCACTGTCTGTAAAAGTGTGTGTGTGAGTTGGGGTTACTCTCCCACAGTGCTGAACAGAAATCAATTAGTGTGGTGAATGTGTGCGGAGCGAGTCCCCCTCAACCTCTTTGTCACGATGTGTGAAACAGCTGCTACCGCTGAATACTTACACCTCACACAGCAACACATACACACTCACACACAGCAGTGGACACAGCGCGCAAACACAGCGGGGCAATGAAGAGGGGTAATATTGTGTAATTAAGGATTCCTTTCAGGCCGAGGGAGAGTTCAAACAGAGCTGTTTGTCTGGCCAGATAGAGTGAAAGCTCTGCACCTCTGTGTGTGTGTGTGTGTGTGTGTCTACATTAATATATATATATATATATGTGTGTGTGTGTGTGTGTGTGTGTTGGCGTCTTAAGCCAGTACTACAGAGACATTAATCATTAGTAATGACCCCCCATCCCCACCATTATCAATAAACCAGCTCCCTGAGAATGTGCAAACACTCTCGTTCTCTCTCTCTCTCTCTCTCTCTCTCTCTCTCTCTCTCTCTCTCTCTCTCTCTCTCTCTCTCTCTCTCTCTCTCTCTCTCTCTCTCTCTCTCATAAACATACACTGTTGTCATCCTTTCCTCCCCTCATCCCGCTGTCTTTGGCAAAATGAGAAATTTGCTTGTTTCCTGAACCACCCAATTCTTCTTTTTTTTTTTCTTAAAAAAACCCCTCCCACCTAACCACCGTTGCCATGGCGTTTAACAAATTATTGCAATTACCCTTGTCATGTGGGTCGCCCCTGGAAACGGTCTGAGGGGCAAGAGAAGAAAGGGGGAGGGAGTGAGAGAAAGGGTGAATGAAGACCAGAGAAGGTGATAATCCTGTTTTGAACAAAAGGTCAAATTGTTGAATAGAGAAGCTTTGATTAAGCGGAGGAGGTACAAAGTGGAACCGTTTGAGCTTTATTCAGTGTGTGTGTGTGTGTGTGTGTGAGAGTGAGAGAGAGAGAGAGTGTGAGTGTGTTTGGGAGAGAAGTAGACTGATTTTAGGTCCATTCACTTTAGTGATGGAAGTGTTGACTGCTGAGCTCTTTCTTGTGTGTGGCTGCAGATTCCTCTAGAACAAGAGTCATTTCAGAGAGCTTCTCCACTCTAAACACTAGAATTACTGATTGATTGATTACTTATTAATCTGCAACACTTTTGACAACTGTTAAAGCCACTGACTTGCTTCTCAGATTAATTATTTAGGGAAATGTCCAACAGATCAAACAAAAATGAAAATAATTGTTTGTTAGCCTGTGACATGAGTTGCGATGAATAATCATTTTCAGAAAAGTTCATTTTAATAATTATTGAAATTGAATGTTTGGTTTGACAGCTGACAAAAATCAGTGATAGATGATCAAATTTTAAAGCAGAATTCAAGTCTGAATTTAGCCCACCAAGTCCAAAGAGTTAAAGCATTAATCTTTTAGCTCCCGTAAATAAATACAGAAATAAGAGAATATCTAATTATCACATTTCAGTCAGACTGTTTATAATATTATCAACAGAGAGAATTAGAAGAAACAAGTGTTGGGAAAATAAACAGAAGATGGAGGAGAAGCAGAGAGAGCAGGTATATTTCATGATGGGCCTTGTCATGGCCTGGTCTTGCCTCTGTTTGGTTAAATTAGGTGGAACTCATTTGACATCTACATTCAAAGTGTCAGATATCCACTGCTATAATTATGTAATTATGAACCTTTATTCTCTCACGTGCGGCTGTACACCCCCACTATTGCTTCAGCAAAATGCCTCACTGCAATTCTTTCTGCTTTGCTCCTTATGCACTTGTTATTTTTAATCTTTTTCTGTGCTGCTCACACATGACTACTGCACTTTATCTTATACATATTTTTTGTGTGGGATTTGTGTCAAAGTTGCAGAGTAGGAGGGCATTGTGGATATTTTTTTCCTACTTTGAGTCTGTGTTTGTGTCTCGGGCACTTGAGGCTTTGATTTGTTTCCTCTTAATTCAGCTGAATTCATGTGAATACTAAGTGATTATGTATGTGTGTGTTCTATGGGAACAGTGCTAAGGCTTGCTGTGTCATAAAAATACACAAAAGAGATGGAGATCAATTGATCTCCATCTCGATTGTCCTTCCTCATGCAGTACAATAATTGATACACCAGGGCACATTTTGATCTTTTACATTTAAATCTTTTTATTAAAATTTTACAATGCTGTCAGTTGGAAAGGAATACGTACACCATGTGGGTACACACAAATCACAGCAACAGTAAAAACTCTACAAAATAATCAATGTCAAACAATTGATCGCTGTTATATCAATCTCCAGGGATGAGTGGAAAAATAAATGGATAAGTAAAACAGTATAATTGAGCAAGAGTCAAGGGCCAAGTATTTACAGAGTTTTGAATATTTTTAAGAAGGGACCCCATACTTTCTGGAATTTCTTATTTGACTGTATAATTGAATATCTAACTTTCTCTAGTTTTAGGCAAGACATGATGTCTTCCATCCATTGTGCATGGGTGGGAGGAAGAGAGTCCTTCCACCTGAGCAGGATTGCTCGTCGGGCTAAAAAAGAGGCAAATGACAGAGTGTTTTGTTTTGTAGTATTAATTCTTTCTCTCCCTCTCACTACCCCGAACAGAGCAGTCAATGGGTTGGGCTCTAGTCTTCTGTTTAAAACCAAAGACAGTGTGTGAAAGACTTCTATCCAATACTTATTCAGATTTGGGCAGGACCAGTACATATGGATGAGGGAAGCTTCCATGGTTTTGCATCTGACACAGTATGGGCTGATGTCTGGGTATATAGAGGACAATTTTGCCTTGGAAATATGGGCCCGATGTACGACTTTAAACTGAATCAAACAATGACGTGCACAGAAGGAGGTTGAATTTATCAGTTCAAGAGCGGCAGCCCAAGCATCGTCCGATAGAGAAAACCCAAAATCCTTCTCCCATGCAGCTTTAAGTCTGTCTGTAGAGGCACACTGAAGATTTAGTAGTTTGCCATAGAGTACCGAAATCACTCTCTTTTCAAATGGATCTGTAGAGAGGACAGTGACAACAAGGCTCAGGTCTGGTGTTATAGTCACAGATCTGGACCATTTTGATCTTTTAAATAACAAATTAAGGCCCTCCATGCCAGGCGTTGCTACTTGATCCTTGTGGTGGTGCTGTTTAAATAAATAAGGGAAACTTCGGCTGAAGTTAGCTGACTGAAGAGGGAGTTTATATTGGGATAATGGTGGGGAAAGCTATGTATGAGATACCCCATCCACGTTTAGTACATAGACTATATGCTCTTTGTTCTCTATGCTGTGAATAAACAGAAGTCCTTCACATTTAACTTTTCATGAATATTTTTTTTCTTCAGTTAGGTGGATATCATGATGTATGATTGTCTTGCAAATATATTGATTGTATCCTGATATTATTGGTGTCGTGGACCATGTATCGCGTATTGTATCATGTGATTCCCATCCCTACTGATCATTAAAGGCATGCAGTTTGACTTTTAATGGTGCAAGTGTCAAATATAATATTGCACATAATAGTCATTGTAAACTCTTGAAAAAGTTTAGATAATAAACAAAAATAAATAGAAAAGCTTTTATATTGTGTATTAAAGCCAGAAAAGTATCTGTCATGTAAACAAGCCTACATATAAAGTCAAAAAGCAAATATTTAAATGGATTTAAAGTATTTTGTTGTGTTTCTAGAATGACAAGAGTCTGAATCTCAGTCCAGCTGAGATTTAGTGGCGCCACTAAATCTCAGCTCGACTTCACAACAAGCTGTAGGGGCGAACACCACTTAAGCAGAGATGATGACCAAAAGTTAGTGTGAAAGTCACATAAAAATGTCAGAGAAAGTGGTCAAAATACCCAGTTTTGCCACAGTCAACAACTTCTAAGTGTTTTGGAGGCAGAAGTTTGATGAGAGTGCTATACAACTGCTATACAAGCTCTCGAGATTTACAGGCCCCAAATTTAAAGCAGTTTTGCCAGTCTTGTTGTGTACTTGATTTGTATATGTTTGGTTTGTGTTGACAATCGGACACTCTCAATTGCCCGTAGGTATGAATGTGAGAGTGAAAGATTGTCTGTCTCTATGTGGCCCTGTGATGGACTGGCGACCTGTCCAGGGTGTACCCTGCCTCTCGCCCTATGTTAGCTGGAGATAGGCACCAGCGCCCCCCGCGACCCCTAGTGGATAAAGTGGTAGAAAATGAGTGAGTGAGTGGTTTGTGTTGACATTTATTTATTTATTTTTTTTAAAATTGAAGACACAGCTTTTAGTATCCATCTGTGTTTGTCTTTACGAAGTCACTTGAAAGTGTTGTCTAAGCAGCTGCTGTTGTCTCAGGTTGGTTTTTACCTTTTTATAAGGTTCTTCACATGTACACAGTGAAGGCATCCGAGCGCTGTCAAGGGTTCCCAACCTGCATTTGGGTTGCTGGCATTTGTTGTGTACGTTAGAGGTTGAGCAATGTTAAAGTGACAGCACAAGCCTTCAGCCAATCACTGGATGCACAATATCACTGGTAGATATTGGCTTTAAAATGTTTTATCGGATATTGTCAAACACACCATCGTATGTGTCTTGGTATCGGTTATCGGCCCAAGCACTCTCACTATATTGGATATCTGCAAAAGGTCCAATATTGTGTATCTCTACCAAACGCATCACGTTTATACATTTAGCTCAAAAGGTCAAAGCTCAAACAAAGCTCTCATTCAAAAATGTTCTCCATTCCATTTTTGTCGGACAAATTGCACCCAACAATGGTTGACATCACATCGCTATCACTTTAGCAAGGTTAGCAACTCTTGCTAAATGAGTCAGCTGTGACCGACACTGCTTTGCCTACCTCTCTTATTCGCCTCTCTTATTCGCCCGGATCAACCGGTCTCTGAATGTTTACTGGACTCATCCGTGTGATGGGTAACCAGTTTATATAGTATGGACTCGGCTGGAAAAAAGGAATTCTTCTGGTTTACTTTTTTCTAGACGCTGCTCAAAACGAACTTAAGAATCAATCGTAGAAATGGTGCATGCTTGTGTATGTGAGGGGGATGTTGTTAGAGGGACAGGTGCAGTGGTTTTGAAGGGGTTTATTTTGAATGAATGGCAGGGAGGGAAGGATAGATGGATGAACGAAGCAAAGGCTTTGATAGAGCTGGGTCTTATCCTCTGTCATTAGTTGGGCATTAACCCCCCCCCCCTTAAACCCCCCTTAGTAATGACAGGGCATAAGAAGCAGAGGGGAGGAGGGGTGTGGAAGTATATGGAGAGACTGAGAAGGTTATACCACAGCACCTGCCCAGGGTCACTACCTCACCCCAGGGGGTTCTAACTACTGCCGTTTTGGCTGTCCGCTGCTCTGCCCGTCTGACAAGTACTCTCAGAGCAGGACCTCCACTCACAGCAGCTGAGGATACATTCAAATGTAAAGAGTGAGTGAGTGAGGAGCGAAGTCAGATGTGGCCCTCCATTTATTACTTTTCTTTGCCCAACGTTTTTAGTTGTTTTCATGTCACAGCTCCCGCTTTTTTGTCTCTCCAAGTACTTTCCTTGTCAAAGTGTTGTGCAGAATTATAGCAGCTAAATGGAAGCAACAATTTTCAGCTAAATTTTCTCATTACCAGAGGCAGTTTTAAAAGTGTCTTTCAGGCAACAAAAGTTTTTTTTCTTCCGTCAATTTTTAGGAATCGTGTATTGATGGAAATAAATGCCAATATAAACTCATTTTCTAACTAAGCAATCATGTTGGACAGTGAAAGCTGCTGTGAATATCTGAGTTTCGACATATTTACATCAGGGTTCACTTTGTTCTTGAAAAAGCAAGATTTTTAAGTTATTTGAGTATTGCAGTAATGGAAGAACTGTTTGCTTGATAAATCCTCCAAAAATCATAGAACTAAAATTAAGAAAATGGTCTGGGTGTACTTTATTTCTTCTTTAGAGCAAAGAACTGGATCTTTGCGACTTAAAGGGATAGTTCTGGTTTAAGTTTGGTTGCGTGACTTCTCCTAGCACACTGCCAAGTGCACCACCGTCTCCACGAACCACCCTGGGACATGGACAGTGTCACTGAAAACATGGCTGACAGCAGGTACATAGTTTAGCCTCATAACAAAGTCTTCTATGAGGGTTAAATCACTTAGCTTGTGTCCCTGCTGGCAGTATTTCTAGTGAGAGTGAGTGTTCCAGGGTCCCCTACAGTTGCTCTAAGATGGTGCTGCACTTTGCAAAGCCACTACTGACAGTGTGTTAATACCTTTACCAACCAGATGGGTTGAGTCATTGATATCTGAAAGCTTTGTAAAAGTCTATGAAAACAATCACTGTTAATTTTGGATTAAACACTGAAAATGTCCATCACATTTTCCCATCAGCCAAGTCAAAGAATATTGCACTTTTCATTTAAAAATTGAATTGTCAAAATAGACACTAGACATTTAATAATCTGCTGGCTGACTCATCTGTTATGGCTCTTCTTAACAGTTTATAGGAGTCATATGTTATGTCATATGTTGTGTCTAATAGGGCTGGTTGGTGTGTGAGGACCAGATCTGTCGGAACAGGACCAGGCGTTTGCCAATCGCCTTCTCCCGATACGGACCCATCTGCCCCGCATGCACCAGAGCGACTCTCCGACCTGAGGTGATGCACAGTCCACACTTAACATTCAGTCTCTGAGTTGAAGATAAATGCACATCTGGTCTGTATGGTTTTTGTCCAGGTGATGGTGCTATGGAGCTGAAGTCTCCCCTCTAATGTGTGATGTATATCTCTGCTGTATAGTATCAGATTACACCATGTATATGCACTGATTAGATTGTTCTTCTGTGTCTTTGGCTCCCGTGTGTAGGTGTAATGGTGCTCACACACACTCTTACACGTGTGACAGCACTAAGAGCTAGATGGTAGTTTAGCCATTAAAAGCATCTGTCTGTCTCGAGCTTGTAGATGGCTTACGAACAACACTTTGTTAGCTTGACCACTGGATTTAAAAGAAACACTCTCCCTTTCAATTTAAGCGTGACGGTTCAATCTATTATTTTATGTCATCTCTTTCTCTGGCCCAGAGAAAGAGATGTCTCAACCCTTGCCTTAACTCTCTCTTGTCAGTTTTTTTTTATTCTGTGTGCTCTGATCCTGTCTGTCCCCACTGGCTGCTTTGCTGTGTCTGCCTCTGTGGCGACAGGCTGTAAACCAGGAGGCCAATTTCTCCTGTCTCTGTAGCCACTTACGCCACCATTGCTGTGTCTGAGGGCATTGGCAGTTTCTACTCAGGTCTGAATAAATCATTTAACTCTCTGCTTACTCTACACCTTTCCTCTACCATAAAACCTGCAGCATGCCCTTATTTTACCTGGTCATTGCCACACACATCAGACTTATCCAGATAAGGTCACAAGGTACTTTGAATGATGGTACAAAATAAAACAATTAAAAGAAAATCACATTGTGCAGGACTCTTAAAGGTTGGGAACCAGCCAAACTGCTGGATCCAGCCTTGAGTTTATTTATAAATTTGGTATCCCAAATACAAATTTAAGCATCTATGTCTTTGACAATATATTGTCTCACAACTTCTTGCAGCAGTTTACTTGAATCTAACCATTATTTTCAGTCATCTCCTGCTTGTTTCTCAATTAATCTCTTAGTAATTTGGTCCATTGTATTGGGAAATCATTGAGAATATTCACTGATTTTTGCCTAAAATTGAAAATGGCAACATGCTCAGTTGTCTTTTTTTTTTTCCACAAGCCAAAGATTTTTGCTTTTCTGTCAGCAAAAGTAACGGTGTACAACCATCATTTAATTAATGGTTGGAGATTAGTTTAATAGTTATTTATCCAGAAATCAAAATAAAAAGAAACATTTCATATGTAACAGCTACATGTAGTCAAACAAAATTTCAAAGGTTTCACTTGCAAACAAATGAAATTCAAAACAAAAGTGAGAAAAGTCGCGACTAACTGGGCAGGAAAAATGAAAAAGTTGAAATGCCTTCTACTATTTAATTAATCCTGCATTAACGTAACATTCTTTTCCAGTTTTTATAGTAACACTGTTGTCTGGATCAAGCCATTGAGTAGAGATTAATAGCCCAGCAGTTTACATATTAAATTGCTGCCAATTATGCAAACTACTCAAGAGGCCATTCATGGCCTTTGAGCTTGTGCTAGATAGACTGTGCTAAAACAAGTGAAAAGCGATCTTTTTTTTAAAAAAACATACATGTAATTAAGTTTTATGATTTGTTATGCCCATTCCCACTGTCAAAAAAAACAATTAATGCTTTTTAAAACCTGGGACAATGCTCACTATCATTTGTTCCATCAAACTGATGATTTAAGATTTGATTTAGTATTATCTAGTTTTATCTAGTATTATGACTGAGGGCTGCGGTGGCAGTGTTTTTTCATCCCTTTTGTTTCCCGCACGTCCGTCATGTCACAATTCATGCACAAGTGATGCAGGGATGAATAACAAACACCATAGGCCAGACCAACTACAGGCAGTGGGAATGGTGTTAATCACCTTTTTAAGCAGCTTCACCTGGTTTAAAAATCCCAGGTATACTTGCTAATTTTACTATGAAAGTGTTTTTAGGGGCTTTATTTTGGTGCACCCAGCCTGGAGATTGTCTGTCCACTGGATCACTTTGGCTAGTTTCCTTTTACGCTTTTCATGTGCCATCATAGGTCATCAAGCTAATATCAGCGCCAGCCAGAACGGCAATCAGGCTTTTATGTGTGCGCTAGACTGAGTTCACTTGTTTTTGCCAGAGCCTCTGTGACGGCACTTCTTGTTTAACTCTGCTTTCCCTTTTCTCTCCTGCATCATGCTACATTTACCATCGCTGTGGGTGCTGCCTCTCCTCTCCTATTCCACTTTCCCTCGTCTCTCTCTCGTTCTGTCTCTCTCTTTTCCTGCCACCCTCCTTTTCTTTCTGGACACAGATTCAGTACGTGATCTGATCTCCATGTAATGGGAGAGTAATAGGCACTCTGCCTTGATTGGTTGGTAATTTTGGGGAGTTATGCACAGGTGCAATTTGTAATATTTTCAGTAAATTAAATTTCTTTCTCTTCCTCACTCTCTCTCCAGCTCTCCCTCTCTTCTCACTTCTTCCACAGCGCTTAACAGCAAATAATTCTTTTTTTTTTCCCCTCAATTCTCTGTCCTAACTTTCTTTTTCTTTCTCCTTTTATTTAATGCTTTCTTCCCCTGCTCCTCTCTTTTCATTTTCTTACCCTTGCCTCCCTCCCTCCCTCTGTCCCTCCCTCCCTTTTTAGCTCTTACTCTCATTCACTCTTCTCCTGGCTTGCTTTTTCTCTCCTCTCCTCACCCTCCCTTTCTGTCTCCCTCTTTTTCTCTCCTCATTTTATTGATGTACGCTCAGGCACCCATTAGAGCTCCCTTTTTCCCTCTAGTGGAAATTGCAGCATGTTAATTTTCACACAAATTACGGCAATAGCAGGTATCTCTATTTGATACATTATAGCGGGAGCAATCAGAGATAATTGAGTGCCTTTCAGAGGGAGACGGCTGCATTCACTGCCAGCTCAAAGCTGCCCCATTATCGCCTAATCGCTCTTTAAACACTGAATTTTGCCGAACAAAAATTCTTGTCATAATTTTGCTTAAGTGTATTTGGAAATCACAGTCCTTTGAGTGAGGATAATTGAAATCAAATCCCTTTCACTGGAGCTGACATTTCTACATTTCCCCCCAATTGAAATTAATTTCAAAAATTGAGCATGAATATCTTCAAATAGCAGGCAATTATGCCTTTCAATGGGGAGAAATTACCGGTGCTGAATCGTTGGAGGCTTGCGGGCGAGAGCACCAGTTAAATGCCTTTGTTTCCTGCCGTGTTTGCCTAGTAAAGATTTACATATATTGACTCATTATGGTGTCTTGTGAAGCTGATCGGCATGACTACCACAACCGGCAATAATGCTCATCGCGTTTAAAAAGCTCAAGAGTTTTAAAGCCATGTGGCCTCACAGCTGAGGGAAAATGTATGTTTGTTTCTCCATCTCCTTCTCTTTTCTCACACACTCTCTCTCTCTGCAGCTGCAGTTGTGTGATCGCTTGGATATTGTGGCTTCACTATTTACAATGCGTGTTTGCGTCTAAGCTGGAGAAAAGTGTAACGCTGAGGCCTTGTCTGTGAGATTTTGGTTTAGGCGAAGTCAAATGGTTATGGTGTGTGACACACTTTCATCCTCTCTAAGCTTGGTGTGACCAGCTGTGTTTTTCACTCTGAGACGTGTTGTCTGACTGGCTACCTTTTCTTAAACTTCTTCAGGGATGTACCTGAGTTAGAGTATAGTGTTATTTGGTGGTTAGATGTGTATACTTGTGTGTGTCTGCCAAAAGATAGAGTGATGTTTTTAAGAGTTTTGAGTGCTTGCTATATTGTGCGAACCATTTTTGGCTGTTGCTCTGTGATTTCGATCAATTTGTACAATTTAGCCTCCCTTTCTTCTCCTTTATTCTATACATCCTGCCTCCATGCTGCCTTTCTTCTTTCATATACTTGCACAAATCTTGTTTGTTGTGTTGGCTTTACTGTGTTTGCACATGTGTACATGCAACAGGATGTGTGCGTATGTGGGTTTGTATGTTTGTGTGTGACCAATGGGGGAGTCACTCAGGGAGCAGGGAGGAAAAGGGGTACGAGGTGGGGGCTCGGGGGTCCTACGCTCCCGGGAGAGAGGCAATTTCACAGCTGGTTTGCTCCTTAAGCAGTGAGGCTGAAAATGCTGCAGATTTGTGGAGCAAATTGAAATGGTGTCAGTGCAGGAACAAAGCACCGAGCTGAATGACTAGGTTGGCGCGTGTGTGTGTGTGTGTGTGTGCATGTGTGTATGAGAGAGAGGGAGGGAGTGAGGTGGGGTTGAGGGGCTCCAAATTCAATAACAACCCTGTAAAAATTTAGCCACGCCTTTCTGACACCTGTCAGTCAGTATGCAGCGACTGCCCTGTCCAAAATCAGCATTATATTGTTTGAATGTGCACATGGAAGAATTGGTGCGCGGTGTTTGTACCGAGACCAAGCTTGTTCAACCTTGGCAACCGTAACCGAGGCTCCATTATGGGATGTGCATGGTTTGGTTGTTGACTAGGCATTGCATCAATGGTCAACAGCTGTGCGTGCCATGTGAGAAGCTATAGCAAGCATTAAACACACACACACACATATTACATACTTTACATTTAGTCACATTAGATGCTGTTGCCACTTGATTATGCCACAGTAGTAAAAACTGAAATTACAATTACGCACATTGACGATTGGCAGGTATAATGAGCTCACACAACTCACTTCTGTCTCACAAACATACACACACACACACACACGAATTGGGGGATTCTTGCTGGTGGTAATAATAAAGCACTCGGTGCACACCTGATGGCAGTGTGGGGTCGGGGCTTAGCGTGCCCTCTCCAGCGTAGCAGGGAAATGACGAGCCAATAACTGCAATTAAACATGCAGTATAATGGCTAATCAAATTGACAGCCACGGTTGTTCACATGCCTCTCTCACAATGGCTTATCACAACAAACTATTATGAGGGAGGGTATTTCAGGACGGATCTCTCTTTTCTTTCTTTCTCTCTCTCTTTCTCTCTGTCTCTCTTTTTCATCTCCCACTTCTTTCTGTGTCTTTATCATTTTCTCTCTTTTGCTCCTTTTCTTCACATTTTCACTCCCAGCTCTCTGTCATTCTCATCCTCTCGCTCTCTCTCTCCCTCTGGCAGGCTGTCGTGTGGCTCCATTTAATTGCGATGGAGATTAACAAAGCAAGCAAATTTGTTTTCTCGCTGTACTGTGTCACACAGAGGAAAGGAGATGTTTTCATGGAGGTTTAGTCCTAAGAGTGGGTTGCACATTTGTGGAGTCGCGTTCAATCAACATGTTTCTCAAACTGGTAAACCAGGTTTACTCATATGTTTTTGATGCTTGTACTCCCTGCCCTGATCTCGACTCTGCTCCTAATGGATGAACATAATAGGAAATAATAACCTGCTTATACAAACAGGAAAAAGGGGGATGATAACAGTGCCGTTTGTTCACTGTATCCAAGTGTGTATTTCTGTTAAAATCAAACCATTTTGGAGACAATAATAAAACTGTATGTACATCATGTTGGCAGAATTAGGAGAATAAAAAGGCTTTTGTCTAAAATCCATTTTAACATCCATTTATTTTAATCATTGACTAATCAGCCAAATATATACTTGGTTAACGATTTTTCTTTTGTCTATAAAATGTGAGTAAAATGTCCTAACAATCTGAAATCGAATGATTTTAGGATGCTGTTAAGTAAGATTTAAAAAAAATTTTTTTGCTGTCATGTCTGAAGTTTGGCTACAATTTTAATAAAAAGGTTTTGGTACCAAACCCTGAGCCCCTTTGGGTTTTGGGTTTTGTATCAGACCAGAACTGGAGCCCTATGCAGTTGATATATGTAAGCTACTCTGTGTTTCTCTGATGCAGAGCATGGTCACTGCTTATGTTCCCTGATTACAGTTATGGTGTGCCGTGGAAATGACTGTTAGTTCTCACATAGATTTGAAAGTTTGGTAATAATGAGAAATTTTGACAAATTTGTAAACAATGTTTATGTTATTACAAAGTAAAGAGACTGGGTACCAGTACCATTATTAGTTTTCAATAAAAGTTAAGTAATACCCAATTGATCTTTAACTAGTTTATCATTTTAACTCCATCTGCATTATATTCCTTGAAGATTACTATGTTGTCATTATTTACATTATGTTGTATGTTTAGGTAATAAGTCTGTCATGTTAATTTTGGGGCTATATCAACTGAACTGAAGAATAAATTAAGTTTTGTGTTATTTTATGCTGGATATGGTAGTCATATGGCCCAGCTGTTATCAGCTGGCCACTCCATTCACAGCCATTGTCAGACCAAGGTGGTCCATTTATGTGTGGAATAGTAAAACCCTGGGTCAGGCTTACGTTTCCACTGAGAACAGTACGCACCACCAGACCGGGTGTGGGCTGTGCCCGATGGCCAAATCAGTGAGACGCATAGTGTGACGTCGTACTGAAGGAACGACAACGAACAACATCAACCACAACAAGACATCAAGCTTTGTACGAGACTATGGGTGTTTAAGAAACACCAGTCGCAAGGGATTACGTTTTTCTGTTGCCCAATCAGTTGACTGTTGTGGGTAGAGCCAGTTGAGCTCAACCTGGACTGTGCCATACCATTTTACTCTGGTACCCCAAGGCCAAAAATGGAATGGTTGGGTCTGGTTATTTTGGTACTCCTCCTAATGGGAATGCAAAAATATAGATATCATTCCTCTCAGTGGAAGTGCAGCTCACTCGTTTCTTGCTACACCAATGCTGCCTCACACTCCTGCTACTGCCAAAGCTTTGCCACCTCCATCCCAGCCTCCATTTTTTTAGATCAAAGTTTGACTGTCTCAAAATTTGAACTGACATTTCATATTGTTGCTGTAGTAATGTGTGTGTGTTTGTTTTCTTTTTGCAGTACTCTGAGAAGGCCCTGTACAACCAGTTATGCTTCTACAGGTTCATCTTCGACTGGGACGGTGCTGCTGCCAAAGTACAGACTGAGGAGAGAGGTAAGACAATGCACACATTTACAGGATGTATTTTAAAATGTTTGGCTCCAGTAGATGTAAAAACACACTTACACATATAAAGTATATCATATCTTATTCATTCATTTGCTATTTTCATTGTCACTCCACAACACTGCCTTTGGAATTGAAATCAAGTTTGCATTTTGATGTCCTAACAATGCTTCCTCACAAATACACATACAACATAGTATTAGCAATCAATGGTTCAGTGTAACCCTTTTACCCAGGCTGCACTTAACAATATTCACCAATGATGTGATACAAGCACAAACACAAGTAAAGGAGTATGGGCATTGGATGTGGGGAGGGGGGGTTAAGGACATTCAGCTCCTCGAGTCGACAGCCCTAATTTAGGAGACGGATTCAATCACACACACATACGGAATGCAAAACGCTCCAATCACTGGAAGAAAGAAGGAAAGAGCCCTCCATTGCTCTCTCTCTCTTTACCCCTACCCTCACTGTCCATCTCTGCTGCTTTCTCTTCCTTGCTCTCTCTCTTTCGTCTCTCGCTCCCTCTCTTGGACAGGCACTCGTTTGGCTGTGTTGATTGAAAACAGGTTTTAGATTTGGGAAATGATAGGGGGAGTAATGGGCGCGCTGACGAAAGGATAGCCCTTCTCCTATAATGGGACATGGAGCGTATATTTCCCCCCTTGGACTCAAATAGACGCTACTCCAGAGCTCTGGGTGCGCTCAGTAGGTGTCGGCTGCAAGGCCCCTTTACCCATAGTTCTCACTGATTGATGTCACTTGATTAGAAAGGGCTGCTGGGCCGAGTGATTTATTTATTTGATTAAATATTCATGTATGTATGTTGTTTATGTATGTACGCCCGAATGCAGCAAGTGTGTGTGCAGACCTAAGCTTGAGTGAGGCAGCAAAAGTGAGACAGCAGAGGTAAATATAATGTGTAATCAACAGATGACCACTCAGAAGATGGAGGGAGATGTAATGGAAGGATTGAACTGTTGTGGAGGAGGGAGGGAAGGGAAGTAGCACTAACATGATTATAGCCTCCATTTTTGCTTTCTTTTATTTCTGTCTTGGTCAAGATGTAAGAAATCACCACCAATCAATGCGACTTTTTTTATGTTGCTTCGCTTTATAGTGTTTTTGATGTGGTCCACACTTTCACTTCACTTTGGTTCATTAAAAATCATTAGTTTTTTTGGCTTATCAAAATAGCCACGAGCTTGTTTATGCTATTACACTGCTGAGACTTAAATATTATTTAAATATATATATATATTTTTTTTTTTTAAACATTTAAACAGTATAATATGAATGTTTTTGGTGGTCCCCAAAAACCCAGGTAGGTACCCACAAAGCTCTACATCCTTAAATCTGTAAATTCTTGTCATAACTGAACTGGAAAAGTCCTGTCTCTTGTTGTGAAGATTATATTTACATAAATATGGCTTATATTGGTGTTTGTCATCATGTCACTGGGTAGTGTTCCAAGATGAGGCTACGCTGTCCAGTGTCTATAGAAAATAATTAATTTAACACACGCTTCAGAATCAGAAATACGTCACTGATCCTCAGGTTGGAAATTGGTTATCACAGCTTTTATCAGACTGAGTAGAATGCATGTAGAAACACACTCTTGCTGCTATAAAATGTAGGTTTAAGGTTTTTGCCTTTGGTCTGGAGCAGTAATACCCCATATTACTGCATCACACACCCAGGGTGCACACACTGCTCAGATTACAGGGAAAAGACATACAATCCTATACACACCACTGCTGTGTCTGTCTGTGCATCTCCATTGAGATATACTGTATATGTTTTAATGCAAAGCTGAAAATACTCCTCAGTAACTTTACTGTTTACTCCAATGATGCGTTTTTTAAAAAAGCAGGGCTGCAAGTACTTATTTTCATTATCGATTTGCTGATTATTTTTCTCCATTAATCATATAGTTATTTGGTCTAAAAATGTTGATACATGTTTCCCAAGCCTTGAAATGACGATGTTCCTAAATGTCCTATTTTGTACACGACCAGTATTATTCAGTTATAAATTCTTCATGTGGCGCAAACAAACTGGAAAATATCATATTTAAGAAGCTGAAAAAAAACAGAGGATCTTGCAGAAAAGGTGCACTTAGAGCACTCTAAACTATCTTACAAGTAGAGGTAGCATTTCTATTATTGTTCCTCTCCATCATATTCTATACTATTAAGGGGTGGAGTTTCCACAGGTACATGATGTTTTTTCCTAGGTTCCTGTGGTTGGGTTGGACCAAATCACTTGATATTCCCTGGGAAACATATTGTACCATCTGTTGCAGTACAAACTACAGAAAAAGGCTAGCAGAGTGAGAGCTGAGAGTGACTCAGGCGACAGGGAGGTTGGAGACTATGATAAGATGAAGTAACATGTTGTTTATGGTTCTTAAATCATCAGCTTTATCCTTTAATGTTTGTGTTTACTGGAGCCCGAGGCAAAAGAGTATAAAACTTGCACTGCGATGTAGTTTTGTTGAGAGGGTTTTGTTCATAAGGACATTGAAGACTATGTTTTCATGTGTACCAAACACTCATAATAAAGCAGTTTTAAGTAAAGGTTTACATTAAAGTGATTGGAGTCGATGTTGGATGTAATTTTATAAGCTCGACTGATTGTGTCTGTGCGTGCGTATATTCTACAGTGTTGCACAGTGTGTGTGTGTCTGTGTGTGTCTGTGTGTGAGAGAGAGAGAGAGACTTATCTACATGTACATTGCATTTTTGTGCCTGATTGCTGCGACTGAGTAAAACATGGAGGTAATTTCATCCGCTGCAGGAGATCTCTAATAGATTATACACGCACACAGACGCACACACCATGAAAAGAAAAAGAGGAAAAAAAACATGCTGGCCCTTCCTGAGCAGGGAACATCCCATATCAATGACTTTCAAATCATTTCATGTCACTTTTCTCCTCTCCGTCTACCCTGCTCTTCCTTTCGCCCTCCCTCTTTCCCTCAGTCTATCTGTTGCCTTTCTTTTCTCTCCATCACTCCTCCCCTCCAGGTCTCTCCGTCTTGAGTGTGGGCAGTATGATTGCATGTGTGAGCAATAACGTAATTTTGCCGCATTGATAAAATATAAATTGTCCTTGAGCAGCGCTTTTCTAATGATCCATTTACCGACAGCTTCCCTGCCACCTCTCAGAGCTCCGCATTCGGTCCTTGTCTACCCTCCCACTCTTCTTCCTCTCTTCTTTTACTCTCTCTCTCTCTCTCTCTCTCCATCTTCCACCCTCCCTTTCTCCAGCAATACAAAGCAGGGTGGCAAAATCCGCGGGTGCGATTGTCAAATCAATTATTCATTCTGTGCAATTACACTCACACAAAGAAGTTTCCCTGTGCTCCGAGTGGTGATTAAATTAACTGCTATTCCAGCTGCCCGTCGCCGCCAGCCTAATAGAATATTCATGGAGGCGGCCGACAGAATGGCCGATCTCCATTAACTTCATCATGCTCACTTAATTACAGGCTTGTTATTGTATTTACACCTAGTTAGAGCGTGCAGAGCCCTGATCTACTTGTGCCCAGCATCGCCAGTCTGCGTCGGTGTGTGGCAACACCTAGTTAGAGCACAGATAACCCCTGATACATGCACTGTGCACATGTGTTGTGTAGCGGTCTGTGTGAATGTGTGCAACAGTGGGAAAGAAAGGTATTTGCATTGACGAGTTTCTGTCTTGGGATTTTATTTATGCAAGGTTTTCACCATCTAAAGCTACATGTTACTCTACAGTATGCTTTCAATCAGCATGGCATTTTCCATCTTTCATTTTAGTCGGCGTCTGCTCTCACTGTTTCCAACCTGCCTTTCTTTTCTGTCTCGGCCTTCCCAGCAACGCCATCTCCCCTCTCTTCTCCCCTCATGCCTCATGCTTGCTTTATAAGGGAGGCTATTTATTTGAACTACACTCCCCACTGTGCTCCGACTTGCTGCAAGGTCTCTCCCTCCTTCTTTTTCCTCTCGGTGACTCTTAAATCATTCTTTTATCTGCTCGCCACACAGTGATTGAGGTGGAAAAGAGAAAGGAGCGGGGAAGAGGAGGGGGAGAATTATTTTCTCCTACCTTTCAGAAATGATGACATGATTGCTTTCGCTTGATCATGCATCATCACCCCACCTATTCCCCGGATAAATAGACTAGTTTGTCTTTCCTTGCCCATGCCCCCCCCCCCATACCTGATCCTTGATAACATCAGGATTATCTAGTAATAGCTGCTGATGTTCAGGTCAACCAGACCATATTCTGTGTGTGTTTGTATGTGTCATTACTCTTTATCACATGAGTGTTCATTTATTCACCATGACTGTGAGTTAGTGTGCTGTTTTTTAAGCTTTTAACTGCCATTAATTGTCCCTGTATGATTTTTGTGTGTGTCTGTGTCCATGTGTGTCACTTTGTTGAGCTCTGTGTATCTAACCTTTGTTCCCTTGGGCAGTCAGTGGGCTGGTATTTATCCAGCAGCCACTAATGTAATGGGCAGGAAGGACAAGGCAGGAGATAGGGCTGTGGAGATGTTGAGGACATGACAACCGGCCATATGGACCGTGTGTGTGTGTGACCTTGTATGTTTATCTTAGTGAGGACCTAAAAAACATCAACTATTGAAAGTGAGGACATTTTGGCTGGTCCTCACGGCTCTTCAGGGCTAAGACTTTGTTTTAGAGTTAAGCTTGGAATTAGGTTAAGATAAGGTTTTAGTTAAGGACGAGGGTTAGATATTTATTTGTGATGCTTGAGGTTAGGGAATGCATTATGACATTGAATGTCCTCATTGAGAATGCTCTAAAAGAATGTGTGCTTGTGTTTATGCACAGTGTGACATCTGGATAAATAACTTGATTTTAGTAAAGCTAGAAAAACAAGACTTTCACTTGTCTTCTGAAAACATCATCAGAGGTGATGACTGCTGCTGATGATCAGGATTTAGAGAACTGCGGATACAATTAGCTAATTAATTTGTTAGTAGTTTCAACACTGATCTGCAGCAATTTTCACAATTGATTAGTCGTTCTCCAAGTAAAAATGCCAGTTTATACCTTTTACAGTAGCACTGATCAAAAATGTTAACGAATCTCTGTGTTTTTTTGCACATTTCTCTGTCAAATAAGGATTTATTGATTAAGAAGCTGGAACATGGACACTTTTCTGCCACTGAAACTATGGTCTCCTGATTCAACTCACTGTTTCTTCAGATGTAACCTCCTTCACGCTGTGCTGTGGTTTGACGATGTATTATTACTTGGTTTCATGATACTTCATCTGCACTTGATCCTCAGTATAATTTTGAAAAGATTTGATTTTGGTGGCCACCCAGTCCAGGGTAGTCAGCTCTCAGTCTTCTCTCTGGCTTTATTATGGCCCACCTGAAGAGATAACAGGGACAAGATATTGACTCCATGCTCTCATTGGGCTCTTATGGCATCGATCTTATGTGTGTTTGTGCGTGTGGCCATCGACCCATCAGTTCAATTCTGTGTGATCCCTCTCCTGACCCTCAGAGTGATAGGAATACACTGACAGATAGTATTAGATCGTTAGTTTTCCAGTCAAAGGTGAAATGCTCCTCTGGGTTTATCACAGTGACAAGGAAAAGCTGAGGTGCATGTTGCATATCCGTTCCACCCTGCTTTTGTTTAAAAATGCACTTTTGCTCTGAATACAACTGCCATCCTCACTTACCCTGGTGTTTTAGAGTCTCAAAAGCTTCTGGGTCTATTTTAGTTTGAAAACTTAGGGTCATGTATTAGTATTTTCTGGCAAAACCTGCAATGACAGTTTCTCGTATTCACTTCCAATTTGCTCCGTATTAGTCACAACTTGACTGAAAAGCTCTGTATCATCCATTGAATATATTAAATATCTGCTCTGACTTTTCACTGTTGCAAACAACAGCAGAGAGAATCAGCTACACTGGCATGTGCATGATAAATTTTAAAATAAAACCTATTAGTATGGTAACTCTTCCTTTTCTCTCTCTCTCTCTCTCTCGCTCTCCTTTTAGCTCGGGTTGGCGGGTGGAACAGGGAGAAGGAAGTGTACCGGAGGCTGAAGGAAGTGCCCGACAAAGTCTTGGCCACCAGTGGCTACTCGGAGATTAATCTGTCCAAACTCTTCCAGGCCTTCTCCACCCTCAAGTAAAACAACACTCTGACACCAGCACTACCACCAGAAGACTGAAAGCTGGACATTAGCTTGACAAGCTAAGAAAAGAAGCCCCTTTTCTCTGTTTTTGATATTTGGAATATAACAGAATGGATTATTTTAGGTTCTGACCTTCACATCACCCTCCATGGACCTAATGGTTTTTTTTTTTATATAGCTTCAAATCAAAGCGCACCTTTTCTCTCCACCACTTTCTTCACACACACACACACACACACACACACACACACACACACACACAGAGAGAAAGACACTGAAGTACACACTTCTGGTTTGACCCCATCACCCAGGCTCTGTATGGTAAAGGGGAGTAGCAATCATACTTAAATGACAGTCTATTGTGTGTGTATAGGGGCTAGCTGTGTCCGCATGTGTGTGTGTGTGTAAAAATGACTTATTCTCAGAGCAGCCAGCGTACTCCAAAAGCTGCTAATTAGCCAATGATAGTGACTCTGGTCACTAAGACCACTGGATGCCTGCAGTGATCGGACACTTGTTCTGATTACCACCATTCATCCCTGGGGGGGTGTGTGCGGGCGCACGCTCACACTCCCATGTGTCAGATCAGATAATGACAGAATGAATCAGGAGGATGCAGGGAGTGACAGGGTGAAGGAGGCCACACGTGCTGCTCCCTCTCTCTTTTGTCTCCGTATCGAACAGCTCATCTCCTTCTCCTCCACTGCCTCTGTTTAACTGATGTCATTTCATCCATTTGACTCCTTTCCTCCTCCTCCTCCCTCTGTCCGGATTGTGTTTTAATGTGTGTAATTTTCCATGTATCCTTCTTGTGTTGCTTACGAGGGTTTATGTAATGATTTTTTGTAATGACTAGAATATTTCATGTTGTTTTGATATTGATGAGAATCATCCTAATATTGAAAACTTCAATAAAAGTCTAAATAGTTAAGGTGTAAAACTTGTGTTAATTGCCATGTCAGGTTTGACAGAAATGGATGGAGGGATAGATATCTTCAGTGTTAGGGCTGTACAATTAATCACAAAGTCGTCAACATCACGCTGAACGAGTGCAATTATTTGATTCAGATTCAATTTATGACAAAAAAAGCATATGCACTATTCTTAAGTGTGGCAGGGCTTCACTAGCCCCCCAAATCTTGTTAGATGAGAAATTGTGTTTTGTTTGCTAAAAGAGAAAAATCAAATCATCAGCATTTGAATGCATTTTCTTGATGAAATGACAGAATGCTAAAGTGATCAATCATATCAATTTAAAATTATATTGCATTATAAATGATCACAATCTGATTTTTTTTTAACCATAGACTGCCACTTTACTCTGTTTGCTTCTTGCATTAAAACACTGTATTAACTTAATAAAATTAACACACAGTTAAAAGAAACTTAATAAGTACAAATGACAACAAAATCAACAAAGAATTGACTATATTAAATCTGGGAAGGTCAATAATTAGTCATTGCTTTATTTAGAGCCATATGTAAATCACAGTTCATATTATGGTAATTGTCTGTGTAATCAATGCATGATGCAACTCATTCTCTATTGTTTTTCAGAACCAGTGAAGCATCAGCGAGACTCTCACCTGTGCTGTCTTTACGTTTAACAAGAGAACTGGATCATCCACACTCTCTCCTGTAATATCTTGCTAACTAATGCATTTTTTTTCAACTTGCATTGAATTCAACTTTGAATTCAACTTCAAAAGTAGTTTCCAATAAATGTACAATTTTGCTTTTTTGAGCAATGTTTGCTGAATGGCACAGCTGTTTTAATAATTTAAATATATATTCAACCCCTTTATTTATATATATATATATATATATATATACACTCGCACACCTTGATCAATTGATTATCAAAATAGGATATAGGAAAACACATACGTGCTTGCTAATTATGTAAAAGTCCACAAGTGCCTGCAGGCATTGCTGCTAATTGATTTGTCCCAACACACACTTTAAAGTGATAAACTGTTAATACCAAATATCTGACACTGAACATATGCAGATATGCTGTCATACTCTATACATATATATATATACACACTGTTTGCATTTGTTGTAGTTAAATTTACCTGCTACCTGAAATATTACAGCATTTTTCCTCCAAGATCTTTCCGTTGTTAATACAGCGACTGACTTTTTTTTTTTTTTTTAAATACCATCCTGCGGTGTGCATTTCCACAAACACTGCACGCCTCACAAAACACTCCAAACTGTGACTTGTGAAGGCAACCTTAAATGGGCTGAACACTTAAACCATGATTCACTATGCAATGGATAGACCGTGCTGTGTGTGAGAAAGAGAGTGCATTTTCAGCCTATTGCTTATAACTTTACATATTTATTAAACCATATCAGCTCAACTACTTTTCCCACAGTAACTTAACCCTTTTTTTTCCCTCTGTATGGTTTCCCTTTGACAAACTCTTCTTCAGCTAACAGTTAAAAGTGCACATGCAGGCCTTCTATTCCCACTGTACCCAGGCTGCAGGGTTTTTAAGTGAGGGCCCTGTTTTGTCCTCCCAGTTTGGACTAAACCCAGTCAAATTGAGCCCCTGCATTAATTCGA
This sequence comes from Brachirus orientalis, assembly GCA_016785285.1. Lineage (NCBI taxonomy): Eukaryota > Metazoa > Chordata > Actinopteri > Pleuronectiformes > Soleidae > Brachirus > Brachirus orientalis. The sequence continues at coordinate 2,939,766 of JAFBJR010000258.1, read as the reverse complement.
CCCTGCTAAGCTAATAAGGTCGAACAAGTCTCTTTGTATTGTCGTGTTAAGCTTTATTGCTTGTCGTTTTGACCAGCGATGGACAAGGTAGGCTTTGATGAGGGAATTAGTGGCCTATTCTGTCCCTGTTATTCATAGCACGGTGGAACATACAAGCACCAGAGAGGGTGTCAAAAGGAGAGCTGGTCCTATTGCAAAGTGTCTCCCTTGTTGGAGCTGAAAGGGTGGTTATGAGACGATAAACCGCTTAATACACTGAGCTAATTGGATGAGAGCAAGAGAGACGGGGAATTAAGGGGCGATCCGAGAGGGGAGCGGAGTGCCATGGCCCTGCTATTCAGGTCTTGGTTGGGGGAGGAGGAGGAGGAGGCTGTTCATCAAAGCGCCTTTTAGAGCTCCTCTCTCCTCCTGGGGACTGAGTGAGGACTGATCTGGCTGAGGCTGTGGAGTGATTGGGTCTATTCTCTCTCTCAGGCAGGGACATGGAGGGTGAAAGGAGGCCAGGTAGAATCCAAATCAGAGGCCAAATCAAACCCAGCAGCTGGGGAAGGAGAAGGAGAAGCTGCATGTGGAATGTGTAGCAGCGGAAGTGTGCAAAAGTCAGTGGGAGGACATTCTCTGGACACCTGGGTTAACCAGTGAGGGGCAGGTGGCAGAGCAGAGTCATGTTTGTTGACTAGGGTTGTAAGAAAATAGTGATATGCTAAAATATTGACATAATTCATGCCATGTTAATGTATTGATCCACTCGAAATATCAAGTGGCAAGCGGTCATGGCGTCACCCGTAAGTATGTGAACTCCTGTTTTAAAGCCTCCAGAAATGCAGTTTCTCCAGTGCCACGTTGAGGTGAAAAAGAGACTTCACCTGCAACTCTGCTCCTCTTGGTTATTGATAGCAGCTGTCAGTCACACTGGCATCCACTCGTGTACTGTGCTTTGTCGTCTATTTTTCTCTAAAAGGGAACATAATTTACAGAACTGACATTGTGTGCTATTCCAGAAGAGCTGAAACTAGAAAAATGTTTAAAATCCAACTGGAAGGAGGCTCACTTTCCCGTTGACCTCCACTCAAAGTGACCTTTCAATAAATTTTTACTGTATATACAATTTATTGGACATTTTCTGACAGTGGTCCCATTTTACTCTCTCCTCCTTTCACTCCTCGATATGTATAGCATTTTTGATTTTTTTTTTTTCGCCCAAAATAGCTTTCTAATTCTCTGTAAAAAATAATTTTAGATGCATAAATGACATACAGTCGCCTTTGTCTGAAAGTAGCAACAAGTTGTCAAGATTCAAATGGCTGAAAGCCTGCTGCCAACTAGTGGTCGGAGGCTTAAGTACCCACAAAACTACTGAGGATATTTTACAAGAGTAAAATATCCAAATCACAAGTTTTGGTCTTAATGCAGAGTTTGTCAGTTTTGTCAAGACAAAAACAAAGGACATAGTTTATGTCAGGTGGCAGAGTGGGGTCATGTCTTTCTGTCTTGTTTGATTCCCGTGAATGAAAACGGTCCCTTAACAAATACTTATGGCTTTAAAGGTTGTCGGAAAAGTTTTAACTATTACAAGTACACTACCCAACTAAATATATTAAATTAATCTTGTTGCTTTTAGATATTTCAATGCAGAAATCTTACATATCATATCTTTAATTTTTGTAACTGAAGAAAAATAGGAGTGCATCTTGATTGGGTAGTTTTTGTATTTTTTTTTTTTTTTTTGTTTAAAAAAAAAAAAATAAATAAATAAATCAGTGTATCAACACTGATTGTGGTGATAATTCATGACCTATACAAGTGCAGCCCTGTCGTGATTGAACACGTGTGACGCTGCTGTCCTCCGCTACAGCATTTCAATTTTCTCGCCTTTTTTTGCGCTGCCATGGAGGTGTAAGCCCTGCTCCCAGCAGGTCATCCGCCTCCCGGCGTCCCCCTGATATTAGGGACAAATTGGTTTGCCATTCATAAGATTAAAACTTCCCGGGCCCCAGACAATCTCATCAAAACCCTATACAGGAACAAAAAAAAAAAAAAACAACTATACAATAAACATACAGACACGCTCCGCTGAGCTTCAGCAAAAGAATGGGGATTTTTTTTAAAGAACATTCTGGACGGTGGTCTGTGTGCGCACTGGAGGAAAAATGTGTTTCTTTTTCCTCCTTTTTTTGCTCTGTGACTTTGCATGAGCCTCTCTCACACTGTGTGTGTGTGTGTGTTCAGGATGCTGATGCATCTCTCCCTCATCAGATCTAATTCCTCCTTGTTTGGAGTAAATTGAATGGTTAACAGGTGTGAGACCTGTGGATCTATGTGAGACGGGCAGGAAAGAGAAAGGAAAAGGGTTTTTTTTTCCCTTCGAAGATGCGGACGATAAAGGGGATCTACATTAATCCGCGGGGGTAATTTCACGCGATTTGGTCGGGCACCATGGAGGGGTCAAACGGAGGAGAATACGCATTGATTGCTGTAATGCTCCTGCTTCAGCGGTGACATCCAGTGCAAGGGGAATTAACTCACCCTCTCTCTCTCTGTGTGTGTGTGTGTGTTTCAGTTGATGAAGTGGTTTGTTACTTCATTAATAACAAAGGGGAACCCGTTCCCATCGACACAGCATTACAGATGTTAAGATTAATTTAGCGCCTTTAAATGGGCTTGAAGGAAGTTTTGTGCCTCCTCCTCCTCCACAGCAGATAAAGTGGACGATCCTAATTGAAAAGCCCTCTCCTTTGTCGTGCGTTTCACAAGTTTGGGGGTGGGGGGGGGATTAAGCTCATGAATATATGCTCCGTATTTTGTCAACTCCGCTGAAGAGGATATAGACGCACGCAGCGCACTGGATTACATGCCTTAATACGTTTTTCCCTCATTGAGTTGCGCCTCCGTCTCTGCAGCAGCAAATTATCCTTGTAATCTGCTCTGCATGTTTCCTGCACATCAGGCGACCTGTTAGTGAAGTTGCATGAGTATATAACGTAACATGTGAGTAGTCGGCAACTTTAAAGTGACTTTTAAAAAACATTTTAAAATAAATTCTTTTAGTTTGGGAAACCACACAAAGAAACCCCAAACAATTTCTTCATAACACCTTTTATTAATAGTTCTATAATATTCTATTTCACATTTTTTTTTCCTGATTTACACAGTCCTATGTCAGTCCTAAAGGAATTTGAAATAATAAAAGATAAGTCATTTTACCAGTGTTATTTATTGAAATTAGCGTTAATAATCCAGGAAATGTATAATCACTTAATAAGAAACGAACAAAAAAAAAAACATCCTTCACTCAGTTCCTCAGGGAAAAATTTTTTGACATAAATAATGGTCTAAAAACCTAATATTTCATAAACACAGGTAAAATTCTACACAGGGCGACATTCATTAAACACTACACCGAGTGCAAATTATCAAAACACTGCCTCCTCAAATATACATGACCTTGTTTTGAAAATTTTTGTGGTTGTACTCTTACCCCCCTCCCTCTTATTTTTTTTTTTACACAATATATACAGTTTTCTTTCACACAGTCACATCATTAGAGACACGTCTCCAGTCTCAACTTTGCTGACATGTCCCGGAGTCAGACTCAGCAGAAATGCCACTGCTGTGGTCATCAAAGCTTGTGTGTGTATGTGTGTGTGTGTGTGCGTGCACGTGCGTGTGTGTGTGTCACATATACACTGTATTTATAATGCTGAGTGTTACTGTTGGACAGGTGAGCAGAGCAGAGAGGAGTCGGGTTTGTAGAGAAGGCTATGGAAGGTCTATGAACAAGTTTCCTTTGGCTCTGGAGGGGACAGACCTCCTCTAACTCACCTTTTATTACAGACGCAGACCGGCTCAGTCCACACCCATGCATACAGATAAAGCAGTGTTAATGTCGAGCACTCGAGCTGCAGTCCACATTTGAAGTGGCACAAGAATCCTTTCTAAAAGCCTCAGGTTTCCCTGCAGATCTCCAGCTCTGTGTGTGTGTGTTTGTGTGTGTGTGTGATGACAGAACTCTTACTTAAACAAAACGTAGTCATATCACACTATATGATTTTACAGATTTCTGTTCCTCTTTTTTCTGTTTTTCGACTGTTGCTCAAGTGAAGGTAAGCATATATTATGGACACTGTATTATTTAACATATATAACATATTTTAAAGTATTAAGGGTTAAAAATGGTCACAGTGAGAGAATAATACTTCATTATTATTACTTGTGCATTAACATGTGCTCTTGTTTTAAATGTTTGAATTTGGGTTTAAATGGTATTTACTATCAATGAAATGCACCTACAACAAGACTTAGTGTGTTAAAATGTGATTAGTTTCCTAGTGCAGCTTAATCTACCTCTGAATTATATGGAATGGCGTCAAACAAAGCAGAATAAGCAGTTATTTTACTCTGCACTAAATCAATACATTTACTCAGCCTTGAAGAAAGAGTGTCGTTTTTTTGAGGAGAAATTATATTGAATATAATTTATTTTTGCGATGAATTTTAATCTAAAAGTAGACTAGTGAAAATGGAGCATAGAACAATGGAACAATAGCAGTATTTACTGGACAGACACACAAACACACACTCAGCCAGTGCTCTTTTGAATTTGGTCGTGCTATTTTGTTGGGGACATATGAGGTAACAGGGATGACTGGACACATGGGGACATTGGGACATCATCCTCCAGAGGTACGAATGGGTTTCTCAGTAGGGGGGCAGGATGGGGTGTCATGGAATGGGATATTAGCCCGGGACCGGGTGGGGTGGGGGGCAAGAACTGGGGTCAAGTGTTCAGCACACCTCCTTCCCTGTGGCTCCGGTGGGCAGGATGTTCAGCTGGGTGAGCTGAGCCGAGTGTTCCTTGGCCTTGAGGCGCAGTGCGGCAATACTGGAGGCCCTGCGGTCCGCTGCAGCTGAGGAGGGGGAGGATGAAGATGAGGAAGGGTCGGGGAGGACGGGCCCCGCATGGGAGGGGCTCTCCACAGGTGGAGTGGGCTGACGGAGGAGAGCTGCAGCAGTGGAAGCACTGGTCAGAGGACCCATACTGGAGAAGAGCCTGAAAGAAGATGAAATGTAAGCAAATGATGATAAACATTTGGTATTCATGATTAAATGATTATTTTTATCGCACATTTTCAAGATCCTGCCCTTGTCTTACATTTGTTTCTGCAGTAAATGGCCAAGGTCACTGTCTGTTAATGAAGACTTCCACTGTCCCTCCAACTTTATTTCCCCTTTGGTTTGTCAGCTTAAAAATAAACCTAAAAAAATTTTTGATTGAAAAGCCTGAAAAATTTTACTAAAGTAAACAAATTAGGTTCATTCAAATGATAGTTAACAGGCGATATGAAGGTGGTTTCATAAAAATTGTGTTCAGATAGAATGAATTTAAGTCACTGAATTGTTTAAGGTTGTCTTTTGTTTTCCTTTATCAAGTTAGATTTATGTAATCAATTGCATGATGGCTTCAGTGATATTAAAAATAACATTGAGAATATAGGGTTAATAATGCTGTATAATGAAGAAGGAGAAGCAAATGAAGGAGGTAATTGTGGCATATGGAGTGTGTAGTAGCACCTCACAGCTCGTCTGGCAGGATCACACATTTAGATCATTTATTAAGACATCTGACATGGTGATTACACACTATAGTGAATAGTTGACAGTATAGCATATTTATAATCAGACAGTGAGATACACAGTAGTCTAATGTTGGCTGAGGATTACCATCAGTTATTATAGTGGCATGATGTGTTGGGAGTATATTTTAAGCTCGGTTCCTGCTGTGCATTGTTCTGTACCATGTGCCTGACGACTAAATTGTAGTCATTTAGGTGAAAATACAGGGATAAACGTGAAGTCCTGCAAGCACAAAGATTGGTGCACTGCTGATGTAAATAACCATAAAGAACAGACATCGCATCCATGAGAGGTGCATGTGTGTTACCTGCCAAAGGTGGGTCCAATGAAGGCAGGGTGGCGAAACATGGCCGCTGTGCCCAGGAACGTGCCCAGGCCTAGTGGGGTGGCCAGAGGCGGGGCAGAGCCGTTGTGCGGTGGCGGGGCCAAGCCTGGGAATGCGGCGGCTGCGGCCGCTGCAGCCGTCCAGGCAGACTCCAGAGCTGGGTGGGGATGAGGAGGAAAGGGTCCTCCCTCCAGGTAGTGGCTGAGAGGGTGACCTGCTGCTAGGGGGCCGGGGAAGGGCAGACCTGATGGGTGGGCCTGTACCCCGGCCTTCTCACGCTTCCTCCACTTGGCCCTGCGGTTCTGAAACCACACCTGAGGGCAGACACGCATGGTGATAATTTAATAAGAGGGAATATTATCAAGCAAAGCAAAGAATTCTGTGAATCGTGTTAAATTCAACGCTTAGAGTTTAACTCTCATAGTGTTTCTTTAACTCTAAAAGACTTCAGTTGAAAACTACACACAGAGAGAAAATGGTTGCTAAACTCAAAAATCAGTTGGCAACATAAACATTTAGGTTCAGTCAATGTAAAATTGGCAATTTATATTTGCATAAAGTTTGAATTTAGTTTGAATACACCTAATTAGTTTAAGCCAACTGCATTGAGGTTTGACATTTTCTTTGATTCCATGCTTGCTTTCATCAACTCAGTGTTGAAAATTCCAGAGTGATTTCAGTCCTATTTCCAATTTTACTTTGCACTTATGAATGAAAAATGAATGAATTTTCATTTTGTAATCTAAAATACTTCTTAGACAGCTCTTTTATTGCCAATATCACCAAGTATTATTATTATTCCAAGGAAAGTACACTAGGGAGGGCTCCCTGGAATTTTTTTTGTAGGGCTGAGGAACAATCAAATAATAGATATTGCCATGATGTTATCAATATAGTGATATGGCAAATGATTTGATATATTTATATGTTTATGCGCACGCAGTGCAAACACTCTTTAAGACAACATTTGGTTGTCATCCAATCTGTTTTGTTAAGCAAAAAATTCATCATTTTAACTTTATTGCAGCAACTACTGATGGTGACTGAATCAAACTTTTTCTGTATTGCCTAGTCATAATTGTGGAGGCTCCATGCTTGTGGAAACACGAGAGTCTGTGGTCTAAGACTGAAGCCGGGTTCAGTTCATGTCTCCTTGTAATTAACGTGCCCAGACTCATGTCGAATGTTGTGTCACTGCACATTGTAATGGTTGTGCAGTTCAGGTGATGGCCAACAGGCGGAAAGTCAACGATAATTACTTGTAAGGTAAACCCCGCCGTTCACGGTCCCCTAAATCTACTTTCTGTCTAATTAAGCCTCTCTCCATCCATCCATCCATCCATCCCTCCCTCCCTCCTTCCCTCAATCCGTGTACCTCGGAGTGGGGAGAGAGAGAGAGAGAGAGGTAATTAAGAGCGCTGTTTAACAAAAGATCCAGAAAATTATCGCTGAACTGGCTCCAATAACAATTAATGCGCTTTAAATTAAATTCTTAAGAGATGTGTAGAACAAGTGACTTCCATCAGAGGGAGTATTTAACTTTCCCACGCATCCACCGGTGCCCAGTGTGCACTGCAGAAGCACGGGGCATCTCACAATGAGCAAAATGTCAACAGTGAGGAGAGGGATTGAACGAGGCAGCTTGAGCGACAGGGACTACACACACACACACGCACACACAGTATTCCCAGAGGGCTGTTTAGCATTACACAGCCCCAGGGGAATTTATGAGTTTTTATCACCTCCTGATGGCGCCCGTTAAGTGATTTGTTCACCTACTGCCCCTAAAGAGACATCTGTTGTTTTACCGTCGGCCATAACCTCCCAGAGCTTCCACCGTGTTTGGATTGTCTCTCTGGTTATGAGCCCGGGCTTTGGACATGCAAGACACGCTTTTAGTGAAGAAGAGAGGAGAGAGGGAGGGAGGGATGGAGAGAAAGAGAGAGTGGAGGGGTGAGTGGGAGGAGAGCGCGGAGCAAACACCTTTAATGGTCTCTCATTCGCTCCCAAGTGCAAAGCATCGGATCAATGCAGGTCTATTGCAATCACATAATGGGAAATCAAATAGCATTATCCCTCCCCTCTTTCTCTCTCTCTCCTCACACACTCACACACATCCCTTCTCCTCCTCTCTCTCTCTCTGCCTCCCTGCCTCCCTCACTCACATATCTCGCCCCCTCTTCTGATGGGAATCCAAACACCATCTATACAACACAGTGTTTGCTCCTGCACTAAGTGAGCTTTTTATGAATCGCCAGCTTCGCCTTAATTGCCACTAAAACGTCCCTCGTCCGCGCGTAATAACATTCAATAACAGGAAAGGCCTTCCATTTAACACACGTTTGCTGTAATAAATTACCGCCGCAAATTGGCCCGCAATCGTTGATCGTCAATCAGTGACGCATATCACCGGTTATTATCCAGCGCAGTGTTTCATGGGACACTTTGTTTGGAGGAAGGTGTAAAACATTAGGATCCCGCCTTGTTTTGTTTTATTTTATTTATTTATTTATATATATGTATATATATATTTTTTTCAGCTGAAAATAAAAGAGGACACTTACTTGAACGCGGGCCTCGGTGAGATCCAGGCGCATCGCGAGCTCTTCTCTGCAGAAAATAAAAAAAAGAGAAAGAGGGAGAAAAGGAGGGGGGGGGAAAATCAAGGTTACAGGCCAACGTTTGGAAGCAAAGCAGAATTGCTGTTTTGTTCCCTCCTATTGTTCCCTGTCAACAGACGACCATAATAGGCTTCATTTTTATTTTTTATTTTATTCCCCACCTCCCTATTTCTCTCCCTCCTCCCTGGAAGACGCCATGGCCATATTCTATTTTCCCTGTCACGGGTGAGTAGAAATAGGCCTAGTGATTGTTAGATTTTCCTTAGCCCGGGCCTGTCACTGTAACAACATAATGGTTGAAAATAATGACATCTAAACTAGCCTGCCACAAAGCAATTGACGCTGCCTTCAGCTGCGAGATTGGGCTGGTGGTGCAAATTAGAGCCGCGAGTCGTCTTAAAGTAAATCGATTGGAAAATATGAATAATCCCATTGGCTTAAAAAGAATACAGAATGTATAGTTCTTGTGTATAATGTTTGGAGGCAAAAAAACTATATTTTCCGCGCAAAAATCAGATGTGCCAATCATACAGTTCATATATATATATATATATATATATGTATATATACACACACCTCGGCAGGTATATATATACACCTGCCGAGCTTGAAATGAGACCTTGACTTTTTCCTTCTTTTTCCTTTTTTTGTGCAGCTTGTCTTCAGTTTCGTGTCCAGCGGCAAATCTGACTTTTCACCGCTTAATTGTTCTTCCTTAGAGTAACAGATCGCTCTCGTCTGCGGATGCAGGTGTAACAAAACGTCCCTATTGTGTCAGCACTTACAAGCCTATTGTGTTCACGGGTTTGCTGTTGAAGGCTTTATTATTGTTGTTGTTATTATTGCGAGGCGGATCCGCGCAGTGTCCTGTTGCACACGTGTGGGATTACTGGGGACTTAATGTGTGTGGAAAATGATATGAGCTTGGAATGTTTTTATTAAAAAAAAAAAAAAAAAAAAAAAATCATTCAATAAATGCAGTTAACTATCACCTTGAAATTATTAGAGAGAACAGTGCATAAATGTCTTAATGCATTTAAAAAAAATCGGGTTTAAAAAAGCAATATTAGCTATAATAATATAAAATATTACTGCTTATAATATAAATTTTTATTTATAATATATAATCTGAGATTATTGTACAATAATATGTGTAGTTTATTGACGTTTCCTGTGTATTTAAATTCAAATTATAGGCCTACAATTTTTGGGTTTTAAAATGTAAACGCGTTGGTTTAAGTAATAATAATATAATAATACAATATAATAATAAATTTAAAATGTAAAAAATAAAATCGGTGTATCAATTTTGCTGTTGTATGTATGTATTTATTTATTTATTTTCTTACCTGGTGAAGACGTCGGGGTAGTGTGTCTTCTGGAAAGCCCTCTCCAATTCCTCCAGCTGGTAACTGGTGAAGGTAGTCCTGTATCTTCTCTGCTTCCGTTTCAGCATCCCTTCCTCCGAGTCACTGCCGGCCGAAAGACACACGCTGTCCTCCCCGTCCCTCACGTCCCCATCCCCGGCGTTCAAGCTCTCCCTCTCCTCGTCCTTCGGGGACAGCGCCGCCGCGTCCGTGCAGCTCTCCTCCTCCTTCCCCGCGTCCTCCTCAAACTTGAGCGGGCCGAGCTCCACCAGTCCCAGGCTTCCGTCCTCCGAGCTCTCCTCGGGGCTCTGGTCGCCCTCTCCCCGGCTCAGGGACGCGTTCTCCCGGTACGACTTGCTGCGGCTGATGCTGACCTGTGGCGCCTGGCTGATTTTGAGGTTGTCGCTGGTTTGCTCGTGCAGGAGGAGCCGCTCTCTGTCCAGCTTCCCTGCGTGATCGTGGAGGTATTTGCCACCGGGTCCGTAGAGCCGGCGGAGCTTTGGCGGCAGGTGGATGTCAGCGCTGAGGGACAGCGGCTCTTTCGTTGGACCTGCAGTGACGGAAGCATGTCAAGGTTTTTTTTTGTTTGTTTTTTGTTTTTTGTTTTACAAAAAAGAATGAACAGCATCATGACTGTAAGATCCCCCCTAAATAGTCTTTATTAACTTTACAGCTTGAGTTAAGGAACAGTGAGGCCTGCTCATGACTCCAAAAGATTCTCTCTGACACATGCTGACTCTCTGGAAACCAAAAGGAAAAACTCCTGACAAGAGTTGAAGCCAAAAACAGACTTTAAACAGTAAAAACTGCAGCTTCGGCCAGGTTCCGATTCTTTCCTCCCCCCTCACGGTTCTTACCTTCGGCCGGTTTGTCGTGCTCTCCTCTGCCGGGCAGACCCGTCAAACTTTGCGCTCCTATCAGTCTGACCTTGCAGGGGCTGCGGCGGCCCAGAATGCTCTCTATGCAGTAAGAGGAGAGCAGCGTCGGGGATTTACTGCTCTTCCTCTCGCTCCGGTTGTGGAGATCTTCCTCAAACTGGCCGCTCATGTCGACGCTTTGGTTCGTTTGGTTTCGGTACCGCCTGTCACTCTCTCCCTCTCTTCTTCTGTCTTCTTCTTTGCGCTCAGGCCGCTGTGTCTGTGTGTGTGTGTGGTTGAACCTCCTCCCTCCACTCCTCTCCTCTCTCCCTCTCTCCTCTCTCGCTCTGTCTCCTCTGTCACTCTCCCTCAGCTGATGACAGACAGCGGTTATGGCTGCTCTCTCAGCAGACTGTAGGCTGCTGCTGCTGATTGGCTCGTGTATGCGGGGAGAGAGACAGCACGAGGCTGCTTTATATATTTTACATTAAGGTTAATTTGAGGGAAAGGCGTCAAAACCCGACATGGATTTTTCCCCCTCATGCTGCTTCTTGGAATGAACTGAAAAAGAAGAAGTTTTTGCCTATAAGCAAAAATCAGCTCCTCAGTTCAGTTTTACTCATATTATAATCTATATGTGACACTGATTGTGAAATTGTTTGAAATGTCATTTAAGAGGTGCCAAAAACAATAATCATCACTTCAGTGAAATAGTTTCATAATGCAAATTTAGTTTTGGCAGAAGTGGCAGCAGATCGGGTGTGTTTAGCAGCAGCATGTGGCCAAAAGTGAAGGTTTATTAGTATAACATTTCAAAAAACACGAATTTCATTTAGCTACTGCAGTTTCTTATGTCGGGTCTGCAGAGGAAATGAGCGAGTCTATTCAACAGTAATATTATAGTACTATATTATTAGTTCTGTATTATTCTTAGTATTAGCCCGTATTACTATAGTGCAGTATAATTGTTAATCTTAATAAAGTGATCATTTCACAATTTATGACAGAACGTTAGAGAAACTAGATATATTTTAACAATAATTCAGCATTACTGAATGCTTATTGCTTAATGTTTATTACCACGATTATTATTGTTATTATTATTATTATTATTATTACTATTATTATTATTATTATTATTATCATTATTATTAATTGTGAATTGTCAAATGTTTTGTGAGGATTCATTTTTTAAACAGTGATGTTAACTTGGCAGTTCTGCTTTTATTATTTCAGTCTCAACAGCAGGAACTGCTTTGAATCCTGTGCCAAGATGGAAAAAAAAATCTGGCGCGGATTTTTTGTTCAGCCTCGAAGTGCAGAGCACCTGGGTAATCCGTTTTGGAGACTGAATCAAATAGAAATACGAGAATTAGTGCGATAATTTTCAACTGTTCCAAGATGCAGCGTTTAAATACCGTTGTGTTTTGACAGAACATGTAGGCATTTACATGATTAATATGGGCTTGTCTGTCTGTCTCTCTCTCTCTCTCTGTCTCTCTCTCTCTCTCTGCTGGTGTCTGTCGATTGACTTAAAAAAAATGCGGGTGGCGCGGCAGTAATGCTGAGACGCCGCACGGGGAGCCGGGGTGGCACGCACGCACGCACGCACGCAGGGACTCCGCGATGGAGAGATGGATCGAGAATGTAATTTTAAATGAAAGTCTATTTAACCCGCTGTGAATGGCATGACCCCCATCCTCGCCTCAGAGCCCATCACTGTTAAAAGGATCATTTTCAGAATTCAATCCAAAAACTTCAGCAAGCTGCAATTTACTCTCTCCATCTGCCTCTTTCTCTCTGTCTCTCTTTTTCGTCCGTCCTCTATCCGCTCGGGCCACATCGTCGAAGCAAAATAAAATAACAATAAAATATATATCCAGAAAATTGCAAAACTTTTTTTTTCTTTCGTGTTTAAAGCAATAACTTTTTTTTGTGATTGGGACTGAGATAGAAGTGCCATAAAGGTCAGTGTAAGGTTTAGTTAAGATGCAGGCCGTTTAAAGTAAACCACGTATATATTACTATTGATATAGGCCATTATTATGACTATTATTATTATTGTAATTGCGTTTAAGTGTTGTATATGCAGAATAGGTGTTTAATAGGAAGAGTCATGTGATGTTTTCAGTAATGAGGCCTACCCTTTTTCAACAACACATAGATAAAATATATTTATTCCTGTATTTCTAAACTGTGCATCACTCAAATCGAATTGTAGACACTTCGTCTCTACATGCTGCTGTCAGACTGTGCGCAACCGGAACTTTTTTTTTGGTGACGTCACAAACCTCCGAGCTTGTTTACTTGCACGCAAATGGATGTAATGAGTCTAATAACAATATAAAAATGTTATGCCTTTTTTTCCACCCGCGCGGTCACAAACAGACGTGCGTGATTCAGACGAGTATTTAGAGTCGCTCTGTAATTTGGGGGGGCACGATTTGATTCACTTATCCGCACACTGTTATTAACCCTGTGGAAAAAGAGATGTCAGCCGCCATTTCAGCCAGCAGGACACCCGCGCTTTGTTTAAATGCACTAATTACGCGCATACATTACAGGGGGCCGGAATAGCCTGAATGCAATTTTCACATTTTCAATTTTCCGTCTGTTTGACGAGCAGGTGAGGAGGAGAGGGGCTTCTGTTCCAGCATCATCTCACCACCACCTCCCCTCTGTTTTCATAACACACTAACTTGATAGACCTAATATCCTCATATCCGGGTTATAAAGGCTCAGACACTGCTGCTGTGCCACCGTGTATTTTTATACACTGGAAATCCATTTGGTGCCATGCACTGGCCATTCACGTTGGGCTATGAATGGCCCGTGTATTCATAGCATGCTTTATGTTTAGATTATTACGGATTATATTTTGTAATAGTAGTTTAAATATTTCCCGAAAAGTCCAAATGCAACTTATCTCAGCTCGCTGTCTCTCCTTTTCAGTGAAGGCCATGAAGTCAGGACCAGCAGGGTTGTCATGAACGTGCCCTGCAGGTCATTCAATTGGCGCCATCTCGTGGATGAAATTGCACACTGCTGGTTCAGGTGAGTGCCCTGCAATGATCTTTACCTATACCTATATACGGATAGATCATTTATCTATACGTCCTCTCCCTGTTAAAACATCCGAACGCATCGCATGCTTGGCTGAGCACAGTTGAAACATATACGAACGCATCACATACGGTACTGTTGGAACACCTAAACGCACCACCGGCGTAGATAATCTTTGCGTTTCTTTCATCTCTGTCAAACACTGCCTTTTGCTCCATCATCTAACTGATTTGACCACATGTGCATCTGTATTCGTGACCCCAGAGGAGTGAAGTATAGGCTTAATTTATTCAATAAGACCAAAAGGGGCATCTGCACCTGTTGGTGACAGTTATCCATATTTACGCATACATATACAGAAATACGGCTATTCTGTTGCTGCTCCACATCTACTGTATAATCCTCCTTTTATGCCGCAGGTTTGTTGCAAAGCAACATGTGTAAATAGCTGCCCACTAACACGCAGCAGTTGGCTCGTGGCCTTGGTGACGACGACCCATCCTCCAGCCATCTTTGCGCTCTGACATAATTGGACACTTGCTCTGCTGGAGAGGCCAAGCAGGAAAAGACGGGAGGGAGAAAAGTGTGTGTGTGTGTGAGAGAGAGAGCGACAGAGAGCGCGCGTGCATGTGTGTTGATAGGGGAGGGAGGCTTTTAAGGCGCGCGTAAGCAAAGTTAATTAGCGGTTATTAACAGCCCGCATAATGAGAGCGAGAGGGAGTCAATTTAATGACTTTGTTAGCGCGGGTTCAGAGCGACAGGCGATGATCGAAACAACAAAGGCGAGAGCGCACGCAGCCATCATCCGTAATTTCCAGCGGTAATGCGGTCTGATCAGAAACAAAGGCTTCTAATTTCGTTCAACTGACTCGATAATTTGTCCTTATGTAAGGAAAATAATTAATGACTTAATGCTTCAACAGAAGTAGCTTTCTGGGGGATTCGGGGGGCCTCGTTCGCTGGAGAAGGTCGGAGGGAAATCACTTTCCAGACCTATAATTATTTACATCATGAATTTAAAACGTGGACGTGTGTCTTCGCTCCGGGTTTGTGTGCACACGAGTGCGAGTCTATTAGGAGGAGAGAGAGACAGAGAGAGAGAAGGAGTCTCCAAATCTTCTTCCCTAGAGCAAATTCTGTATGGCAACAAATGAGCCACTTGTCACAATGTAGCACTGAATAGAAAGAAAGTCATGCGTCATTTGGAGACATGACTAAAACCAGAGCCTTTTCAGTGTCACCCTTCAGTCCAGACTGTAGTGAGATGATACCTGTTCACACCTTTGACCTCAGCTGAACTGATGGCCCCAGCGTCTACACCCATGCTACAACAGTGCTGCAGGTTGTTGTGGCGACTGCGCTGCAAAATCATCCGAGGCGTGTGCGTTTTTACGCCTGATTTCATCATTCTACTGCAGACGGCTTCAGTCGGACCAAAGATGTGAGGGGTATTATCGATTGGGGAAACGTGAGCGGCCTGCGGGCCACTCTTATATTCATGGCAGGTGCATAGGTCACCAACACACGAAAGCGGCAATTTCATGGCCCCCATTGTCTTCACTGATTACTGCTTTGATCACAGGGATCCAGAGCCACAGACTCTCGTGAGCCCACTGAGTCCGCGAGCTCCAGAGCTGAAGAGGCCATCATCATCATCATCACCATTATCTGCCATATCATCATCATCATCATAACCACCACCATCATCACCACCACCACCGTCGTCATCATCATCACCATCATCACCACAAGTTGACCATGCAAACCCGCGGCGCCGTGTGTTTTCTCAGGCGCGTTGCCCTTTTATTGATTGCGTGCCTTCATTTTAATTCGATTGCGCGAGTGTCAAAAATTCCGCAAGAATCATCCCAGTAATGAGATAATCAAAGTAATGTATGCAGATCAGTTATGTTGCCAGTTTATCAAAACCCGAGTGCCCCCCCTTGAGTCTGAAGAAGTCCATTTATTCAGTTAGTGGCAATACCTTGCGCAAATGGCGCGATGCAAATGACAGTTGATTAGACTAAATTAAGAACCTCGTTTCTCCCTGACCTTGTCTGAGTTTTATGTTAATTTTTTTTTTTACTTGTTATAATGTGAAAGAAATGCATTTTACACCTTGGCCTTTTAGAAACTGAACAATATTTTCTTCTGGAGAGGCAATGGTCATCCTCAAATCAACTACATGGATGGTTATTTTTCCTTGTCCTGTCTGTCTCTCTCAAATCTCTGTAGTCTGTTGACCTCAGAGCAGCTCCCACAGGGACAGAAAGTGTGCCTGTGTAACTTCCTTGCTGTGGGGGAGTGTGCCTTAAAGATAGACGAGATGTGTGCGCGGGCCTCTGAGTGTGTCTGCATGTGTGTGTTTACACGATTATATGAACTCATGTGTGTTCCATAACATATTGTCTTAGGGGACAGAGAGTGCAGTTGAGACTTCCTCTCAGTGGGGTGTGTGGGGCCTGTTGATGGGAAAGGAATAAATCCAATATAGATTGCAGGGCTGTGCTGCCTCCCGCTGGGGACCCTCAGACTTGCAGGCCATCGGAGTGCTTTTCTCCCCCTAAATTGGCCTGAGAGGAGCAGGAGCATCCAAACTGCACCCCCCAACGCTGTGACTGCCTACGACCTAATGATGGAGCAGGGGACAGACACACACCTACACATGCATGCACAGCGGTAGAACTGTGTGCACGTACATGGCAAAATTCACACACGCCATCATCGCCAGATTGATGTCACATCAGTCACACTCTTGCACCAGTCAAAAACACACCTATAAGAGAACCACACAGATATAAACCACCTTCCTCGTCCTCTGATATTGAACACACTCATTCGTTGTCCAAAGACCATTCACCTCAAGTCTCCCTCTTCACATCTCAGACTACTCCTCAAAACTACCTAGCTAAACTACAGATTTAGAGGAGGCATCCTCGCTATCTGTCCGCAGGCTTCATAGGGAGGGGTGAATGGTATAACTGGCACCATGCTAAGTGTCTGAACTGATACACACTTCTGCCCTTTGGTTTCCACTCCAAGGAAAAAAAAAAACACCAGCAGCACCCCAATGCCATTATGCTTCCAGCCAAACACCCAGCCACTGTCATTTCGCTTCTATCCAGGGAGCTAATTCTATTTGTGATGAGGTGTCTGATGTGTTGCTGGGTTAGACCCATGAGACAACACGACAGAATATCTTATAGACCGAAAATTATGACTCACTGTGCCTCATTACCTGCTCACAGAACATTTCATGTTAACTAAGCTCATATGCAGAGTGAATACAAAGATGTAAACAACTGGGTTCCTTTTAATGGGCAGCTGGAATATCTTGGGTATTAGATGCCTGCAGTCTCTGGTTTGAATACCATGTCGTAGTACAAGCTCTTATACACATATTTTATTCTCAGAAGCTTGATCTTTCAAAACAGCCTGCATTAGTCAGTATAGAAGGACAGCGAATTACATTGAAATCAGCAGCTAAAAGCAGTGAAGTGAAATGCTTTTAAATGATCAGGCTGTCAGGTAAAATCTATATGAATCTACCTCCAGCCTTTATTCAGTAATTGTTGAAGAACCTTGAAAATACCTAAATAAAATGCTTTACTGTTGAATATATGTACGAAGGGCTGAAGAAGACATATACTGTAGTATCTAGCAACAAAATACTGTACATTCTGTTGCTTTATTTCCAACTGTACCTGATTTATTTAAGCAAATCACTTTATTTTGGTGTGGTAAACTTGGAAATCAACGCCTCTGTTTTTGTGGCTCGTCTGTCCATGATTAGCATTTTGAACTCAGCTTAGTTGATTAATCAAAAACACGTGGCTAACACTTGGGTTTTATGCTTTGTCTGAAGCAGTTTAAGAGTCAACAGAATACAAAAAGTGTGTTCATACTGCAGTGCTGCAGTGGCTGTTTTTGTTTGTTTTTTTCTTTGAAAAGCTGCTTTCATGGGAAATATGGGATATTTCTGTCACTTTTGCATCACTCAAGAAACCAGATTTTAATTTTAATCCAATTTTAATGAAGTGTGTAACTGTGATTCGGTTGTGTTGGCCTTGTAGCAGTGTCTACACATCCCTTCTTTTCCTTCTTTTCCTCCTTGGATATCCCATAATGAATTTTTGGCATTATCCACTCATGCACATGAACTAATCTCCTTCCTTGTCCACTCTGACTTGTCTTTTGTTCTGCTTCTTTCTGTCTTCTCTACTATTCCCTACTCGGTTAAACCTCCCCTGTCTCTTGATGCTGATACACCTTTCGACTTGTTGTGGTCAACCCTCCACTTGTGTCTCTGCTCTGGTGCATCAAATTATGTTTACCCTTCATCAGCCTGAGTGTTACTACCTATTTTCAATTATTTTATTAATATTGATTTGTCCGAGGCTGTGCTGAAACCAACTGATTTGGAGAGTGCCATTAATGTGTATGACATGCGTTGAAAAAAATGAAATACTAAACAGCTTGAATAAAGACAAAAACATGGACCACACAAAAAAAAGATATGCAGCAAAATTCCTTTGACATCAATAATTGGTAAATCCTTAGATTAATTTGTAAGAGTTGTCGTCAGATTGCTTAAGTAATTGTGTTTGTGTGTCCCTTTTTATTGCCTGCACCCCCCTCTCTTTAAAGCACATCTTTATAACCAAGCAATTCCAAAGCAATTTTCTCTGTGGGAGGAGAGTGTAATTTTCTATTCTGTGACACTGTGATGTGTAAGAAACTGGGAGCTGGCACTAAAAGGCATCTGTATTGTGTGTGTGTGTGTGTGTCTTGGTGTGGGTGTGAGCTGCTTTAATGGCCAACGTAGGGCGGGTGGTGGTGGTGGTGAGCGGGTGCATGTCAGGAAGGCCATCATTTAATGACTCCCAAATTGTGCCCTCCTTGTTAGAGCTATCGTCCTGGAAACACAAGGCTGTGAACCAGGAGAGCGCCACTCGCTGCAACAGTCTTTTATCTTCACATTAAACCATTTGCATAATATTACCACGCTAAATGGGATACAGGAGACCTACTCAGGGAAAGACAGTGAGAGAGAGAGAGAGTTGGCACAGAGGGTATACTACATGTCCTTGAAAATCTAATCAGTGTTAAATGGAGCCGTCACAGATGTGTGTTTGTCTGAATGTGTGTGGTACTGGGTGGATCATGTCAGGAGTCATTTAACATTAAGGTGCAGCAGTGGGTAACAGGGCTGTAATTACAAAATACAAGAATCCGAGCCATTTCTTGTTCGACGTAACATCAAAAACAGTAACCCTTCACTGATACACAAGATGAGGCCAGGTGCTAACAGTTCAGAGGCCACATGTACTTGGGTCCTTCACAAAGTTACATTTTACTGCATTTTTTTTTCCACGTGTTGATCAAATTGTACATAGTTATAGCAGCTCTACAGAAAAATATCACATTCCTGCTCTTTTCCCCCCTCAAAATTGTTGATGTGTTTTGCAGTGATGGTGGATTTTTGTGTGTGATATCAGCAGACCAACAAAAGACTCAATTTCACGTTTTGCATTGCTACAACATCCATCTATAATGTATTAGGTGGTGTTTTGATTTGTGCCTTGTATATATCTGTATTTCTCTCTGCCCTGAGGCAAATAGAGAGAGGGTGAGAGAATCTCGTTACTGGAGAAACAGAAACATGCATAAGAAAACACTAATTATTAGTTGTTGCTACCTGCCACTGCCTGATTAATTTAATCAGATATACTTGATACAGGAATTTGGCAGATATAGTGCTCAGCTCTTGTTGAAGCACTTGAACCACTATAATTATGACTAATCTCTTTCAAGTCTTTGTCTTAATTGATTGAGAAGAACATTTGCTATACACTGGTGGCTTTCCTTGAAGGGATAGTTCCGTTTTTCAGTGTGTGGTTGTATGAGGTACTGACATAGTGTCAGCACTGATTTTGCAAAGTGTGCCACTCCTTGCGCTTCTGATGCCAAGAACTAGCCTGAGAAACAAACATACACCATCACTGATATCATGGCTGCCAGCAAGGACAGAAATCTGATTTTAGCCACTTAACTTAAGGCTCACCTAATAACATATACATCTATGTGCCTGCATAAGTACCTTACTAATGTGTTCTTTTCTGACTTGAAACTGAATTTTCTAAATTACCCAGTTCCTCACACCAAAGTCCATTGAGAAAATCTGCATTTTTAGCCTGCAGGGACATAGGAGCTGCTGGTCAATTGCTGCCTTGTTTGGTAATTTTGTGTCAATTTGGTGAATGTGAATGAAGGATTTCAAACACAGAAATCAAAGTACTTTGAACTCAATGACAGCAGCAGTTGCTCAACAACTTCTGTGAACCTTAATGCAAAATTGATGATTTTTGCTCGAGTGAGCGGTTTAAAGAGCAACATGAGCCTCAGTTTCAATTTCTGGCTGGTTCTTTGTAACAGCAGTGTGCTTGGCAGTCAGTATTGACAGCTGACAGTGTGTCAGTATCTCATCCACAACCACACTTAAAAAAATCTCAACTTATCACTTTACTGCTCCTGCACATCCATGGTAAACCCACACAGGTCAGAAGGGGTCAATAACGAGCACATACATACTTTCATGTAGAGTATGTGTGGGCACCATCCGCTATGAAAGGCTAAAGATGACATCACATCACACAATAGTCTATCACTGTGTGTGCAAGCTAAGTGTGTATGAGAGAGGGAGAGACAGATTTCCTGTTTACGCACATGGGGATAGACTCTGCCAGGTAAGTGTACCATTTACTATCAAGCCATTGAGTTCAGCAGGCATCTAATAACAAAGCGTTTATGGCCTACTCACGCATGCATAGATATCTCTGTCAGTAAACAACAACAGTCTCCTCTCTGTTGTCTCCAGCTATCCCTTTCTCTCTTAAAACACACAGACACCACCCAGATTGGACCCAAATAGGCTGCACTAGAATCATCAGACTCGGGGGGGATGAAATTAAAATCACTCATTTTCTTTCTCCATACAAGGAACAGATCAATTTCCAGGGACCAGGACATGATATTTTCCTGCCATTGGCTTTTCTCGTCTTTGGCACAGCACCTTGACTGCCTGTCAGCAGGGGACCAGGCCTGACTGCACGCCTCGCCGGAGAACAGTTACTTCTGCCGCGGCGAGTTTATTTGCGCCTCACTATGAGAATTGCCATCATTTACCCTTCCCCAAAACGAAGAGGGAAAGCGAGCCAAGAATGAGAACGACAAAATTGATTTTTTCTGATACATGCCACACAGGGGACATTAGGTTCCTATCATCGGAGCATCCATCTCAAGAAATGAGCTGAATAAATTTAGCTTAAAGTGATGTATAGGGCCTCTTGCAGGTTTTTGCAGTTGTTCATATTGGAATGAATTGCTCACTGCAGCATGCAGAGGTTACTATGTGGATCGTGCAGGTTTTAAAGGGATAGTTCAGCATTTTGAAATGCCGTTGTATGACGTATCAAAACAATATCAACATTGAATCCTGCGTGCAAGTGAACGTCATGTGGGACTTGGATACTTGCTTTAACTAAAACATGGCTGTCAGCAGAGACAGGGAAATTGATTTTTGTTTTTAAAAAAGGCCTAATCCAATAAAATCTACCCGTAGTTAAGTCAACAAGATCTTTAAAATATTTTTGACACTTTTTCTCACCATTATACCAGTGTTTCCCAACCCTGGTCCTCTAGGAACACTGCCCTGCATGTTTTAGATGTTGCCCTGCTCCAACACACCTGATTCAAATGAATGGATCGTTATCAGGCTTTTGCAGTGGTTGATGGCGAGCTGACATTCGACTCATACAGGGCAGTGCTCCTCGAGGACCGGGGTTGGGAAACACTGCATTAGACAACCTTTTGTGGAAACCAAGGTTAGTAAAACTAACCTTCCTGTACCAAAGTCCATAAAGATAATCAACAATTTTACAAAATGACACCCAGGAATTGTTAATCTATTGGTAAATACATCAGTAAGTTCAATGTGATATCTTGTGACTTTGGTGTCTGAAATGCTTTGTTTGAATTTCCCCAAGAGACATAAACTTAAAGCTACTATGTTCCTTTGAGCTAAAAATGTAGATTTTCTTTTCTTTTCTATGAACTATGGTGTGGCAGAGTGAGGGGGTGGTTTACAAATGTCAAATGTTTCCAGCCTGAAAATATATTTAGTCATTCATTTCAGAAGGTATCGCAAATCTCAGAAACCACTGCTATGAGAATTTTACAGTATCTTTTCTCTGTGGAATCTATTTTCCCAGTGTCCTCATTACCTGTGTTGCACCCAAACTTTTAAAGGTACCCTTGTTTATCTTGGCAGTGATATTAGACCTTGTTTGCACACATTTTGACCAAAAATGTGCCCTTTTCCCTTTGCAAGATGCCCTGCTGCTGCTGCGTCACAGAGCCTGTCAATGCTTAATTGAAACCATGCAGAGAGAAGAGTATAAATCCAACCCCCTTTTTTTTCCCACTCACTTCACACCGGCATACACTCACTCTGCAGTGGACTGAATGCAGTAAGAGACACCTCATAGATTCATATTACTTTAAACAGCTGCAAGGGAAATTTAACAGACGCAACAATGGCTGGACTCAAGGTAAGGCAGTATTTACAGCTCTACTTTAAATATTGAAAGTGCTTATTCACCAGAACTCAGAGTAAGTATCTGACAAACCAAGATTCAGAATACTCTGTAAAGCATGATCATACAAACAGTAGGTGTTTCCATATCATTTGGAAAATAAAGTAGAAAATGTTCAACTTTTGATGGTGTGCAGAAAAGTAAACCATGTCTAAAAGGACCAAACTTTAACAGAAGTATGTCAGCTGAGCTGAGTGGAGGGAGGTGTCCAGTTTGACCAATCAGAGCGCTGCATTCCGCAGCTGCCCAGATGTGGACTGAGATGTCTTAAAAAAACAGCTCAAACTTTTTTCAGGAGAAAAGTTTCTTTTCAAAATAACTTTTTTTAATCCCCAAAACAACTTGAGAACACATCTCACCCCAGTGTGTTCCCATCTGTTTTATTACAATTACAGTCCATACCTTCAAACCATTTACTCATCAGTTTTACTGGTTTGACTCTGTTTACTTTTATTGTTAGTTTGGTGGAAACCCTTACTGAACAGCTTCAGACCTGTGATTCTTATTTTTTAAAAACGTTTACATTTGGTTTAAAGGGTTAATTATTTCAGTCATCCAGCAAAAATAATTTCAAGACTGACCTGTTATGATAAACAAATGCTGGCTTTTTAATTTGTGGTTAAATGGTGCAAATTGAGGAAAATCCATACTTTACATACTGTTCTCTCACAAGAGAGAAACACTGGTGCTTCCCAAATATTTTTAGCTGACATTTGCTACACGGACAGGCACATATGGAAACCATTCCTGCCTGTGAGTGCAGCTTTCTGCAAACTAACTGTGACTCAGCAAGATTTATTTACCTTCTGCCAAGAGGGCATGTTGTTCACTGCTACAGGGGCTGGTGATCGGTGCCATCAAAGGAGATTGTGAAATAATCATCTTGTCATATAATTGAAGAATTGACCAAAACTCTCTGTGGTGGTTGTTTGTATAATTAGTCTGTTTTTGAAATACAATAGCTCAAAAATAATGGATGACTGCGAGGGGGGAAATTTGGCATAACTGCAGTTTGTTGTATCATAGATCTAATGTGAATCAATATGACAACAATTAACAAAAAGACAAGCCTTAATGACAAGCCTTCAGATTTAATTATAACCAGCATGAACACATTTATCCTGCATTACAATGAAGCTGCATGATGTATTTGTTTTTTTAATTTTTTCATATCAACTTGCCTTGAGTGTTTGTCTGTTTCAGTACTTGAGCGGGTTTGGGAACGAGTTCTCCTCTGAAGACCCTCGCTGTCCCGGATCATTACCTGAAGGACAGGTAGCTCACAAACACACACTCACTCACTCACTCATTTTGTACCCCTTTATCCACTGAGGGTCGCGGGGGTGCTAGTGTGCTCATAAACACAAAATACTGAGGAATAATTTATTGATTGTGTGCTTCAATTAATAACATAAACATCTTACAACACCATATTACTAATGTCTTTCCTTTTTTCACAAGAAAATATAAAAATCTAATCCGAAGAGGCATGAAGTCAGCTCTAATTTGCTTTTTATTCACATATTTATTAACATATTCCTCCACTAGAGATTGAACACACAGGCTCAAAATGTATGAATGCCCTTTGGGCTTGTGTTGTGACTACACAAAAAAAATGCAAAGCCTTTCCTTTAGGTTTGTTGAAGCTGTAGCTTTAAATGAATGTGCAAACTTTCTTCTGTCATCCACAGAACAATCCTCAGGTTTGTCCCTATGGCCTCTATGCTGAGCAGCTCTCTGGCTCTGCATTCACCTGCCCGCGACCAGCTAATAAGAGGAGGTATTCCCTGTACTGCCTGACATGAGAGCCAGCCTGAATACATGGACACTATCAATACGTTAATACTGATCCTTTTCTCTTTCTCCAGCTGGTTGTACCGAATCCTCCCATCTGTCAAACATAAGCCTTTTACTGCAGTACCACGTGGAGATTTGTCAGAGAACTGGGACGAGGTGGAGCCTGATCCAAACCAGGTACTTTTCAGCAGGTCCTGCTCCTTAACAAGTGAACAAAGCTGTGTCTTAGCTTAGAATAAAGGTGGAAAATATTAAAACACCATGTCACTCACGGATAATCTTTTTGAATGATTTGATTTTTGAAGGATCAGTATCATATAGTGTCTTAATCAGTAACATAAGTGCTAATAGTTTGCCATTGGACTGGCTGTTATACCCCACATATGATAAAGGCTTTAAGTTTCTTTTCTAAATGAATGAGAAGGATTGTGTGTTTTTACAGTGCCTCATATAAAAAACAAAAGTCCTGTTTGCTAGAAAATGTTGTGCTCATGTTAGATTTTATTATTTAATATATCTAATTAAAGTCTAATTAAATAATAATACTAATATTCCTCTGCACATATGATTCTTTCCTCCTAATTGGCTGTAGTTACTGTATATGTACAGAATCTGACCCTGGGGTTTCTCTTTCAGCTGCGGTGGCTTGCATTTACCATTCCCAAACCAACAGAGAAGAAAGTGGACTTTGTGGCTGTAAGTTATTTTTTAAGTTATTGTTTTATTACATATTGTCAGTAGACTGGGATCGTCAGCCTCTGTATCTGGCAGGGTCTTCACACTATCTGTGGTGCTGGTGATGCCAAATCCCGCAGTGGCATTGGTGTCCATGTATACATGTGTAACATGTCCATGGTGGACAGGTGAGTACGTATTTGTGTGCAAATGTAGCCCATCCCGTAAAAAAACAAAAAAAAGATGAATTTTCAACGGATAAGAAAATACTAATAATAATAATAATTCCTGTGCTTCGATTGTTTTCCTGTTCCAGGTGCTTCAACAACTCAGATGGAGACTTTCTGATTGGTGAGGAAAAGTGCTGTTGATGTTTTCACTGTCAGTTATCTCAAGAACAATGATAGCTCAATCCTCTGTCCATCTTCTGCCGCACATTTTACTTTCTCTGTTTCTCTGTCTGTTTGTCTCTCTAGTTCCCCAGCAGGGTGAAATCTTGATCACTACAGAGTTTGGGAAGATGATGGTGGAGCCGAACGAGATCTGTGTCATTCAGGTGAGCACTGTGGATTTCCATCTCTGCTCCATTGTTTTCCAATTATTATTATTGTTATTACCAATTTGTCATAGTAGGGATGATTAATAAAGTATAGTGTAATAGTAACAGTATGGAATGGTATCTTGTCTATTCTCCTAAAGTTGGCAAAAACCACTTCCTTCTGTAATTTTTAAATAGATGGATGGACAAAAAAATGGAAAATTCCCTTGTTACAAATTTGAGATGTACAAAATCTATAAGAACAAAAAGATATGACAGGCTCCATTCCCAATAATGTTAGTAGTGGACGTTGTACATGTTATAAATTAAAGCTATATTTTTTATTTATGTGGGAGCAGAGGGTGAACACCAGCACCAAGCTGTTTGTAGTTTACAATGCGGTGTCCACTCTTGTATCAATCATGGGAATTATTCACCTTTATTACACAAATTACTATTAGATACAGATGGGTACTTGAATGCAGTTACAAAAAAATTTATATTTTTCCTCTTCACCTATTATTCTTTTTACTTTCTCCAGCAAGGAATGCGCTTCAGTGTGGATGTGTTTGGAGAAACCAGAGGTTATATTCTTGAAGTGTATGGATGCCACTTTGAAATCCCTGACCTGGGGCCCATAGGTGTGTAACATTGTATGTGTGGTCTGTGGTCATCACACACTATCTCTCTTACAAGATAATCGCTCTGAATTTCTTATCTGAGCCAAGGCTGAATCCAAGTCCATGTCTGAATGGCCACCAAATTGCTTTGAAATCAGGCATTTTGATGCAATTACCTCATGAGTAATGAGGTTAGGTTGTTGAGCTTAGTACAATAAATTATATATACATTTTATTTGTCTAAAAGATTTGGTTTATGATCAAATTCCCTGCAAAACTAATGACTTTTACTTTACGATTTGGCATATGTTATTGTGATATCCAGGGTGTACCCTGCCTCTCGCCCTATGTCAGCTGGAGTTAGGCACCAGTGCCCCCTGCGACCCTCAGTGGAAAAAGCGGTAGAAAATGAGTGAGAGAGTGAGTGAAATCTCTTATCCATTACGTCTTATGGAACAGACCATCATCAACATTACTCAAACATCAGCAGTAAATAGAGACTTAGGACACTCATCATCATTTAGCATCATCACTGATAGCTCTGCAGTCACACCTATAAAGTGTGGTAGACCAGCCATTCCCAAAATTAAAGGTCCAGTTTGTCACATTTAGGAGAATTATTGGCAGGAATAGAAAATACTAGCTATAGGTATGTTTGTAGTGTTCATTAAACTGACACTCAGACTAGTTTGTCTCTTTGGCTTGTTGTTAAAATTTGGTGGCACATATAGAAGTTATTTTTCTTTTAAAAATGCTGACACCGATTATACTTCTACAAACATAGTTATAGGGAGTATATTCATTGTCTGCTAATAAACCCTGTTAAATGTTGCACGTTGGACCTTTGACCTTTGAGAATGCTGTGGCCCTATTTAAAGGTGAAATAGAATGGTCACCTTTAAATTTAAAAAATCAAGATGACTGATGTCTACTTAGATAAATTAAATAATATTCATGGTCTAAAACCTCATAGTCTCTTCAGATTAAGCCAGTTTATTGCTGCTCTCTGCCAGCCTCTGAACAGGCACTCTGTTACTGAGCTAATGCCCGCCCCCCAGAACACTGGGTCTCTTGTGATTGGCCAGCTACCAGCTGACTGACTGCTCCGCGGTGCTTCTTCTACTTCAGGTTGAATGTTCACGTCCACGACTGGGAGTAGCTGTTGGGAGAGGGTTTGTTGCGCAGCAAATGTGCTAGTTACGTAACTAAACTCAACTTTTCCAAAGCACTTGCTCGAGCGCAGGTAAACAGAGAAGCCCTTCTTTCTCAGAAGTGGCTAAAGTGTTTATTGTGACACTTTAGTGATGTTTAGATACAGGAAGGACACGGGGACACAACAAAAACATCAGAAATTTGATTTTCCAGTGAATGTCCTCCTTAAGTTGGGCACATCTTTTGAGGCCCAATACAATGTTTATAATCATAATCAGTGAGTGGTTGATGCTAATCAACCAACACATTTTGCTTTTTCCACCTGAAAGACACTGTTCCATCATGCCCAACCTAGCACATAATCAACCAATGACAACAGCCATGTTCCAACGTGAATTTGAGGGTTCAACAAGTCCATTGACGCCTCTTATATGTTGTCCATAGACTGATGCAAAAACATAAAAGGCTATACATGTACAGTAGAACAGGAATCAATCCAGACACTGCTTCAATCTTGGATTTTTTTTTTACATGATTATATGTGCATTTTGGCAGGAGCCAATGGTCTGGCCAACCCAAGAGATTTCCTGTGTCCAGTTGCTTGGTATGAGGATCGTACAGTGCCCACAGGTTACACCATCATCAACAAGTACCAAGGGAAGCTCTTTGCCTGCCAACAGGTGTTTTATTTTCTTTATTCTTTTGTGGCATTTCAATTTGTGCGTGTCATTACACTCGCATGTACGCAGGCACTGTATGACAGGGGCCCACACATAATTGGCATATTTGCCCTATTTAGGTTTGTGTCTGCCTCAGTAAACACCACCCAACACGACTAACAGGAAACTGCCCAAGTGAAGCATATGATCCATTAGCTGCCCCTGCAGACGGAACTGCCATCCCTGATGATTTAATATCCAAGTGTTAGCTGTAATCCATTCAGCAGGTTTCCGCCTCAACTCTCTAATGAGAATTAATCACTCATAATTAGTTAAGGCGTTCTGGAGACGCAGACAGTGTTACCTGTGAGGCTTTGCTTTGTAGAAAAAAAACCTTTCACAAGTTGAGCATAAATTTCACCATTCTCCACAGATCCTCCCCCTCTAAACATTTCCTGTTAGCCACATAATTGAATCGACACATAATGTCTGACAGGATTTTTTTTTTTTTTTTAAAGCTTTGTCAGGGGTGGGCATTGTGGGATTGTAACGCTGGAAACCATGTTTAAATCACACTGTTATTATTTATTGTAGGCAGTACACAGAGGTGAGAGACTGTCTCTTTTGTTGCAAAACAAACAGTTTTCATCTCTCTTGTTGCCTCTGTATGAGCTTGTGCCCCGTTATGTGCTGGAGGTTAAAGGCGGTAGAAGAGGGTCACACCTGACGCACTCTTCCTGGTGTCCACCCTTCCCTGAGCCTGGAGGGTGAGACCACAGGAGTATGAAAATAAGGTGGGGGCCTCATCTCAGGAAAGATGATGTGGCTGCTGCTCCCGCCTGCTCCTGCTGTTTTTTTCCCCTGCAGTGAACTAAAATTGCTCAAATTAACTTATTATTTGCTTGGCTGGGCCAATATGTTTGTGTTTTTTGTGCTTGTGTGTGCATGTGCTCACTCTCCTCCATTTTCCCCTTGATTTTAATCGAATGTAGTGGAGTTACCATCAATGAATGTAATAGAAATTTACAGCACTGGATTCCCAGACCCTTTTATATTTACTACTGTAAACTGAGTGTGGGTGTGATTTGGTGTTTATGTTATGTGTGGATTTACTTATGTATGAGTCGATGTACTGTATGAATATGTGTGTTTTTTTGCATGTAGTAACTTGTTTTTGTGCACTGTGTGTGAGTGTGTATGTGTGTGGGGAGCGTGGAGGTCACTCGGGAGGCAGCTTGAGTTGTAATGCACTGTATTGATTTTAGAGCTCCTGCTGAATGTCTTTTTTCATTGTGACATTATCAGAACAGAGAAACTATACAAAATTGCTCTGGTTTTAACAATCAAGATGAAGAAATATCCCTACACTCACTGTTACTGCTGCTCTCCCGAATAATTGTACTGCTGTGAGCATCAAAATGCTCAAAGTTTGGTAAAGTTTGATTGTGAGGCCAATTACCCCATAATACCCGAAGCCTTGTATCAAAAAGAACAGGGGGGAATGAAAGAGAAGAAAGAGTGATAGAAGAAAACTCTCTTCCACAATCAACCCTTTTCATTATGACCATTTTTCTGTCTTTATGTCAGGAGTACTCTTAGGGAATTTAAGATTACACAGAAATTATTCATTGTTCCCCTTTCCCTAAGAAAAGCTAAATTTTAAGTCCTTTGTGTTTGTTGCTTTGGTAGACTCGTCTTATTTGTTTTGTTCTGTGCTCTGTATATAGGATTTTTCTCCTTTCAATGTGGTTGCCTGGCATGGGAATTACACACCGTACAAATACAACCTGAAGAACTTCATGGTTATCAACTGCGTGGCATTCGACCATGCGGTGAGAGACATGTTGAAGGGCACATTCACACTTCTTTACTGCATGCAATTCTTTTTTTACTTTGCTTTTTTGTTAAAAGTTGGGGGTATTTACCCACCCTGAAAGCTGTATACTTTCTGCTCTTGATAATCATAGGATCCATCAATTTTTACCGTGCTAACTGCCAAATCCACACGGCCTGGTGTGGCCATTGCCGACTTTGTCATCTTCCCACCGCGGTGGGGTGTGGCTGACCACACCTTCCGTCCACCATACTATCACCGTAAGAATTAAAACCACACATGCACAAGTCAAAGGTGGCTCACACACATTTTACAGCAGAATGCATAAAGTACTAATTATGAGAACTAAGATGTGATTGAATTTGATTCTTTTTCTGCCAATTATGGCTCATTTATAAATGAAACAAATCAGTCATAAGCTAATGTGTCTGCTTACATGGGCAGTGTAAAGATGTCCTAAGAAGCCCTGTCACAGTGCCTTTGTCAGGGTTTACCACAGATCTGTAAGGACATCTGGTGGAAATGAGTGATACAGCTACTCCATGTTCAGCACACTTCCCAATACTGCATCATGTTAGAGTGTCTCCCTCTTGTAACCGACAGGTAACTGCATGAGTGAATTCATGGGTCTGATCAAAGGCCACTACGAGGCCAAAGAGGAGGGTTTCCAGCCTGGAGGGGCCAGCCTCCACAGCATTATGACACCACACGGCCCTGATGCCGACTGCTTCGAGAAGAACAGCACTGCTGCGCTGAAACCTGAGAGGGTGGCTGAGGGCACCATGGTAAAAAAAAGATGGAATTTCATTATTAAAAAGAAATAGAAGATAATCTTAAATGATGTTCTTACAAGATTCTTCTTTCCTTCAGGCATTTATGT
This sequence comes from Brachirus orientalis, assembly GCA_016785285.1. Taxonomy (NCBI): domain Eukaryota; kingdom Metazoa; phylum Chordata; class Actinopteri; order Pleuronectiformes; family Soleidae; genus Brachirus; species Brachirus orientalis. The sequence goes on along the minus strand of JAFBJR010000258.1, from coordinate 2,909,090 downwards.
TCGAATCATCCTTCAGTATGGCAGTGACCAAGTGGGGTCTACAGACATGTCAGAGGCTTGACAAGAGCTACTATCAATGCTGGGAACCGCTCCGCAGCCACTTTAACCCAAACTGGAAGCCCAGCAAAAATTAGACACAGTGACTCAGCAGACCCATCAACCAATTTAAGACATTAAACCAAAATTAAAATCCTTATTTTGCTCTTTGATACAACTATCCAATTTCGTTGAATTTGGCTGATCATTTGATTTATTTGATCAGGTTTATCAATTGAAAACATAAAGAAAGAACATACCATGTAATTTAGACATTTATTCTACACCAACAATGAACGGCATTGGGCAAAAAATATTCATGTTATATTAATCTACTAATCTTATATTGGCAAATAAAATGACAGCTAGCTTGTATGAATTGTTTGTGCTAATTATGCTGAACATGTTTTATCAATGTTCTTCTTTCGACAGTTACATAAATGGCCAATTGACATTTTCTTGGGAAATGAAACACTACTTTAGTTTTTACTTTTCAAGTGATTCTTACAAATAAAAAAGGCCTTTCATATTATTATGCAAACAGGCTTTTGCCATACAGAGTGCCCTGGTATGAACAGAACCACAGATGTGTAGTATTCTTTGCAATAAATCTTACTGTATTTTATAATACAGTTGATCTTATTTTAAATACAAACAAATTAGACTGCATACATTTTAAACATACAGCTGTAAAATGTATGTGTCCAGTTAGGACCAGCAGCATAAACAAAAAAATAACTGTCTATAATGAAACTTTATCCAACATAAGTGTGTGCATTCACAACTTCTCCTGTCACTCACACTTTCACCTCAATAGTCAAAATCCACACGATTGATGTTGACAATATATTTTAATCTGATTAATAATAACTTCACACACCGACAGTATCACTAGAACATACAGGAGGTCTTTATACATTGCAGCTCATAAAGACAAACTGAACTTGCGTTGGAGGGTTCCAGCCTTAATCTGCTCCTCCTTCCGGTCCTGTAAAACAGACAGATGACAAGTTAGTGCTGTTTCCATAGCAACAAAACTCATATCACCCTCACCCTTTCCACCTTCTGGACATTTATTCAACTACATGTTTTATGAGTGAGCATTTAATGACTTAAGTAGTTTTTTCCTCTCCCAGCACAGATACAGAAGGGAACATGATCATAGTGACAACTGCACCAGATTCTTGCTTGAATTTTTATTGGCAAGGGTAACTCTCAATGACAATGGAGAAACAATTGAAAGCAGGCAGCATTTCACAAGAAAAACTAATTCCTATCATGAATGGAATTGGGACCAAAAAAAAAAAAAAAACTAGATTAACTATTCACCTACATGGAAATACAGTGTCTTACCTACAACTAAAAAAATGTTCTGATATCTGAGATGCCCTCTAATTAGAATGATTTTACAGATACAGAAATATAATTTGTTTACTCAGCAAAAATTGTAAGATAGTGGTGATACACTGAACTGAGCAAAGCAGTAATGCTTACAAACCCAGATGTTTGTAGCACAATGAAAGCCCATCAGAAAAAAAAATTTTACTTTTGTGTACAGTACTGTGTAAACATGAATTAGATTTGTTTTAGCAATGCCAAAAGCAGGAGTTTGACTTTAAGTCAAATCATTCCGATCCAAATGCAAATGATCACAGAACTTGACAGACAAAAATAACAGCTGTTGGAGCCCTGAGACCTTTGCACAGTATTGTATATGTAACTTTGTAAATCACTTGCTCTTAATTCAACCTAAGATGGTCAGCGGGACCAAAACTGAATTCACAGTTCTCTAAGCAATTGGTGTGTTGTGTTGTGTCCAGGATTGATTTGTATTCAGTTCTATAAGCAAACATTAACCTTTGCCAGTATATCTGTGGTACACATTAAGACATGCAGCTCAGGACGGCACAGGCGAATCTTGCTATTCAAAAAAGACTTTGATAATTGTGACATTTCACTTGAGCTTATGTCATACCCTGTCTGTCTTGAAGATGTAGTAGAGGCCAAAAAGTGGGACAATTCCAAACAAAGTACCCAACAGAGATGTCTTGAAAGTTGGCCGGAAATGTGCATAGGGGTTGGAACGTGCATACACCCAACGTGTCAGTGCAGGGTCTTCCTGTATAGACAAAAGAGTGCAGCAAGGGTTCAGTGCTCTCAGTGTGTTAACTGATTCTTTTCAGAGGTAAAACAAATAATAGTAAACCACTATTTACAACAAATTAAACAAGCAATACAAAACATTATATCCATCCACCCAATGTGACCCATTTGTCCAAGATCAGGTGGGGGGAGGGGGGGGGGGGGTTAGAGGGGGGGGGGGGGGGGGGGGGGGGGGGGGGGGGTAGCAGCTCACAGCTAACAAATATGTCATTTAACAAAAAGGTAATTTACTCTCTTCTGTAGTGAAATTAACATAATATATTTGATTTGATACTCATACATTTTCAAATGTATGAGTACATACATTTACAAATGTAAAACTAAACAATAGTTGTAGCCAACTGCTCATTAGCCACATCAGCATCAGCAGATCTTGGTGTGTTTGCTAACACTACATTTTAAAGCCAATATCTACCAATATTGTGCTGATAATATTGCGCAATCCTAACAGTATAATGTCATATGAGTGATCCTCTTGTTGCAGTTGCACAGGCCTGATCGGCTGAAAGAAGGTAAACCAACTCACGGGGCTGAGTATTAAATAATATATCTAAAAAATCGCACTACTTTTAAATGATGTATACATGGTAGCAACATTATTTATAGCCCACTCCCTTTTACAGTACATGTAATACTAACTTTATGATTGTGTAAAGTGCACTGACACTGGAAATATGATTTGCATTTATATTACCATACATCTCAGTTTGGTCTGTCTAAAAGGCTGGTGCAGCATTTATCGTGCTCAAACAACCTAGCGTTTGTTACGAGTTAGCACAATGTTTGTTGGCATATTATTTTAAAAGTACGGACTAATAAACACGGACAGTGTGACTGCTGTGTTCCCCAGACGAGTTGCAGTTAACATCCCAGTAAACAGCCATAGTACCGTTCAAGGGTAACGCTGCTAGCTAACAGACATCCACTTACAATGAGCTCTTGTCTGTGTGGGTTATTGAGCTGCATCTGATACTGCCTCTTCAGATTCGCTCGCAGTGCTGCTCTTTCTCGTTCAACGCGTCTGTGCTCCGGCGAAATGTTGAAATACTCATTGGGATCCAGCGTTTTTGGCCGAGTGGCCAAGGGCGCCTCTCTGTAGTCCGCCATGTTAGTTTGATGACGGAAGGAAATGAATGCTGCTGGGGCAAACGTGAACTCGTGAAATCTCGCGTTGTGATCACAGTGGTAACACCGGTCAAATGAAGATGACAGGTTTGAGCGCGTATGGCAAAGATGTAATCGGCTAATCGGACAAATGTAGCTGAGCACTCAATAATTACACTGTGGTGCTAGACACCTTTGTTTATTGTCACAGTGTATCATGAAAACATTATGGGTGATTAAAAACAACCAAAAAATATTACTAGAACGAACAAAAATGTGTGGTCTCCATGATAACCGCACACTTTCCTCCAAAACATGATAAAAAGTCCAACAAAACACTTGACAAAACTAACTGTAAAGTTCAGTCGTCTCCATGGTAATCGCAGAGTGTCGTCTCCATGGTAACGACACACTATTCTCCAAAATATGACGGCTTTCTATATGAAAGGAAGTGTCTTTGTGCGCCAATGAGGCGTTAAAGGGAAAAGTATGAAGAGGAAAACATTGAGGAAGTTAAACAACAAGGAGAAGTTGATCGATTTTAGCGATGTCCACAAAAATTCAACACGAGGGTGAGGCCAGCGGTCGGCCAGACGCGGCCAGCATCACCCTCCGTCCCGAAGCGGTGGATGTGTTTTTACGCAACTTTCTCTTTCAGACGGGCATGACTCAAACACTGGACTGTTTCCAGACGGAGTGGAACGAGCTGCAGCAGAAAGGGCTGCTGGATGCAGAGCAGGTCAGTGTGATACCGGACATGTACACTGACATCCAGCGCCTGGAAATGAAAGTGAAAAACGCTCAGCGGGAGAGAGACGAGTACAGCCGCGACGCCTCTGCAGCCGCCGAGACTCTGGCGAAGGCCGAGAAAGCCCGAGACTTCCACCGCATGCACCACCAGCGTGTTGTGCAGGAGAGAGAGAAGCTCTTGGTGGAGAGGAGAAGGATCAAGGCTCAGTGTGACAACGTCAAGCCCGCGTTAAGGAGGATGAAGGAGAAATGGAATACACTTTTAAAGCAGACTGCGTTGCTGAACTCAAAGAAGGACAAGGTCTTAGGACAAACAAACAGAGCCACGTCTGATCCCGCGAGGACGCGACACAACCAGACGATTAAGCGTCAACAGAAACAGTGAAGGAGTCAGAAAGCACCATAACCAATGAAGACAAATGTTTATGAAACTCTCTTGATTTTGTGAAACGACTGTGTTTACTATATGCCTTTTGGTTGTATTAAAGATAATGGAAGATGGGATTTATTTTTGTTGATTAGTTTTTGCTGACACAACGTTGATAGAGTTTAATTGATGATAGTTCCATGGTTCTCAAACTGTGGTACATGTTATCACCAGTGGTACACAAGCTTCAGAAACACTGTTCTACTGTATATACGCCAGCTTGTGTGATAGGAGTGGAGCTGAGGAATTCTGACTGGACTGGTAAAAAATGAACCCCCCCAAAAAAACAAAAAAAGTCCATAGCTGACATTACTCAGCCTATTTACACCACTGTATTTTAACATTGGCAATGATGGTGTTTTCTTAGGTGGTACTTGGTATAAAAGCTTTGAGGACCACTGGTCTAGTTTAATCATAGTTATCTTGTTTTGATGGATGGATCGGGAACTATATTGTGTAGCACATTGTTTTTGCAGTGTTGTGATTGAGATGGGTGGAGTGATATGAAAAGGTGATTAGGAAAACCCCACTGTACTTGGGCTGAGATGGCTTTCAACGACGATTCTCTCTCCCTGTGTATTTCTTTTGCATCCACGGCCATCTTAACAGAAACAGGCAATCCTACAAAAACCCAGGAATACAAAAGTATTATACATTCACTGGCCAATGCTATTATATTTCTTTACACCCAAAATACCTAAATGATAATACAAACAGTGTCCACATATGCTCCATTATCATTTTCCATGTGGTGTGTTAGCCTTTACTTTTTGCAGACTTGAAAATGCATTCACTTTTTTTATTTTTATTCTGACAACTCTACATTGTAACCATCTGTTTTGGATAATTTATGCAGATTTACTGTATGGCAGGATTTGTTTCACCCATGGTCACATTTACCAGTCTTGGTCTTGTGCTATGACGCCAATCAAAATGGAGGTGAACTTAGCCAATTTGTCAAGTCTTGGCTGTTGCTGAAACACATTACATTATACAATTTGACCACATGAGGGCGACCTGTTGCAAGTTTTGGTTTTATTACCACAGAGTCAGTATCAGGTACCTGCAGCCACAAATGATTAATAACAGCAGGGGAATAATCAAAACTAACTTACTTCTAACTAACTAACTAACTAATAATAACTTAAAAAACATATCTCAACATGATAAACTTAAATTATTCTAGATGCAAAGATACAGGCACTTTACATTTTTATTGGTGTGTATAAGAAATCATGGGTCAGGCATAGTTTGCAGAAATATACCAAAGTGGCTTCCATTTTGACCCAAATATTTAGTTGTTTTACTTTTATTTCATCTGTGTGAACTGTTGGAATTTATTCCTAAACTGTCAGATACCTATCTATTCATTCATATCTCTTCAGCCTATAGATAAACCTTCCCACACAGAAGCTCTCTATCTGTGTGAGTTGCTGAGTGGAACAAAGATGCTGAGAGAGCTCTTTCAACCAGAGACATCCAGGCCAGTATGTGTGACCAAATGATTTATTGTCCTTTCAAATCTTCTAATTTGTCATATTGAAGCATCCTTTTGTGACTTCCAAAGTCACTGTGAGACCACATTCCAGGGTCAAAGAGAGTATTGATTGCCTCTAAGTGTCTCCATAATGTTCAAAGGAGATATATGCTGATAATGGATAGGGCTTGAAGGACTTGACTCAAATATAGAGGCAGTTACAGGCTGAGTGACAAAGAAGAAATTATCTGCAGTCTGCTTTCACATGTAGCACAGAAACATTCCCAGTAATCAGATGTAATTTTGTGTTGTTGGGTCTTTTTAAATGACTTCTACATGCAAGTCTTGGTGAGATAGTTGAAGCAGGTTTCACCACAAGCTAAATTAAGTCTCATTTTCTATTCTTCATCAAAAACCCTTGAAGTGGTTGAGGACAGAAAATGACCTATTGCTATTTTTGCCTAATTCATAATATTTCCTATCCCAGAAATTCCACTTTACTTTTCTGGCCCTGTGGAATGAAACAGAGGAATGTTTTGTTGCAGAACATAATTACTCCAGTTTAGAGCCTTTGTAATTTTCACAAACGGTTACAGAGTCAATGAGGTAGTGACTGGAGGGCAGTGTGTTATTTCCAGAAAACATTTTGTACCACCCTATCTCATCTTACCATTTTCCAGGCTGCTTATTCCTTCCTCCCTATGCCCATCCTTCAGGTCCAAGGGGACATTGCTGTCACTGGCTTTATAAAAAGTTTTCAACTTTGTGGCTCCATCTTAAAGGCTCCAGACTGATTGGAATTCTTCCCGTGCCTGCCTGACTCCCTGTGCTGCCTTTTGAGCTCCTTTCACTGACAGACCTTGTCCGCTTTACAGCCTATAGAATTTTGTATCATTCCAAAAAGACAAGGAGAGGGAGCAAGAGAGTGAGAGATCAATTTTAGCTGTTTTGGCTCAAACCCAATGACCCATTCCTGCATTGCATCATTTCATCTTTATTTTTCTCACTTAGTCCCATTTATGCAACTGAGTCATACCAAGCTTTGAATTCTGATGGGAGATTCCTTTAGTCTACTTTCGAGGAATCTTTTTTGACCTCTTATTCTTTGAGATTCAGTATATTTTCTTACTGAGATGCTTCTTTCTCAGGTCACCATCAGCTCTCTCTGCCATCATATTCTAATTTATATCTGTGAAATGGATTCAGCCTGTCTTCAAGTATTCCCATCTTAATAAATCAGCTTTCCGTGGACCTATAGAGTGGGTCAAACTCAGCAGTATTTCTACTTTAATGTAGTGAGAGGGGCAGAGTTTGGCCCATGGCAGTGACTCAGCAGGCATCTATGGTATCTTCCTCTGGGAGAGCTAGGCAGATGAATTGCAGAAAGACATAAAAAAACATTACACATCTTGGTTCTTGGCTTTTACAACTTTTTTTTTCTTCTAACAAAATTACTTGGATGCTGACAGGCATTTACGTCTGTTAATTACTAATGGTGAACAAGGCGGGGACCCCTATAGCTGGGTCTGTCTGGATGATAGCCACCAAAACCATACCAAAAATGGTATGAAAATTCTTTTGTAAAGTTTCTAATGAGAAACTTATCTAAACACATCAAAAGTACTCAATAAATATATTGGTTGTCAGGCAAAAAAAAAAACAAAACAAAAAGATGCATCTGTTAAATGTGGGAACTTTAATTATCTAATTTCCTGAAGACACAAATATTATGACTGTTAAATGTGATATGCACAATGTCAGAAATGTATAATTTCAAGACATTAAATTGCCATTTATTTATTTACACTTTATTTTGATAGTTCATTAGTCTAGTATCAAGTCAGCAGGTAATCAGTTGACACTTAAGAACTGCTAGTAGACTATAAGTTGTGCTTCAATTGTTTGTAACCCTATACAAAAGTGCCTGTTAACCATTATTTAAATTGTGTCAGCATCTTATTAGTTTACTATCTACTTCTGACTAGTCCGTCACTTGAATGTTAACGGGTCATGTCAACATACAGTCACAAGCATGATCAATTCTTAGTTGATTTTCTTTTGACAATATGTTTATTGTTACTTTAATATTAGAAGGGATACCACACTTGCCTCTGTAAACATGCATTGTGTTCATTAAAGTGAAAAATAAAGAACAGTAGATATAAATAAGTGTCAACTGATTATTTGTTTCATTGCTTAGCTGCAGAGCAATGGAAATAAAGCCCCAGTAACCCTATCAAAAACATCTCATCCGCTTTTTTTTTTGGCAACCATGCTCCCACAATGTTTTCAATAGGGATTACAGTGACCTTGTCTATTCACCAAAAAGTTGTTGTTGTACATTTTACACATGTAACATTTAAATTTGATGCTGGTGCCAATAGATGGATAATTCATTTAATGTAGCATAAAGACTGGAAATAGATGGGTTTCATCCACAGAAAAAAAGGTTCACTTGGACTTGTTATTTGTCATAATGAGGTTTTTACTTGTGGGTTTTAAAACATTCGGTCGATGTTTGTTTATAGTGACAAAATGAGGTTAAAGCAGGTGGCAGACTGCCTGTGGATGTGCAGACAAAGGTGTTGTTTATAATACGAAGCTGACAGGGACTGGAAAAGTCCATGAATTTTGTATTGGCCTGTAAATAACCCCCAGCAGCCATACATATTAAAAAGTCAGCAAACAGATACACTGAGCTGACATCCCTTCTGTCTTACATCTCCCTGTATCTGTCTTTTCCCCACTGGGGCCAGAGGGATAAGACAGAGTCAGGCTGCTGTGACTACAGATAATGGAGGTTTTAACAGACAGAGTTAGGGAGACTGTTTAGAGGAGGTGATGTCAGGCCAGAGAAAAATTACAGTTGATGAGGGAAGACAGCCAATGCCCAGTATCAAATCTGATCAGAAGTGGCAGGAGATGAAGGGGAGAGATGCCAAAATCAGCCCGAAAGCATGGTCACATGCTGAGGTCAATGGAAGCGCGGAAAAGAAAAGAAGAATTTCATGATCAGTGGTGTCAAATGCATCACTAAGATCTAACAGGACAAGTATAGAGACTAGACCTTTATCTGAGGCCAAGATGAGGTCATTGGTAACTCTAACTAGTGCTGTTTCTGTGCTATGGTGTAATCTAAATCCTGACTGGAAATCTTCAAACAGGTTATTACTGCACAGATATTCACATACCTGAGATGGGTCGAGAGTGTGTGTAAAATCACAACAGGTAACTTCAGATGGACTTAGATATGGCACAGAGTTAAACAAAGGCTGCACTGTCTCTTTGAATTTGTAAATATTATCATCAGACTGACACTGACTAACTTTTTTTATGTTACTGTATTTACTCACATGTATAATTACATGTGAGTAAATAGTGAACAGTTAAGAAGGGGTTTTAGGGTAAAATCTTTAAGTTTTCAGTATTTACTGAAGATCAAGGGTGTGACTAAGGCAGTGGGTGGGTTTATTCACATGTTGAGTGTAATCAGTTGATTGTAACAGGGAATTAAATGCAGACCTAAGACTGTGACTTTCAACATCTTCATGGATGTTAAAATCCCTACAATTATGATTTTATCTGTCCTTAGTACTAACTCAAATAGGAATTCAGAGAACTCTGAAAAAAATATAATATAATAACGTGGAGGTGCTTGGCCAGGTGGACAATAAACTAACCCTCAGAACAGTCTTCTACTGATAAATTACTTTGTTGAATGTCAAGGCATTAGAAAGGGGTTATATAAATAAAGACATTTACCTAAGCTGCATAAACCTTAATCATCCCTTATATGAAACAATTATGAGTAATTTAGTTCCAGCTCCAAAAAAGCAAACCCAAGCCTCTATCTATTCCTATAATGTTGAACTTGTTTGTGTCTCTCTTTTCCCAGATTGCATGTTGTTTGGGGTGAGATGCTCCCATCAACCAGAAACTAATACTTATGCAGTGGTTTCCACTTGAAAAGGATGTTGACCATAAGCCACTAACTGCACATGAACCTGACTGAGCTTTTATGGGAAAATCTGACATACTATCTCTCTGCTTGCTCCATTTCCCACCGCACTCCTATAGATTGAAGGCTTCCAAATGATTTTGTTAGTAGTGATTATCATCGGCTTTGTGAAGAGGATGTATGAACCCAAAGCAGAGCGGAAACAATACCACACACCATTACACAGCCGCAATGACTGAAACACTGTATATTCCCATTGTGTTGACCACATGTAGTGACAAATGTTTAGAGTCAAAAGTGAATTGTGATTTAACATTTGCATTACTGAAAGGAAAAGATTTAGTGGCCGATTTCTATTTAAGTGTTTGCATGGTCATGGTGTTTTTTTGGGAGATGAGTTCCTTTGTGTGTATTTTTGCATGTGCTTTGTCTGCATGCACGCACTCGGACACACTGCCCTGTTCCATCAGATCATTAGGAGTTTCCCAGGATGCAATAGCCCAAGGGTGCCATCAGTCACTGATAGCCTGCTGGCAGCTGTCAGAGCAATGTGTATGTGAGTGTGTGTTGACAGGGGAGGATAAGCTGATGCTTTCTCCTTCTTGTTTTTGTCTAAGGAATATTTGTGTGTGTGTCATGGCTTTTTCAGAAATTATTCAGAAAACCATGAAATCACACCGTGTACACAGCATACCTACAGCATAAGCAGTAGGCTTTGATCACTAAATGAGTGGGGGGGGTGAGTCATCCTGTTGATGTAGATTTCTTTCCACATTTACGCAGACTCATTTTGCTCATCAAATTGCCTCATAGTTGGGATTTTCTGGTGGCTTCACTTTGCCTGGGCCTGAGTCCAATTTTAGGTACTCATTACAGTTAATAGTACTGTTTTTCCCAGTGTTGTAACCAGGTAATTTGTTTGACTGATATGTTGTAGAGACCCAGATGCGAAGCAAACCACAAAGATCTGATTTTGTGCATGTGCCAATGTGAGTGTCCTGTAGAAATACTCAAACTAATCTTCTGGCCCAGAGCATACTGTATTTCCATTCCTGGCCAATTGTATTAAAATGACACAAGATAATTAAATAGACAAAGTTTGACTCCTGAAACAGATGGTCTGGTCTTCGTTAGATTTTTTTCTTTATGTGTCTCTCTCACACAGGTTATATGTCAATTTCTGCTGTAATGTAAATGGATTTAGTGAACCTCTCATAGAAAATGAGCTCCTCTTTATTCAGCTGCCATCTTTGTCAACCATCACCATTCATGTAAAACACTTGCCATCTCTAATTAGGGTTGAAGAGGTGTTTCAGTCTCATTATACTGAATTTTATGAATCAGTAACATGTTGCTCCGGGAAAGACTGAAGGAAAGACTGAGCTGCTACAAGAACTGTTATACAATTTAATACCTCAATGAAGCTCAGAGTGTAAAAACAGTTATCCTATTTTGTAGAGAAGGCCCCAGAGGAGCATAAAGTGCATAATGTTTAAAGACTTTTACACCATATGTCTCCACTTAACGTTGTGAAATCTGTTACAATATGAGAAATATTTCTGCAAAAATATACATCTGATCTTCAGAATGAATCTGTGATTAAATATGTTACAGCACAATACCAGACTGATAATGGATCTTGTGTGATAACATGCGGGAATATATTAGAAACTTAAAATAGTATGTAAAAACAAGTACAGACTAGCTGATAAATGTAGACGTAAGGTAGCTTACATGTAAAACAACAGTAATGGTGGACACACACATCAAAAATAAACATCAAATCTGTTATTCAAAATGTCAGATTTTCACACAAATGTTCAGTTGGTTTACATGATAAAATATAGAAGGAGCATTTTATTTTCCAGCACTTCTTCTTCTTCTATATGCTTCTTTTGGCTCTGTTGTTCTTCTCTTCATTTGGTGGATCACCCTGAAGGACACAGGACACATCATGTAAGCATAAATATGCATTAAATGGAGCAAATTTGCAGTGGAATATTATATAATAACTCACCAGGACAGAAAAAGCTCCAGAACGACCTGACTTCCCCTTCTTGGGAGGCTCAAGTACTACCTGTCGTCTTGCCCTGGTCACCTAATTGTGAAAACACATTCATAGCTGTTTTATTTCTTAACATACTGTATGTGACATTGTTTTGGGACGATACCAACTTACTTTAAAACAGACTAAAAAAATAAATAACGACAAAAAATTTTAACTGTAAAATTGCATGGTCAAAAATCCATACAAACAAACATAAGTACACTATGTGTACTTATGAGAACTGATCCAATAAAACCCAGCTAGGTGGCCTTATAACTCTCACACATCCAGCCCCAACTGTTTCTCTGCTCAAGTGTTGCCATGGAGACTTACCTGTAGGGGGTTGGATTTCTTGTCATTGCTAAGGAGCGAGAAAGAGCCGACACGGGATGTACGCTTCTTTTTCTTATTTGACACTTGAACCAAGTGCCGTCTGGACCTGTCAGCCTGAGAAACCATAAAATATAGATTAATGCACACATTTCAATCCCCAAAACACACACACACACGCACATTCTCTTTCAGCATTCTCACTAAGGACGGTTATAGACATAATGCATTCCTTAGGCTGTTACCCTAAACTTAAAACCAGGTCTTAACCCCACAAAAGCTGTTTAAAGGACCAGACAAAATGTCCTCCCGCTCCCTATGGTTTATATGGGTTTTTTTTGGTCCTCATATACAAGAAAAAAAACACACACACAAACATCCTAACCCACTCTTCCAACATCAATACAATTACTCCCTAGTGTTATATTAGTCTAATAAATGATTTTTTTGGATTTTATGATTCAACCTTTATAGCACATTTAACAAAATTACTAAAGGCTCACTGTACTTTGGTGAGCAGTGGTCACCAAACAGTCTACGTCCTTCTTCCACCCATTTGGCTTTTGCTCCCTCTGACTCCTCTGTGACTAACAAAAGTGGTTTACCTGGATGAGAGTGTTAGGAAAGCCTTTGACAGAGACGGCCCCGGGCAAGATGGAGTGACTCAGGTGGGTGGGACCTCTGCGCTCCAGCTGTCGCTTACGTCTGAACATAACCTGCATGGATGACACAATCCCAACCACAACCACAGAGGGAAACAACATTGTTAACTGCGCGTCTCTGTGTGATGAACTGCATCAATATGAGGTAGATTATACTGAGTGGAGCACGTCATTATTTGTTTTCCCTGTTCTGCTTTGTTCGCTCCAGTCTGTTCTCATCTTTTACTGTCTCTTTCTGCTTTTCTCTAAAAACTCTTCCCTGTCCATGAAACATTCAGACGCCCTGTGTTATAGGCAAACTCTAGCACTGAGGTGAGGAAACTGCAAAATGAAAATTGCCGGTGGCCCCACCATTGCTTGCACGTCTCATTGATCCACATACAGATGAAGTACTGTTATTGATCTGCTTATTTTGCTAATAAAAAGACTGTCACTTTCAGGAACAACACATTTCATTTTGCCAATCAGGACATTGTGATACTATTCAGGAAATACAGGCCTATAGTTATAATAGTAATTAAATTAAAATAGAAATAGTAATTTCCTTCTTGTCCTCTTTTTCCATTCTTTTGAAAACAAATAGGACATTAGCTACAAAACATAGGCCACATGTTTAATAGACTTTTGCCTGTTTTCCTTAAGCAAATTCAACCTTTGTCATAATCGTATTATCTATCTATATATCACCTCCCCACCACTGTCTCCTTCTTTTAAATATCAATTTTGTTTTTCACTTTTTAATTTTACTGAGGGTCTTTTCACAAAGAACCATGTGTCTCTTACAGATACGAACCTCCTCTGAGCCGGTGCCCCCTCACAAAGGAACTGAGGGATTCAGACTGAAACTAATGGGTAAGATTTATGTTGGTGGCACATACCAGTCCTTCGCTGAAGGGTAAAGCCCTCTGCTGCCTCTGATCATCATACTGAGAAGAGGAAGAGGGTCAAAGTGTCAACATTTGGTGCATTTGTCCCTTTTCAGAATAAATATGGATGTTGCATGTTACATCAGAATTCTTTGTCACTTCCATGGTGTGAGAATAGTCCACCAACCCAGACAATCCACACATTCAAAACAGAAAAATCAGCAAACATGTCAGCAAACATTGCATGATTCCTGAAGTGCAATCCTCTGACAACATCATAAAAATCGAGATGAATGTTTTGTGTATATGTGGGTGTGGTGAGGATATCCATCAAAGACCTCCCACAGTCCATTTGGTTTTCGTTTTGGTTGATGACAAGCCCCATAAATTTCACATTTAATGTGTTCCATGCTATTGCAAGCACAAGTGACCTTGGTGGGACATACAAACCTGAGTAAATTTAGCCTCTTAAGATGCTGCTTCTGGTATTAGTTAGTTGCCACCACATTTGAAGCTTATAATTGTGCGTGCTGTAATTAGATTAAAAAAGTGCCACAGAAAAGCACATATCGCCTGTGTGGCACAAACTCCCTCAGATGGAGCAGAATCCCCAAATCGAGCTTTTTCATGTGTGGGTGAAAATCCTTCTCTCTCCTGCTGCAGCTGTTGAATCCGTTGTCCAGATGAGGGTGATTACTTTGGACAGAACATGAGGACTGTCCAGAGAAAAATGCTCACCGCAAGTTTAAAGAATAACAGCTGGTAGCCACATGAAACGCCAAAAAGGGAGCTGAGGGATTTTGTTCCACAGTGGGATATATTTTTGGTGCAGCAGCATAATGGCTGTAAAAACCATTACAATAAGACTTTGTCTCCGTTTAAAAAAAAAAAGAAATTATACAGTAAGTCTCCACGTCAGGGTGAGACTGTACGCATCTCCAGCCATCCTTAAGCACACTTGACCCCTGTTATCGTCATAACAGCCTCTTTTGTCAGAGTGACTCTACATTCCAACAGTGTTACTGGTTTCGTCTGACCCAGGCTACCGTGTAAGCACTGACCACACTGTGTCTGAGCAAGAAATGACAGAGTAAGTACGTGACCGGTCATTTTCAACATTAAGTTAAAGTACAAACTTTTAGCATTTTCAACATTTTAAGGAGGTGATACAGAATGTCAAAGATGATAAAAATGATAATTAAATAAGAAAGAAAATCCAATATATTTTTTGACAGTGATTGTGGGCCAGAGGTAGAATTTAGTGATAAAAATGTCACATTATTCCATACATTGGCTATAAATTAAAAAAAAAAAACAAAGAAAACAAACATCAAATTTTCTTAAAATCCAAATCAAACTGAGCTTGTCACTTTTTACTGAGAGCTTACTTTACATTAAGTGTTTGCTGGCAGTCTTAGTCAAGAAAATGTTGATAATTCAGCTTCTATTCACTTTCATGCAGTTTGGATCAAGTAAACAGCATTTAACTCAGACAGGCTGCACTTACCCCCTGTAATTTCACAGCAGATGATGACGGCTACATAATGAACACCTTTGTCCTTCTTTAACTATCATATCCATCAGAGGTGTATCTCTTACCTGTGCGTCTGCGGTCTGTCCACTGACACACAGCTCTCCCTGTGTCACTCCTGAGCAGTCCAGGGCGTGTGACAGCAGGCTCGCCTGGAGGCAGAGCACGCACAGCCAGATAGTAAACCCCATGATCCAGGCAAGACGAAGACTGTTCCCAGCCACTGTCAGCTCCTGGCTTTATACTCTCGGCTCTGCTAATGGGGAACAGATGCAGGGGAACAGGAGGCCATGCCAGCTTCACGCAGACAAACAGCCCACCACAAGACTGTGCTTAGAGCCAGCCAGTGGCCTGCGGTCCTGCAGAAACATGTCAGACATCTTGAAGGGCCTCCCCTTTAAAACCCCATCTCCCCCAACCCACTACCCTGTTCCAGAGAAGAATATGAGGACCATTTTCCACTTATGTCTGCACTGTAACTCCTGCCATACCACATGTGTGAGTGTTATGTGTTTGAAAGAGAGTGAAGGAAACTAGTGTTGTCAAATGTCTGTACATAATACATGAAACATTTGTGGTTTGGTCCATGTAATGAAGTGAAGATTATGCTGTGCGTTTTTCTCCTGTCTCAGCATTGATTAATCTATTTCCTTTAAAAATCTTAATATGCAGTGACTATTTATATAGTTGTGCACTTCACTTGTTAGAATTGCAGTAATTACTCCTCAGTAGACTTCTTAGTGGAATATACACCAGCTTCAAGACTGTCAATTCATCTTTTCACTATGCTGACTACTGTTTACAGAGCTCTGGGTGAAGAGATAGACATAGAATATAGATAAAAGTCATTTGTATTGTAAAGAGCCATAGAGACAGTATATCAAGATACCTTAAGAAATAAAATGACAAAAAAAATTGTTTTAATTCACATTTTAATAAATGTAAAAGGGACAGTGTACATTAATTAACATGTTCATTTCATAGGTCATGTAAATGTTCCAGATTTAGCTATTTAAGCAAATTTTCATCCACCGTCCCTGAAAAAAGTTCATCACTTTCACCCATCTCTGGCAGGTAGATGTTAACAATAAGAGGAACTGAGAGTTATGACAATATAAAAGCATATACACTGACAAACAGGCAAACAATTAATATATACAATATACAGTACATTACACCAAATAGTAATTTAGTAAAAAAACAACATACTCCAAATGATGAAATTATTTGTCCAATAGCCATTGCTTTATGGATTTGTGAAAGAGTTTATATTTGTATTGTTTCTACATTTTTAAATGTATGTTTTATAGTATCCGGCAAACAAGGGGAGGGGGTAGTGTACCACTGTGAGGAGTTTATATGGCTTTTAAAATGTAGCACACCATTAAGACTGCATCTCCTCACGGGGTAAGTTATACATGAATAGGCACCCTGTCTCAAGGTGTATTACACGATGGAAAGAATGAGTGAGAGTGGGTAAGGCCGGGAGAATCTACTCTAATACCTTTGTGCCTGAGGTTCTTGGTTATAGAGAAATTGTCTACCATAAAGCCTGGAAAGTTTCCTATCCTCTAGCATTTTAGTAAAAGATGTGCCTCTTGAGGCTACTCATCTAACTTGAAAAAGTTTGTGGGAGGGTGAAAAAGTCTGAGAGCATCTGTATTGTATGTGTCAATTTCCTTGGGAGTCACATTTTGAGTTTGGAGAATGAAAAATGTGTTGTTTTTCTTCATCGTCATCCTCGTCGTCTCGTTTTCTGGTAGTATGTCTGACACTCTGTATAGAAATGGTTGTTGCAAAAGTCACCTTAGCGGTTTGGGACCAGTGAGTAGACAGCTGCAAGCTAATGATGGGAACGGATGGAGGGGCTTATAAGTCAGGAGACGGGGAAAGGGGAAGAGTGAAAAGTGAAAATTGACCTCAAAACTGCAAGACCTGCTTTAAATTGGTAGCCAGGCCAAGATGGACGTGTGCACAACATGTCAGCCATTTTACCAGACTGACCATGTGTTTATTTTTCCAGTGTCATTCCTACTGTGTTTCTGTGCTTTAGTTTAGCAAAACATCAAATAACTTCTAAGCCTTGTCAAAATCCTGTTGTCAAGGTTACAAGTTCTCATTTACTTTAGAAACCACAATGTAGCCACGCTGACATATGGACAGCTGGAATTGTTTCACTGATTTTAGTGCACTCTACACTTTGAAGTTTCCAGTAACTTTTTAAGGCATCTCACAGAAGTAACAGTAGGAAATTGCTGTACAGGGACTAACCACAGGATTTGCCCTCCGCTATAACCCTGTTGGAAAAACAATATTTTTGTTTTTAGCTCCTGTGTCTGAGGATGATTCTATATGGCTAGAAAACTAATGAACCTTGGAAACAAACAAACAGAGAAACAACAACCACAAATACCAAATAACACACTCTGTGAAGACTCTTAGTCATCCATGTCGTAGTCTACATCTGTAGTAGCTGTAGGCGACTGGACTTGCTTGCATTCGTTGAAGACGTTTCTCCTCTCATCCAAGAGGCTTTTCCAGTTCTGAAGCATCACACACTTATGTCTCCCAGCGATGTCTGCTCTGACCAGACGTGCGAAGATGTGTAGTCTGCAACATAGTATAAACACGTATGTCTGAGAGCAAAGCAACAGAGTTGTTTGTCAACAGCATGAAAGAAAACAAGAAACATGCCTTTGGAGTAAACATCTGGATTAGGAGACATGACTCACAAAGCAATGGTCATTGTGGATTATGTAACTGCAACATTTACTCCTTACTGCTCCACCTTTTAGGGGTGGTTCACCCAAATTGCAGAAAAAGTTTTTTCCTCACGTTAGTGGCTTCTCTTCACGCAGATACTTTTGAGGGTTGTGTGATATCCAATTCTGAAAACAACCCAGATGGTGAGGAGCTCCATGGATTTTTGCATGTGGTCCAAGTGAAATATAGCATACTTACAAAGTTTGACAGTAAAGTGAAACTGCTAATGTTTTACTAGCTCTGAAACTCTTTTAACGATTAAAGCAGGGAGAAATACTGTATTTATGAAAGCTATTGATGTAGCAGGACTGGGGTTCAAGTTAAAATCTGTTTTGTTAAAATACAGTACACAGTATATGCTTCTGATTGCTTGCATTTATAGACAGTTAAGCATGAGGGTTTGGAAATCCTAAAAAATATACTACTGACACATCAAAACAACGGAAATATTAATTATATTAAATAGATTAATTAAATATTAACTACTGGGCTGTAGGGAATTGTGCAATCGAAATGAAATTTGTCCTACTTGGGTCTCCATTTCTCAAACTAAACTCAGTCAAGCTCCAAATACCATTTGTCAGTCATGTTGTGTTATTGCATGCCGTGCTGTGTGTCAGGTCAAGGCTGTACAAATGAAAAGGCTTATAGGTCTGACTGGGAATCAATACTCTTCTTCTTCAACATGCTGTCCTCTTTGTCTCCACATCTGCTTTGGTAACAGCTTTGTGAAAGGTGCCAAGGAGAGAAAGTC
This sequence comes from Brachirus orientalis, assembly GCA_016785285.1. Classification (NCBI taxonomy): domain Eukaryota; kingdom Metazoa; phylum Chordata; class Actinopteri; order Pleuronectiformes; family Soleidae; genus Brachirus; species Brachirus orientalis. The sequence continues at coordinate 2,890,222 of JAFBJR010000258.1, read as the reverse complement.
ATCAAGACTCCCATTCGGTCTCCTCATGTGGAAACAGCGAAGGAAGGCAAGGACGTGGCGGAGGACAAACACTGCTGCAATTTCTGTGGTAAACACTGCATAAAGAGTAATTGTCTGACCTCTTGCACTTCACTTACGGTTTATGTGTCCTTGGCTGTGTGAACATATTAGCATGCCCATGCAGAAGAGAGCTCGTTAGACTCAAAGTTTAAATATATCATCACTTACCAACAGTGCTTGTCTTTAATTCCACATCTGTACCTCTTCTGCTCACCCTCCTTCCTCAGCAGTATTTCACAGTATGAAAATGCACACAGGAGTGACAGCTTTCATTTTTCCACACTAAACAGATGAAATACTGCTTTATTTAAACTACAGGCCGGTCCATCTGCAATTTACCATAAATGACTAATTTTGACATCTGAGCTACCAGGAAGATGAAAAAAATCAATCTGTAGATAATCAGTTAAACCATACGTCAGTGTAGCCGGGAGATTCAAATGAATCAATACAAAGACACGTGAAAATCTTCTATTTCACTCCAAAATATTCTGAATAGTAGCACATTGATGCGATAATGTAACTCTCTTCTCTTTGCTTACATTATGATTTATTGGATTACATGCATTTACTGCTTTTAAATGAATTACTTTTGGTTTTGTGGAGGTAACTAATAAGGTGTGTGTTAAATGTGGATCCTACTCGCACCCCAAACTGACAAAACTGATGGAAATAACAGACATATAATTAAATATATGTCTGTTCTCAATCATCACCTATAATTTACAGATATGTTTAAACCAGTGCAGCTTACACGCAGTTAAATTTGCCTGAATCATTTTAATGGTTTTCTGAGCTGATGTCACTTAGGCTGACTGGGTACCATTACACTGCATGTAATAGATTTTTCTTGCAAATGTGGCCATGAAAACCTGTAAAGTGAATAGATTTCACTTACTTTGTTATCTCAGATGTGCTTGGAACTGCTTCCACCAGCATTCCCTTTCACTGACTGTTGCACATTTGTAAAATATGCGTTAGTGTGTCTGATGTGTATTGATTACTTATTTCAGTGCTGACATGTTTGAAATTGCAATATAACAATGTGTTGGAACAGCAATTAAAAAATGTCTCCCTTAGGGGAACACTGCACCAGGAGATATTTCAGAAAATCTGCAGTTGAGAGGAGAAGCTGTTGTGGATAGTGGGTACCTTAAATACCAACATATTTTTTCAAAATAATCCTGTAATTTAGGTGTCCAAATATGAATTGCTCACAGAAAACATCATATACAAAACTGATTGTATTTTTATTGATTTTAGGTAAGGAAATTATAAATTATAACCAACTTGTCAAGTGCAATTTATCTCCACACACCAACATTTTCATGCAGCCACTCTAAACATAATAACATGAAAGAGTGTCACAGGTAGTACAGTTCATGGCCTTACTATGTCTCATCACCATCCCATCCTTTCTCTGGTCTGGTAACCATGGCAGCAAGGAGTTGGATTCAAACAATGCCACAGAGGGCTGAAGCCACTGACGAGCGATGAGAGGCTGCCGTATCTTCATCTGGGTGAGACAAGGTATGGACAAGCTCACTCTGTTGTGGATAATGTTTTCAGGTGCTGCTGCAGCAGCCACATACACACATAATCAGAGTCCAAGAAATGTTAAACAGAACAAGTGAAATGTTGCCGTTTGTCTTTGAGAATATTTGGCATAAAATGAAGCCTAAATTTCACATCTTTGTGTCAATGCCAGGACTTAATAACCAGCAACAAAACAACTGGTTATCAGAATTATGTTTCTGATGTTTCCTAGTGAAATGTTTGAAAATGATATGACCAGATATTTGTCTATTTTGGGACAGCACAATGTTCTCATTTCATGACATTGTGTGATTTATAAAGAAAAATGTGTTAGAAAGGTAGAATATTAGCCACTGGGAATTTACTTATTTCAGGGACAGAGCACATCAATGAGCATACATGTATAAATATGCCAGTTAGTAGAAGGCGTTAAGTTAACTAGTCATTGGACTAATACCAATTTAGTCCTTTTCATAGTGACTGTTCACTGTCTGTCTGTCTCTGTCAGCACATTCTGGTCAGCTCTGTTTCTGGTCTCCACTGCCACCTCCTGAAATACATATCTGTCTTTTTATTGGCTAAATAATAAATTCACTACACTGCAAAAACAGCCCTACAGGAAATAAGACAAGCATCCTTTAATTGATTACATTTTTCTTGCCAATGGGTTAAGCAAAATTCCCTGGCTCTAATTTTTAAAATTAGCTTATAAATCTAATCATGTTCAGCTCTGTTTTTGGTTTCCATTGCCACCTCCTGAGATACAGCTGGATCTTTATTGGCTAAATAATAAATCCACTAGGTTGACTAGCTAGCCTCTAATTTTAATAGGTCTGCTGCGTGGTGCTCAGCGGGTAATATGTGTTGTATTTTTTTACAGAGCTTTTAGTCTATTTAAAACAAAACAGTAAATATGTGGGCTATGAAATCAAACCAATTCATCACAAGATATTCAAATGACCTATAAAGCTAAGAAAACCCGTAATGAGGTGAGACATTTCATTCATTCATTCACATTTATTCACCTTTGCTGCACTGTGCATCGGTGCTGTGGGAGTAAGTGCTTCTTTGCTGGTGCTATGAGTAAAACAAGAAGTGAAATTAAATCTCTGATCTTTTCTCGAAATATTTAAACAGAGCTGAGTGACTTGCAACAAAAACGCCTCCCATATAAACAGCTGTGGCAAGTCTTGGCTGGAAAAAGGAACTACTGGCAAGCAAAGCGGGAGGTGGAATGGCTGGCAAATTTACACTCACTCATCCACATGTCAGGAAAGGAAGAGGGATAACAGGCTTCTGTGCTGTTTGACTAATGCTGTCTACAAGGAGACTGACCAGACTGTCAGTATGTTGTGGTTTCTAAACACTGGAAGAGAGAAGAATTGGTTAGGAAGCACTGGAGGCTCAAAGGAACATTTTAATAGTATAAAAAGCTTTGCAGAATAAATGAAAAACACTCTCGAATGGCGACTGACCAGAACAACATTCTCATTGAAAGAAGCCAGAAATCTACAGGCCAGTGTTCCCTCCAGAATATTCACTCCCTGCTGTCCAGACAGTTAGTCTTCATTTTCCACCAACTGTCATCACTTATTACATTTTTGTTTATGTCCTAATAAAATGACTCCATCTTCCCTGAGGCTATTTTTCCAGCACCTGAGCAAACTGGCCAGACTTTCTCTTTGCCTGCATGCACCCCTATACTGTACTAACAGGCATTGCTGAGATTAAGAGGCTGTTTCCATAACAAAAGTTTTTTGTCTTTTAGATAGATCCAACTACTCAATGAGAACAATTAGCCCTTGTTTAGTAGCAATAACAGGGAAATGGCTTTCCTGAAAATCCATAAAAATGTCTCATTTGGGTGTTTCCAAAATGTAAAAACATCAATCTGAAATAAGCTCCACCTCTGTCCACATAAAATGAATCCCAATTCCCCTTTACCCCTAACTGTGACTAACAGAATAATGCTTGGAGTGACTCACTGTGTTTGTTTGCTATTTGTGATGCTTTGTTTCCAACACAGCAATGGCCACTTATGGGCAATTAGTCATGCTGAGTAGGCAGAGGCTTCACCTCCACCTTGTCAATGGCAAACACAAGACAATGTATGTTTAAATGGAATAAGCTGAGCCAGTGAAGACTGAACAAGCCAACATTAGCAGAGGGAGAGAAACATCTTTCTCTGCTTGGCATTAGAAGACAGGCAGCAGGGGGCTTATCACACACATTACAGCAGGATTAAAAGCAGGAACTTTAATCCAAAATCAATACCCTGACCCAAGGTCTGTGGTAATGCAGGCCTTTGATATTTTGATACATTAATAAAGTACAACGGAGCACGCATGTCACTCATTGTGTTCAAATGTTAAGAAAGAACATTGTTCACAGGCTGCTTCAACATCTGACATCCCTTTATGACCACTTCAATTAAGGCTCTACTTTAGTCAGTCTTTTTCTACTGTTGGAAATTAAGCTCGTGGAGCCATTACACATGCAAGAGCACATGTTTTAAATTCACACACACAGAGGCACAGAAAAAGCTCTACTCAGCCTGAAATCACAGCAAAGAGAAACGTCAACATGAGAAGGAAATTACCACAGAGGGAGCTTAGTTTCTGTATGTGGGCTGATGCAGATCATGGATCGGTGAAGAGTAACTCAATGTTGAGTGTCGCAGGTGAAAAAGCAGCAAACCTTAAATGCACCTGCGGCTTCCCCGATCACAGAGAGTATGTCATGTTTTCTTTACTGCATGAAAAATTGCTGTCATCATATTTCAGCAATAAGGTAGATAGATTTTGAATTCTAATTAAATGTTACATCCATGACCAATGTATAGAAAATATAGTAATTGTTAGTGGAATGGCAGGTCATATTTCTTTTTGTCAACACCTTCTTGACTGACTGGTGTTCAGTGCTCGAATGAAGTTTTTAGAAATGGCACAAATTGTTCACATCATTTTTTCACATTTCCCTGACAAACACCCCCGCACGTAACGTCACAGTGCATGGCTGCTCACACGCAGTTATGATTCATTGACCACTTATATGCATTTGGTTGATGGATGGGATCATATAGCGTGCAGCAAAACCCACGGACAAAAGGAAACTCAAAAACAAACATATAGGAGTTACAATCTGTCTTCAAATGCATAAGAAAACTGAATGTCAGCGGCAGACTACGTGCATACACATGAAGGACATGACCACTGTAGCTCCAGCATGTGACATGGATAGAAGGTCCAGAATACTTAGCCACTCTAAATATACCAATTTAGCAATCATAACTCCCTGGCAGGCTGTGAGGATTTGATTTGAGGATTTCTATTCACCCCAGAGCTGCAGATGTAAATGCAGGGTCATACTGCAAGTGACTCAGCAGCACACAGTACAAGCATAAACACCAGAATTACTGGAGCATGAAGCCTTTAATAAGCTTTACTCCAACGTGTGTGTGTGTGTGCGCGCGTGCGTGTGTGTGCGTGTGTGACCAGCAATTGCTTTAAATGTGCTTGTGACCATGTGAAACTCTGGGAAAACCTTAAGCAAATGACTGGAGCTATTTGTACTGGGACTAAGCAGGACTTCACTCTTTCCTTTCTATTCTGTGAAGCAGCTGCACTCATTCAAGTCCACATTAGGGGACCTGATTTGATCTAAATAAAAACTTTAGAGTTTCTTTTTGAGTATACCTTCCATTTGTTTTTGAGGCCACTGACAGACTGAAATCCACAAGTTCACAAGCAAAGCAAGTACATCTGCAATTAAACAAGCCAGACATTTAAGACATTCAAGTTATTTAAGCAAAGAGTGCTGAACCACAATAAGCAAGCTCATTTTTAAAGTGCATTCACCATGCAGTCATATTTGCTTAAAGCTCTTACCCAACGTTTTGCGAAAGGACAACCTCTAGGTCCATATTCCAACTGTTCTCCTTCAACATTCCTATTTCACTACCTGAGTCATCTTTCAGAGAACTAGGGATAATTCCTTAACCTAAGGTTTGCTGCTGTCTTGCTTTACAAATATAGGTGTGATGCTTTTGGCTTTCCTCCATCAGTCCTGCTTTTAAAAAAAATGCATGGTGGTTTAAATGTAACAGACACTTGATCATATTTAAAAATCACACACTTTACACACTTTTTAAATAAATTACCTGCCTATATCTACACTATTTTATATCTGTACAACTTTAAAACAGCTATATCATCCTGTGGGTCTTTTTATATTAATTCAAACTAAATAAATACATAAATAAAGTCTTAAGATGAATCCTGACTTTAACATTTTGTTTTTGAGTTCACGTTCAAGATTTCAACACGGGTCTCAGCAAACCATGTTGAATTTGTACGTTCTGTACAGAAAAATATGTTTGAATTTATATGCCACTGTTGCACAGTTTTATATGAGTCATATCAATATTATTAAAGTAAAGAGATCTTTTCTCACTCTATCCAAATTATTTTGTCCCTAAATCCTAACCACAGGTTGGTACCTTAACCTAATCACATTCTGTAATTTCGTCTCAGAAATGTGAGCTTATATGTAGCCTGTCTGTGGTTTACAGAAATGTATGTTTGATAAAACTTTCAGGAAAGGTGTGTAATGGGACATGGAACAGATGATTAGATTTTGTTGCAGCTCCGAAAAGCTGTCTGGATACAGGAAACTTTTTATCATTATATGCCTAAGCACTCGCTGCAGAGCCTCATCGCGCGACACACATTGATTTCGTGCATGTCCTGTGACAGTGGCAATTTAATGGTACAGCAGTTCATAACATCTGCCAAGGAGGTTATGTTTTTGCCAGTGTTTGTTTTTGTCTGTCTGTTTATTAGCAAAATTACTCAAAAAGTTGAAAACAAATTTTGATGAAATGTTCGGGAAAGGTGTGTAATGGGAATGATTTTGCCGTCTGGAAGACGTTGAGTGTCTTTTGTCTTTAGCATTAATTTGCACTTGTGATCTCCTGCACTGTGCAATTTATTTTAGTCTCATGAATTTGGCATATCATTAAAGCATTTACTTTGTTGGATTGTTTTGTATTTTTACATTTGGCTGGATTTATTCCTTATCTTAGCACTTACCTGGTTTTTGTCCTGGCTTGGTTTTCATTCTGAATGATCTTCTGCATTTATTGTATTGTCTGCCTTGTGTTGTATGAACTTGATGTTTTTATGATGATGATGTTTTTCTTTGCCAAGTTGCAACTACATTTTCCTGAGCAGAAAAGTAAAGTTTCATGATGAGAAGGACTTCCACTACTACTACTACTAATAGTCATAATATTAGGTTTTGCACTGTGTCTGTGAATGTACTTGTGCTCTCTATGCTATCTGTGTTTTATCAGTGTCAGCCAAAATTGTGATATTCCATTGAAAACATAGTCTCATATACAATATAATGTATGCTTTTCCTGCCAGCATCTTTTGTAAATGTGTTTAATTAAACTTAAGATAAAGGAAGCATCTGCTCAGACTGATTTATAATTTCTATAAAGTGGCCTCTAACTGCAATGTTAGGAAAGCTCTTTGTCTTTGCCAAAATGTGTACCTTGCTGAGCAAGCACAAAAGCCTAGACAGAGTTTTTGCAAAGCACCACTGTCAGCCTGTTTTGCTGTGAAAAACTCTGTGAGGCAATAAAAAGGATGAACAGCCAAGTTTTACTCTCTTGGCTCAGTGTTCTGATCTGAATCAACCTGCAGTTTCAGTGATTTGAGGTTGGTTTGCTCACATTGATTCAGGTCAAAATTCTATTTATTCCTAAAACAAGGAGTGACACTGATATACTTCATAGTGTTTTTGTGAAATAGTGACTTTGATTTTTTACTAAGATGAGATACAAAAGTTAATTAATGTGATCACCAAAAAGTAAAGTGATAGAGACACATGGATATGAGAGATTAGATGCTGGATTAACAGATGTTTTTTTTATTATTATTATTTTTCCTCTGAGGTTAATTGCAGTGTGACTGTCTGTGAATGGAGCAGCCAGCACAGAACACAGTCTCTCCTCCTCCTCCTCCTCCTCCAGGAACAGTAGTGCCAAACTGAATCGCAGGATGCCCAGGTGTCCACAGCAAGAAAAATGGGTCTAGATATTAGAGTAGCCAAGCACAGAAGCTGCCTGAACTGACTTCCTCTCATATACACCTCCATCCTGTGTGGGTGCCACCATGAGCACAGGGAGGACGGAAGGTTGGGTGCCAGTGCCTCACCTCGCTCTCCATGCGCCTTCATCCTCCCTCTCCTCCTCTCTGCTTGTAATACAAACCTCGTGATCGCTCATTCAGCGGTGCTTGCGTCTGCTGCTGTGGTGGGAAAAATAAGCAGGCAGGTGTCGCGGAAGTTTACACTTGCAGAGACGCATCCCTCCGCGTCTCTCCCCCCCCTCTTTTTTATTTTTGTGACCATTATCTGGAATAACGTGGGAGAGGCTGTAACTGCCGGTCATTCGGCTCCTACTGATCCTGTGTAAGTGATTTTCCACATAAACGAATATAGGTGACTGTGTAGCCTGATCTGCTGAGTGGGAATGAATGGGGATGGAATCACAGTCAGGTGCCTTGCTGCTGCTGCTGCTGCTGCTGCTGCTTTACATGCGTGGATGGCTGCATGTTTGCGCGCGTTACTCGAAACAAATGCACGTTCCTGTGAAATGTTTTTGATCAGCGAGCTCTTCAGTTCTCTGCCCATGTGGTCGACGGAGAAGGTGCCATTTACAATCACCGCACACAGATGTTAGGCTAGGTGCTTGTTTCGAATGTGGAAGGGGTGGCTACAATGTGCCGTGCTGTTGTTGTAGTTGAGTTCTGAGAAAACACGAAAGACCAGGTGGAAGAGGTGCAGAATGTCGCTCATCCATCTGATCAGACGTTTACGTTCAGTTATTATGAGATGTTACAAATAAAGTTGTGTCTCCATCCCCCCAAAGCCATGGCTGAAGCAAACATTTAAGCCAAAGGAATGCAAGAAAATCCTCAAAAAATCCTTAATTGGCAGTAAATCTGATTCTTAGTGCACGTGCTTTTGTTCTGTTTACCAGAGTTTTATTTATTTATTTTTTCCAGGGTCCCCCCATGGATTTCCTTATGATTTCATGATAATTCATTCACTTACAAAGTAATCTATACACTATTTCAGATTACAAAATAAAATTAATGCACTATTAATTGTGCTCTGAAGCTTGTTGCAATAAAGAGAGAGAGAGAGCACTCAGAGAGCACAAACAATTACAGTGAAGATACACAGCATTCAAAACACTTGTTTAAAAAAAAGAATTTTGACTCTGGATCACCACCAAAATCCAAACATGTCTTCCTTGCGCCATAAACCTTCATTCTCCTAAATGTAATTAAAATCATAATTAGCCATGGATGAATCTGGAAAGTTTTTATGGACCACTTGGTTGTGTGCCACAGACTGGCCCTCAGGTCCTCATTTGAGAACCTCTGTTTTACATTTTTGTCCTGTGCAGATCACTGTCACCTGTTGATCCGAGGTAATCCTCCAAAGCAAGACCCCAGATATTCATTCATGTACAAGCTGAATGATTCCGTCATTGCTATTCTGAGTAACCCATTCAAGGAAATCGGAGGCAGCACTGCTGCCCCATTTCTCAGTATTGGTGTTACAGTAGTCATCGCAACATTCGGTCACATGCATGATGACTTAGAGGCAGATTCAAGTTAGCATCTGTTTTGAATTTAACACTCTGGGTCAGTGTGTCTGCATGCACAGCATGTGTTGAGCATCTGCAGTGAGTGTGTGTGCGTGCTTGCGTGCGTGTGCATGTGTGTGTGTGATGTGGCAGTCTCACCACCACAGCCTCCTCCCTTGCCCTGCACAGAGTGGTAATTGGGCAGGTAGTGACTGATGTGACACAGCAGGTATTGTAGATGGCAAACTGTGACAAATGATGAAGGGGTGTGGAAGACACCAAAGGGTCCACTAGGGATTTTAATGCACCCACTGTCTAATACTTGGGTTCAGTTGAATAAGCAGTTGTCATATCATGTTATTTGGCATGTTTATGTCTATGTTTATTATTTTTTGGGTGTGGGGGGCCATAGTTTATGTATCTATATAGTTTTGACTTGGCATGAACCTGGTTGGATGCACCTGCATGCATGATATTTACTGTAAATTAATAACGTTCCTTGTATTTTAGTCAGGGCTGGGTGATATAGTCATAGACGTTATCAGTTTAAAAAAAAAAAAAAAGGTCTCAAATCTGTTGATATTGATAATTATCATGATAAAATGTCAGACAGTGAAAGATTGAGTTTTGCTGCTAAAGAAATGTTGAACAAACCAATTAATTCTGGTTTAAGAGTTTGTAACAGACAGAAAATACATGTTAAACACAGAGACATTTCGCAAATCTGAGGCAACACATCACATAATTGCAATGAATGTTTGCCTGCTAAAGATTTCTGTGTTAAACAAGTGTTGTTTTCTGCCTCTTAATACATGGAATTGACTGCATGGTCTCGTCAATATTCTCTAAGGAGCAAAATTCAGTCTTCAACTGTGTCATTTTATTCATGTTCACTGATTTGAACTTTTCTTTATCATAATAATTGTTTAGACATACTGTGTGATCCAGTCCTAATGCATGCATGTGTCACTGTAATTTGTGTAAGTAATCACTCATAAGCACTCGGTGTCAAAGTGATATCAGATATTATTATGCAAAGATTGCTCTTCCCCCAGGGATGTTATGACTCCTTGGCAGATTGAACAAGAACAAATTGTGAACTTATGTATGATTCTGCTGTCATGAGGTCAGAGGAAGGCAAATGACCGTTGAATCAAAAAAAATTCCACATATTTTTAAAAGATATTGTTGGACAGTCTGGAGAAATGTAAATCCAACACATGAATTGTTAATGCCAGAAAACCACTAATAGCTTTACATGGAAAGTCTGTTCACTGCAACCTTCAGTGAAGTCATTCTCATTCTTTTTTCCCTCTGGCTGTGACAAAATGCTGATCCAATGTCGAGTGTCTAAAAGCAAGCAGTTCATTTAGTGCTTGGCTGCACTTGCCCTTTTTGTGCCCCAGTAGGACTTTGTCCACAGCTTATCCGTCCTCCACCTCCTCTCTGAGGAGATAGACAGCAGCAGGTCCACGTGGTTTGCAGCGTGATGTATGCTTGTACATGTATATATCGTTTTGGTATTATATTTTTTTTTGCATTCCCATTAGGAATAGGACCAAAATAACCCGCCCCAACTGTTCCATTCCTTAGGGTATTAGAGTAAAATGGTACGGTACGATCAGGGTGGAGCTAGACCGGCTCTACCTACAACAATAAGCTGATTGGGTGACAGAAAAATCTCACATCCTCATGATTGATGTAAATATCCAATGGAAGTCGAGGCAAATGCCCGCAGTCTAGTCTTCTGCAAAGCTTGACATCTTGAGACAAACAGCCACAAACTGAGCAGGAATGCTGGATGTCCTCCATTGTTGACTCTTGTGTTGTGTTTGATGTCATCATCTTGTCATTGTTCGTTGTCATTAGACCGGTAAAACGCCTCGCTACGAGACTATAGATTCATATAGCAAATACAAGCCTTTAAATTCCTTTTTTTTGCTGCATACATCATATAATCTGATGAGACCAGATTGGCATCAAACCTGGCACCTACATCACTCACAGTGCCATAGCTACAGTCTTATTCCTAAAGCTATAGCAAAATTGTATCAATATCAATATTGATATTTACTGTATATCTTGAAAAGGAGTTGAAGTGCACATGTATACTGATCAGAGTCTGTATCATCGAGAAGGACACATCGATCTAGGCTGCTGTTTTCTTTGTGTAACAAGACACATGAAGCTAGATTATGGCTGTTTGGCCATCATACACTACGTGATCAGCCGTTCAACTGTGAGAGGCAAATATCCACTTTCATATCATTTAACCAACATTGTTCAGTTAAGCTCACAACCAGTTTCCACTGAGAAGACTGAGCTAACTGGTAAAATGTTGAACCCCTGAGGCAGATTCAGCCCGAGTCAGTTGGAAGAGGATTTTTCTGTCCACACTCGTCTCTTCTGTGACTGTTAGCTCAGAGAGTGTTGTAATATTGCAGGATTGTGTGCTGCTGGATTTGATAGGGCATGTGACTGATGTTTGCTTGTGAATAATCTGTGTGCAAACTGTTGCAAGTAAAAATGGATTTACTGTGTTTTCAGGGTCTGTTTTTTTCCCCCCTCTGTGCGTCACCAAAGCTTCATAGGAAGACACTCTTGCAGACATAAATGATGCTCCATGCCTGTCCTTGACACCACTCTCTATAAAAAGACCCGAATAATTGCCTTTCCTTCCCTTGTGGCTATACAATAATGGACATATGGTAATGGTGTATTTATCTTCTTTATATATTTAGAAAGTTTATAACAGGAACCAAAGAAAAATACTGTATTATAGATCATACAGAATGACGCTGCAGATGGTTGTGGTTTGAGACTAATACTGTTTGTCTGTATGAACAATATACAGTAAGACTGAATCTGGCAGTCAAGTGTAGCTTAAAAAAAGACAGAAATCAGTATCATGTAGGCGATAGTTAAAGCCTAAACACTGGGTTTCCATGTTACTTTGGAAGTGTGATTTAGTTTTACTTAAGGCAATGTGCTCTTTTACACCTTGTCTTCCCGTCTCAAAATAAGGTGTCACAGCTGGTAGGAAATAATTAAAGCTGCCTCCGGTGACGTCATCGTTTTTTGAACGTGTGTCGTAGCAGTTGCACCAGAAATGTCAGTTTGTCACAAATAGACAGCCAAAGTTCACAAGCAGAGAGGATCACCCGTCTGTGGAGTTCTGGCTCCCGATTGGAAAAACATGTTGTGGGCTGTTTGAAATGTGTCTCTTATATTTACTGTGATTCCTCTGAGACTGAGGGACCCTCGTCGCTGACCCAACACTCCAGGTCAGAGGTAGCTGTAGAAATATTTAGCCCTTTTTAACTATTTCCACTGACAGCAGCTCAAAAAAAAGTAACAAGTAATGTAAAAAAAAATTGTGACATGTTCATCCACAGTAAATGTGATACCAACTGTCTAAGGTGATGTGGACAAATCCATCCCTATGATTGTTAGAATCAGTCATTTGTAGCAAAAACTATTTATTTATGTATTTATTTATTTACATATTTATTTATTTATTTATTTTTCCATCTTCATTATGTGTGGACAAATTTTGGCACATTGAGTATGTATGTGAACACTTTGTTGGTAAAAATGGATTCTTTCAGACTGGTTAGAGATTTCAGAGGTAAGGACAAGGTCTTTATCACACCAGTTGAATGACAAGCATTTGCGAGAGATTTTATACCTTTTTTTTTTATTTTACCCTGTCACTGAGAAAAGCCATTTTTCACGTTTGTGTGTGCACGGTTGCATTTGCCCTTTGTGAATGACATATACCTCCTCATTCAAATGTCTGTGCGCAGTATTTAATGGAAATAAACGATCTCCTATATTCTTCTGATTATAGCTTTTCATGAAAATGACACCAGAAATAAGCTTGTTTCACAAATCTCTGTAGGTAGCGGAGATTTAAAGACATTTGACATGATTCTCGCAGTGACAAATACAGTGAACACTAACAAATATTGCTTAGAACAAATTGATGAAATTGATACGTTCATGTGCATGACAGAATGCCTTGATTTTTGTTTTCCTTTTTTATTATATAAAATGTAACTAAACTGAAAAAGCAGTCCAAAGGCTCTTAGCTGAAATGGGGGAATGAGTGATGATGGAAACAAGAGGAGAGGTGTGCTGTCGATGAAGCTATTCACCCAATGATAGAAGACACAATTTTCTGGGCTTCTGAGTCATCATTGCTCTCTCCACTGCCAGTGCTCTCCTATCTTGTTTAGACTCTGCAGTTAATGGACCTTCTCCTTCTGTCCATCTCCTCATCTGTCTTTACTTCAGTTTTTCTCTTCATCTCCCCATTTTATTCCATCTTTCTTTGTTCTTTGGCTCCCTCTCTGTCTGAATTTACTTATGTCTGTTGCATCCCACAAATAACAAGCGTCAGGTTTGTTTTTAAGTTTGGAACTAGTCCATCCTTTTAAACCTGAGCTTGACTTGAGTGCAGTTTCATTGTCAAAAAGTGTAATCCAACACAATGTGTTGCATAAATAAAACTAATGTAGATGGGGAAAATACACTAAGGCTAGAATATCTTCCATTGGTTCACTGCAGCAGTGAAAAAACATACTGCAATGAAGAAAAGAAAAGCCACTGCGCAGAAACATGAAAACTGTATTTTGTTCATTGACATAAGAGACATGTACACACACTGCACACTTTAAAATTTTGAGTGTTGTTGCTGAGTGTTATGGTATTAAGATTTGTTGATTTGTCAGTTCTTAATTTTGTTATGGCCATGTTGTAGCTGTTAACCTACTGCTAGTGTTAATATACACCAGCTTATATTTTGTGCCATTCATTAAATACTGCAGTACATGTGCTGAACATGAGCATGTCATGACCCTGTCATTTGACACGTGCTACAGGTGTGTTAGTGTGGATGCAGGTTATTTCCGATATATATGACTGTCTGCTCTCATGTGATGAAATGATTATATTCACTGCGCCACTCTAAGACTTGTTTATATTTGAACAGGAAATACTCCCTCTCTCTCTTTCTCTCTCTCAAACAGATTCAACAAAACTGATCGTTATAATAACCCTCATTATGACTAATTGCAGGGTTGTTGTAGTTGCATATTCTTTGCAAGGTGTAATAGTGAGATGGCAATCGAGTGTATGCGCATATCACATTTTGAACACCATGGTCACTGTTTACAACGTAAAGCCTTAAGGCACCATGCAAACAGAACACTTTGGACAGAATCTATCTCATCGGAAGAGGATACTTTTTCCCTTCTAGTTCAAATATCAGTCTGGTAAAGACCTAAAACACTGAAAAGAAGAATCTTTCCAGCCACAACACTTTGGTTTGGAAATATTCATTCAACTCTCAGCTGCTCAGAAATGAAGTTTTACTCTGCAACTGAATGGCACCATAATAGCTTTGGTTCAGCATTTGTGTAAAGCAAACATTGCAGCATGATTTACATAGTACTCATAGTGGCTTTTCACTGTATGTTCTGTATGTCAGATATCTGTCAGTTGCTGAAAGATACTGAATGCCAGTAAGTTTCTCTGTCTGTGTCTCTTCCTCCAGGGTTTTCCCTGCTTTGCCCCAGGAGCAGTAGTGTCTGTGACTCCTCTCCTCCTCCTCTTCCTCCTCCTGACTTGGAACAGCAGCAGCAGCTCATTGTGGCGAGGCCAGGAAGGATGGGACGGAAACTGGACCTGTCGGGGCTGACGGATGATGAAGCGGAGCACATCTTGAAGGTGGTCCAACGGGACATGAAGCTGCGAAAGAAGGAGGAACACAGACTGAGGTTAGAGGGGAATATTCTCAGTTGTTTTTTTCTTACATTTCTTTACACACTTGACATACAGTGATTTGAGAGGAGAGAATAAAGAGGTGATGACATACACCTCTGTGCAAGAATGAAAAGTTAATATTAATCGTGTCCAGCATTACAGTATATCATATCATTCCATATACTGAAGAACAACATCCTCTCTGGAATGCAAAGGCCACCGTAGTTTCTTGATGCACATAGGAAAGAGAGTCATGAGCAGAGGAGTCCTCCATTTGTTAAAATTTACAGTCTCAGAAAGTGAGGTATTTTGTACAGTCTGCATAGAGGTAACTGGAATTTAACAGCACTGAGAAAGGGTGATTTTACTTGCACGTGCTTTATTTAATGCTTTTTTTAGGCCCTGGTGTTAACATCTGTCCTCGTGTATCCTGTTGTTGTGACATCTCATTCAAACGTGGAAGCATCAATTTAAAGCTGCTTTATTGTTTTGAGCTGCACTGAAGTTGTAAGAAGGAAGATGTTTGCCTTTGGTTTCAGCTTGTGGGATGTTGGGATTGTGCATGCCTGGTGGGCCTGAGCCTCAGGATGCCTCTTTATGCTTCTGTGTCACAGCTTCTTACTTAACATTCAACAAGTGCCGGCCCACTTCTCCCCCTCACCTTCTGTCTGTCACCCTCCCACCCCATGTCAAAGCCCGTAGACAGAGGGGAATCAGATTGGTTGTGACAAGCACTGTGGGGGTTTGGCCATCAACTGTGTGGTCAGATCAGATCAGTGAGTCTGTATTGTGTTGTTTTAACAGGACCACAGAGAGAATTAAAATATAAAGCATTAAAGCTCCAGTGTTCCTAATATCACAACAAAAGTCAAAATCTGTTTTTTTTTTCTTTGTTCCCTATGATTTTCTAAACACAATAATGCTCCTTTGACTTTTTTCCAGGCCCCAGTATCATTTACACTGTTGTTGAGTTTGATGTCTTTATTCAGATTGGAATGGTAATCCTTGTTGGGTTTTTGTCCTTGACTAGATGCCATGTGAATTTAGGCTGCTTTCCTTTGAGCTCCAGACATCTTTGCTGCATTCTGAGGAGCATAACAAAGCCATTGGCCTGTTATTCTCCAAGAAATTTGTGTATTCCCAAATTACTTCACTATAAAATATTCTCCCACCAAGCTGTCATGAATGATCAAAAATAAATGCATGTTACCGCAGGCTGTTATTGCTCTTGTTTTCTACAAAAGGGTGAGCAAATTCATGTAGATCTAATCATGGGGAAATATTTATTAGATAACAGCAATCATGCTCTTTGTCTGTAGCCCCATTAAGTTATTATGATTTGTTAGATGCTTTAAAAACAATATTTGCAAAGCAGATATTAGATGCAAAGTGACAGTCGGAAAGCTTGTATTATCTGTTAAACTGCTGAATACAATCACACATATCTCCTTCCTGTTTCTGTTTTAGTCTTTTTACTGTAGCTATTTGAAGTTGAAGTTTGTGTGTTGGTGAAAACCATTTGATGTTTTCTCAGCAGTTGTCACATCTCGCTGTTTTTATTAAATTATTCAGAATAATGCAAAAGTAATTTAACTCCTCAAAGAAGTAAAGCAGACTGTAAATGTCTCATTTTAGGCTGATTTAATAAAAGTAGAGATAAAATGTCTGCCTAAAATCTCTTTCAGTAGTGTAGATTCAATTTATTAAAGAGTTGACTATTAATTTAGTTGATTTTACCAAATTAAAAAGGAAAACTGAAACACCTCAGTGTACCATGCCTTCACAGCTGGCCATGACCAGGTTACATTTAAAAGAACAAAATCCCAGCAAACTCTTCCATTCAGTATGAAATGTAAAGTTCTTTGCAGTTGCTGGCATATGAGTAAGAATATGGAAGCTTGTTTACAGCAGATGGTAGCTGCATGTTTCAGCAGGTAACTCTCCCCCTGTGAGTTTTCTCTCCCATGCATGGCTGACATTTGTTTTCTTCCTCGAATAAAGTCAGCCCTTCATAGTTATAAATTACCATATTGAAGGATTCATGGGATAATTTATAAGCCACAGCTGGCACTTTAAATGCTCCATTATAATTTTTCCCCATGCTGAATAATAAAAATTGTTGAAACACTAAATAAAGTAATACTGATATTACTTTATTTCTTGCAAATACCTTACTGTCATAAAAATTGTTAATAAAATTATGCACAGAAGACTACTTAATGACAACCTACTCTTAGGAAATCCACCTGAAGTTTTAAGGTGATCAGCTGAAGCTTGTTGTCCGCACTGTAATGTGTCTTTTTCATTATTATGTCATTAATTATGTCATTTTTTATTCGTTGTTGAGAACATGCCTACATTAACAGCTCAACACAAGATGAAAGGCTTTAAAGTATTTTTTTATTATTATGGTTTCTTTTTTGCATTTGACTGAAAAGACAAACAGAAATGTCCATTAATTAATCTTAGTGAAGTAGTTTTGGACAATTGTCCAGTCTGACTAGGTCTGATTTGTCTGTGTTTGATGTTTTAGGTTAAACCAATGAGGATTAATAATGTTAAGGATTTTTATGATGCTGCTTTACTTGTCTTGTGTATTTCATATGCTTTTCATTTTACAGTATATGCCTCCACTTTGAATTTGACATACAAACCCCCTTTCTGCTGCTCCAAACCCACATACACCAATTAACATTTGGCTTTTGTACATTTACTATTCACTCCTTGGTTGACAGTTGTGTAAACACGTCACCTGGGCATTTTTTTGTGGTTTTCCCATTTTGTCAGTATCTTGTGCTGGGTCAACTTTTTCCCCACATCTGATGTTTTAGGTTAAACCAATGTGGAATAATGAGTGGTATGATGTTATGTAACACCCACCCACTAACTAATTAATCTGGCTTTTTTCTGCCCTGGTAATAGATACAGTGGGCATTCACTCCTGTGTCAAATGACTCTGCAGTAGACTCTCCAGTTATAAAATCACAACACATGGGTGAGTGCCATGAATTCACCATCTAGTACATTATTCTGGCAAGTTGTCGAGTCTGCACTGGTCTGACTCTGCACCTTTTCCACCATGATGCTCATTGTTCAAGCTGTGAACTGAAATCGTGGTGAAAGCGAGGTGGTGATGCTAAAGCATTGTTTCTACAATCTAGAGTAGTGATAATAAATCGTTAAGTCTTAGCAATTAACTGTCAGATCACTCACAGTGTGTCTCGCTGCTACGTTTCAGATGTCCACCAAAATAAAATAAAAAATGGACTTCAGTTTGTCTCTCTTGTTTCTGAACTGAAAAAAAAAACAGCATTTTTTTTTGTATCTCCAGTTTGTTAAATATTGTAGACTGAGGTGTTATGTATTGTTCTGCTGCTGTTACGTGTTCTCTGGGGGACGTAGCTTTCTTTTTTGTCCTTTTCATTTCTATCCTCAATGTTTGATGTTGTCTCCTAATGGCTTAAACTGTGAATAACTGCACCAGTTTAGTTTGCAAAAAACAGATATAAAAGAAATAATAAGAGAAAAAAAAAAATCAGTCTTGCGGAAGTTCTGTTTACTCCTGCTCTGTTTGCTCTGCTGCCAAAGAGTGAACGTGTGATTCGGCCAATTAGAGAAGGTGAGCAGCTCAGCCTCTGACCTCCACTGTGTCAGTAGCCGTCCAGCTGGAGAGGCTCATTATGAAGCAACAGGAAGCTCAGGGGAGCACGGATGTGGGCCTACTTAACAAACCCCTCTCCTGAGGGAGACTCAGGGCAATGATTATGGATAGAAATGTCGCTCCTTTACTAGTGTGACAAGATGGCTGGAGCTGCAGCTACTAGTGACTCTTATAAGTAATTTGCTTCCATTCTTAGGAAGGATCTACTTTACATGTCTTGCTGGCAGGCCCTTGTATGAATAAACCATTTACTGAAAGGCTCAGCATTTTCTTAGCTTCTCTGTGAGTGTTGAATAAGACCAAAAAATAAAAAGTGAACAATCATCCGTGGACAAGTCTCAATTATTTTTTGATGCTGCATCTTATTTGATGTAGTCTTTGGCACGTTCTTTGTATTTAGGTATATAGAATGCAGTCAGTTTTAACAGGTTCCCATGGTGATGAATTGGCAGTTTTAATCTGTCGGTGAAATCTCAAAGTGCTGTAATGAGGTTGTGATTCGAACAAGTGAGGCTGGTGTACAGCGATATAGATAATTGTAATAAGTGGTTATGGTTGTTTGACTTTGTTTTAATCAAACTATTTGTAGATGCAGCGCTGGCTTGCATATACTGTAGATTTTGCTTTGGTTTAATTTGTCTCTTCTATTCATATGCTTTAATATTTTTCTCGAATGGTGCTGTGTGCTGTTTGTTTTTAGATGTGGGGAATACGACAGGTGTGCAGGTACAGGGGTCAGGAGCCATGCAGGAAGGCCAGGCTTGTTTGAATGTGAATGTCACCTCTATTTTCCTCCTGTATTTGTCCTCTTGCCTCTTTGTCTGGACATGGCACAAGTACAATTACACATAGTGCTGATTTCCTATGGAAACATTTTTTGAGCCAGGATCAAAGTCGGTCTGCAGCTTCTCGTCAGCCCAAATGGCTCTTTATTCCTGCCAATCGATAAATTGGAGTAATTGGATTTCACAGCAGAAGCAGTTGGAAGATATTGCACCTTGTTGCCGGACAGTCCCTTTGGGCTACACTGTCATCTCCTCTATTAAAGCAGCACTAAATGGTGACCAATCAACTTCCACTTTCAGACCTCAGGTTGTGTCCTTTCCTATGCTTGCTCAAATTTCAGTATACAGCTTCATATAGTATTGTCTCTGTGTTTGTATTGATAAGTCTTTCTCTAATGAGGCCGTTTTCCCAGACGAGTGAACTATTGACCCCTCTGTTGAGGAAAAAAAATCCTCAAATTGTGTAACTAGTCTAGTACAGCCTTGCAGGTGTTTAAATGCCTCCATTGTGTTGAACGGACTTATAGTATTCCTTTCTTCTCAGTGTCAAAGGTGTTTATTCTGTGCAATAATACTGTGTTGGGTGCCTTTTTCACATGTGACATTTTTTCACATGAAACGGCCTAGAGCTGCAGGGATGTAGCATTGTACTGCACATAACTGAGGACTCATAAACATGAAAGAGCTATATGTGGTTAATCGCTTCACCTCCCTCCATCTTGACTGTGAATGTGCTTTTATATGAAAGCAGGTCTGGCTAGTTATTTTCATTCTGCCTGTTGTGGCGGTTGTGTTCTCTCAGCTGCGATGGGGATTAGTTGTGTTACGGTGTGATTATGTGTCTGAGTCATGTTGATGTGGATTGTTTTTGATGTGGAAGTGCTTTGTATGTACATATTGATCTCATCATTGTGTGTGTGTGTGTGTGTGCGTGCGCATGCAGAGTGAGCAGGAAGGACAAATCTTTCTGACCTTTTTCTGTATCACAGCACATTGGCAGGTGTATTACCAGTGTAGTTTTGTGAGTCATCCTTTTCTCAGTCTGCTGGTGATAACAACATAAATGATTTGAACTGCTGACATTGGCTTCACAAATCTTTCCTTTATTTATCAGCTTTTTTTGTTCTGTTGTTTTGTGTTTATTCTTTTGAAAAAGTAGGATTATTTCCTAAGTCATACATTTATTTGTTGTCTCAGTACAACACCGTCTGAGCTGCTGTATAAATGTTGTGGTTTGACTTTTATGCAGTATTGTTTTAATAATGTCAACCTCCTATGAGGCAGGAAGAGGAGCAGAGGAGTGTAAAGCCTATAAAGGTCAAAGTGTAAATAACATGCATTAGAAATGGTTTATTTCAAGTTGTTAGCATGTTTGAGAGAAAATAATAAATTGACAGTGACACTTTAGACAACAAACTGTTTTTTTTTGCAGACAGTTTGAAAGCTGACTTGTATAAAACACATTTATGCTTCAATTTGCTTACATACTTTACGTCTGTGTCTGATGAGGTGATGCGTACAGCCACCATTGACTTTGAGATTTCAAATTAGATTTTAATATGGCCCTTAGTCGATGATATTAAATCTAATTAAACTTAATTAGCAGACAGAAATATAGCCCCACTGACCATGGTAATTATACATGAGCATGCTCATGCATATTGTGTTCAGTGTCTCTGTCTCCATCTCCCTTTCTCTCTTAGCTGCAGCTTGACGTCACAAGAATAAAATTTAGAAAGGTCAAATATCTTTTTTTATATCCATGTATTAAATCTACATATTCTTATTTAACAGCTTTTGCAATTACTGTGTAAATGAACTCCATTTCTGAAGTCTGTGCTTCGCATTAAAGGTCCATTGTTTAACATTCATTGTTTATTGGCAGAAATTAAATATACTCACCGCATTTTTGTATAATAGCATAATCACTTCAAAGTGAAGATTGTTTGGTTTTCATAGCCTCAGAGTACGACTTTTATATGCAGTTTAGGAAAGGGTCTTGCTTTACGGAGGCTGCCATCTTCCACTGGCATTTTTCCACAGTGGCCCGAACAAATCTGTGTTTCATGTTTTGAAGCAAAGGATCCATCCACATTAAAGTGACGAATAAACCAACAATGAAGAAGGAGAGAATGGCAGAAAGAGAGGAGGAGAATGGAAAAGAGAAGAGCGTTGTGAAATAATGTTTACATCTTTTCTGGTATGTGGAGGCCACTGTAGATGACTCAGTCTCACCAGTAGATGCCAGTAATTATTACACTCTGGACCTTTAAATCTCATTTGGATAGCATAAGTTATGTTTGTATTTTTTGTTCAAAATCCTTAAAAGTATGTGGGTTGTGTTATGACTTCTGTTTGAGTGTGCTGAATGACCTAAACACAGTGCTTTATGCATCTAGAAGAGGAAGCTGCAAAAAAAGTCAGCATATAGCAGTACGGTGCTGCCGTCCTCTGGAGCTGCTGATCCTAAGGGATCGGCTGATGAGACGGTGAAAAACAATCCACTCTGGCTACTTGTGCCATTCTAGCTTTCATAGTTCACGGGAAGTACCACTGCACTTCCCGCTGACTAAATAGTTTCTCCTCAATATCCTTGCCTGTACAGATGTCTATGTCTAGGTGTGTTTGTCTCTGCAATTGACATTTCAGTACCTGTACACTGAGGGTCAGGTGAAGGTGAATGGGTTCCTGCCCAGCTTCTCTCTAGATGAATCTGTTCACCATTCCACCTTTACACTTGAGTGTTCCATTTATCTCTGAAGACTGAGCAGGAACCACATTCCAGTATAAGTTGGAAAGCCTACAGCCATACCAGTTTGTACACAAGGCATCACATTATGTTAGAAGCACATACAGCAGCATCCTCACCGGTAGAAGATGGACAGTACTGTGCATATGATTGATACTGCTGACGCACTAATAACAAAGAGTATAATCACGTTTGTCAACACATGGTTGCTCAGGTTTTTGGAGACATTCTGCAGGGAAAATTCTAAGGACCAACACTGACTCACAGCTGTTTCTACTTTTTTGACCAGGTGTGTAGTGGTAAATGAATTGTTCTATTTTTCTCTCTCATGTCCTTTTCTCATCCACCTTTCAGATGTCCTTTTAGTCCTAATTAACAGTAGTGAGGTTTTGTTGAACTTGAGCTCAGTACTGGATGAGCTGCCCTTCATCATTCATTGTCTGAATAATTTACACACTTTTCTGATCTGGTCTACTTCTTCATTCTGGCTATTCTGGCCCAGGCTAAGATGGACAGGACTCATTCACTTCCCAACACCTCCTCCATCCCCTTAACCTTATCTCCTGCGTGATTATTGAGTGATTGGACTTTTGCTGCCATGTTCATTTGGGAGGGCTTCTACTGTTTTGCTGGGTTGTTCAGCAGCAAGGTTCAGATGTTCGGACACAGTCAGTTCTTTTTACAGGAGCTCTGTGTGAGGAGTGAAAGATTCTCTGAGGGATTACAGTGGGAAGAGGGAGACAGGCAGTACAGTCTGTACATGGTGCAGTCTGGCTCATTACAGATATAACTGCTGCACTCTGGTGTTCTTAAAAACTCTCTGTATTCAGGTAATGTTCTCTCTCTCCTCCACTTGTCTTGTTCGTCCCACAAGGTGTCTTTTCTGCCATCATCCAACCTTAAGCATTACAATATGCTATGCAGCAGTGAATGATAATGAAAAAGGGTGGTGGTTGGAATTCTTTGACACACTTGGTCAGGTTGGTGTATCCCAGGGGGTTGCTACTGTGGCTCTTATTTGTACAGTGGGAGTAAGTGAGCTTTATGTGGTCATTTATGAAAAATGTCGATTGTGAATTTAAAACAGTAGTTTGTAACTTTTAAAGGCAGAATAATAACATCAACAACAAAAGTCACCAAACATGCACTACAGCTTTAAGATATTGTTTACAAAATGTAGACTTACTTCTTAACTGTGAGGATTAGCTTTTTTCTAATTAAATGTCTTTTTTTTTTTTTTTTTTTTTTTACATTTCATGGCCCTTTTCAGTCTAGAATAACTTTGCAAATGTGTTTTTAAATTCTGGCAGCCACCTTGTAAATTTTACAGACAGGAGAAGGGTTTTAATCTTTTGCATGTACGTAAGCGTGCTGCAGATCTTAAAAGAATCAGAGGCATCATCTATACAAACAGAGCTTACTAGCATGCCTGACCAATTAACTACAAATGCCTGATACCCTGTGAAGGCTCCTGAATCTTAGCTTTAGGTCAACTGAGGCTTGTTGGGCAGCAGAAGTAATCATCATCGATAATGGAGGCAGCCTGGAGACTCGGCAAAATGCTAGGATACACACACTAACACACAAAATGATATTAGTTCTGAGCTTTCACCCTAGTCCTTTACTTCATTCAGCATCTTTGACCGTAAACCTCAGGAGCTTTAATTTGTGAGATTGCCCTAGATACTGTATATAGGATGCTCATGTGTAACATCGATTCTGGAGCTGATGATGAGGTTGGCATATTAGAAGAGGTTGTGAGGGTGCAAACAGATGAGTGCTGACAGAAGGTTGGGTTGGGATTGTTTTGCCTCTTGTTAAAGATGTCTGGTTTACTTCTGCTCAGCTGATCAGGTGTATGTTTAATTCCATTTTCATTTTTTTCCCCCTGCCTCTCATCATCTTTCTCTGTCTCTAGACTCATTTAGTGAACATCCTTATCTGGACTTTCTCCCCCTTTGTCACATAAGAAAATCAATATTGTCATGGCAGCACTGCATGTTTGTGCACAGCATTTGTGCAGCAGCCACTCTCTCTTCCCTGCATCTGCAGGTCGAGGTAATGGCCTTGTGTAGCTGATACTTGCTGATATATGAAATTTGGTGTTCATCGCAGTCCTTCCTTTGTGTTGAAGCTCATTACTTGCAGCAAGAACCACATGAAACACTTTCAATTAAACCAAAGTAGCTTTTTCCCTACTTTTTCATTACACATACTCTAAAAGTTTTTATGATTTAATCTTGCCTTCATCTTATGGTGTTTGATCCTCTATCCCCCCCATTCTGGTGTTACTTCTTTAATGCGATTTTTAATTTCATGCTTCTCGTTAACCCTGTTTTATTATTATTACCCCTTTCTTTACATGTGCTTATTATTAGCTCTCTGTGTTTCACAGTTGCAGTTTTATAAGCCACCCTGTAAAACATTATACAGTGTACTATTTCAAAGTTCTCATAATGCAGCTTATGTGTGTGTGATTATGAGGATATATTAAATTCATTATATTAAACCCAAGCCGTCTTTGCAAAAAAAAAAAAAAAAATGAAATACACATCTTAGTATAAATGTTAAAGAAAAGATTTTGTTATTGAGTCTCTTGTCTGTGTCCTCATCCATAACTGTGTGCACTCGGCAAAATGCGCTGCTTCTGTGTGCGATGGTTGATATTTTTGACAGAAGCCAGAAAACCTGCAATAGTCTCTTGGAGTCCCTTGGTATTTGTTTACCCTTCAAACGTGTGTATTTGTGTGTATAAAGTCGAGCTAAAACAGTCCCAGTGAAAAGCTGAACTCTCTCAACACTCATGACCTGTCAGCCACAATCAGAATAAATACAGAGAAGGACATACCAGATCATTGCTACCTCCAGTTCATCCAAATTAAAGATGTCTTAAGCAAAGTGTTATTGTTAGAAACTTCACTAACCACCACCTTGCCCTCTAATCAGACAAAAAAAATCCCTCAAATTTCAAGAAATGTGTAGAACATATAGAAATCTAGATTTAAAGATTTAATGAACCATCATATTTAAAGTATTCAGTCATATTCGGCAAACCAGAAATTCACGGAGATGCAGTAAACAACATGGATTTTGACTTAATTTGGCCAGACATCCATGAAGACTTTACCCATGGCTTGTAATCAGAACAACCCAATAATAACAGTTTAAAGTCATCCAAAAGTATCTACATCACCAACATTAAGCATTACTGCGGTCTGAGGTGAGAGGAGCCGGCGCCGACTGCTGTGGCATGATACGATAGGTTAAGCCTGACAATATTGTCTTTTTAAGTATACATTAGATAGTAAAGTATACATTAGATAGTATACATAAGGTCTGTATACTTTCCTTCCAACTTGTAGTCTGATTAAAGATGATGATTTACACTAAATGTTCTAATATCTGATCGGATTTCTGTTTTAATCCTCTTTTTCTGAATTATTCTTGAACATGCTCAGTTGGATGAACAATGTTGACTGGCCCTTCTATTGCGTGATCATTTTTGTGGGTGCCTCTGTGGTCGTTTATCACATAGTGTGCATTTCCCAGAGGAACCGTCACTGGTCGACTCACTGGTTTCTGGAAGTTATGAGTCACCGCTGTGGCTCTGGTTGGCTCGCCCTCCTCTGTTAATGACTACAGGGGTTGTGTGTTCTGATGAAACTGTTGCTTTGGGGATAAACCTGCAAACTGAACACAGATTCTCCTTTTTTTCTATTGTTTGCCAATGGCGGATTATTGGAATTCAGTTTCTCGGTTTCAGATCCTTTTTAACCTCTACACCAGATCACATGCTGTGAAGTTTGCACACACCTTCATCAGATTTTCTGCCTTTTCATTTCTCTCATTCTTGACGTCATGAAGTTGGATGTGATCATTAGAGATGTTGTTGTAGCCATTTTCTCCCAGTGAGGATTCCTTCATTGTTTTGAGGTTAATTAATCAGCTGTTTGGATGACACCCTTGGTAGAGCTGTAAGCTTGTTTGTAAACGTCTGTCAAATGAACAAATGTCCGTTACATTGCAACCATTGTCATGAGTTCACACAGTTCCGATACAGACTATCAGCTCCACACGACTCTCGCAGTGTAGTGGTGGTTAGAGCTTGCGTTGCCTGGTGACATTATAACCATACTGCACATAGAAAGTGATTTGGTCTTTGTCAGAAAAAATCGAGGCAACAGCAAGACTGTGCTAGTGAAGTGAGACAGCGGCAAATAGGTTGTAGTTTGACTGAAAACACAAAGAAGTGCTCACAATAACTTTCATAAGGGAAGTTAAGTGAATTCCACTACTCAAACCTCTGCTGGACTGATTCTATTTTTACTCTGTGTCATGCAGAATACCAAAGCTCCGTGCTTTCCAGTGCTCTTAAGAAATTTAACACAAATCTAGCTGCTTTTATGCATCACTCAGTAGCTATTATAGTAGCTTCTCTATAGTACAGCATGCTATTCCCTAAGGTATTCCCTGCTTTTTATATCTCACCAAAGGAGGATTTAAACCTATTTGATGCCATTATCTAGTCAGACATTTTCCACTCTATTAAATCCACTTTTTAATATTTGGTAATGTATCTGCTTGAAGCAGCAAATACAGACTTTCCATCCCTTTCCACTCAGTTTGTATGAGACAGCCACAGGAGGACTGGAGATAAGCTACAGCTGAAAAGTGAAGTCTGTCTGTGATGTGTGGTTTGTTGAGGAGGATGTGGCGACTGAAAAGGAAGCCAGGAGGAGGGTCAAACGCTTGAGAGTTCGAGAGATAAGGTTATGACACTGGATCGGGGCAGAAAGGTTGAGAGAGATGATAGAAAGCGATTGAAGAGAAATGACAAACGGTTGGAGGATGTTTTTCAGCCGCTCTTGATGAGACACAGGAGAAGCAGATGCTGCAAGCTCTGCCTCATTAACTGAGGCTGCTGCTGGTTTGTCACAGCAGCTGCTGTGTGTTTGGACAAAGGAGAAGAAGAGTTTCTGATCAAATTTATGCTTTATATGTGTTTGCTTTTGTAAACACATCTTTTAAATGCTCAGATATCAATATACACAGTTTAAGCATGGCGTCATAATACTGCATTTCTCTCTTAACTCTGAAGTGCACGGGCATGTTTCATTACATAAAGCCGTGTCTGTTCTATCATTCATTTTGATAAACACTCACTGACAACTTTATTAGGTACACCTGTTCAACTGCTTGGTAACTTTAATATCAAATTGGCCAATTTAATTGCGCAACTCAATGCATTTAAGCATATGCACATGGTCAGGACGACCTGTTGAAGTTCAGGCCAAGCATCATAATGTGAAGGAAAGGTGATTTAACTGAATTTATGTGTCATTTTGTTGGTGCCAGATGGGTTTGGTCTACCAGGATATTTTTAGGCATAACCATCTCTGAAAAAAACATCTATCTAGTGATCAGCAGCCTGGTGTAGCAGTCTTGAACAGTCAAGCATAGTCAGTGTAAAAAAATGGACATAGTCTTCAAGTTTGTGAAACAAACTCCCCTTGAGTGTGGCTTTTTGACCATCACCATGTAAGTTTTTGAAACCAGAAAACCACAAGCATCGCCTGCAACCAGGCACCTACTGGACAATACCAGCTGTCAATTCCACCTGTGCACTATGCTTTATTATCTAATTTCCTCTAAATGGGAGCATAATTTACAAAATTGACCTGAATTGATTGAGACCATTAACTCCTCAGGAAAATATTTTCTGATGTTATCCTGTAAATCAAATGAGAAGTAGGTGCATTTACCTATAGTCTTGTATTCAAATTGGGTTATTTTTGCAACCAGCAAATTCACCCCCTGATGTCTAACTGCTACTTCCTGGGCTCCACTTTTTTTTAAAACAGAAGACTACGTCCATTTTTATACACAATTTATGGAAAGAAGGCCCTTTTTTGAGCAAAATACTGTGTGTTCTGAGGAAAATAGCCAGACTGGTTTAAAATGATAAAACCACCAACTGAAGCACCAACTGAAATAACCACTCGTTACAGTCTAGGTATGCAGAACACCATCTTTGAACCCACAACATGTTGAACCTTGTAGCAGATGGGCTGCAGCAGCAGGAGACCACTCCTACTTCATTAGGTGTCCTCTGTACCTAATAAAGAGGCTATTGAGTATACAGTTAGTGAAGCAGCCGTATAGTGCTGCAACCTTTCTCTTCTCCCTTCCTTCTTAATATAGCCATATGGTGAAAAAAGCACAATAAACAGTTATGCATGACTGAAACAAAGTCTCGTAACCCATGTGACTCCTGTATGAGGAACAATAACAGTCGAGAACCACACTCACCTCCACTTACTTGCTGAGTCAGTTACGGTTGATTAAAAAAAAACAAGTCAGGCTGCAGCTGAGTTTGTTTTGTGATGACGTTGCGGAAAGGACACCACTCCACACTTTTGGTCTTTTTCGTTTTCTATTTACACTCTTTCCATTTTGTTTATGATGATGGCGGTTTTGGCAGCACTGCTAATACCTTCGCCTAACATACAGTATATTTCAATTATTTTAATGGAAGATGTATTGAATTCAGTCCAGAATATCTCACTTTCTCCTCTGTAGTCCATCACTCTCCTCATAATACTCGTCACTGTAAGCACTCTGTGTTGTGCAGTATATCACAGAGTGCATGGATTAGGCCTGAAAGTGCTTCTCATCTACTAAAACACAGTGGTGGAACCCTGCAAGCTGTACATCTGCAATTACAGCTGTGCTCAGGGGAACGAGAGCAGTGGATTAGTCAAGGATATCTGGATACATGTAGAATACATTAGGATTCTTGTTGTCATTTACGGAAACTTGACATTCATCCTGTCTTATTGTTGTTAGTATTAGAATGTAGGATTTCACTGGAGTAAAACTGGTCCCTTCCCTCCGTTGAAGTGTTTTATGACTGTGTCGTCTGTATTTAGGACTTTGCACAGCTGCACTCCTCAGTTGCCAGGTTGAGAGAAGCTAATACAAATATGCTCACAGGGCTATGCCACTGTTCTTTCAGAGGGTTGCCAGGTCTGACCACAAGTGGAATAGTGAAAATAGAATAGTTTAAAAGATGTTCTGTAAGTAGGGTTGGAATCTTAAAACAACATGTACCAAACAATTCTCCATGTAAATATTGTTGGCAACTGTTGCAGACTCCAGTGCACTGGATTTGGAAGGAAAAAATAATGTGCCTGTTTTCTGAAGCCCTATAAAGTAAAATGAACACCACTTTGTAGCCAATATAAATATGAATACCCACAAATGCCCTTCACGCTGAGAGTCAGCACTGTGTTCCTATTGTTTCTCATGAGATCCAGTGTGCTGAGCCTGAAGTAGTAAAAAAAAAAAAAAAAAAAATCACTGTCTTACTAGAGACTGCACTGTTGGCAGTGTGGACCTAAACCAAAAGTGGCCTGTTTATTTCCAAAATGCATTCCTTCCCTCATCTCTAAAGTTTCCCAAATTAAGGAAAAACAAACAGGAAAGTAAAATTTGTACATTCTAAAATATATAAAATACTCCTCCATCTGTGGTGACCTTCTCTGTTGGGCCCATAGGGAGCACTGTTGTCCACGTTGTCAGGACTGGGCTGCACCGTCTACACATGGCTGCACTTTGTTGGTCCCAATGGCTGACCACAGGCCTCAGTCCAGACGGACCGACACACAACACATCCACCAGTCTTTCTTTAAACCACAGGCTCAAATCAGAGTTTTAAAAACTCTTCTCAAGCCAAGAGTATAGTCCAAGTCTGCTGGCGCTTTGTTGCTAAAACAGAAAATACTGCTGATCTTTGCTGACAAAGTTATTTTTCAGTTGTTAGATTATTGATTATTATATTTATCTATATTTTAAGTCCCATGAAAAGAGGATTAAGGTTTTGTTAATTGGGATTCCTCATTTTGTCTTTTATTTATTCACTAAGTACATCTTTTAGTTGACGCCTTTATCATTCCTCTTTCAGGTGGCTGTTATTATACGTTATATATTGTATATTCTCCTTTTAAAAGTATAATTCTCTACAGTCTCATCTGCTGCCCACAACAGCTTGAAGTTTACTCAGATCTTGGATTATTTTGTGTATGTGCAATTATTCTGAAGGGTTGGGATTATTTCATCACTGATGTGTGAAAAATGAGAGATAACCTCTGCGTCTGTATGTTGTCATTAAATTTAAAAGCCTTTTTTTTTTTTTTTTTACAATTTAATGTGAGAGGTCAACCTGAAAAGTAAGTAACTTTCTTTCTGATGCTTTGGTATAAGTGTGTGTGCATTCAGGGAGTCGCACAGAGGCTTCTGGATACACATACAAACACGTTTCTTGGTTAAGGTTTTCTTGTGCTTGTGTGCGTCCAGGCTTGTGCGCTTTCCTTGCTTCAAACAGACGGATTTGTAAATCTGTGGAGGATTTCAGTTTGGTATTGACGGATTGGAAATGCTCTTGGAATACTAATTAAAGCATTTTTTTTTTTTTTGGTCTGTGTAAAGCTTGGCCATGTTTTCACTTTCAGGAAGCTTACACTGCACAGACAGGCTGTTTGTTTTGCTCCAACACACATGGGCAGTGATTCATATCTTTGTGATGGTAATAATTAGCAGTCTGAATGAAGACACTCATACAACGTAGCTCCAGACGATGGTGTCGCTCAAAATAGGGCCAGTCGTCGCCTGAGCACTGGAGAAGACGGCACGCTGCAGAAAGAGAAAGAGAGCGGGAAGGATGTGGGTGAGGAGGAGCGGTGGTGGTGGAGGAGGAGGAGGAGGGAACAATAATTAGCTGATCCTGTCATACCAGTGATTAAACACTGATTTAGAAGCCTGCTCTGTGGATGCGTAGAGTTAAATTGGCTGCATTTCTGGTAGCGGAGACGTGACATGTGAGGTCTGGGTCACTGTACTGCAATGCAGCAGGACTTCCTCCATGTGTGGAGTCAAATATACTGTTTCTTTTGTTAAATCTGTACTTTTATTTGGAATGGAGATATATTGGGCCACCAATATATCTCCAGGAATGGACATGGGTCACCAAAAATACAAACACAACTGAACCTTAATAGAGAGGGACGTAAAAAAAAAAAACAAAAGTAATTTTGAGAGTAAAACTATGAACAAACATCAGAATCTGAGTGTGTATGTCATAAGGGTTTACAGTGTGGTTCATGTCAGTGTTGGGTCAAGTCCTGGCTGAAGGGCCCATCAGAACCTGAATGTCTAGATCACCCTGAAATTGGGAACGGCACAAGGCTACAGATAAGGTTGACTCTGGATGCCCCTCCTGACGCAACCATTTATCCGGGCTTGGAGCGGCACAAGGACTACACTGGATGTGGTACTCCTAAGTTTTTAACTTCTTTTTTTTTTTTTTATGAGAAGTGATTCATCTCACTTGTATTTAATGACCATTTCTTTCAATGCTGCAAAAAAAGGGCTTTTTGTTTTTTATTAAAAATAAATATGAAGTTGACGCACTCCACTAATAAGTTCATGTGTTTGTAGCCACAGGCTATACACACCAGTGAGTAATGTACCTTGATGTTTTCTGTGGATAATAATACCAACTCATTTGCTGTTAAAAAGTCTTTATAATGTTCACATTAATAACTGCTGACATTTAATTCTCCCCTTTTCGTTTCCATTCACGCTTGAAGAAATATGCAACTTTGAAACAAGAACCTTTAGCCTTATACTAAGCAGCTGCACTGACAAATATTACAAGAAGGGCAGTAAATCTGCTGTTCCTTAGTTTTAATATTTAATTCCCCCTAATTGTGTGAATATTTTGTGCTTTTATTTTATGCATGAGGATTGGTGCTCAGTTAAGATTAATACTGAAATAAACAATACAATGTCATCCTGGTGCATTTAAGTACCATGTATTGTTTTCTTATTGTTATTATTGTTTCATATTGTTATGGGTTAGAAGATTTAGCCATTTAAATTAAACCTTATCAGACATAATTTCTGATGAATAACAATTAAAAACAAACATTTCCAGGGTGGATTTTGTGATTTATCTAAGGTTTAATTATGAGTTAAATTTATTACAGGTTACTTTATTATAGTCACTTATCATGACAACTTAACATAATCTATCACCTGACTGGACTTATTTCACAGTGTTATAGTCCCTTTCAGCTCATTGTTTTGCCTTTATAGGCTATAAAACTAAAAATGGACCAGGCTGCTGCTCTCATCAGTATTATTTTGGCTGCAACAGCAAGCAGCTGTTTTTAGCTCAAACAGCTATAATGCGCCCACCAGCACAAGTCCAAATAAATTAGATTGCTATTGTTCTGTGGTGTTCTCTGCAACTATTTCAGAAGATGATAGCAAGTTATGTATAGCTTTATTCACTTCTTCAAAGTAAGTCAACAGTATATGTTTACATTTTGAATTTGCCTTGAGGGAAAGTTATTTATTTGTGTTTCAAGCCATATAAAGGTCACTATTGGTGGTGCCAGTGATGTTCTGAATCAATTTTAGCTACTTCTTAATATGCTTTTAAACCTGATTTTTGTGTTTTTGTGTATTCTGAAATGAAATTTTACCCTTAGACTCTTTTACAAGAAAGAAAGGATTGCATGTTTCCATAAACATTGCTTTCATTGCTTGTATTTGTGAGTTTTATTTCTTTGTGCATGTGAGTTAATAGCAATTAGTCACTGAAATTATGTGCTGAGCTGTAAAAAAGATGCATAGTTTTAAATTATAACTTAATAACAATTAATATAATATGAAATTGTTGCTCTGTTAAAACATTATGTGGTTTTCAAAGTCTGTACAGAATAGGTCTGAATATTATTTAATTAATTTTAATCTATGTGCCAGTTCCCAATGTAACACAGAGTAAAGTTATGTACATTATCCAGCAGAGGAAAATCTTGCTGCAGAGGCTCAGATAACTGGGCTACACTAATTTATGACCCCGCTTTGACTCTTTATTATCCATAGTGCTTCAGTTGGTGTTGAGGCAGTAATTATTATTCTCACTCCACCATCCCCATGCAGTTCAAGTTGGATGTATTTATGAGGTCCTTGTAATGAGAAACACGGTGTGCAGTGATTTACAGACCATTTACAGGACAAGTAACAAGCACTGATAACTGAAACATAAAAAAATAAAATAAATAAACTTTGTGGAGCTGAAGACATGAGACACCGGCATATATGAAGAGCTGTCTTCACAGAGATGAAATGCATAATAACTAAAACTCATGATGTATGTCCACTCTCACTCTCTTATTACACCTGAGTCTATGTGTCCTCTTTAATAATTTTCCTACAAAACATTTATTACATTTATATAGGAGGTCTTTGGCTGAGAAAAAAACAATTGAATCGCTGCTTTAGTTTAATTTAAGCAAATCTTAGTTTACTTCTTGTTTGTTAATATCCAGTGCTTTTTTTTACTAGTGAAAATATTACCAATTATGGTGAGCTACTTCATTACTCTGATAATAAAACTAGATTGCATGTTGCATTGCATGGTTTTTTTTTATCCAGTTGACATCCCACTGGGCAACATCTATATAATTCATAGCTAGAGACGTAAAGCGAGAGTCCAGAGACGATGGCTGAATCCAAGTGCTTCAGAGGCTGAGCAGTGGTATTGCATTGATGAACACAATTAGAAAACTGATGTGTTTTCTTAACATTAGAATGTGTCATCCCTTTCAAAGTAGTTCAAAGTTAAGAACCTGAAGATGATCATAATGTATCTCCTGTAACCACTCTACTTCAGTTAGGCATGTGATACACTACATTGCTTGAGTACCAAAGCCTGGCTTAAGTTCTCTCACCTCTGTTCAGTCTTTTAGTTTATGGGAATGGAGTCATAAAGGGATGTAAAGGGAGTGGTATTGATCTTTGATTAAAATTCTCAGCAAAAATTGAATAAATGCATCTCCTAAAATGTTGAACTATTACAGTGACAACTTTAACGCAGTCATTGTTGACTCAGTAAAAAGACAGAATAAATAGAGATGTAAAAGTCTGGCATTTAGGGCTGTGGGGATTATAAGGCCTGTAGCTTTGTCTGAATTGAAGTGAGTGGGAAACAAGTGTAGCTACAGTAGCAGTGATTCATGGGGTAATAACAGCCCACTGCTGTGTTGAGTTTCAGGCTTGAAGAATAAGTGTGTGTGTGCGCGTGTGTGCGTGTGTGTGTGTGTGTGTGTACTTATATTTATTAACTCTTTATGACCTTTTCTGGCATAAACACTGACCTTGTAAGGACCAGTCATTCTCACAGAGACCAAAATGTGGTTTTAATGAGGCAGAACTTCATTTTGTGGAACTGATTATGTTTAAGATTTGACATGAATTGCAGTTAGGCAAAGATTTGACTATGATTAAGGTTAAAGATAAGGCTTTGTTTAGGCATTGCAGTGTCCTAATGAGAATAGCTGCACAATAGTCTTTCTGTGTGTGTTGTAAGAGCACCCTCCTTAATTACCCTCCGCTCACCTCCATCTTGTCAGTCATCTCCTGTTGCCATAACAACACTTGTACCCACTAATGAGATTAGCTTCATTTTTTGTGTGTCAATAGATTTAGGCTTAAGATTCATCAGCATGGGCGACATGTACAAATATATAACGACAGTGACACAATAAAATGATTTTTTCCAGTATTGCATTTCTGCTGCAAAATAAGTCTTTCTGCTCACTGTCACCAACACCACATTTATCTGTGATTATACTCTGGGTATTGGATATATGGAATTTTTCATGCCTCAGACAGAAACTAAAATTTCTGTTGACTTGTCAGGCTGAAATTATATTTGATATGCTCATACCCAGAAAGGTATCATTACACAGCAGCTAAGCCCGTCTCGGGGATTAATGTCTGGATAACGATTTGTTCAGTACTAAGCCATGGTGCACTGATGCTCCATCTCTGCATGTGATCCCAACTACTGTACATGTACATGTCTGTTGTACTCAATGTTTTTGATAAAGGCTGTGTGATGGGGGAGGGTAGTCTATACATTAAAAATGTAAAATGTACGCACTCTTTTTGTGTGAATCTACTTTAATCCTGAACTGAACCTTTTAATACAATGCAAAAATGTTAGTGTGTTTTTCCTTTACTGACTATAGCAGCAAACATCCAGTGATGACTCATCCAATGCGTTTTGTGCACAGTCTTTCAAAATGATAATCCGATTTCTTCTCTGTTCTCTACCCACTTTCATCTGGAAATCCCTATTTGTTTGCTCCAATACAGTGTTCACCCCCCCTCTCTTTCACCTCTCCATCAGTCACTCTCTTTTCTGTCTACTTCCTTTCATCTCGCCAAATCCAACTGTGTCTCCCTGTCTCCTGGCGATTGTCCCTTCATCCTCTGTCTGTTGCAGTGTGTTTGTGGCTCAAGAAGGTGGCGTTGTTGTCCTCTCATCATCTGTCATTCCACCCCCAGAGGACATGTTCACTGTAGTGCAACAATTGGAAGTGATCAGTCACTTGGTCAGCTTACATAGTTAACATTTACAGCTGTAATATTTTTCTTTCATACTGTTAGACAATAGATGCAAAACAGGAGCCAGGGGACAAACAGCGCAATTGGGAACAATTGGGAACCAACTCTATTCAGAGTAATTAGGTGCAGTAAACTTTTTAAAACTTTTAAAAATGTGGTCTTTCAACTTTGATTTCGGAGTTCATAATGTACTGTAGATGGAAAGTTCAAACTGTGGTGGGCAGCATTGCTCCTCTTAGCGTACATCCTGCCGAAACGTATTGGAAGAAGTAGAACAAATGAAGCTGGAACTTTTAGAGAGGAGCGATGAAGGAAAAAGCTTGGAGAGAGAGGAAGAGAGGAAGAATCCAGAGGCATTAAGTAGGATAGGGATAAAAGAATGAGGACAAGAATGAATGAGAGCTTCAGACTGTGATATTGAGACTTAAGAGAAGCGAGGGAATTTTGGTGGACAACTTTGATATGAGTTAGGGAGCTTTGGACTGGGATGAAGACCAATGAGAAGAGAGAATGAGGATGAGGAGATGAGAGGAAGGCGGCATTGCACCCTTTCGATGTGCAGCCTGCCGTATATTATTAGAGGGAGAAGTGTGATCAGTGCGGAGGGGAGAACCTTTTATTGTAAAGCCTACAGTAACTTGTCTGTGAAGATTCTCATTCATCCAGGTCATGGTATCCAAAGTGTAGTAAAAAAGACATTTGCCTTTTTTTTCCCTACAGTAACTTATTGGAAGAAGAAATTCAAGAAGAAACTTGAACTGTCAGGCACAGGCACCCAGATAGACACCAACCTCACCATCCTTTATTTGTATGTTGCAACCATGGTTGTGGCCAAATGCATGTTTGCAGGAATAGCACACAGCCGGCTTTTACTCCATCCCTGTTGTCTTCTTTTTAGGGCCAGTTGGTCCAGGATGATAACCTGCGAAGCCAGTCATTGCATAACCTACTGGCAAGAGGAAGTACACCTTCAATAAAACATTGTTTCATTTAAATAAAGCTTTCACGGTTTGGTCTACATTTGCTATACTCTGACATACCAAAATATTGGTGGCCTCTATCTTTGGGGCCACACAATGACCATCGTGGTAGCTCAACACCCGACATGCATGGGGATGTGAGAACCCGTTCATTCCTCTCGCAGCCCTAGTTTCCTGTGAAATTCACATATGGGCTCAAGTTCAAGAAAACGTCTGCACTGATATTTGTGGACATTTGCACTCACAAATTCAGCCCTTTCACCAATGTCAGGAAATATCTGCACTTCACTTTATGTTTAAAAGGAGCTTTATACTGTCTTTACTAATTCTCGTCAGTAATGCAAATACTGTAGCCAAATGTCTGAATCTATTCCAGGTACCATAAGAAGCAACTTTTTCCTCCATCTCTTGAATCAGAGACAAATATCTCTATCCAAGTATTTGAAATACATACTTTTCAGTTTTTCATAAATTTCAGCTAAGTATCAGTGTAGCCTTATAAACTGACATCACATATTAGTATCAATTTTCATATCAAACTTTGGATAGAAAAGTTAATAATCCTAGTTCCTTAAATTTAGCCTAGGTCTTTTCCTTTATCCGTTAATTTTTATTAGGATGTTGTAAAGGAAGGATGTCGGCAAGAAAACACTGATTTTATAGCAAAGTAGTGAACTGCATTTTAAATAGCCAATAAGAGCTTGAATTGTCTGCAGTCATGCTTGAGGAGATTTGTCCATTTTTGAGGCAATTCATAATGAGATAAATAAGAGGCTGATCCATACAAGGAAAGTTTGTTGTGTACATGTGTGCTAACTATGAGAGAACCACACTCAATACCTACAGTAGGGTCTTCCAGCTTTGAATGAAAATGTATTTCAAAGCAGTTTAAATTTTTCAAATTAATGGTGAGTAGCCTACTTTTGTCTTTAAAATTGCAATTTGTAAAATCACATTAGCTCTGGATTTCCCATTGTATTGGGTGCTGGGACAGAAAGCTGCAGAAATTTAATAATGTGGCTGTGGAACTGTGCACAGAATAATTAAGCTGCGACATGCAACTTTTTTTTTTTTTACTGTAGTAACCTTTTATAATGAAGTTAGACCCATTAAATGCAGCTAGAAAACAAACAGACATATACTGTCAGTTATCACTGTTACAGTCTCTTTACAAGCTGTGCTGGCTCCTCTGAGGCTGCGACACAAGAAATGGCAAAATGGCTCTTATCGCTTTGGAAGGTCATCTTTAGCCACAGTTGAATTATTACAAGCAAGGCTCAATAGCTTGAAACGACTAACAACTTTTTATGGGTGTGGAATTTCTTTCTCTCTGTCTCTCGTTGTTGTTGGCTGACATTCGGCTTTGTTTATCACAACTACTTTCTTGTGAAGCTTTGGACTTTAGTGATGTGGAGCAATAACGGGATTAAATACCTAGAAACCAGACCAGAAAAGAAATTTAAACATTTACTCTTTTTGACTGATATAAGGTTACTATTGTTAATGACATTAGTATATGTGTTGCATGCTAAAAAACAAGAAACTGAAACAGTGTTTTTATGAATATAAACTCTTTAAATCTAACTGATTCTCTGAAAATGTCTGGATTTTTAGTCTCTTATGCATCACTTTCTTCCCAATCCATTAGATTTCTTTCTTTCTTTGTCTTCCGTTTGCTTTACTTCACTCAGTCTGCTTATTTGCACATTTTCTCTAAGGTGTGAGCAATAAAACTAAACTGCAGTATAATGTGACAGTCTGTGTGCTTGTAATCACTGATCCAAAGCAAGCTA
Organism: Brachirus orientalis; assembly: GCA_016785285.1. Classification (NCBI taxonomy): domain Eukaryota; kingdom Metazoa; phylum Chordata; class Actinopteri; order Pleuronectiformes; family Soleidae; genus Brachirus; species Brachirus orientalis. Next base: position 2,851,750 of record JAFBJR010000258.1, on the reverse strand, counting down.
AAAGAGGCTAATAGGAGTTGATTATTCTCATAGAGGAAACCTTTCAACGTCAGCTGAATTAATGGCATAAACATATTCATTTGCTAATGCAATATTAAATGTTTCTCACACACATATTCTTGTTTACCCATGCTATTCTGACCTCCCCTGTCTATTTGTCACACTGATGAGCAAGAAAGTGAATAGTACTTAGTTACTTTGTGTCTGTCATGTCCTTTTTTTTATCCGTAAGTTGTTCAAATATTTAGAGAAGCTATTTATGTTACACTTTGTAATCAGCTACATTTCCAGGCTTGGGGTTGGGGGGGGGGCACTAACAGTAATTAGATGTGAAAATAAATGTCTGCCATCAAGTCTGTCTGTTCAGTTGGAAGCTGAGGTTTGTGAAGGTTGTCACTCGCTGATGGTGAAGTAAACACAAAGTGTGCCCTTACATGCAGACTAGAGTATACAGCCTGCCAAGTCTCTGATCGCAGAGGGTTGGATCTCAGCAGAGTGTTTTTAGAGATGTGCCATATGAGCATGAATGGAGCATTTAAGTGCGTATGAGAGAGAGAGAGAGAAATATTATAGCATTATTATCCTGGGAAGAAATGGAGTGTAGTATGGCCATGCTATAGTCTTAATAACTGTCAAGATTTTTGAAATATGTCACTTTAAATGGCCTAAAATGTTATAAAAGCCCAGAGTTAGATAAGGTGATGGTTTTCATTATTGCATGAACCAGGAATTGTTACTCCATAATGAATGAAGATGAATTTTAACTTTCAATTCATGTAATTACACTAATTAAAATACATTATTCATATAATTACAAATATTTTAGTACTCTCTCAGCTGATGCAGATGGATATTTGGAATCCATAATAGCCTTGGCTGCTTCTACCTATCTTGAGAAAATGTGTATGTGAGTTATGTGTCTATTAACATTGCACACACTGCTGTCTTGACCAACACAAAGTGGCACCTGTCCATGAGGAGCTTTGAAGGCGTAAGCTATAGTGTGACTCATATGGGTCAATGTCATGTTGCCATTGAAAAGAAATTGATGTGGAGAGTCAGGAAATGTTCAGCCCTTGTCATCTCTGTCACTGGAGTTTGTTACTTAATTAAATTGAGAAATTGAATAGATGACTGTTCAGGGACATCCTAGCTCCAGGGTTTCAGTCGAGATCTCCACAGTCAAGTCCAAGACCACAACTGACGTAAGACCTAAACTCATATTTGACCATAAGTTAATTTACAGCGTAAGACACTGAAGCTTGCCTTATGAAAAAGCCCAACCTGATCTTAGTGGTCAACTTGTTTGCTCATATTTGATTGATCAACCATTGAACCTTTTGATCATCTGTAAACATGGCTGTACCCACTGTTACAATGACATTGGTTCTGCTGTACCAATTTTAAACAAAACAGTTGGAAGTTGAGCATGACGACAAATAACAGAAAAAAGGACACGTTTCAGGTTTCAGACACGGTGGTGGTGGTGTTTGTTTCTCCAGTTTCTTTCTTGTCCTGCATGTTTGTGACACAGTTCATGAGTTCATCACAGTTCATGCTTGGGTGCAAAAAACACCACAGGGCCGAACAACCACTGGCAATGGAAATGGTGTCATGTTAAGCTCCTTTTTAGTAGGTTCAAAAATCACATTTATGCACACTGATTTTAACATGAGAGAGGCTTAAGAGTTGAGAAGAGATAAATATTGGTTATAGTACAAATGAATATAAAATACAGTAGAAATACATTGTATAAAATAGATAGAGATTGTTGCTATAAAAATATAAAAATGTAATATCAAATTTATCATAGATTCTCTGCTTTCCCTGACTTCACATTATTGATGATGTGCACTTTAATTTGACAGGTGTTTAAGGTTTTATGCAAAGAGGCTCTCCTTTGTAGCCTAATACCATGAAAAATGGCCTGACTGTCCTGACCATCCTGTAATGGATGAGTCATCTTCCCTGCAGCTGAATGCAATATCATTGTTAATCTTTGTGGCTTGTGTTTCCAGGGAGTGTGGAAAGTGTGGAGTACTGTACATGATGCGTAGGCTAATGGGATGCATGTGTACATATGTGTAAAATGTAGTGTAGCTACTGCTGGTGAAAACACTTGGAAGTCTGCTTTCATGTTGCAGGAATATCCCTGGTACAATCAACCTCTGCTTCAGCCAGATCTGTCTAACTGTCATAAATCTTGGTGACGATAGCAAGGACAAACTGTGTGCATTTGTAAAGATTTTATAATTTACACTCTTTGTTTCTATTTTTTTCTAACTCCCAGAGGCTTTACTGTGTGTGGATTTTGTCTGGATGAGAGCAGACGCCTTGAATTGGTGGCCTCATTGTACATTTTGGTGTAACTTGAAGATTACGCATACTCACATAGGCCTCTCTGCCATGTCTACAGTGGAAAAAAAACATCTCTGGAAATGAAAGTGAATTGCTTAAAGGGACATGACCGCATTGTGGCCAGGGCCCCCTTTGGTGTAAAGCTGCCCAGATATCAAAAATAGAATACTGTTTGTGTGTGATGCGTGTAGGCGGAGGTGTTTTTAAGTGTGGGTTATCAAAGGAAACTTGAACATAAGAGAGTTCAGCAACACACAGCCACCATTATAAGAAAGCTTTGGTACAAGGTTAAAGTCATTGCACTAGAATTTACAATGGGTGCTTTAATGCAAAATGTATCAAATGCTAAATGAGTCTAGACTCTCCTTTTACTTTATGATGCAATCAAAGTTTTCAAATATTCAGTCCTCTGTTTTTACAATTATGCTTCTTAAAAAGCAGAAAATGTGCTAATTCAAACAGTTCTTGCATTTAAAACGGTGTGTGTTGTTCAGGTTTGACTTGGAGTATGAAACCAATTCAAGCACTGTTTTGTTTTTTTCCACATGATGGATAAATATAAAGTGTGAATATATATATATTATTATATATCGTTATATGCAATATCGTATATTGCAGGTGGAAAATGGTGCTAAATCAAGTTCACAGTACTTGGAATGCACAGTATATGTTATATTGACAGTATTGATTTGCCCACCTGCACTGTATTACCATAAATCCACTATGCATGTCTGCTAGCTGCAGGAAGTGCATTAAGTTTGTTAGTTTGGTATCAGCACTGATCTGTTAATAAACAGGGATTCATGGATGATCAGTGGCTCTCCATTTTTTTCCCCCTCTTTATCCTCTAAATGTTTCTCTTAAATCCTTCCCACTGAATTGCTTTAATTGCATCCTCATAATAAACCACTCATTTGCAAATGAGTGAATACCTTTCATGGATTTGCAGTTTAACTGAGGCACTGATGCTCAAATCACAAATACAATGCTGTTACAAATACCCACCTTTCTCAGGCTGTGATCAATAACTTGATTTCCTCGGCCAGTACTATATTCTCCCTCTCTTTACCTAAATCACCTCTGACAAATAGCTGCTTTCCCTGGCCCTGAAAATGAACCACAGGGTGGATGTCACACAGCCATCAGTCACTCCGCAGGTCTGCGTGTGTGTGTGTGTGTGTGTGTGTGTGTGTGTGTGTGAGAGAGTGTTTGTCAAGTTAACATGTCCTCCCACATGCTGTTGAAGCCATGTGTAAAGGATTGATTTGATGTGTGTGTGCATTAAATCTGTCAGAGATGCACATAGACACATATTCATTCTCTCTCTCTCTCTCTGTATATATACACTGGTAGTGCATATATACTGTGTACATATATATATATATATGTATAGCAGGGAAGAAGTGGGGCTCCATCAGTGTCTACTGTGAATGAGGAGTCCTGGTCAGTGCATGAGCCTGGAGCCTCCATTAAATCAGAGCCACAACCCAAACCCAGTTCCCCTGTAATTGAACTGGCATCTGCCAAAAATAACTCCCTCCTCTCTTCTACTTAGTTTGACCCTAATTATTTCTCCCTGTCTGTCTTTTTCCCTCTTCATTCCTCCTTATTTTCCACTGCATGCAGCTCTCTTTACATCACTAGGGGATTTGAGCCTTGTTCTTCTGTAGCCTTGTATCTTTGTTCCCACAGAAATAGCCACTTGTTCCCTGGCGGATGTGCCAGGTCTCATCTTAATACACAGCAGAATATCCTTTCAAACCCAGCAGTCTTTGACCATGGATAAAATAGCACCACTGTGTTGTTCATTTACAAGGTTTTTTTGCTCATATGTGGATTATGTTTTTGAAAAACATGCTTTGTTCAATTTTCAGAAATGCAGATATGTGGATATGAAAATAAAACAAAAAAAGGGCTTATAAATAAATGGAAATGGAATTAGAAATGACCTTGAGTTGTAATGACTGAAGCTGCATTTTACATATCACACAATCCAGAAAACATGGGATTGGGGATCCAGAGAATGCATTACTGTCAATTCTGCCTTACTCCACTGTCGAGACATTTTTGCAGCATATTGTTCCCTGGTTGTTCCCTTATGGCAGCCTAACAAAATATTGACTGTCCCCTATTCACTACAAACATTTCATTCCCCTCTCACTGGTGTTGAATGTGTGCTCAGATGTTGGTGACTCCCCTTTCACTCTCTCTTTTCCTCCCTCACTTAGCCTCTTTTGGTGTGGTTGACATTTACCAAGCTGCATTCATGATACACTGGATTCAATATTCCAGTGTGATTAGAGATTATTCACCTAATTTTTGAGTTACAGCTGATTATCTGCAATGGCTGGAAATATGCAGTCAAGGAATGAACAGGCGGAAAAGGAGGAATGACCCAGTTTAAACTTGAGGGAGTTCATGAGTTCTGTGGATCATGCAGTGTACAGCAAAAATTTATTTTGATACATATAAAAATAACTTATAAATATGTGACCACCTTCCTGCTTGTAATCTGTCTTCCCCAACAGTCATAACACCTGCAGGTCAAGTTGACTGCCAACTCTAAATTAGAACTGCCACTTTTCCTGAAAATCAAGTTTGAACAAATATTATGCAACATGCTATTTTCTTCAGGAAAAATTGCTGCCCTGCTTATCTGTGATGGCTCCTCTGCCTGTCTATGGTCTAGCCAGTGTTGGTGTAACCCTAAATTGATAAGCAACATGGCTTATAAATATCCTGAAAACAGCCTTTATTTTGTTTTTGTCCTTAGCATCTTCTACTTCAGCTGTATGGGTAATGCATGTCAGGCTGCTTAACATAAATTTAGTCACTGAACGTTGTCATATCAACCCCAAGTCTCCCCCATTTTCACATTGCTGTACCTTCAATTGGCAATGATTGTTCCACTGTGGAGAGAAGATGATCAAATTAAATACAAATGACTTTTTTTCAGCTGGTTGGTTTCAACCCTCCAATCACTTATTGTACGGTTGAAACAATAATGCAGTAATGGAAACTTAATCTCAATTTGCCGTAAATTGTTATCCATCTCTATTTTCTCTTGCTTCTACATTTTTTTTTACAGAGTTGCACTGCAAGCTGAGCTAATAGTGTAGAGAACACATTTGACTTGGACTGTTTCCCAAAGTGAGGGTTGATTATTGCCCTGCTGGATAATCGTCACCAGCCAAAGTTATTTCAGTGAGCAAACGCCCCATCGCCCTGTGGCTTTGTTTCAGCTCAGAGGTTCACACAGAGGAGAGGAGATGGGTAAAAAGCCGAATAAAGAAGCTCAAGACACTGTGTTTAGAGCTCAGCGGGGAAGCCTTAGTTGGAGGAGAGTGTACAAGACACAAATGTGTGCCCTGACAGGCTTGGACTGAGGGTGGTACATGTTTGAAAGTGGAGCAGGATAGACGACAGAGAAAGGAAATTGAAAGAATGAGCTTGGCTTTATCTCAAACACTGCCTGCCTGATAATTTGCCTGGAAGCTGTTTGTAATTGATTTATTTGTCCTTTTATTGTAGCTTTGACTTTGCTCTATAGCTGTGAGTAAACTAGGCATTAAAAAAGCATTTGGTCAAGGGGTATGAGTACGGGTGGTAACTTTTTCCAAAGTAAAATCAGATTAATCGCTAATGCGGATAATTATAGCTTTCCTGTGAAAATCGAATGCATCACCTGTGTGAGAATATTGTCATGAAAGCTTCAATCTTTACGAGGTTTTAAATGGCATATGCGGTTACTTTATATATTGTTAATGACGTTAAATAAATCAATTGAGAAATTGAATACTCCCTTTCTTCTGTTGCTTTTCCCCTGGCATTCATCAGACTAGACTGAGCCCAAGTGTTCCCACAGGGAGTGAAGCTTCTATCACAAAATAATCCAGTGCACCCATGTGTCTCTAATGTGTGTGCATGTCTGTGTTCATACACTCATGGTTGCATATGTACCATAGACTTTGTGTGTTTACTAACATGCCTCTTAGCTCAACGGGTTGGAAAAGCCTGCAGGGCTGGTGCGATGCATGTGAAGAGATGGGGAATGTCTTTATGGGTGTTTGGTGATGCTGCAAGAATGAGTCCCTGTGGAAAAAGTCAACATGCACACAGGTCCACACGTAGGACAAGCATTAGAACTGTAAGGCCATCACACTTGGAGGGAGCTGCTCTGATACTTAAGTAACGGTGGACAATGCTTTGTATTTTTTTTTTTATTATTATTTTATCATTAATTTATCATTTGAGTCAAATGATTGATCCAATCATTTTGTCTCTGCCACTGTTGTAACATTACAATTCAGTGAACAACCACTGGCAGTGTTAATAGTCCCTTTTAGTGTCCCAAGTCCCACTAATTTCACAAGTCCCACTAATTTTAGCATGAAAGTGGGTAAAACGGAGAAAGGAGGCAAAACTTCACTGACGGCATCACCTTCTTCTGGGCTCATCTTTAGCATCTATTATATACCACCTGCAGAATGATAGGCAGGAGATTTATTTGAATGGAAGACGACATTCATACCGCCGATGAATGAATCACACCAAGGCCACCTCTGAAAAATTAACACGACTGAAAATATTTATTGTATTGTCATCTTCAAAATACAAAGAGGTTTGAATTGCGTTTTTTTTTTTTGTTTTTTTTTATACCTGTGAAATATAGAAATATAAAGTTTTCATAACCCTAAACTACATCTGAGAGCCAATTGGACTAAGGAGCCCATCATACATAGTCACACTATTGTTGGTAATATCGGTCTGTCGGTTGATCACTTAAGTCAAGGCAACTAAAATTTGTCAATAACTCTTGGATGTATTGCTGTTATAGTTATGCTGATACCAAAAAAATAACACCATGACACTTAAGAGATTTTTCCTGGAATGGATGACACTTAGTCATCATCCATCCACACCATTGGATGGATGACATTTGATACATCCACTCCCTGAACTGAAATAATTTAGACAATTCTAATTCAACATATTTTTAGCGTCATCATATTTTTTTTCTTACCATCTTCAAAACTAAAACCATTTCCAATGAGCTTTCTTCTAATTAGCAAATGTACATATAATTCACCAAAGTGTAAAGACCACAGGCTAACTGTAATTATTGATTGCTAAAGGTAATCTCAAAATACTGATTTGAGCTTTTATGCTTTTAATTGCAGACATTGGTTTCTGTTTTTGCTGATGAATATGCACACATTTATTCAACATGTCCTTAACTCTCACATCCGTCCGACTCTTCCCTCTGGTCAGGTCATTTTCATGAGAACATATGTTTCATTAATTAAATCAAAATGAACCTGTTGTTGAAGAAAATAACCTTCTATGTGCGTATGAGTGTTGACAGAGTGTTGACAGTTGACATGCTGTGATGTTAATCTCATTTTCCCAACCGTCTCATCTGTCGTCAGAGAGACACGTTCTATGATTTTCTGGACATTAAACCCCTCGTATGAGAGTGTCAATGTATATTTACAGTATAAAACAAAGCTATAACACTATTTCACTATTTAAGACCGCGCTTTCAGAGTCCTATAACTGCATGTTGGCACGGAAATAAAAAAAAAAAAATCACAGAAAGGCTTCCTCCTGAACTTGGACCACAAACCCAGAACCTTCTTGCTGTGAAGCATCAGTGCTAACTCCTGCAGCAACATGAAGCTTTACTCAGGTGATCACTATTACTATTCATTAATTATCTTCAACTGTATTGTATGTTTTAGTGGAATTTAATCTCAACTTCCCAGGCTTCCTACACCGGACTCAAACAACAGCTTAGTTATCTGAGCATCAGAAACCCTCTACCTTGAAATTTATGACCCATTTCCAGGTCTGCACTGCATTGCAGAGGAGTAAGAGTGTTGGGGTTGTCTCTCTCGGTTGGATGTGCCGTTTAAGCTGGATGACTGTGAAACTTGTCTACACCCAGCTGAGGCTCCAATGCAAATTTGTGCTTCAGTTGAGCCATAATTTATTATGCTCTCTGTGCTTATTTCTCTCTTGAGCAAATAAAACTAAAGAACTACACTCAGTGCAAACAGAGACGATAGAAACAGATTTACACACCAAACAAAGCATGTTAATATATTAATCAGACTGACTGACAGCAGATTTAACTTGCACACACAGAGATACACACACTCTTTACATATGGACCTAGACAAGATCTTAACACTTTCCAACATAAGTACTTTGAGCACTTGGAAAGCCCACAATCAATTCACAATTACCGGGTGCATTTAGCTACTGTACGCTTGAAAATAAGCATCGACCCAGATAAATAAATGCAATCACAGAAAACGCTTACACGGAATACAGGCACACACTCAGTTTTTATACCAGAAAAGGTCCTAGAAAGGTAGCAAATACAAGTACACACACATATACTGTAATTAGCCAGGTTTACTCTCATATCTGGGGCTGTATGCATTACTGGTGTACTGATAAACAGAAGATGCTGCTGTTGTCTGCTTCCACTGCAGCAGGCAGATCTAAGTGCTGATAAAAGACTTATAGACACAGTATATTGTTTGCTCTTTCAAGGATCCTCTCCTCAGCTGTACGGTGCATTAATGTTGCCACCGCATAATTCTCTGTTTTTGCTCTTGAAAGGTAATGTGGTTTTTCCCATGACATCAATGTGTTTTGTTAACACAAATTTATATGGTTAAGATTCTTACCCCTCACCCCTTTGCCACTCAGTCAGAGTTAAAATCAATAAAGGTGATTTGGACCATTTCTGTTGCCTGTAGTGTATGGCACTTATTTGACCCACAATATTTTTTCAATAGCTAATTTCATGTGCTACTGTAGGGTCTTTTTTTTGGATTGCAAAAAATATGCAGTACTCTACATTTGGAGATTACCATTTCATTTCAGATATCTGTATCTGTTAAGGTCTCCATTACATAGGTTGCAAAAGTAATTATCTGGACTATACACTACACTATAATACAATTGCAGTACAGAAAGCTATTAAAATATATATATATATATATATATTGCAGTGTGTTTTCAACTGTAATATTTCTCTGTAATATGTCTCTTAAACTTACATATTCTTAAAACAGAGTGTTGTTTAGAAGTGTACAGGTTTTGAATGCTGGACCTCTAATGCACAGAGCAGTTGCAGAGTAATACATCACTTTTAAAAATGAAACTGCACTTGTTTTTGTTGTAAAGCCAGGCTGCAACTGGACCTCAAAACAAGATTATCTTGATACAAATCTGGCTGTAATATAATTCTACTTCACTCTGCAACCTAGGACTCTGCCTGCGTCAGCAGCATAAGGATTGGGGCAGGGTGTTAATAGATCTTCAGCACAAACAATATTAACCATTTGACAGGCTTTCAAAAATGCATTCCATGTCATTAAATCCTGATATTGTTCTGCTGTCTTGTTGTTAAATTACAAAATGAAGTTGTTTTTGCTGACTGTGTTTTTTCACCCCGCTTAAACCCTCAACACATACACTGCAGTGAGTCGTTTGCATAATCAATAGTTTTTAACTCAAGAGTTTGGTTTCTTGTAAACTTTCAGCAAACACAAAGTCTTTTTAGGGCATGGTGTCTAAATTATCCAGAGCTGCAGCAATACATCACTCTGGCATTAATGCCACATTTGAGTAATCAATGGTGTGATTAACATGATACATTTTGTATTGAGGCTCTTTATCCAGTAAATGTGTGGCACCTGGAGCCTGTTTGACATTTTTTTTAGGTTTAAAAGCCTTTATTTTGGAGTCAACCTCACACTTTATTTTTATAAAGGATAAGGGGAGACACAGAAGCGAAAACTGGCTTTGATCACAGGTGTAAATAAAGCTTTGGCCCAATTTCACATCTGCCATTATTGTTTATACTGTATTCTATATGAATTCTGAACAGAACTGTAATAAAAGAAACATATTTTTATTGTATTTTCAGCATTGTACTTGATAATGTTCCATGTAGCAGAAATATTTACATTTAATTATCTTTTTTTATAATTATAATCAAATATGTGCCAAATAGTTTACATTTCCAGCTTGTACAGTGTGCGTGTTTGCTGCTTTTCTCTGTTTTATATAGTTGTAATTGTATATAATTGCAATTACAATGTTAAATGTAACTGACATAATGAACCATGGAATCCATTGGTCTAGATAATTACAAGTGACAGCATTTTTAAATTGTTTTTATTTCTGAAGTTTAAGCAACGGAATTATTAAATGATTAACGAAAGGCATTATCAAAGTACTCAACTGCTGAAAATCCTGAAAGTCCTGAAAATGAAAATATGAATATTAATAAGATCAAATTTGTTCAGTGATGTTAAATTACCCTACCATAGCAGCAGGCTTTGCGAGGGTTTTATCATGAACAAAATGTGTCGACGAAAATGCTGCTGATCCCCACTGTATAATTATTTAATAATTAAATTCAATAATCATTTTTGAAACTTTTGATTGTCTTATATAGTCTTCAGTAGCAGCTGAATAATTTCTATATTGTAGATGTTTAAATTAACATTTTTATTTGTTCTTGTCTGTTGGCTTAGAAATATTTGACCTTGCCAGGTGAGAGATTTTTGTACACTAGCTCCCTGAAATGATCAGATTAGATTAGATTTTATTGATCCCACAATAGGGAAATGCACTTGTTCAAGCAGCAACTGGGTCAAAAGTAGACAAGTGACAAGTAAGCATTAAAATTAGACGCACACTGTATAATGTCAAAAATATAAATGCAAATATATACATAGAATAAGCAAAACTAGTATCAGAAGTATGCAAATATGTAGTAACATTGAACACTGTTGAAAATATTCAACATACTCCGATCAAAATCATCTGTATTGACTTTAACTCTGTCTGAAAGAGAAGTAAATGGTGGTGAGGGGTCAGAATCTTCTTAACACCACACATTCATGTAATGGGGAAACAAAAACCACATTACTTTTCAAGACAAACTTGTGTGTGCTAATTGCCCCTTAGGACGAATCAGATGTATCTGCAGATATTCTGTGTGTCAGTAACTGAGATGAGAGTTAATTAGAAGGGACATCAGGCATGACGAGCCACTGTTGTCTGTGGATATAACTGTATGTTGGCACACTCACTTAATTAAATGGCCGGAGTGAGCCGTTGTCGAACTGGGCTGGTCATTAAATCAGAATCCCAGACACAGAGAGAAAAAGGTGCCTCCTGATCCTAATCGTGACTGAAGGAAATGATTTCCAGGCAATACGTTCTTTGAGTTACTGACAAGTGTACTGTCTACTGAATAAATGTACATTGCTCTGTTTGGCAGTGTGTACAGTATTTGTTTTAAATCTTTTTTTATTTATTTTTTATTATTTGGGAACAGATGCTTCAACTTTGTAGTTTTATTGGAGGCCATCATTTCCCAGAAGCTACAGAACAGCCCCCCCCCCCCCCCCCCCCCCCCCCCCCCCCCCCAAGCAGCAGCCCACCCCCCCCCCCCCCCCCGACTCCTCACACAGACACTCTCTCTCACATGACACCGTATATATATATGAAATGGTTTGTTCATCTTGATAATATGCTGCATCTAATGATGCATATGAAAAGCAATCAGTGAAGCAGCAGTGGATCAGCTTGAGCAGCAACGTTAATAACTTTGGGGAAGTGGGAGATTGTGATGCCCTCCTCCCCCCACCCACCCGCTGACCCTCAGCTCCAAAACAGCACGTACACATATTACTCACAGGGCACTTACAATATACTGCATTCAGCAAGCTGTGTTGCGATACATTTAATTTTGTTTGTGCTACATGAGCGTTTTTGATAAAACGTAGGAATACAACGCACACTTGCTGTGCTCAGACATGTTTGGTTAAGGTCTTCCGCATTTGCTTACCATTCACGTGGCATCTGATGTGTGTTTCTTTAGGCTGCACTCTGGCTGTGTGTATAGTGTACAAATGAGCATCCTAAATTATTTACTCACTGCCCATTTGAGCTGAACTTGCTTTCACACCTTCCTAGCAGCAACGGTTCAATCCGTGTGTCTCAGCCTCCGTTCACGTCCTAACCACAACTGTGAACGTAAAAAGATGCGCTGTGTAAATTTTCTTCTTCATTGTACCTTGCCTTAAACATAATTAACACCAGTTGATAGGTTTATGGTGTCAATGCAAAACATGACATAATTAATGTTAGCCTCTGATGGTTTCAGCCCCTGTCAGCACAAATCCAACAGATGGGAAAAACCTATGTACATAATTTATGTCAATAAATGCTACAGACAGCAAAGCTGCTTTACTGGTTAAAACAGTGATTAACAGCAAACATGATGTCGTCCGTCTTTAAACAGACATAAAAACTAACATCAACACAATCTCAGAACCCATCGGTTATATTGTCTGGTGACCATTTTCCACTTGACTGTAATGCTCACAGTCCAGTGAGCAAGGTAGGACTTGAGAAAGGGGTTGAAAGATGACATCTACAACCAGATTGAATTTTACTTGCAAGCTTTGGCTGATCTCGATTAACGGCTTTCTGTTTGTGAACACATAGAAGACGGCGCTCAGTGCATTTCAGCTTTACTTCTTTCTATATTTTGCTTTCCGTGCAGACAGTTTACCTGCAGGCATCTGAGGCTCAATGTGACTGATCAAACTAGAAACAGAAACCACAAAGCTTACAGTTCTACAATATTTTCCCTCCTCAACAGATATTCACATGTGGAATCTGTTTATAGAGATTAACCAAATGAGCAAAACAAATGTCTAAAAATGATGCAGAGAAAATGTATTTGTGTGCTGTGGGTTTTTATTAGATTTTTAAACAAGGTTTGTTCAGGTCTAATTGTTCATTAAATATGAAGACCTCTTGGAGGTGATCAGATTATTGAGACTGTGCTGCTTAGTCCTTCCTCTCTGTTGTAGCTTTAAACTGTCTTTTTTCTTTTGGACTGGAGCCCAAACAATTCTCCAGTGTGACTGGATGCTTCTCTTAAAAGCCTTTTTTTCCTCGAAGGCGGATATAACAGTATGTGTGTTGAATCTGTGGAATCTGCAACAACTGACCTTTAACTTAACCCTCATTTAAATTTTTAGTCATTATACTCATCCTTATAATGAAGAAATAATGCTTTTTCAGTGAGCGATGCAGGAGATGTGCATGCTGTCCTCTTCCTCTGCTGTGTTGTGACCGATGTGGGCAAACATGGCATGACGGGTCCTCCCAAATTGAAATGCCAGCTATCACAATAATTCCACAGAATCAGTGTAAGAGAGAAAGGGAGACAGAGAGAGGGAGAGAAGCAGTGGGGAAGGGTTTTCACCAAACCCATGACCCCGTCTGTCCTCCTCCTTTCTAGTTTTATTACCACCACCCCCCCCCACCTCCTCCTTTTAATGTTTCATTTGCTACAGCCTCTTCAATTATTCCACATCAATGTTCTCCGCCGTTTTTCACATTTCTGCCTTTCGACCAGGCGCTCATCAGCATTTCTGCCTCCCCCTCCCCCCGTCCTCTCTCCCTCTATCTCTCTCTTTCGCTCCCCCCCCCACCCCCTTTCAGTGAGATGAAGCAGGAGCTGGCGGAGGAGGGCAGCAGATGCTCCATCCTCTCCAAGCAGCACCGTTTCAACGAGCACTGTTGTATCCGCTGCTGCGCTCCCTTCACCTTTCTGCTCAACCCCAAGCGCCAGTGCCTGGACTGTCAGTACAACGTCTGCAAGACCTGCTGCACCTACAGCAAGAGGGACAAAGCCTGGCTCTGCTCCGCATGCCAGAAGGGCAGGTTAGTGTTTTTACACACACTTTCACATACACACAGAAAGGAGATACGTGCAATAATGAATGAATAAGGGTAAGAGAGAGCATAGAAACTGTGAACTGGTTGATTGGAGGAAAATAAAAGGGGAGAAATTGGGGTGGAGGCAAATGAAAATGGGTGGAAAAAAGGAATTGAAAGCAGACCAGGTGTGGGGAGTATACTGGAAGAGACAGATGTGAGGGGGAAAAAAGTGAATAAATGTGAGCAAATGGGTGACTGACAGTCAGTGTTTTGAGGATGGATGTATTATGGGTGTTCCAACTTCAAATCTGTACTCATTTTGAACGTCAATATAATTTTTCCTGACTTTTTAAGATTAATGCTGGTTGTACAGCAAAGGAGGGAGTAGATACGGATCCTATAAGGGAGGCAGTAATATAAAGGTTGGAAGAAATTCTGGGAATAGTGTGAAAAAGGAACATATTATATACTATTTGAAACATATGCACGAAAGGATTCTCACACACACACTAGGAAAGGGATGATGAATAATTAAGCATGTGCCAGTTTTTATTTTCTCAGAGGATTTTGATTTTAGATTTTATTTTTTTGGCAAACATCTCCCATTTCTTGTGGGAAATGTTTGTTTCCTTGATATTTTTTGTTTCAGCCTGCTTGTTTTGAGTCCCCTGGACACATGCTTGCTTCCGAAGTAAACATTACAGTTTTACGACAATGAGAACTTACATTTATGATTTATAGAATGATGGAAAACAATCCAAAGAGTGGAAGAGGCAGGGGAATCTGCTCCAGCTGATTTTATTTGCAAATAAGCTCTGTGTGTGCATGTACTGTATGTGTCTGCTAAGGCTGCTTATGCATGCATGTCTGTCCAAAGCCTTGGGAATTGTTCTAGTGCTCCCGACTCACCATTGGATGAATATTAAGCTTTCTCTGTCTGGACAGTGAGGGTGGAGTGTTGGCAATACTGTGGTACTGGAGTATGTGAGTCAGTCTGATGAGGATTAATCACTAAATTAATCGACAGATTGGATTCTTAGATATGTGAATATCAGTTATGTGTACATACTGTATGATTTCAGTTCAGTGTATTCAGGGTCTACATGTAGCTTGCCATTTAGTGGTGATTTTTTTTTTTTTTTTTTTTTTTTTTTTTTACAAGCTATTGCTTTTAAAAGCTAATGGTTTCCCAAAATTAGAACACAGTACTTTAACAGGTTAACAGGTATAATTTAGTAGCATTTTGTAAAATGTAACTTCACGTCTGCATTAGGTGTGTTGATTTTGGACATTGTGCTCTAAAATGGAGATAAAAAGGATTGCAGAGCACCGACAAAGCAGTTCAAAAATGTGTTGCCCCACCACTTGGCCTTGTTTTTTTCCCATCACTCACCATCAATCTTTCGCTCTTTCTGTCTGTCATTGATTTTTGCTGCATGTTGTTTTGAGTTAGACCTGCTGCCTTGAGTCCTGGTGAGGAGACAAGAGTGGGGAAGAGGTGGGAGTGGGAGAAAGTGTGGAGAGAGGAGGAGGAGGAAGAAAAGGGATGATGGCAGTCAACAGAGGTAGCGAGGTTTGCATCGATTATCCCCTTCTACCTGCCCACCCCTCCACTTCTTTTCCTGTGTGTGTCGCTGCCTGGGGCTCTGTAATGTTCTCATTAGGGGTTTAGACTGAGCCACAGATGGACCTGGTGTCACTATACTGCGGAATACCAGCCTCGATTAAATACATCACTTTTCATTAGTGTGTTAGACAAACCCAAATCTGGGTTTAGCATGAATCTTTCTTGGTGGAGTTGTGTCCTTTGGAATTATGATTTACAGCTTACCCAAAAGAAGCTCCCCAAAATTGTTTTGAAAATAAAATAACTGTCACATGAATGGTCTTGTAGAGGAGAATACATGAAATGAAACAAAGCAATAATCAATCTGAAGAAAATGATCATACCATATCATCTTCTCGTGTGTGGCACTTTCCTTTAGACCATGTTTGAACAGTTTCCGTGGAAGCTAAGCCGAATCTAAATGCATTGTCATCTCATGAGAGAACAAAACGCCAAATGGTCTCACGTCTGTCCATCGGTGCTCGCAGTGGCATGACCACGCCACTCTCACATGAGATGCATTCAGGGAAAGCGGATTTTGTAATCATCACACACAAGGACAACCTCAGAGAATGAAGTCAACCGCTCATGTCAGGATGGATGCACATAAGAATATATGAGTGAGTGTGTGCATGTTTTCATCAAGACAGAAACATTGCTCCGCATTGATTACGCGTTGGGTAATTGCATTCATGAGAAGCAGCTGTATTTGTGATGCCATTAAGTGGTTTGTTAGTGAACAAAACCATGATGATATGTCTAAATGTTAATAAGAACAGAAAAGACTGAATGATTCAGAGACTTTGTGAAAACACTTTTCTTGTCCTGTAAAAGACATACAATACAGCATAGCCACCTCAGTGAGTCAGACCAGCAGGACACTCTCCCTAGACTATGGTCCACAATCTATTCTCTTTTTAACACATACTATAATAGAGTTTAATTATAAATTTAGTTTAACAGAATAGTCAGAAACTGAAAAGTAATATTCCTCGCCCATTTTGGCTTCACAGCCATAGCAGTACAACGAATGTTAAAGGGGAGCGGCAGAAGAAGATGAAGGAAGATGAAGGTCAAAAGAGAAAGGGGGTGTGTGGGTTTGAAGGGGGGTGGAGGGTTGGACAGGGAATGGCAGAAAAGGAGAGCACTTAGTAATGCATAGTTATCTGCCAATAGAAATGACATTCAATCCTTTTCTTGTTTACACTCTGTAATCTCAGTGTTTTCTTTAGCTGCATTTATTTTCCCACTTGTCTTCCTTTCTTTTTCTGCCCCTGTCTTTTTTTGTTTTTCTGGCTCCATCCTTCTTTATATTCTCATTCTACCACTCATAGTCAACCCCACACCCCACCCCCCCACACATACACACCTCGCCCCACTCTCTACCTGATGAAGTCTCCATTTTCCACACATTTTCCACATTTACATTTTAGCTACTGCACCTCTCTGTGCTTAATCTGTGGAAATGGATTGCAGGTTGCCTCCCTATATGGTCCTCAGGCCATTGTATGTACCCTCTCTGTGTGTGTGTATACGTGCATGCTTCCCTCTGCATGTGCATGCAAAATTGACAGCGTTCATACTCTCATCCTAATGTATAGCTGCGAGGAGATTATGGCATCTGCTGCAGTACTATACTTAACCGGATTTACTGTATATGCAAACAAACTGCACACATGCTACAAGATCATGCACATGGAGTCTGAAGGTCATGCAAAATATACCATTCTAATTCAATTAAATGTATTTTATTTTAATATTGATTTTGACTGACAGCTGTTTATATTTCTCTGCTTTTCTCAGCGTAGCAGTGTTTAAACTTTGAGTTGCTCTGTTACACTCCCGCACTGATCACAGGAAGTGGTTATTTTTTTGTTTTGTTTATTTTTTTTTAACGACAAGACGGGTAGAGGCAATATTAAGAGCGGAAACGCAAAGACGTGACCATGAAAGTTTCAGAAATGGATGGACTGAATGCACAGAGCGTTAATTTCAACTTTTGTTAAAATATATGCCAGCTCCTTAACTTCTGGCCAGGGAAAACTGGGACCCCTTAACACCCAACATTAGTATGTGTTTTCTGTGATCAGATAGCATTCGAATATTGCTTCACCACATTGTTATATTGTACTGTATGGACGTCTTCGATAAGTGGAAAACTGTGAAAGCAGAGGAGACTTCGCATTTTTGTTTGGCAGATCGGATAACAATCCGTCCTCAGTTGAATATACATCTGTACTTACAAGTGGTCAGGTATTATATGATTGCAATCCAGTCACAGAAAATGCATTTTAATGTCAGGTGTAAAGGGGGGCTTTGGGGTCTGTAAAGTAACATTAGGGATCACGCCCTTTAATGTTGATCAAAAACAGTGACAGTGTCTTTTAGTAATTTTTTCAGTAAGTATCCCAGGGTGATTCAACATGGCCTAAAATGAAAAAGGCATTTTAATTTAAGCAGAGCACTCATGCATCTCTCTGTGCACAGCCTCCTCTAAAGTCTATAATTTCTCACTAAATACTCTTGGTAACTTCTGCAGACACCATCTGTAGAATATTTCTGTGTTTGGCTCATGGCTTGTGGGAAATGGGCGGGCTGGCTTATTGAAAACCAGGAAGTGACTGTGTATATATTCAATTCTACTGCACCAATATTCAATTCTACTGTGCCAAAAAGTAAACAAAAACAAAAAAACAGTCATTCGGTCACTGCATACTTACAAACACATTCTCACTAAGGTCTGTTAGTAAGCCTGTTTTCAGATGAAGGACTTAGTATACAGATAATCTTACGCATCTACACAAAAAAAAATAAAAAGGTCAAAAGTTATGCACTGCAGCTTTAACTTTCCACACATGGAAGTATATTTTTGCTCTTGTGGAACCACTGGCCTTTAAACACACTAGCACAAAGTAACACATAACCTCTTCATTCACACAAACACAAACATGCACACTCTGCTGCAGCTGCAGCTGTGACATTAACAGTCTGAGCCTAGCTCATCTCTCACACTCACATGACGGTGTAACTGCCACAGCTGACAGACAGCTGCACACAAACACACCGCTTTTAATTATGTGGTCCAGTTTGCAGTGATGGTGCTGCCCTCTTCTAAAGGCCAAACAGAAGGTGACTGGCCCCCGGGGCACGAGCACGTGAGCAAACAAGCATGTACGTGCACTCTGAAATCTCACCAGCATTAGTAGTGACTAGGTGGTGGTATGTTTCACAAACGCAAGCTCACGAATACACTCACATTTACAGATATCACATGGATGTCACATCCATTTATTGTCACAAGCAGCAGTTCCTGTCACTTTAAAAAAAACGTGAGCAGGAATGAATAGAAGCTATACACTACATGCAGAGGGTCTCTGGCATCAGCAGATTGTCAGTCTCGGAGCAGGATGTTCAGTCTAAAGGATAATCCAGGTTGTGATCAACATCATTTACAACCACAGAGATGAGGGAGTTCTGGTCTCACTGTATAGGTCCTCCCTTTATGTGGCATGAAAACACATCACAATTTAACTAAGTGCACATCAGCTTAAGTGCTACACCATATGTGATACCGAATATATTGTATACTAGTACCACTTCCCCCCCTTTATGGATTAAACTGATTAACATTTATCATTTGACGTAATCTCCTGCTACTTGTTTGTTGTTGTTCACAAAGGTTATTGCTGTTGTAATGAAATTTCCTAAGCTTTCGAGAAAATAGGTCCCACAACAGTTCAGCCATAAAACCCCTTCACTCACGTCTGTCTGGTTGCTTCGATTAAAGTTAAGGTCCGCTATGTCTTTCTAAAATACCTTTTTATCTCATTTGTCGTAATCCTCATCACGTACCAACAGCTTCAATAAATAAAGTTGTTGGAGAAAAAAAAAAGAATAAAAGCTTGTTGTCTGTAGCCCTTACAGTAGTGTAAAAAACACAACCAATCATTTAATTCTGACTGCGCAGAATGATTGGTTGGCAAATAAGCAGGGTGTGTGCAATGGAAAGAGAAAGTGAAGCCAAAATTTTGTTTTGCAGCTGTTTAATGAGAGGGTCGTCAGGACGAGTCGGGATCACTTGTGCTTCTGAGTGATCTCATCACAGGCAGATCACACTAAGTACAGGTCTGTACACTTCCAATCCATCCTGAATGTGTCCTCAGATCTAATTACATGGTTCACATTCTGAGGTAGTTTGAAGGACAAATGTGGCCACATACAGTATCCAGTGGCAGTTTATTATTATAATATTTTTTAATCTAATCAACACGCAGGCCTTAATTTATTTGCAGCCACTGCCACAATATTAAAACCAATCATCACATTATTTTTTTCATGACGCCGCAGCATGGTAGTGCTTTGATTCACTGAGCTCTGTCCTCTCTCAGCCTGATCATATGGAAGATGCATCCAGGATACATTTCAATCCCAGTTGTGAACAGTGGAACACTAGCTGCTACTACTCGGGACAGGTGTTAATATCAGGTCCGAATGGAGCCAAAGTGTAGCCTGTTTTAGTTAGTTTATCCAGATTTACACACCTAATCTTAAAGAATTTAATTTTGTTTGAATATAGGTTTGTGGGTATGATGTTTCCATATGCACAAGAATATTAATTTCAATAAATCACCGTTTACCCAGAGGAGTAGAAGACTATGTTTATGAAAACGTTATTGTTATATAACTCTGTGAAGTCACTTGCTGCTGTGAGACAAGAACCTGCAGCTATAGGAGGTTCACAGAGACGCAGTGTTTTCTTTTTCTGTCCTCCTTGTGGGGGGTATTTTTATCAGTGTACGACTGGTTTTCGACAGGAGGGATGTGCCCTACAGTAGCAGGCAGCAGACCAAAAGTGTGTGTGTGTGTGTTTGTGTGTGTGTGTGTGCTGGTTTGCTCCGTTGTTTGTTACAATTTCAGTAGCTGGGAGTTCATTGTATTGCAGGAGCTTCTTTTATGCATTTTTCCATCATCCTCTCATTTGTTATGAGACTGTGCTCTTAATTTGCAGCGTGGTACTGTTAAATTATTACACAGGAAAAAAAATACCAGCAAATAAAGTTGATGTGGTCAGCAATATTTGATGCCAAGGTCAGTGTTAAGTACAGTATGAGAGCAAACATGCTTTGGGTTTTATAAAAAGCACAGAATGTTGGGTACGTTGGTGCGTCCGAACCTTTCCACGCTTGCAGGAAGCCTTTCATGTATCCAGCTTAAAGAAAGTACGTGAGTTGCAGGTGCAGGAGGGAGAGGCCACTTATCCCTCCATCTCCTTCCGTCTCCACTTCTCTACATCCTTCTCTCATGGCCTTGTCTCATAGCCCAGCTGACACTGAAGCCAGCAGTCGATCGTAATTCTTGGTGGTGATTTGCACTTTATAGACAGTCAGACATGGCAGCAGACACAAATGGAGGAGCTTGCAAACACACAGACCACAGTGGTGATTTTGCTACAGGCATCTCCTGGTGGTCTGGAGTTAGCAATTTAAATACTTTGCTCTCATTAAGCCTAAACCAAAAACCATGATTGAGTTAACTAATTCAATACCTGTTTTTCTTTAACGCTAATTACCGGTGAGTTTTCCAGCCTTGAGGCAAGCTCTGTGTGTGTGCGCAGCACCTATCTGTGTGTGTCTACCTGCATCGTATTCTGTGTGTATACCTGCTTTGTAACTTCCCCCCATAGTTTGACCTTTGTGTGCCAGAAAGCATTTTTCTCTGTAGGGACTGAGGTACCACAGCAGGTGATAAATCATTGCAATTCACGGTAACATGCAAGTACACACTTGCGTACATACACAAGAAGAAGCTTGAATGTCCACTCTCGTGGGTGTGTTAGTTCCTGTCAGGCGTGGGAATGCTGTAAAGTGTTATTTTGCTGTTATGACTCCGAGTCATTAATGTCTCTCTGACTTCAATGGTCAGCCTTCAGCTCCTCCGTGTGTGTGTGTGTGTGCGTGTGTGTGTGTGTCTGGTGAGTTTGAGTCAGTTTCATATCCGATCTGAGCACCACTCCATGTCCACTTGAGAACCCAGTTACAATAAAGCAGCGCACACTGTGGTTTCTGTGATGTATACCCATGTACCTTGTGCCATTTCATGACTGAGAAAAATGGCCACCGTGCCACGTGAATGGAGTCATTTGTGGCTCACTGTGCTCACACAGCAGCACACAGGTGATTGGAAAATCTCATGATTCCTAAATCGGTTTATGCAGTAAGTTGGCTAGTATATCACAACAGAAGCTAAAGCTCTTCTTGTTTTTATTGTGGGTTAGTGGGATTGTTGGCAGAAATGTTTACCACAGAGTGGATCAAGATTCAGATAACAACTTTAAAGATGACTGATGAATCTACAGTTTGTGGTGGAATAACATTAACAACTGTCCTGTGATCTATTGTGAGGTCAAGATCTCATTTTGCTTTAAGCCAAAAAACCTTCTAGGCTGATGGTGCGTGTTTTGGTATTTTTAATAGTTTTTTTCCTGATAAGTTACACTTCTCTCTACTTGGATTTTGAATTAGCAAGTTTTGAAATAATATGTATCTATAAATGCAAAGAACATCTCTCTGTCTGTTAATCTATTAAACTATTCACAGGTCACTTGACTGGCTTTAAACTTGACAGGTGACTTATTAAGGGCACCAGAGTGCATAGTGCCAACTTTGATGGTGTAAAAAAAAAGACTAAAAGACAAGTAGTTTGCCAAAAAAAAAGAAAAAGAGATAGGTTTGTTGACAGTTGATTTTTAAATGATGGCAAATTTACCCTCCATGAGATTTATAACTGTTCATAGTAGCTACTTTTTGATCCAGTTTTAGTGCATTTCTGCTGCTCAGAAGTGTAAGTCAGTTATGTTTCAGTCATGGCATCAGAGGTCATGACCTTTTTTAATCCATCTGAAAGTATTTATTAAATAAAATACATGTATTCTCAGTAACTATTCTGCACTCAGACAGAAAGTTTAATGTCCACAATGAATCTCTGCTCCCTGTTGAATCCTTCCATTCCTTCACTGTTGGTTTAAAGCTACAGTGCCTGGTTTTGCAATTGATGAATAAAAACATCGAGAGACATTTGCCGGCCCAGGGTTGTGAACTGCATGACTGACAGGTCAATGAATTGGGCCTGTTTTGTAATTCAGAATTATGTTTAGTGTCTTTCACAAACAAAAAATACATTGTTTTCCATGTATAATTATCGGTCTTCTTCATCTCTTTCTTAAACTCTCACATTTTTCTCTCAGTCTCTTGCACCTTCATGCCTCCCTCAGGCAGATTGCACCGTCTGAGCTGCTGAATGCCATCCTGCAGTTATTGGAACTTTAGGTTTTTCATACTCATTGCTCATTCCTTGGTTGTCAATCCACAAGCTACCTTTTATGAAAGAGAAATATAGTTTTTTTCTCCCATATCCTGGTAGTTTCTCACATAAAGTGTACATTTAACGTTTACCAAGACGAATAGCTGAAAAGGATCAGTGGGTGCAGTTTATAAATACATTTTGTGATTTACATGTTGGAGTGTAAATGTGGAGAATAGAATAACAGCAGTAAAGCAGCCTAATGAGAGGTTTGACAGTTATTTGTTGTGGTACAAGATTATGGACATTCCTACTCTAAATCTCCCTCCCCTTGTTGAATACCCTGGTATGTCTCTTCTTTATAATAGAATTATGTGCTTGTAGTAATTAATATAACTTATTCTAATGTGCCTTGCACTTTATTTGATGCTTTTTCTACAGAGTACATTCTCTCCCCATTATTTTGACTTCATCACTAACATAGTGTATTTTTTTCTTTTCATTTCTCATATACATATCCAGCAGAGGTGTCAAACTCATTTTAGTTCAGGGGCCACATACAGTGCAATTTGATCTCAAGTGGGCCGGACCAGTAAAATAATAGCATAATAAGCCATAAACAACAAGAACTCCAAATGTTTCCCTTTGTTTAATATTTAATGAAGTATCTTTTATGATCTATTATGAACAACTTGAAATTTCTTCAGAAAAATAAGTGTAATATTATATTTAAGTTTACCATTTACACATTACACATCACAGTGGATCTACAAAGGCACTAAACAGTTTGTCACAGGTCTCTGGAACTGAAAAATATAGTAGCGCATGTACAGATTAGATTCCAATCATTATGTGAAACTTTCACAAATTCATTATGTGGGCCTGGATTGGACCCTCTGGTGTGCCGTTCTGGCCCGCGGGCCGCACGTTTGACACCCCTGATATACAGTATTTCTGTTTTGTTTGGTCTAGTAAGTTTCCCTTGTATAAAAGGTTCTGGACTTATGTTCATTGTCTCTATAGGGAGTCGGATTTGTCACTTCGTCGATAGTTTTCCTGAACCGTTCTGTCCTGACAATTGTCTTTGTTATTGGGGTGAAAATATACAAGTTTTGTATTTAAAAAACATGATTGTGCCCCAGTGCCCAAGGATAGAACTGTAAAGACATGGTTTGTCAAGTTTGGTGTAGAAGAACTAGACTGTCTCACACAGATGCCTGACCTCAACCCCATCAAACACCTTTGGGATGAACTGAAACAGAGATTGTGAGCCAGGTCTTCTCGTCCACCATCGGCGCCTGACCTCATATAGTAAATGCTCTACAGAATGAATGGGTACAAATTCTGATAGAAACACTTCAAAATATTGTGGAAAGCTTTCCAAAAATAGTGGAAGCTGTTATAGCTGCAAAAGAGGACCAACTCCATCTTAAAGTAGTGTGTATGTATTTCAATATGTCATTACAGTCCATGTTGGTGTAATGGTCAACTGTCCATATAGTTTATCTCACCATGGACTGAGCATCTTGGAAAATAGAGCCTATGTAAATGAATAAAAAATTTGCAGATAATGTTAATGTCAGTATCCCACCTCTCCTTTACCACTGGAGTTCTAAAGGGATGGTGTATATGTGCACACACTCAGTGCTTCCTCTCCCACTCTCTCTCACTCTGCTGCATATCAATAGATGCTCATTGCCCCTGGCGTCTTCCTCATTGCACCTCCTCTCCCATTTTTCAGTGCTTTAAATGAGGTTTAGTTGGTGCTTTGCTGCAGAGCTGACTGCTCTCTGCTCACCTTGTTTGTCATGATTCCCCACCTGGGCAAAGAGAGCTGTTTGATCTCATTTGTTTAAAATCTTTTGATGTTATTAAGTCTGTACGTCCCAGGCTTCAGAATTAGCAGGTTGGTGCTCACCACCTCTCTCTAAACTTTTGTTCTTGCCCATCTGCAACAATCAAGATGCACCCTGGGAAGGCCTTGCATATTTTTATTGCCTTACTCGTGCTATATTTTGCAAACACAGTTGTTTGCTGTTTACTGTCGGAGAACAACAAAGAATTATGAAAATATTCATACATATTTTTCATAAAACTCACAGGTCGATCATTTGTCATCACTGAACAAACTGGGTTTATGGTGGCGTTTGCAGTGTTCATGAAAATAGGGGGGGAAAAAGGGACACATTTCATTTTCATTCACTAAAATTGGGCATAAATCATGTGTCAGTTTTCCAATAAACAGCCAGCAACCTTCCAACACTGATTTGCTGTCAAACTATTTCTGCTACAGAGAACAACATTGGGTAGAAAATCATAGATATGTGCTTTAACTTGCAACCCAAATAATTCATATGCTCGAGAGATTAATGCTTGCATTTCACACTTATTAAGATTTTTGAAGCATAAATTCTAGACAACTACATCAGGTAGCTGTTGTTCTTCTGAAACACCCAGACCCCAAGATCCACCAATAGAAATCCTAGTTTCTTTCCCTCCCGCTCTCTTTTGGGCTGTTTGTTCAGAGCAGCAGCAGCCGGGGAACGACACTGGTGATGCGTTCTGATTACAAGAGGATCAAAGCAGCCTTTCATACCAAGGCAGCAACAAAGCAGCCACATGTGCATGCATGTATACCTATTTGAAACACTGTGGAGTCCACCCTCTGCACAGAAGCTCACATAAACCAAGTGGAAAGACATTTTATGTTTGTGCATGTTTTTGCATTATTATTTCAGGCCCAAGGATTATTGTCTCCTGATTGCTTTGTCAATTATGTTGAAATGGCATAGTTACTGTATGAACACCAGGTGTACAAAGCAATAAGTACTGTGATGCTAGGCAACAACAGCACTTCACTTGACATTAGAATTTTGCTGTCTGTTAAAACATTGTGCCTCAAGTCTCTGCAGACTTTCTGCTGGAGAGTACAGAGGAAGTTGTTTGGCTCAGGCCCGATCTTTATAGCTTCATCTGGAAGTTGCTCAGTTTCCTCCCAAACCATATTCTTAATTTAGGTTTACAATCTATACATTTTTGTGCTGATTATTCATTTTGTAAATCTCTATCCTATATAATTTACTTGTATAGATTGTAAATGTAAATGTCTATTCTGTATTATTTACATTACACGCTCATCCAATACGTGTGTGTGCGTGTGTGCGTGTGTGTCTGTGTGTGTGCATCATGCAGTATGTTTAGATGACATTTGACATTTTAGTCTGACTGAAAACCTAATAAATTGAATTTCCCAAAGTCAGACTTACACAGTAATTATTACTGCATGTATACTATACTACTATAAAGGAGTACATACACAGAAGAATAAGACAACCACAACAAAAACATGGCAAAATCCATGTGTTGGAATGATGAGGAGACCATTTTAATGCTTTGTCAACTTAAAAAATGTAACATTTGAAATTTTGTGGCTGGTAATAAGACTACTAACTAGCAGACTATACTAACAAGCTGAGAGAAGGCATATTGCCACCTTGGATAGTGAAGGCTGATACACTAGAGTTAATTTTCAAGTAGCGCTTGTATCCTGGGACAAGGGCAGGAGTCCATTGAACAGCAAGTGTAACTCAGCTTAACTGTGCATGGAAACGTATTGATTAACAAGGGACTCCAACAATGTGTTTAACTTTATTTGAAACCTATAAGACCTCTGCTTATTTGCATCGGTGTGCTTTGACTGATGTAATCATGCCATGTGAGTAGAATTCACTTCACATTTGATATGATCTCATTTTTGGTTAGTACTGCATTTTGCCACTAAATGCCATTTGTGTCAAGTGTATCTGCATTCACCTGCAGGGATGAGTCACAGAAGCCCTGCAGGGTCAGTAGTGATCTGTGTATTGATGCATTTTGAACGACAGTCTTCTAATGTTTTCTCTTGTTCCCCCCATCCTCACCCCCACCTCTGCTCTTACCCTCATTTTCTTGTATCTGCAATGCTCTGGGAAGCATCCAATATTTTTTCCACTCGTCTTAAGCTAAGATAATTTTGTACGCCACCAAACAGCTGCAGGATGGGAAACTCCACACACACTGTGTTTACTCCACTTTCTCGAATGTACACATCTTGGGTAAATTGGTGTCAGTAAACATTTTTGTCAGCCAGGAGTGAGTTAGTGAATTTGACATCCTCTGAACCCGTCTGCTTTCTCTTTCTCAGTTTGGTTAATATTAGACTACGTGCTTACCTGCAGGGGACATGCACCCAAGTAATGGGTTTCCCTGGTGTCAGTGCCTCAAATACCTGCAGGTGGATAAACACATCTCTGTAGTCTGCATCCACACACAAACACACACATCCTCTCTATCACACACACAGATGTAACACAGCACGCAGGACAAATTATCAGCTGCAAAAAGCAAGTGTACACAGACACAGGAATGTGAGTGTGAACACAGAATGAAACAAACTCAAGGAAACAAACAAGAGCGGGAAGGAAGGATTGAGTCAGAGTGTTGGCTACACATCTTTGGATATGCTCATCATGCTTGCTAATCCCTTTCGTCACCACCTCCACATGGCAAAAAATATACATCACACAACCTCCCTCCATCCTGCTTTAATGAGATTTCCTCTTTCATCGAATGGTACCCAGTGGGAACTACGTTTTTGAAACCACAGCTCTGCTTAAGTAGAAAGCTCTGGTTTTCCATATTGATTCATTTTTAAACTGTCACATGTTTACAAGTGTTATGTAAACATGGAGGACATATATATTTACTGTATTTGAATATAATATCAATTAACAACTATAAATAATGATTACATTTTTTTTAAACAGTGTTAATATAAAAAGAGCATGAAAAGAGAAAGAGGGGATGGATGTGGCAGAGATCCTCTGTAGAACCCAATCTGGAGACCCTGCAAATAAATGCTATGTGTCCCAAACAACTTGATGCCCCTTTATTGCATTTTAGCTGTTCTAATGGTGCTTCTAGGCAACTACAAGTCAAACATCATGTGGGAAATTTGTAATTTTTCAGCTTTCAATTTAATGTCGTCCAGTGAAAGTCTTGAGCAACGGTGCAGCATGTGTGGCTATCCTCTGGGTTTCTCAGTCTCTTCTAGCTTTAACTTCACACTCACATGGAGAGTCTCACCTTGATGTCTGCACTGATCTCACTCAGAGGTCATTGATAATGATCAAACAAGTTCTACCAAAAGGCAATGAGAGAGGAGAGAGAAAGAGAGAGAGCCCTACACACCTCGTCCTATCTCCTCCCACTCTTCATGGCATCAATTACTAACTATGACAACATTAGTATGAATAATGCAACAGTCCTTCGCCCTGGCCTGGAGTATTACAGTACGAATGTCTTTGCATGTGCATGTTACATGAGAGCAGAGGTTGTTCCAACTGATCAAAGCCAAGCTGGAATGAAAACAGCAACTGAAACTGCTGTGTGTTGTTCACAAGTCATTCAAATGATAATCTGTGAACTCATGTGATTCTTGGTCTTAGTTGGCATTAGTATTCTCTGCTCCTCTTTTATAGTGTTTTTGATGGAGCTTTTTTGCCCTGGGATGTTTTTGCTTCAGGCTTCCCTGACACCGTTGAGTGATGTTTTATGCTAATGAGGCATACATGGGTAATTAAAATGGAACTTAATGTGTAGTTAGTAAAAATCTTACAATCTAAGCACATGGTGGGATCTTTAAGGCCAAATTTCGTCTACTCACACTGAGAAAAACTCCTCCCAGGGTGCGAATGTTGTCTGTAAATCATGCACAGAAGGGTTGACTGTCAAAAGGGCCATCAGTTGATGGATGACGCTGTATTTCATCTATATGGCATCCATCTCCACATGCAATCTGTTATCCTCACACCTCCTCTACACCATCACCCTTTTTCCATAGTCTCTCTTCTATGATATCTAGCCTGATTACAAAGGAGCCATCTGTGCATGAATACACCGATACACACTGACCAGCAAAATGTACGTCAAACCAAAACACTGTCTTTAAATGTTGCACCCTTTCATATTTCTGTTCCTGTAAATTTTCAACATTGAAATCTGATGTATTTCTTGAACTTTGTGTTATGGCATGTAAAAACTGCATCTATCCAAATTTTTAAAAAATTGGATATGAAAACCTTTAAATAACAAAGGAATTCCAACATCAGCATTTTATTTTGTTTCCACTAAAACTAAAAGGCAGAGGAGTATTTCTCCTCTCCTTTTCTTGAGCCGTTGCCCTCTCAGTCTCATCGTATCGTCCGTCTCTGTCACTCACAATCACCGATGGCACGAAGAAAAACACAGTTAATGGGAACTGGGTGTTTGCCTGTTTGTGTGCGTGTCTGCATGCATCTGGTGCATTTACGTGTTTGTGTGCTTGTGTTTGTGTATTTTGTTTGTGATCTGTGTGCTGAGCATCAATGATTCATCGCCATCCGTCTCCCACACCCTGTTTGTCAGACTGAGCCGGGTAGGCTGTTGTTTGCTTGATAGGAGAGCTCAAGTTGTGGTCAAATGTGGCGTCAGTGCAGCGAAGCTTCCCCATATTCAGCACAGGAGAAATGGATGTGATGTCAAGTATCAGGTGGAGGTAATAAAGAAATTCTGAGTAGATTGATTATATATTTTAAGAGGTGTATGGGAGTTATGAAGTTTGTTGTGTCATTACTAGAATAATTGTAACCCAGTAACTCAGCCCCAGTATGCACACTTTCACAACAGTTTTTCCTGGCCATGCAAATGAGCATGCTGACTAATGGTGATTCTGATTTGTGAGTCAGCTGGATTAATCACTGAAACAGGAAATGCATCCATTACTTTTAATGCAGCTCCAAAAAAGACAAAAAAAACATTTGTATGTGCTGTGCCTGGACAACAACCCTGTCTAGCTTCCTAATCTGTAAACATGGCCTATAATGCACCTCAGCTGAAAAGCTTCTTATTTACTTCAAATGAAACAGCGTCAAGTGTTGCAGAAGTGCACCGTGGGTCCATTGCTTTGCTTTGCTTGCGTCGTTTGCGTCATAAGTTATGAGATGTTTTCAAGCATCAACCAATCGAAACACATTATGCAAATATTTCAACACAGGCACTAGCCAGTCACATCATGTTTATGCATTCAGCTTCAACACTGCACTCTTGGAAAAGGTTGTTCTTGTAACTGATGTTTTTTTTGTTTTTGTTTTTACAAAGTGCACCCAAAAGTGTTGAAGAACACATCGCCCTCACTAAAGCAACATTAGCAACTCTTGCTTTGTCGTTATCCATGACAGAAACTGCTCTGTTAACCTCTAATAGCCACTTCAGTCACAAAGCATCACACCCACCCTCAAGCATAAGTGTGAGTTCAGCAGACCTACATTACAGATATGGTTGAATTGACAGCTGAAACTTTTACTTTACTGTCCCCTGTTACCCAATGACTGATGCTGTGTGATCACTCCACAAACTGAAAACAACCTTCACAGCAATATAAATACTATTTAAAAAAAAAAACTGCCTTCTAATTACCCATCATTCCCCTTTGTGATTTCTATTAATGAATGCACACTCAAACATAGCTTGTCTCTAATATGCATAGAGCACTTCAAAAAGTGTCTGTATTTTCTTTCTCTGAAGCTTATTTTGTCCTTTCTCTAATTTCTCATCTGTTATTCAGATGATAGTTTGAATTTAATTATCTCTCTCTCTCTCTCTCTCTCTCTCTCTCTGGAGCATCAGAATCAGAATCAGAATACTTTTATTATCCCGAAGGAAATTGTTGAAAATATTTTTTTTTTTGTAACGATAAAAAAGGAAAAGACTCTCTCCATAAATCCATCCTGAAGCATATATGTAGTGTGTTAAGAATGAGATGAAATTTGACATTTCCATTCTGATCAACAAGGTCACGGTAAAGGTCATTGCTTTGGACACGGGGGCTGCCGTAAATGTCAGACTTTGACGACTGGAGCTGCTGCAAAACAGCTGAAAAAGCTTTCTTTCACAACTTACTGGCTTACCAAATACAGACATTAACACAGAGAAACACTCAAAGGGTTCTTAAAAGAGAAGCTGTGGCTGAAGATGCTCTCACTGCTTCCCCTGCTTTTGCCATTGAAGATCAATTCACATAGATTTAACAGACCGGGATGTGCTTTGAAAGGATACTTCTAAATATAGATCCCAAGGAACCACATGCAAGTTGACACAATAACCTTTTTTGCTCAGAATGCTTATTGTGTCCTTCAGTTCCCTTCCGGTCTGCTGCATGTCCTCATTTGTCCTCATTTCTCCCTCGACAGTCTCTAACAGGTGACAGCAGCAGGATGTCGTATGTGCTCCAGTGTTGTCAGGATGTTTTTTTCTCTCTGCTTTCAGTACATTATTCTCTGACAGTTTCAGTGTGCTATCTCCCTGTTGTGTTTGTCCACTGTTTGTCCAGTGGCTCCTTCTATTAGTCTCCTCTTGCAGACTAATTTATTTTTTACATATTACAAACATTCAGGTAACATGATCATTTAGCTGCTTTGGTTACTGAGTGCATAGATGTGTAGTTTCCTGAAGAGCCTTCCTGAAGGACACATGTATGTTTGTCTTTTGGGATTGTTTAAAATAAGGAGTCACTTTGTATGTAATTCAATAAAAAAGAAAGTAAAATAAAAAAAATAAAAAAATGAGCATTTTGGTTCCCCTGTTGTGTGTGATCTCTTAAATCTTGTTATATCAGTGAAATTGAATCTCCTGTCCAAGGTGTTTAATGACATTGAGAAGATTAAGAAAAAGAAGAAATAAGAGGATTAAACAAGGGTTACCACCCCAACTGTGACCTGAAAACAGAAAAAAATAACACAGGGATGCCACTCAGTTGAGATTTACTTATCATTTTGAGATTTGTATTTCTTTCACAAAACAACCAATAAATTATGTTTACAGACATTTGCCTCTCCCAGGCTCCCATTATGCTAAATGATTTAGGTTCCACATAATTGCTCAGATAAATGCTGCAGGGAGCTGCAGCTTTTATTATCCTCACAGAATAACCTGACGGAGGAAGACTTGAGTGGTGGAAGGCATAACTGCACTATGTCTCACTACATTTCCCACATTGCTGCACTGCTGCATCATGGTAACCTATGCCTCTGTGCATGCTATACCCCCCCCCCCCCAAAAAAAAAAAAAAAATAGTGCCCTGGCTCTACAGATTTTTCATATGTTCCATACATCCTTGCTGTTAATGGATGTAAATAAAGTCATGTGTCATGCTAATAATACATTGCAGCGTGTTAGAGGCCAGTGTGTGTGTTCATTTCACTGTTAGAAGGGTTTTTCTTTTTGGTCTCAGTGAGGGGATTTCAAGTGACCTATTTGATATCATTTTTGAGCAGACCATCCTCAGAAATGACCCATATGTGCAACTCAACAACAAATGTTGTGGCATCTGACCAGCTGTCAGTGGAACCAAATTGTTTTCCACGCTTTCAGCTAATTCTCTGAACTGCCTGATTATTCTGTTGAGACTCTAGTTTTGTTTTAAATTGAGTCAATTTAATTACAGTAAAATTAAAAAGAATTTTGGTGTTGTATTGCAGGCAAATGATGAAGATGTCACATTCAAGATTGTTTAATACAAATTTATGTTTCAGTGCCTGAAGAACAATCTTGAATGCGACAACGTGACCATGTGCCTGCAATACAACACCAAAATTAATTTTAATTTTACTGTAATTATGGTGAAGTGACCTTGATAATGACCACTAAGTGATGTTTTCCCAGTTTACCTACCAGGATACCTCAACCCTTTATGGGTGTTTTGACCTCTTATTCCAAGTGAGGAGCAATTTCAGTTCATAAACAGCAAAATTCCTCGAAATGAAAACTAAAGCACCTGCTATTTTCAGCTGGGCTTTAACTGCTTTCTAAAGGCACCGTTGTAAGATCTAGACGTGTATAAATTGACTGACTATCACCAGTGTGCATGATGGGACAAATAAAAATTTTCATGTTTTATGATATCATGTGAAACATGTCAGATTGTGCAAGTGGCGTGGTGAAGCACTGTTTTGCAGTTTGATGTAAATTTGTTTGAAGCAGTGTTCATGTTATTTGAGCTAAGATCCCATTTGGTCTTGAATGTTGAATTTTCTTTGATTGCCAACACATCAAATATACAGTTGGTGGGCACATCTCATAGAAAATGATTTTTTAATATCCTGTATATTTCAACAATTTAGGATCAATGAGATATTTTAATATCAAATCTTTTAGGTGCAGCATTGATGAGTGATTCACTAACTAATGAGTAATGGATGCTCACTTTTGGTCTTGAGTAAGGTTTTTTGATTTGAATTTGGTACTTTGAACAGTCATGTGATGTTTATCTGTCTTTTAACATACTTGTCCAGGCTGCATCCAGGTAAAATGGAGCTGCATGGTGTAGCAATAGGAGCAGCTGTGAGTGAACATGAAGGCTAGTAGTTAGGCAGTGGTTTAGTAATGACATTAGTAATGACATAAAAATGGATCACTCTGTCTGCGGAATGTCACCGCAGACAGAGTGATCATTGACAATGATTTAAATGGAACAGATATTTGATTATATTTGAAACTTCCGCCCTACAATGTTGACATTGTAGCGTTTCCAATTTACTCCACTCTGCATGTCTTTGACAGAGGGCGGAAGCAGAAGTTCCCAGAAAAATATCCACAGGATGAACATGAAAACTCCACATACAATGGCCCTGGTCAAATTAGGATCTGAACCAAGAGCCTCCTTAAGAACCTTCATAAGAGGACGAAATATTTTACAACATCATATTTGCTTGAAAAACTATCTAATCTTATTCATCACTGATTCGCTGATACAGTTTATAATTAATATTGGTTGTGAAATGGTGCAACACTGTTGGTCTGACTGCCTGACTCCTAAAAGTACTGCTTTAGAAAACCATGTGAGCAGTTTGCAATCCCCTCTATCCATGCTTGGTCTGAGAGCTCTGTGACTGTATAACTTATCCCCAGTCTTGCATACTGTGCCACGTGAATGCTCATCTGTAACACCCTGGATGGCAAAGGTCTGAAGAGAGTGCAGTGATAAAAAGGAAGAGTGAAATGGAGGAAAAGACCAAGATGAGAGGAGAAAGTAAAGATGGCAGCTTAAGGACTCGAGATTAAGAGCTGGTAGGAGGGAGAGATAGCAGAGTAAATTGCCTGTCTGCTGCCTGGAGCTGTGCTGCTCCTAAATCCAGGCTTTTTACAGATGAAGGTATTAGAATAGGGAATATGGAATAATCTAACAGAAACCCTTACTGTGAACCCGCAGTAGCTATCCAGGTTAAATGTTACAGTGCAGCCTTAAACTGCCATGAAACACATGCAGCATGCAAATATGTCTCTTAATTTAATGACCCTCTGGGAGAGTCTGGCAGCTGCTGCATTATAGATATAGACACTCTCCATAGACTCTGCTTGTGTGGTTATGCACTGTAAAATTAGACCAAAAGACATTTGTCTAAATGAGCAGTAATGCAACGTGTTGTTTCAGTTGAGACCTGGCTGCTTTAACATGTTTTTTAAGTGTCATTATGTCAGTCTAACTACTTTTTGGACAACTTGTTTATGTATTCCTGTACTTCAGTCTAAACCTAAATGTCTATCACGGAGAGACAGGCCAGTGATCAATATTCCAGCTGCTTTCCTGGAAAGGTTATGTGCAATTCTGCTGCTGTGAAGAGTTGCCTCCCGCAAACCAGACACAGTTTTAAATCATCCCGACAGGTTAGGAGGGCTGTGCCCAGGTTTGCTAAAAATGTCACAAGGCTTTTTAGCAGCTGACCCACGACCTTGTTATTTGTCCTTCAGCCTTTTCTGCCAGCACTGAATACATTTTAAGGGTGCATCTGTGTGGTGTAGCAGCACAGACGGCATAGCTCAGTGACAATTTCTGCTGTAAATATACAAAACAATGGCTTGATTATGTAGATCTTTTATGCATGCAGAATAATGCAGTTTGTTTCATTTGCATATTCTCAGCAGGGAGTAAATATTAAGAAGTGTCACTCTAGTGAAGCTATTTCCAATTTTGCTCAGACACAACTCGGTTTTCTTTCCTAAAACTAACTTTCACAGCATGCTTACAGTAAATTGCCTTTTTCCAACTTCTCCCTCTGGCATAAATCTGCTCAGAAATTAACAAATACACAATGCTGCAAAAAAACATGTAGGCCATTAATTATTGTTTGTCATTAGATTTTTCTTTGATTCCTCATAACAGAAATTAATCATTATTAACATCCTGTCCCGACTCTGCTGCCTTTGTTTTTGCGAACACATTGCGAGAACAGTTATAAATATTTGTATAACTGATGTCACTGTAGAATATTGATAAGAGAAAATGTGTATTACCTTTAAATTGGGCCAGAGAGTCATGGTTGCTGCTCTAAACATGGCTATGACCTGTGACTGCCCTTTGGAAATGGCTAGAGAAGATGTATACAGTATTTTGTTCAGGGATTTCCAGCTTCATAAAGTATCATCAACACTGTTAATGTATTTTTCACCGCCTGAGCCTTTATGTGCCTCATTGGGAACATTTACAAAGCTTTTGTGGAGTGTAAAATAAACACAAGGTGTGATTTATTCTCTCTCTCTCTATCTACAACAACTCATGCAAACTTCTCATTTTGCACAGCTGGTAATTGATATCTGTGGAATTGTGTTCCAGCAGATATAAGGAGATTTAACCAGCAATAACTGCAATCAGCAAGAAATAATATACAATCATGCACTAGATTTATACAGGTTTAAACCTGATGCTACATCTGAGATTCTTTTCATTATATAAAGAATAAATATCTGAAGGTTTTTAGACACATTTCTCCTATTTTATTTATTTTCCTTTCTGCATGTACAGTACATATGCCGATGCTAGGTGTTTCACTTGTGTTGCATCAAACTCAGCAAAAGCAACAGCTTCATCAATTCCCTTTGTTACCAGTGCTGCTACTTGATCTAAAGGCCTGCTCCTGGCATCCGACATACAGAACGACAACAATCGTTCTCATCAGCATTGCTTGTCATGGCAATAATCTGAATAATACTGTGCATGTTTTTGTTAGCCAGTTGTTTTCTTTCACTAGCACTGAAAAGTTAGTATTTTCAAACATACAGAGATACCAGACAGGCCTCTTTAGACTAAAGCTCTATTTATTTAGTTTTTCATCACTCGTGTTTTTCTTCTTTTATAAAGTACATTTTTGTTTTGTGCCTCTTAATCAAGACCTCTTAGCTTGAGGGTTGTAACATCATGAACGTTTGTTCTAACCCTGGAGCTGTGATCCTGTAATTTTTTTGCCTTCTACTAACAAGAGCAGTCACTCTGCAGGTCTTTAGAAGATCAAATAGTCTATTTGATCTTCTGTTAGTCAGCCCCCACCTTTTTTTCCTCTTCTTCCTTTGCTCTTCTATCTTTACTGCGGCATCAGCAGAAACTAAACCAAATCATCAGCAGGTTCAGAAGAAGTTTATGATAATATGTCCTTCCGCAAAGGGAGGTGGACACAGCAAAGGCAGTCCTTCAGCATATTCCTCTACACTCAACATATTTTATTTAGACCTCATTTAGATGTGCAAATTCATCCTCTGAAGTACAGAGAGCAAATGGGTTGGAGAGAAGAGAAGAGGATAATTAGGGAAGAGTTGGTCCTGAAGCCTGCATGCAGAGCTGAGCTATAAGTGAAGAGATGAAGGAGAAATGGATAGATCCATCCCCAGGAATCCCTTCTTCTTATTCATGCAGCAGCCGAACATCAGGGAATCTCCCAGCCTCATTATGAAATGTGTACTTGCTCAAGTCCACACAGAAGTGCAGCTTTTGCTTGAAAGCCTGTGCTTATCCTCTCAACTCTCCTCCCTTCTTCACTCTTTTTAGATCAGATCACTCTAGGGAAGCATTGTCATGCTTCATTCATCATTACATGTATGCCCTTCCCACTGTCCTAAATCTCATTCTGTCTTTATTTTTATTTTTTTCTGAAAGGGAAAGCTCGGCTACTTTCAGACAGTTTTTGTGTTGGGGAATAAGGGGAGCAGATGCCGACAGTGAAGTTTGGCTTTACTTCTTTGTTTCTGTACCAGTTTGGTTGACGGGCTGTGGGCAATCAGAGCATAACAGGGGTAAAAACTAAGCTCATACAAAATGCACTAAAAGTGTGCACGTGCTTTGCACACTGATACTATAAAGAGGCTTGTCAATTAACCATGACAGTAATTCTCCAATTATAGCTCAGCAACTGTATCTAGGCACTGCATGTCTTTAAAGCTTTAAAGAAGCACGGGGCTGCATTGACTCATTAATTTAACATATCGGAAACAAACATTTGGTTTATTAAATTTTGTTTATTATACTGTATGTTCTAGCCAAAGTTGCAAGTGTGCCAGTATGCTATGCTATACTATAATGGTGTTTCTCAAACTTATTTACTAAAATAGCAGGACCCACTTTTAAAAATGACAAAAAATATCTGTCCCAGTTAAAAAAACATTGTGCACAATATAGCATTATTACTCTTTTTACTGCCATTTCTGTAGCACCTTCTGTTATCATAGGTAAACCAGATATTTTCAAGAGATATGAGAATTTTGATTAATAAATTAATCAAAATTCAATTTTATGCCTGTGCTATTTAATAAATCTTTTGGAAAAAGGCTGAATAAAATTCATCATTGGGAATGACTGACCTACATCAAGGCATCAAGGAGTATATAATTAGCTATATTTATAGCTAAATAGTTGGTTGCTGAGTTTCATGTTGCAGCTTGTAGAAAATAAACATTTTGGAATCACACCCACCTCTGTCCTGTACTCCACTGACTTGATCATCATGGACAGACATACTTGTTATATTTGGAACAGATGATTTGCTCATTCTCTATTTAATTTTTCCTGTATTTATTTTCTATTTTATTGTATTTATTGCGCAATTCTTGTAGACTTCTTGTTTACAGCAGCTTAGTCATGCAGTCAAAAGAAGGGCCCTCTCTAACTGAACCGTCTTGTGACTCTCCTGTCACAGGATATTTTCCCAGGGATATAAGTAGAAGCAAGAGAAGGTCTAGTTCTAGTTGTACTGAAAGGTTTAATATGGAAATAGTGATCAAAATGCCAGAACTACTGTATGTTACCTATCCCACCTTTTAAAACTGTTACTTTTACAGGTGCAGATCTATTGTGTGATATGTCCCTGTTGTGGTTGTGTTGCAAACAATCAACAGTGATTTAAAAGTGAAATATGACGCTGTGTAGATAATATCCGCTATAGTAACCTTTTCTTCAATGATTCTCTTTTTAGAACAAATTTGACATTTGTGTATTTATATATTTCATACATGTTGCCTCCTCAAAGCTTCATTGCTCTTCCTGATTCATTTTTGTGCCATCTTCCCCCCGGGCCTATTGGGAAATAAAATGGGCCAGGCTTCTTCACTTGAGCTACGCAGCCTCCATTAGACTGACTAGGCTGACCTGTGGCATAAAATTAAGGAGGTTAGGCCCATTGAGCAGCCTGGCTGATAGTAGCAGAGGATAATAAATCCACAGAGAAAGAGGGAGGCAGGGACAAGTTGGGGGGGGGGGGGGGGAAGGGGGGGGGGGGGGGGGAGGTTAAGAAGGAGAGAAGGGATGGAGGGGGCAGCCGATGCAGCCTCAGGGACACTTAGGACCCCTTTATTATCAGGACTGTTTTCACCCTCTTACTTCAAAGGCCTGTCTATACACTGAGCAGAGGCATTAACATGCACACACTCACTTAGTTTCTCCCTATAATATTTTGTACTTTAGGTGGTGTGTAGTTTGTTATGAATGTCCCAAGCCTCAGCTCTGTAGACTCAACTCTATTGATTCCTTTTCAAGGCATAAATATGACAAAATAGTTATATTGTTGGGGGAAAAAAAAGAGTAAATACTTGCCTAGAGTAGTTGGGCAATGGAGCTTTCAGCCAATGTAACTCAAACAGAGGCAACTGATACATTACTGTCAGCTGCAGATTTATACATATTTGTCCTTTAATGTGTTTACGGCAGCAGTAATTATAAATATTTTATGTTCAGGAACTTTACCATTGGTCCCAGAGACTAGCAGTTTTAATGGCACTCCAGAGGAACACGGACTGGAAGTGAGAATGAGGTTCATTTTGTGTTGTATCCCATTTACGACAACATAAAGCATTTGCTCTTAAGTCAAACTTTTATGTGCACTGATTTCTTTTGGTTGGATGATTATAAAGAACATGAGTCGTGCTTTACAAAGTAACCTTTGCTATAGCAGATTGTATTTGCCATGTCTGGGAGACAGGGAATAATATTTAGTTTAAAACATTGATGTAAAATAATATGTCATTTGGTAAATAATTGTAGTGTTTTGAAATATTGGTTGCACCACTGCAACTGCAATTATTTTGGTGTCTTATAAGTCCTTGAGGTTTGGACACATTTTTGCTTAAAAAAGAAAATTATACTGTGCAAAACTCACACACTATGTATAATATTTGCAAGTACGCACTATGAAAACAAAACATTTAAATGTCCCACACATTCTCCTTGACAATCAGATAAATATTTTGCAGTTATGTCAGATTTCTGAGTATTGTCAGTGTATAAACAACACCTATAGTGTGTGGAACATGGATATACTGTAATTACTAAATAAAAAGAAATGCAAAACAGGTACAGCGTTTGTGTTGAAAAAACAATTGTCTTTATGTAGTGATCATTTCTGCACATTAATGTGTGGCATGTTTAAAGGCTTTTCTATCTCTGTTGTGAATTTCTGCTTATATAATCATCTGTACCATGATGAGGATTGACATTCAAGCAGCTTGTCCACCAAGAAATATAGGAAAAGCCCTGAAATGATGTGGCATCACATTAAAACCATTCACTTACTGTAGTCATGCAGTCAAAATAAGGCTTGGATTCATAGCTTAATACTGAAGAGCTCGGATAACAAATCCAAACCTCCATATTAAATAACTCACCATCACTGGTGCTGTCTGACACTTTGGCTTATTCATCAGGGAGGTTTTCTTTTTTAGATGAGTGAAAAAAGTCACTGATTCAATTTAAAATACGCTGAGCAAATTTTAATCAAAGACTTGAATTTTAATTTAAAATCCTGTTGTAAAAAAAAAAATGATTCTGCCAGTGACTTTGCCATCTGTTCTTTTTTGCCTTAATGTTGTTTTTTCTCTTTCCCTGCCACCTTCCTTCCTTCCTTCTTTCTTCGTGACTGCAGGATTTTGAGAACACAGTCCCTTGAATGGTATTACAACAATGTGAAGAGTCGATTCAAGAGGTTCGGCAGTGCCAAGGTTTTGAAGACTCTGTATAGAAAGCACATTATCGAGAGAGGCGTGCTATCTGATCTCCCAGGTAATTTCATCCTTTTTTCTATTCTT
This sequence comes from Brachirus orientalis, assembly GCA_016785285.1. NCBI lineage: Eukaryota > Metazoa > Chordata > Actinopteri > Pleuronectiformes > Soleidae > Brachirus > Brachirus orientalis. The sequence goes on along the minus strand of JAFBJR010000258.1, from coordinate 2,811,303 downwards.
TTTTTTTTTTTTAACAACATTTGTATATTATTTTTGCATTTTTTTAATATGTCTCTGTGCAATGTTGTGTCATTTGGTGATTAAAGCAAGAGACATAAAATTACTCTTCCTTCACTTGAAACTAAAATGACCTCCCTTGAGACTTGTGAGGTCTCATTTCCAGAGGAAAACCACAGACGAGCTCAGATGAAAGCTCATTAATTTGCTTTGTTAAATGATTGGTCAGTTTGTTTCATACATCTTTTGAAAGTAATTACTTTTTCCCCTGAAAGCAAAGACATTTCTTTCACATATACTCATTCTAAGTTCAGGGCTAAGTTCAGTGTGGGTGCTGTTGGTTTTAATTTATTTTATCACAACAGTGTTTTTTGTTTGTTTGTGTTTTTTATATGTGTGGAAAACCCATTTTTGCTGTTAAACCTGTGGATGTGATGTGAACCGTGTGTTGGTGCCTTCCTGACAGTGGTGATGATGATGACAGACTCTTTAGCCTCTTAGCAGGTAAACCTGGGACTTTTAAACCCAAGCACTGTATATCTGCTGTGAAAAGACGATTCACACTATTCCCGTTGCCAGTGTTTGTTCAGCTCTGTAGTTTTGTGGGGGTTTCTTTCACACCCCTGCATCACCTGTGCATGGAGTGTGGTGGATGTGCCGAATGCAAAATGAGTTGGGAGAGAAAAAAAACATCATGATACGATTGCTGCAATTGTTATTTATCTGGGGGGAAAAAAGAAATAATAAAAGGTTTAGAAAAGTCAGATAAAACCGCAAAGTACTTATATATACAATAAGCATTAAGTGTTTTAAATTCTTTAGTAGAAGTTTAAGTATAAGTATGAATCAAGTATAATCTGCAGTGTTAGAAAGCCAAACCTAAAGGGATCATTTACAACAGGCTTTGATTTTCCCATCAACGGGCGTTTTTGACATTTCACAATCCCTTGTTTTTCCTAGGACAAACGTGCTTTTTTTTGTTGTGGATGAAGCATGGAATACAGTATTTCCCTCCCCGCTCATCCTCTATTCTTCTCCTCTCCCTTCTCCTCTATCATCTGGGGAGGAGGAGGATGGATTTGTAAATTTGTTGCTGGTCCTCCAGCTCACATGAGCACAGCGGATTAGACCAGTTCCAATTCCCAAATCACTGCTCCCTGGCTAGCTGACCTGCCATGTGACTATGGATACACTGTGATTTGTGTGCATGTGTAAGGCCTGTATGTGTATCTGGATATTGAAGCTTCTGTCAGATATTTTGGTTTTGCTCAGGAAACCTCAGATTTATGAGCTTTTAGGGTAATGTAATATTTTTATGTAATATTTTTCACCCTTCAGCTACCTTTTATGTTATAAATCAGATCACATATAGAATGTCAATAGAAAGACAAGTCTACCGCTGCTGAAATATGATTGTGTTTTGATACTTCTCACTCCTATGTGCTTCTTATTCAGCAAGTTACTGGCTAAATTACCATATACCACATATAAATCACCATATAACATGATGTGCTTTCACTTTATAGAATATATTTTAGTTCAGTGAGTAAATTAGCACTAGAAGGGATGAAATTCAGTTAGACAATGCTGTTGCTCTTTAACAAACTGATGTTGCATCATGTCACTTGAGCTACATTCCTTCATGATGAGAGGTTTTATCTTGTAGCCTATAAACTGCCAGAATTTTAGTATACATTTCTGTTCTTCATTGATTTAAAAACAAATGTGGCTACAGAAATGTAAAATATTCTCATAAAGCAGTTCCCATAAATGTGAAATGCAATCTGGTTCTGAAATCAGCACTGTATGAGTGTAAAATTGCAGCTACCAGGACAGTCACATATGTGACTGTTTTACATCTGTCATGCCCCGAGAGAGAAAGTGTGACCTTCAAACAAACAGGAAGAGAAAATGGAGTGAGCCATTTGTACATGTCCATCATCCTTAGTGGAAGGAAATAATACTCCTGGGTGACCTGCCACAAATACCATCTTCTGTGTGTGCGCGTGTGTGTGTCAGTGTGCATGCAGCAAATTGAAGTGAGTGGTTTTCTGCATGATAGATGGGACCCCTGGAGACTTTCCACATCAAACATGGATGAAGTGTTGGTGACTGTGTCCTGTAAAAACTGAGCATTTTTTTCCCAGAATGTCTTTCGAGTAAAATAAGCAGAAATGTCACTTTTTTAAAAAATCAAAGGGAAAAAAAAACAAACAAACATGTAATTGAATTGACAACAGATTATTATAACTTGGTTCACTTGAGCCAATAAGTTTAAGAAATAAGTAATGTCTGTGTGGTAAATATGAAAGTTCATGGAGTCATCATTCAGCATAGCTTAGCACCAAGAAACAGTTTGAAACAGCTTCAGCTTCTATGTTCAGTCAGTGGTCACCACATTGGATCCATAATTTAAGACAACCAACATGGCAATTGCTGTACTGCCAATGCAGTAAAGGGAAGCCAGGATACGCCGTGATGTGTACAAGTTGTATATCCTTGTCTTATTCGTGTTAAACCCTGTAAATAGGATACATCTATTTGGTCATGTGATTAACAGGCTCATGGTGGAACAGGACTCCAGAAGTCGCCACTCACAGTCAGGAAATAATCTGGCACAAAATCAGTTAGTTTTTTGTTGTATTCCATACAAAACAATATTTTTCCTTGGTCAGTGACTGGCTTTGACTTTTTTATTCAGCATGTCCAAAAATGATCAGATCGTCCGACTTGACGTTCATTAATGAGTCAAAACATATGTGAAGCTCCCCACCTATCCAGTCCAATGAAGGTGAATGTTCAAACCCACTGTGACCCTCATGCGCACCATTCTCTGCTATGAAAATTGAGAGAACAGAAGCAGCACCGTAGAGATCTGAAGTGTTTTACAGCTTTTTTTTGACTGTGGTCATTTCATTGTCAGAGGAAAAAGTTCATGTCCTTGCGTGTATGCCTGTATTATATGTTTTCCATTAATATTCACAGAAAAACATTCAGCCACACCAGTTTGTGTTCAAGAAATCTGTGAAAAGCCTGGAGATTTATGAGTAAAAACTAAATTTTACCATTCATATTATTGATTTCTTTGTATGCCATCCCTGCATTTCTGTGTGAGAAAGATGAAATATGGCAGACAGAGCTGCAGTAATTATAGACTCAGTCACCATGCAAATTATTAAAGATGAGCTCAGGGTCTATGTGCGTGTGTGTCCCTAAGAAGAAGAGATTATACCTTTGCTTTAGACAAGTAATTTTGGCTTAAAAATGTGCTCACATTATTGTTGTCTCACGAAATGGTCGATTGGATTTTTGTGTGAGTTAAACCAGGTTGGACTAAACAAACACACTGTTCTGAAATGTAGCCACTTTATAAATGGGATCATTGTTCTTTGTTATTCGAGGTTCCAATGATGAGTCTCTTCTCTTCTCTTCTGTGAGTTCTGTTTTTGCCACAACCTTTATTTTTTTGTAACTATGCCAGACAATCATTTGCATTCCATGTAGACAAGCCAATGCCAGAAAATAAATCTCCAATTTAATTAAATTTTTCATGCTGTGGAAATATTTTTACACCTGCCTGGTGCGGCCAAGCCAAATTAATATTATGCTTTTATGAAAACTAGGACAAGTATTGTTACAAAACAGTGACTACACCTGTAAAATGGAAAAGGAAGTTAAGCAATGTGACTGAGCTGGTGTGAATATTTTTGTCCAATATGTGGTAACATAATATTAAACGGTATCAACCATAAACACTAACCAGGTTAAGAGGGTTAAATGTGGTTAATGTAGTCACTGCCTAAACAATGCAAACTTTGTCTGATGTAATACCACATTGTTGTACAGAAAATCACAGAATTTAATTCATTCAACTGAATTCATGTGACCTTTTATGGGCTTTATATACGTATTTCAGGCTCCATAGTTTACACCAGGGGTGTCAAACATGCGGCCTGTGGGCCAGAACCGTCCCGCCAGAGGATCCAATCTGGCCCACATAATGAATTTGTGAAAGTTTCACACAATGATCTACTATATTTTTTCTGTTCCAGATACATGTGACAAACGGTTTCATGCCTTTGTAGATTCACTGTGATCTGTAAGTTTTAATGCACATGTGTAAATAGTGAACTTAGGTATAATATTACACTTATTTTTCTCAAGAAATTTCAGGTTGTTCATAATAAATTTTGTAAAAAGATACTTCATTAAATGTGGCCCACTTGAGATCAAACTGCACTGTGTGTGGCCCCTGAACTAAAATGAGTTTGACACCCCTGGTTTTCACTGGTGCATTGTCACATTTGTGCTATTTGAGCTGAGAGCTTAAAGATGACTCAGAGTACAGTGCTGCGTTTGAAGGGCAGAATGTTAACCGGAATCCATCATAAGCCAAACGAAGGGGGCACAGTGTTGTCAAGGACACAGCTGACCCTGTGTGATGCTGACATCTCACATGTATGTGCATTTTCATCCCTACTCATTTTTCAAAAATAATTCACATTTTAAAACCATGCACTTACCAGATAATTGGTTGCTACTTTACAGTATTTGGCTGTTGTATGTTCTCTACAGATCAACAAACGAAATTAAAACGTTGGAAACAGTTTAGATCTTTAAGGTCTCAATCTTGCATTAGATATTAAAGTCATTGAATGTCCTGGGTATGTAGAAACAAACAACAGATGTTGGATACAGTATGTAAAAGAATGTTGATGATCACCTCAAAATTTAGACCTGTTGTGTTTTTCTTACCTCCCCCATCCATGTTGGCTGCCATGTTGTGCAGGGATTCAGTTGGTTGCAATATACATCTTCACCCCTAGATACCACTAAACCTTACATACTGGTCCTTTAAGTTATGGTGTTTTTTTGTGGTGATGCTATGGTGGTTTTATGGTGATTATTTTTTTTTAAATCTGTTACACAAAAAATAAAAACTTGGAAGTGACTTGACTCTTTACTCAAATTGTAATCACAATACTGGTTTAAAAAAAGAAGAAGAAAATTTGAATCAGATAGTTTACACAGATTGTTTTTGTTCTATCATCTACCACTCAAGGTCCACTTAGATTGGTATGCGAGCAAAACCATAAAATGCTCTGATGTTTTGTCCAAAAACAAAGTGAAATTTTGCAAGAGGCACAGTCAGTATGGGGATTAATTTGAGTGAAATAAATAGAATGTCTTGAGCAAAAGAAAAAAAAAGCAGAGATGGGGCAGATAAATAAATAATCCAATAAAGCTCCACTTACTAAAAATGTTCCTAAAGTGCCAGCAGCAGCAGCCGGAGGAAGACGAAGTAGAGTCCAAATGGTTTCCTTTCAATTACTTTGAAGCATCTGGCAGCACACACAGTCTCATAATAAACGTCTTCAGAACAACGGCTAAACCAACAGGATGTCTGTTTACATCACGACAGACTGGGAGAAAAGTGAACACACTAGCTCCCAGCTCAGGTGTCCCTTTAATTTGAGAGATAAAGGTTTTACTCAACTGTTTCCTCATAAAAGTGGCATATAAAACACAGTTGACTTAGAAAAAAACGGTTGTCCTTTAAAATTATGGTCAATTTCTATCCATGCTGTAGGTGAAGTAGTCAAAGGTGTGAATTTTCAACTATGGAAATGCAAGAGCAGAATGGCAATTAGCACTAGTTGTTATTGTTTTACTGCAGCAAGCATTTTACCACAAATAATGTCACCTCCAGGCCACCATACCTGACTTTAAATGCGACTTTGCTTAAGCTGAGACTGCTGCAGGGAAGGACTGACAACAAAACTGATAATGTCTAAAATCTCAATTATTTTAGTTGCGCTGATAACAAGGAAAGAACAAAACCTCTTGGTTACCATGGTGATATTGACCGATGTCTTCCTCTATTCCCTGAGAGGCAAAATGGCAAAGGTGAAACAAGCGAGTATACTGAAGTTGGACATGAGGATGAATGAACTTCAATGAGACACGTGCCCACACACACTGGCCTCTCATCACATCTGTAATGGCAAGGCAGCTGTGCCATTCAGGGCCAACAAATGAAAGTGTATCATTCTGTTGTGTCTTACTAGTCACTGTATCATGGCTGTCCTGTCATACATGACTCATGTTAGTCAGGGTCATGAACAGCACCAATGGACAAAAACAATGACAGGCAAAAGAAAATATAATGGGGCTTCTGTTTTTCCTGTTGCTGACATCTTTAAAATGCTGTTAAGCCTAGAGCCACATTTACATTTCGGTTTTAAATGTTATTTTTCCTTTAATTGGTTACAAACTCCTGGTATATAAACAGCGCTGAGCAGCTGTTAATGTGGGACGATTTATCATGAGACCTCATGCTCATGTTTCACAGTTTGCATATTTGTGTATTGTGGACAAGTAAGTGTACGATTATCAGTATCGCAATATAAGATCAAATTTGTGACAAAATGGCATTATGGTGAAAATTTGCAGTGCTGCAGGAACTCACTGGCTGTAAAAGTTCTGATCTGAATATATGTTTGTCATGAATATATGTTTGTTAAGAGTGGGGGGGGGGGGTTGTGAGAATGAAGATGCTGAAATGATCAGTTGTGTCAATTTTTTAAATGTATCACAATTGCAAGATCTGACAAGATTACTGATATTTTTGACTATATAGTGCCTCTCTTGTAGCGGCTTCCCTGTGTATGTGCGTGTGCATGTTTTCATACCTGCCCACCTGCCTGTCTGTGTCTGTCAAACAGCTCACTTTCTCTGACAACAGTCCCTTTGTGTCTCCATTGTCCTGAGCTGCTGCAGGTTATTTTGCCATCTATTGTGCTCTTCGTCACTGCCAGGAACTATAATTCAACTCTAACCAAGCGAGAACCCTACAGCACTGTTGAACACTGCTTCAGTTAGAGTTAGACAGTTCTGTAAGTAATGAGCGGACAGACAGCAGAATGGTTTGTACCACGCTGTGACTGGGAGGAATGGGTGTGTAAATGGACATTAAAACCAGTGCACACTGTGTGTCCACTTTGAGCTCACACATGAGGTGCTGCTACCACTGAGGCCATTGTAACCTGCAGTTAGATGTGTTGAAAACACATCAAACATTGTCTTTTCTGGCTGAGTTACTGCATGTCACTGCGTGTCACAGTGAAGTAATGTAAGAGTTTAAGATTGCTGGCTTGCGGCTTCTGCACTAAAACGCCAAAGTGCTGTGACAAACAGCCTTTAATGTTGCAGTGAAGCTGAAATAGTATTACAAAACTAATCTGACACCTGGCTGTCTTCCTGCTCCTGTCAAAGGAAAAAAGAAAAGCAGCTGATTTGTATTTGCTTGTTTGGATTTGAGTTTTCATGCGCTCTCCTTGAAATAATTTGTGTTCGCTGTTACTCAAAAAAATGTATGTGTTTACAAGATTCTGAGCAAATCTGCATCCAATAGCAACATTGTGGTGTGGAAGAGAAATAGCAGTGTAATGGCAGTCTGAGTTGCATTTCGCTATGGCAGAGACCAGTGAGTGGTTGTGGCTTGCACCAGTCCACTGGGATGGTTCTGCTGTTTCTGTTTATTTAACCAGAGTCTGCAGCCTGTCCAGCAGGATCAGCAACAGGACACTGTTGAGTAGATTAATTATGGAGACTATGAGACGAGCCAAGGATGGAAGTCAGAGAGTTTGGTTGTGCTTGTGTTTTGTCTGGGGCAGGGACCAAAGCACTGGAACGAGGCCGAGGTGTGGGCTGGGTTTTGTTTTGACTCCGGTTACTGAATGGAAATGAGGTGAAGTGGGAACCAGAGGTGGAAATTGAGACAAGGTGCTCTTGTGTTTTGTCTGGATCATAGACTGTATATAAGAAATGGACGTAGTCTTTACGGTTCCTCCTGAAGCTAAATAGGAAGTGTGAATGTATTAAATAGCCACCAGGGGTCACTCTGCTGGTTTACAAAAAAAAAATCTTTTTTTCAGTAGTGTATGTTTTCACTTAAATTATTTTCCTGTTTAGAGGGAAATAGACAATCACATATGAGTGGACACCAGTATGTGTGATGGCAGATATCATTCATATGTGCCTGGTTGCAGATGACACCTGATTTTACACAAAACACAGACATGGCACTAGCCAAATAGTCTCAAGATCTCACAACAGGAGTTTAGATTCTAATTATTATGTTATGACTGGTTGCCACTTGGTTTGGATCGATGTATGACAGTGCTGTACTATAACCAGGGGATAAGATGTAAGTATTATCCTAGAAAAGGGGCAGTCAGTGGACATGCCTCTCTCTTCCATCCACCTTTATATTCTGCCTCAGTAGTCTGTCAAATCCCTCTCCTGTGCTTCTTGACAGTTTGTCTTCTTAATAAGCTGCACGGCCACATCCCCCCTCTTCATTTTTACAGCTGGACTGATGAGAAAGCCACAATAAATGGGGAATCACAGGAGAGATATCTAACAAGTTAATGGGCCTCTATGGGAATATGTGGTTTTGGAGGCTGGGATGTTGTAACAACTACACCTTCTCTGGCCTTTCGCTGTCTGCTTTCTGCACCACCTGCTGTTAAAGTAGCCTTGTCTGAGAATTATAATCACAAATTTCCATTTTGGGTCACATAACTGTCTCTTTGCTGTGAACTTTAAGAAGATGCTCGCACATATTTGGCACAAAATCCCAGAGTACTTGGCCTGAAAGTGCTGTAAACAACACGACATGGTGAGGCTTGTGTGCTCTGAGACTGAGCTTGTTTTAAGTGCCAGTAAGGATACAAAGAGGGGTGAAGTGGCAGTTATTGCACTGCAATATTGTGAAGAAAATTATCTAACAAGAATTTTATATATACAGTACTGTGCATAAGTTTTAGGCCACCACCAGCTTTGTTGTTGTTATGTCAATTTTGTGATCATTGGCATTTAGATTGAAAAGATGTGACTAAAAGTTAGTCTTATACTATATGATCCACCTGTCAGTGAGTTTAACTTGTGCAACATGTGTATGTAATGCTCAAACATGTCTTGAGTAAACCAGGTATAATAGACCTTTTTCACAGCAGCTATTTGTTGGCATGAAATCGTAGAAGAAACACAGGTTTGACCAATAACATTAGGGTTCCATTCCAGGTTTTAAAGAGTCATGGTTATGTTATTGTTCAAGTGTAAATGTAGGTCACACAAAATATTTGATATTATAGAGGCAAAAGATGTTATTTTCAAACTGCATATGTTTCTGCATATTTACAGGATGTGTTCCAATAAAGTGATTGAGAAATAACTGTACAGTATGGCCATCATAGCATTGCTAAAACAACAAATCTAATGGTGGCCTAAGACTTATGCACAGTACTGCATATGGTGTTGAAGGCCATTATCTGACAGTTATGTTTATGTCTCTCACAGAAAGCAGTGTTCATGAGGGAAGCAACGACAATGATGGCAGCATCTGTGGCAGTGACTCTGCCTTCTACAAACAGAGCGAAGGTGAGAGATGCTATGATGAAGGGCATGGTTTTAAAACGGGGCTAGTGGTTTATTTCAGCCACAATCGCAAGTGACATTACAGTTCTCCCCCGCCCGTTATCATGTTTGCAATATTGATTTTCTTTTCACCATTCATCCCTTTTTCCATTTTCCTAAAAGGTTGTCTTGTGTTTATTGCTCATTAAACGTTGCTTTAACAAGCAGACACCACTCGGCACAGGGTGAGGGGAAATGTCTGTGCAGCAAAACACTAAAGTTAATGGCAAACACACAGAGGCAGCCATCAACATTGGGCGTAGTGAAATTCACACATAAACACAGAAACAAAATAAAGATCACTGACCTCTCGTTGTTGTACCTACATACAGTAAGAGCCTCCTTCACACAACACACAACGCTTTGACACGCAAATGCACATGCATCGTGGATGCCTGAACAACTAAATAGCTCCAGTCTAATGATAAAACAAATTTCATTTATTCATCAGTAATTGAGAGATGTTTATGCAATGATCAAGAGCTGCCATTTCGATAATGGCAGCTCTTCAGAGGCTCACAAACAAATTATGTTACCATTAGGTTGTTGTGATTACATAGACTGTATCAACAGAAACCTTTTTCTCTTACAGCTAATGGTTTGGCACTATAGGACAAAATGACTATTTTAAATGAGTGTGGGGGGGGTCACATTTAGACAGTAATTTATAGCCACTAATTATAGTAAATAGAAAAGGAAATTGTGTAGGAGAAAGTTAGCTTTGTTGCAAAGTGCAACTTTTCAGTCAGATTTTTTTTAAACAGACATCAAATTTACTGTACTGCAAACATTTAAATTAATAAGTAGATTCAACATTAACTTTCAAAAGGTAATGTTATAGGCTTTTATTAGGCTCCTTGGAATGATCACTTTTACAGTGAAAAAAGTGTGATTCAGTATGTTGTTTTCATGATTCATTCAACACTAATTGTGACTAGATCAACAAAAAAATAAAATATCTTTATTTCTTTCTGACCTTTCCATATCACAATGAAGAGATGCTTGTCCAAGCTTTATGTACTGTTCAGCATGTTTTATGCTCTGATGGTCTTAGAGTCGCAAATGGCTTAATTTTGCGTCTTCAGCCTCTTCAACTGTCTTCGTGAGCTGTAGCTCTAATCACTTTCACTTTATCCTGAGGGAAACATAAGTATCTGTACCAAATGTCATGGCAGTCCATACTTGGCTGTCAATGAACCATTTCACACATAACTGCAAATAGGAAATTTCTTGCTGGCACAAGAGGAAAAGTCAGGGATTGTTAGGGATTACTCGATTACTCATTAGGATTCATCCTCAGGGAACAATGAATGTTCTGACAAGCTTTAATGGTCATTTGTCCAGTATTTGTAGAAACACTGCCTTCCACAGATATTTGCTCACAGCATCAATAAACTGGAGCTGGCAGCATGCATACATCCTTTCTCCTTCCTTGTATTCTTGTAGGATAGGAAGTTAAAGAAAGTATGTTGCCTTTGTCATAGATGTGTATGTTTGATATACAGTATGTGTGTGATGACAGGACACAGTATGGCAGAGACACTCACAGTCGCCCTGCGTGTTGCTGAGGAGGCTATAGAAGAGGCCATCACTAAGGCAGAGGAGTTCAGTGACAGCTTGGTGAGAATCCCTCTGATCCTCATCCTTCTTTCCCCCATCTTTAATCGTCCTTGGCTTTTTTTTGTCTCTGTTTTTCTTCCCCACTTTTTCCTGTCATACTCTTCTGCTGTCTCTCTCTTTCTCCCTCTCTAGTATCAGTAGGATGCAGGCATGGTGTTTGACTTGGACACTAATTTTGAATTTTGTCTGTGTATAGGAGAAGCAGAATGAGGCTAGATATCTACGGGACCACAAAGAGGAGCTCATAGAGGAACTTGCTACAACCATTGTACAAAAAGTAAGTGGAGTCAGCGTACCTCTTATTTTTGGCATACTCTCACTCACTCATATTCTACCGCTTTATCCTCCACTGAGGGTCGCGGGGGGCGCTGGTGCCTAACTCCAGCTGACATAGGGTGAGAGGCAGCGTACACCCTGGACAGGTCGCCAGTCCATCACAGGGCCACATAGAGACAGACAGCCATTCACTCTCACATTCACACCTACGGGCAATTTAGAGTTTCCTATTAGCCTAATCCCCAAATCTGCATGTTTTTGGACTGAGGGAGGAAGCCGGAGTACCCGGTGAGAACCCACACACACACGGGGAGAACATGCAAACTCCTTGCAGAAGGCCCCTTGTTCCAGACAGATATTTTTGGCATATGTACTTATTTTTCTTTTCGATATGAGGGTGTTTTCATCTTCATTCACATGCCAATGCACAGTGGAAAATATAGGCCCAATCTTCGTCTTGTCTTTGACAGCTGGATCAGTAAGAAGCTTTTCCATTGATGTTTCCTCCAAGTAGAGGGAAAAACTCATTTACACATGAAATTATTATTTGCCTCTTTTGAAATGATATTATTATCACTATGATTATTATTATTATTGATATTTTATTCAATTGTACATATATTTTAGTGCATAACAGTACAGTATTAAAACATATCCTCTCAAATCTGAGCACTTAGTGGAATAAAACAATAAGTTGAGACAAAATTAGCTTTTAAAATTTCTTGGCAATCAGGTCTTTAAAAGTAAAATAAAAAGTTCTACTTGAATCACCACTTTAGGGTTGATTTTTGCTTTTACAGGTGAATCACAATAAATTGTTCATGGCAAAGTGCAACATTCTGTAGTAGAATTATATTTAAATGTTCCAATTTGCCTTGATTATTACTTGATTATTATTTCATTATTTAAATTAGGATTGCTCTATGTATACACGTCCCACATCTCTCAGGTTTTTGTCTTATTCCACTTCCTTCTTCTTTTCTCTTCAGATCATCCAGAGGAGGAAACATTCGGAAATGCAGACAGAGTATGACTTTGTCTGGCCTCAGCCTCAGTCTCTGATCCAGACCAGTGAACTTCCTTCTCCATCGCAACCTCATACTTCTTCTCAAGGACCGCAGGAACCCCTCAAAACCTCCTACTCCCTCAATGTCAGTCTCTACATCCACTCAAACTGTTAAAACTCTTAAAGTGAAACATGTAACACAACAAATGCCAACCTTTTAAAGTGAGGTCAAAACAAAAATGCTGTTAGTTGGTGTAAACTGCTGATTCTTGACCAGAAGGATTTGGTCTTTGATTTTTTCAGCTTGTGTTTAAAGAAGCTTGGTTTGGTTTATTTCCCCAGTGTACACACACTGCACATTCCTCACTTCATTTCACAGCACATATATAATGCTTCTCTGTCTGTCTGTGTCTTTTGGTGTGTGGATCAGTCATTGTCTCCATGTGTTTGCCAGGTTTGAAAAACACAAGAATGTTGTGGTCGACAGGAAATTACTTTTAACTTTTCATGAGCCACATGTGTCGGTGTGATCCCATTTAAGTGTATGTTGGTCTGTTTATTTTTATAGATTTTGTAGCTATTGTAGGGATAGCCTGAAATCACGTCTTTCTTACTTTTGCTTAATCATTTTGCAAAGCTGTAATGCCTTCTGGATTACAATTATGATATTTGCACTCTGATACAGATAAAAAAAATGCACTGGAAAACAGTGTCTTGGAGGGTAGGGCGGTGTGTTTCCAATCATAAAGTCAGGGGGTTTGATCCCTGGTATTGCAAGTCTATGTTCCCATGTGTCCTTGGGCAAGACACTTAAGCCCATGTTGCTCCTGGCAACTGTGCCAGCAGGGTGTGAATGGATATGATAGATATGTGGTAAAAAAAAAAACCCTGCAATAGATGCTTTGTATGAGTGTATGTGTAAGTGAATGGGTGAAAATGTCGTGTAAAACGCTTTGAGTGTTCATCAACACTAGAAAAATGATATGTAAACGCAGATCATTTAAAGAAGGCCCACAGGTAATAAAACTACTCTGTTATTTTCAAAAACACTGTAGATTTGTTTTTAAATGTTATATAGTTCAATTTTCTGCCACTAGATGTTGCTGTAGCAGCGGACCAAATGCATCTTCAGTCACAGAGTTGGGCTTTCTCGAGACACATTTTCCTCCTTTGTGAAGTGAGCAAGGCTTTGTTTGTTCCAGAGTGAGAGGCAGATACTGAATGTGGTCAGCAATTTTAGCACCATAGAATAAAATAAGGTTGCCAATAAGAAAAAAATGCTTTCTGATTTTAAAAGTAAAAGTATTTGTGTGCTCTGCAAGATGCAAAGTGATTTAAAACCAAAAAGATCAATTTAGATAGATAATTCTGAATGGTTGATTGCACATACAAACACAACACAGTACACACATACACTTGCTAGCAGCTGCTTTTGTGAAGATTTGTCATTTTCCAATGTGAGTGAAGCATCAAAGCGCCATTCCCTGGGGCTCCTCACATTTTCTTGTTGTCACTCAGTGAAGATCAAAGTCCTGTGAAATGTTGGGGGGGGATCCTTCTCAATTGCCCCATGAGACCTACTCTGTTTAACAGCTCTATGCCAAAACAAACAGTGAGACAAAACAGCATACAATACATACTCATAGCTTCAGCAAAATTTAACATGCTTAAACTATAATCATACATCTTATTGTAAGAATCTCAATTTCTTGTCTAACTCTGTAGTAATATGAGTATATATATATATATATATATACACCTGCGTTACTTACAGTAACAACCCCATTTACAGTGTTAACAGCCTCTAAATCAAAATTCCAATGATTCTTCCTAACTTTTAGGCTGTATTTTTTATAATTATTTTTGGAACAATGCATATCCTAATCTAATGTCTTTGTTAAGACATAATGGGTCTACATTCAGTAGTAGTTAGTACTCTTGCCTTTGCAGCAAGAAGACCCAGGTTCGTGACCTGGTTGAAACAGGGGCCTTTCTTCATGGAGTTTGCATGTTTTCCCCGTGTGTTTGTGGGTTTTTGTCTGGTTCTCCAGCTCCCACAGTCCAAAAACATGCAGATTTGGGGATTAGACTAATTGGAGACACTCAATTACCCATTGGTGTGAATGTGAGAGTAAATGGTTGTTTGTCTCTATGGGTTTGGCAGCAGCGCCCCTCGAGACCGTCATGTGGAGGATAAAGCGGTAGAAGATGGATGGATGGATGGTTCTACATTCACAACACAAGCTGGCTCATTCTTCCTCTCACTCACATGAATACATGAAGAGAGATTTGCAGAGCAACTTCTGTCTAGTTGTTTTGTTGTTTACTAGTGCCATCTGCTGATGAGAATTTGGACTCACAGCCAGTTTAACAAGCACTTCACTCACCAAGTAATAGCTATGCCTATCTATCACTGCCTATCAGGAGCTGCTTTGACTGAAAGTCTTAGTGAACCACCTCCACCTGCCTAGTGAACCACCTTAGACTTAAATGAAATCAAGATGAAGGCAAGGTTTAGCGATGCATCACACATTGTCTTTGAAACAGGTTTCGTTCTAATAATGTGTGCATGTGTGTGTGTTGCCATCTGTGCTTGTGTGTGTGTGTGTGTGTGTGTAGAGGTCACGCTCAGCATTTTCCCTCACCAGTGACGATTCCCCAGAGAAAGGTCCAGAGGAGCTTGGCGCAGGAGCAGGCAGTGACCTGCAGGAGTATTCTTCTCTGAAGAGGGAGGCCAAGGCCACGTCTCTACCAAGCTGGAAGAGTGTTGATCGCCTGGACAACTCCAGTAAATATCACTTAGCCTGTCACTAACTTTTTATTCAATTTCTCCTGCTGCCAGTGTTGTTTCAGTAAATGATGTCAATACTTTCTTCCAAGCATTTGGCCAGAGATTCATTTAAGGATCGATTCGAGCATATCCTCCAAATACCTTGCTAATACTTTACAATAGATTGGGATGTGGCAGCAGTCCAAAGTTCTGTTCCCATGTCCTGTTCCTTATCTTTTTATGTACTATGACTCATAAATCCTGTCCTTGGTCACTGATGGAACACAGCACAGATATTTCAATTCTGTACTTATTTTTTAACCATATAAATAAACTTTCTAGCACCATCATTATTGGGTAGAAACATCAACTTATTCTTTCTTTATCATTGGATATTAATTATTCATAATTGGAAATAACATTTCATGTATTGATTTACCATTTCCCTGCAATGTACGTACAATATGTCACTCTCTGTAGCCTTTGTTATACCTTTGTTGTACCTTTCAAATTATTTTTATGTTTTATTAAGGGGAAAACATTGCATCTCTTTAAACCCCTATCAAGAAGAATTAATTAACATCAGAACAAGCAAATGAAGGAACAAATTAATTTCTGTTCAAACAGATTCACTTAAAAGCATTAGAAAAAAAGTATAAAGGTAAGAATAATTAATTACATAAAGACATATTGAGCATTTGCAACAACAAATTGAAGACATCTAAACTAAACTGAAACACAAAATATGGGAAATTGTATTGTTCTATGTAACAAAGAAATGTTTTGATTCCCATCTCTTCTTTACATTATACCTTTAAAAGTAAACATTACACAAACATTCTGAAGCTTGTAACTTTGGTTACCATACACAATACAAACAAATCCAAAAAATAAAATACCTCTAGAACAGAAATAAAAATCATTTTAAAATCATGTCATGTGGTCATGTTTCAGGTGCATCCTCAGTGCTGCAGAGCCCAGACGGTAACTGGATCGCGCTGCACAGTTCTCAGCTGTCTCGGCCCAGTCTGCTGACCAAGAGGAAGAGCTTGGTGTTCAGTGTGTTGGAGAAGGAGTCAGGCGTCGTCTCGGCTTATGACGAGATGGGATCTGACTCGGAGGAGGACGAAGGCGGCTGGGGTGCAGCACTGAGACAGTTCCGACGCAAACTGTCCGACGAAACTTACTACACTGATTCACAGCATGACCCTGAGTGGACGTACACACAGCATCTCCCCGTTACCTCACCATCCTCTGGCCAGTACACTAACACGGAGACTCTTAACTCGGACTCAGAAGCTTCATCTGTGCTGTCTGCTTGTCCTCGCAACCCACCTCAGAACTTATTGAGGAAAAAAGGACCACTGGATACACACCTCCACCCTCATTACCAACCGCTGTATCAACAACACCTTCACCAGAATTTCTCTTCGTACCCGCTACATTCAGAGGCACTGGATGTAAACTTCAACCCTAAGGTACTTTGTATTTATAACAATTGATTGTTGTATACCACAATGATTAATAAAAACATTGACCTTTGTGTGACCGGATGAGATGAATGTACACAGAAAATACAAACTGCTGCCAGCATTTGTGAAAATGTACATTTTACCCTGTATTGCTGTTCCCAGGTGATAGGAGACAGCAGTGAGGCTGAGGAGAGTCAGAGTGACCCCGTTAAAAGGCTGCGGCGACGGCGAAAAAGCAAAAGAGAGTCTTCAACAGAGCAAAGCAAGCCTGGAGGCCAGAGCCACACACAGTCCATCTATCCCTTAGCACAGGTAAACTGTCACAAGCACAGTTCGTTATTACCTTTAGTTGACTGCAATTGACACAATGGGATGTTTTTGTTATTTGATAAAGCATTTGTTTTTCTTTTTACCTTTAAAGCTGCAGTGTGTAACTTTTGTTGATTTAGTCTTTATGTCTTATTGTTATTCTGCCTCTGTTTGGAGACTCTGTCAAACAACTATATCAGACCTGAGTAAAAGGAATGTCTGTGTATATGTGGGTGGGGACAAGAAGCATTTATTCCATCAAACTGCTGAGTGACTGTTTTCACTGGAATTCACTTTTCATTGGTTATCCATGGTTCTTTTATTCATACACCAACCGGTTTGCTTGCGGTCAAACATAGTGACAAATACAGAGTTGTGTGGCTTAATAAAAACATCTTTGATAGGCTTTATCGGCATTGTGTGAAGTCATTTTGCAATGGATTAAATGTAGTGGACTTCTGTTTATATTTCAAAGTTATGCACTTCAGCTTTAACATGTATATTTCACAGCAAATATTCTATGACGATATTCCTGACCTTGCCTTTAATCTGTCTGTCAATTCAAGGAGAACAGTGGTTTTCTGCTCAACGCCCTGCTTAAGAGGGGTTTAAGTGAGGAACAGCCAGTACCAGACACTTTGTCATTGACCACAGCTGCATCGGACACTTTTGGATTAGATGCCATGACACCGGATCCCGAAGACTTGGACACAGTTGCCCCAAATTCAGCTGCCCTAAGTCCCCCACAGCCACACTCCCTACCTCCAGCGTCCCAGCACTCAGCCAGCAGCTCCGGACCTGGAGATCACCTAGAAGAGGAAGTAAGGTCCAGGTTCAGCCAGTTGGTCAAACGTACCAACAGCAAAGACAACAGCTCATCTGAGGATGAGTGCCTGGCAGATAAACCAAGCAACAGACAGAGAGACAAGACAAGGCCAAAAGACACAGAAAGAGAGAGGCAGAGGTTAAGTGACAGGTTAAGAGAGACAGCAAGTGATACAGTGGAACATGTGAATGGACAAGAGATGAAAAGAAGTGAGAGACTAATTAAGAGTCCTTTGATGAGAGAGCATGGACGAGTTAGGGAGAGGAGGTTAGAGAAAGGTGTGGAAAGCTTGGAAGAAATTGTAGATGCATGGGAACAAATCAGAGGAGATAAAAGAGAGCCAAATAGACAAAGTAAGAGACAACATAAAAGAGATGTGGAAAAGGATGCCGGGCAGAAAGAGGGAGGAGGGAGGAGTGGTTCAAGCGCGAGTTCACCTGCTATTACACCTTCTTCCCAGGAGGGGGTGCTGCCAGATAACCAGGTGAGGAGATGAAAAGTATTATAGATTTGATGTGCATCCATGCTGTCTGTCACTGCTTCGCTTGAGCTGTACTGTCCATCTGTCTGTACACTGCTTATTTTGTTATGATTCCTTTTGTGTTCTACCTTCTTTATCTTCTCATTTTAAATCATTTGTGTCACAATCACAACTGTCCTTTGTCCATCCTTTTCCTCTTCGTACTTCTCTTCTTCTTTTTGCTGCTGTCTGTGTGTGCGGGTGTGTCTGTCTCTCGGTCTGTCTGTGTGTCTTATGTCTCAGGAGAGACACAGTGACTTGGAGCAACAGCAGAGGCTTCAGTTTCTCTCCTCTCTCTTGCAACAGGTGAGATATGAACCAGAAAACAAAGGCACCCTGGGATAATTCATGACATACAATCCAGCGCACATTCACACATCCATATACTCACTCAATGTATTTCATTTTTTTCTCATTTATATGTCCAGTATTTACATAGTGGCTGTATGTATTGAACACATGGGCTGAATGTTATTCGTGATGTTTTTATTATTTTGCATATGCAGACAGTCACCACTGTAAGGCTGCAGTATTAACAGGTATTAACAGAAAGTGGTGGACCTTTTAAAAATATTAGTACTATTTGTTGCTATCTGTCACTTCACAGCTTTGCATGAATTACATATATGGGAAGATATTTGTCATGGAAGAGCTGCAGACTTCATTTAATCATTACTCAAACTCTATGATCTCACTGATTAAAAGCAATGTGTGGCAGTTTTGATATTTTCTCATAATAAATCCACTTTGTTCATGAGCCTAATGGGCCAGCTCAACCCAAAGTCAGGCAGATACACACTGATACCACATTCACATACAAACACTCACACCAGTGAGCTCAGTTTGTGAACAAGTGTTTCATCTGAGGTGTGTGATTAGATGCTGGTCATGTGTCAGACTGATTATAGGAGCTACTGTGAGTAATGCATGTCTCTCACAAAATGTATGACACAGGTGTAGTGCCATCTACTCCCACTGGTTTTCATAGAAACTCATGAGAAGACTTTCTTTTCAATATGACTGGGGAAATAAAAATAACGTGAAAATGATGTCATATTTGTGGCTATTTTGTATTTATAGTACTGTTTAAAAGTCATAGGCCACCATTTGTTTTTAGCAATGCTTTAATGATCATACAAAAAATAGTAATTATTTCTCAGTCACTTTATGGGAACACATCCAGAAAATATGGAAAACATGCAGGTAGTTATAAAATAACAAATTTTTCAGAAAACAAAAGCAGCTTCTGCAGGTGCTACTATTTAGTGTGACCTACTGTAACATTTGAACAATAGCTCAACCCTGAGTCTCTTAACCTGGAGTAAAACCCTTATCAATGCTACTGGTAAAACCTGTGTGCTCTCCTATTTCTTGTCGACTAATATCCACAGTGAAAAAGAACTATTACATCAGGTTTGTTCGAGACAAGCTTGAGCATTACATACACATGTTGTGTAAGTCACACTCTTTGATATAAAGACAGCATTATTTACCTCTGTGCACTTCAAAGCTCAAAACAGTCAAGTAGTTTAAAAAAAATGAAGTGGCACAAACAACCACAAAGTTATACTCACATACAGTAACCAAAAATCAATCAAAATGACTTGAAAAGGAAAAGGTGACCACAAAGAGACACAAAGCAACCAGAGGAACATACACTAGTCATAACATGATACACATACTGGTATCATGTGGTTGGTTTAAGTCAGTCACATACACATAGTGACTTAAACCAACCAACCAGAAATGGAAGCAAAACAGTATCAAATCTGAGGCAAAAATTTAATTTAAAAAGAGACACGAACGAACACAGTCTTTTTATATGCATAATATGTATATATTTTTTAAAAACATGCCAAGACATGAAATCCACTCATATTTCAAGGAGTACATATTTCCTACTTACATTATATATCTGTCCTTAATTGACAAGGCCATTTTTTCATATTAGTGGTAGTGTGTTTGTGTTTAAGAGATGAAAATGTCAGACTCTCAACCAAAGATCCATTTCTCCATCGACCAGCCAAAGTCGATGTATAAGAACATCCATCTGCTTTGCAGTCTTCTTAAGATCACTGAATGGTGATTAAAAAGAAAACACAAGAGGTCTCAGCCCTCAGCCTCTCATCTCTTACCAAAGCACTGCCCTTTATCTCTCTGTTATTCTTACATGCCTCTCCATCCACCTACTGAAACTGAACCTTTCAGACGTCTTTGCGTTGCCTGGCTGAGAGGGATCAATATGCATACAACTCCTCTGATCAAAGCTTTACATTTGTCTCTCTTTACAAACACTCCTTTCCTGGCTCTGTTTTTAGAAGCAGCCATCATTGACCCATGGATTATTATTCACCACAAAGTCTGAAAACCAGCTTGAATTTAGACAAAGAAGATGCTGATCGATGACCAAGTAATAGTTTTCCCAAATTATCTGCCTTTATTAATTAATTTGGGGTGAATAATTGTTAATTATCATTAGAGGCCATGGTTTCTGTATCGAGTCCCCACCAGGTCATGGGCTGGGGTACCCCTGAGCATTGTACCCAATCTCTATTGCCAATTGTTAAGTGGACACTCTAAGGTAATCCCAGTGGGTTGCATCAGGAAAGGCATCTGGTGTAAACATCTGCCAAATCATGTGTGCAGATCATCCACTGGGGCAACCCCTAGACAAGGAGAAACAAACAAATGGCTCTATTTTTAAAAAAAAAATAAAAATCAAAAGATCTTGTCGGCCATCACATTTTGAAACAGGCTATAGAGTAATTTGTTGCTTCCTCCTTCAGTTCCCTCACTACTGCAGATGGGTGTGAGTTCAAGAAAACAACTGATTTCTTGTAGAAAGTATAAGACATGTACAGTATATATTTCACCTGCACAAAATGCATCTGAACACATGAGGTTGAGATGCTGAATTAGTTAAATATAATTAAATAGATTGCAGTTACATCCCCTCCCCAATTATTTAATGCCATTATGCTGCTTTAAACCCTTGTTTTTTTCTGTATTGTGGTTTTAAATTAGACACTTTAATCATTAGTCACTTAATTTTGTTCTTAATTTTTGTTACTCATGACGATGTTTTCACATTAAGTCTTAAAGAATGCACCTGCTTACATTTATACTGTGTGTGTGTTTTAAAATGAAGCAGAAGTATTCGGCGGCCTCTCTCTGCAGCATCACTACAGAGGTGCTGAAGGTTTTGAATGCTACAGAGGAGCTGATTGGTGAGGCAGGAGGCGACAGCTGCACGCCTTCTGAGTCCATGAGTGCGTCTCCGATCTCCAGCTGCTCTGAAACCCGCAGGCTGGACCAGAGGCTGACTAAGATGGAGGAGAATGTAAGTTAGTGAGCAGCTACAGCACAAAATCACATGTTGGATCTATGTCCGTGGGAATTAACACTGTTCCTCCATCTTCTCATTGCAGGTATACCTTGCTGCTGGTGCTGTGTATGGCCTTGAGGGAGCGCTGGGAGACCTGGAGCAATGTGCCCGCAGTATAAGCAGTGGTACAACAGACACAGAGCTGGCATTCCTGGAAGACCAGGTAGCTACTGCTGCTGCTCAGATCCAGGAATCTGAAATACAGGTACAGGCGATTTTAATTTTTTTTTTTTCAAATACACTCTTCTACCTCAGTGTCGAATTTAAGAACCCAAGTTTTTACTTTCAAAAGTAAAAGTAAAATTTTATGATATTAGTGTTTGTTGGACCAACAACATTAGGGTGTAGATAATTGCTCCAAAACTACATGAGTTTACAAAAATTGTTGTCAGCCTTGCATTGTACTCGACATTATTTGTTGAATTCTGGCATTTTTTCCTTATTTTTTTAGATATCGAACATAGAGGCTAGGATATCAGCTCTGAAAACAGCTGGGTTAAATGTGACAGTCTGCCATCGCTTCTCCAAGAGCAAGCCAAAGGCGAAGGTAACTTCGAGCTCCCAAATGGCTAATACATACTGAAATCTTAATAAGTCTAATGTCATTGTTCAGTATCTATGAGATATCAGTTATGCACCTTGACATTATTATTTTTGGATTGCAGCCTCAAACTCTTGACTCATCACGCCATCAAAGAAGGAAGCTTCCAGCACCTCCTCTGACAGGTACCACACAAGTTCATTTTGCTCAATTCAGAGAAAATACCCAAAAGGTATACGCAAAGTAAAATATTATATGTAACTGTAGAAAAGTTGATTAAATGTAAAAGATGAAGAAAGAAAATACCAATAATAAATGTTTTTTTAATCTTTTTCTAAATTTTCATTTGAATGGAGATTGTTGTGTTTAAACAAAATACTGTATATGTCATGTATTCCTTATATACCCATTAAACTGCTCATTTTAAGGCAGTACTGTGTATTAAATATTGAACTGAATGTATAATAAAAATAATGATTTTGAGGGGAAAGGGGGAAAATGTGTTTTCAGTGCCATTCTATTGAATAATCCAAGATGCTGTGATGTTCTGCCAGCCTTCTGCTTAACAATTTTCAGTCATCCTATTAAACAAAATAAAAGTGAGTCTGCTAACCTGTGCTGACTCATACAGAATACCACATCAATTCATACGCTCTGAACCACAAACCCTGCTCTGATATGAGGGGACAATTTTATTCACCGTTAGTTAACATCACACATTTTGTGCTTTGTCCTGAGAGAAGAGATTGGCTGCTGAATGGGTGTAAAAGTGAATGCATCTGCTAGAAAGGGAAATGAAAAGCTCCATTAGACATAAACCAGCCAAAATAGAAATGCACACAGCACAGGAGGAAAAGGCTGTTTTATCAACCAACAAGAAGTCGGTTCCTTTTCATGTCAGTGAATGGCCTTTTTTTCTGTTTTTCTTTTTGTCTTATTTTTTTTTTTCTTCATCAGCATTCACACAATAACTCTGATTCAGTGTGTCTCTTTCAGCTAGCTTTATGGCCATAAAGACAGCATGCTGAACAAAACCAGTGTCCAAGACATCTAATTGTATTATTGTTTACAACTTAGAATGTCCTTTTTATCTGTCTGTCACACTATGCTCTCAAATGTCTTTCAGTGGTCATATAAAAAGTAAAGTTGCTGGATTCATCCTAATCACATGTTACTGACAGTTTTTACTGTTGAATTTTTTTTCATTTCTGCAGAATGTAGCATTTAAATATAAACAATTGTCCCTTACATCCATTGTCAATCCATTGTCAAATTAGTTCATACAATGCTGATAAACCAGCTCCACAGGACTGTGTTTCTCAGTATGTCAGTATATTTTTATGTTTTTTGTGTCTATGGCACATTTTTTGTCACCACTGAGCAGGCGAGGCAGAAGAAGCACACGAGAATAAAGTGTGTTTCAAAAGTGGTTTAAAATACATAGCAAACATGACAGTGCGATGTTGAAAAAGTGCGCACCGCCAACAGCAATCAAACATTCCCTGAAAAGCTGCCTGACTATGTGCCTGCACGTGCCAATCCCAGCTGCTGCTGTTCCCGTCACCATACAGCTCCAGTTAAGTTTCCTGGATGCAATCTGAACAAGTAACACTTCCTTAAAATACAGATAACATAAAACTTACCAGAGTTACTTAGAAACACACATCAAAAGACTGCATAGGGGCAGGGGAGAGAAAACTTGGTCATAGACTGCAGGATCTTAGAGACGGAAGAATGTTTTTGTAATTACTCCAAAACTCTGCAGTGCAACGTTTCAAGTGCCACTTTTCTTAATCCTGGGCTTTTTTGCATTTCAGAAAAGTTGGAGCCAGAGCAGCAACTCAAAGTGTGTCTGCCAAAGTGACAGTTAGCGGCACAGTGAGTCCCTCAGGGCCCCTTCAGGGACCCAGGGACAGGGGCCATTCTCATCCAGTGCCTTGACCTAGCGTTCGCCTCCAGCTCCTAGCCAACAGGGACGGACATCTGCCCTGTGTGACCCACCAAGCACTCAGCCCAAAGCCAGGCACTGTACCACATCAGTGAAACACCTCAAAGAAGACTGTCTCTTTTCCTTTTTCCTACTTTATCCTCCATTTCTCCTCCAATAACACCCGCATCATACTCAAGAAAGGTTGACGCAAAAGTTGGTATCTGCCTTAAAACCTGCAACACCCTGTGACCCCACTCTGAAGGAATATCTGTACAGGCATAGAAAAAAAATCTGTTTCCTCCTTTTGTCTGTTTGCAAGAGTGTTATGATTTAATGTTTAACGAAGATGCGACAAAACCACCTGAGACTTTATGTGATTCAGTATCTGAAAAAAGAGATGGAGCCATGTTTAACCTCTTGTTTATCCTCTCTCTCACCAAGAAGTTCATCAGCCCTTCTGGTAATCAGTTGTCAGGACATGCAAACCCACCTCTGGAATTTCAATATTTCTTAAAAATAATTTCTCTAACCCAAAATGAGTATTTAAATGTGTAAGGTAGTAAGCCATTTTTTCCTGCCACACTTTATGGCAATAAAGGAACTCAAAGCACATTTGAGAACTACAGTACACTTAAAAAAGCTTGACAGAAACTATGGTACGGAATAGTGCAAATACCTTTGAATTGAACTGAAATTAATTGATTTTAATATTATTTCCCTCAGAGTTATATAAAAGTATCAGTAGTGCTCTCATGTTTTTATACTTTACCAGGTTAGGTTAGCTAAGGCTATCTTAGCTAAGGTTAAGATAGCCTTTTTTGTTTGTTTTTTCTGTGAAACACTGACATCATTGCTATGAAATTCTTGTTGATTTCTTTGAACAGAGCCTGCGCTTGCTGTTTTCAGACTTTAAGTTAAGCTACGCTAAGCTTCATATATGAGCTTCATTTTTCACATACAGACGAGTGTGTTATTCTAAAATGCCAGTAATCAATAACAACGTTTTACAGGGTCAGAAAAGTATATATTAAGACACACAAATACATATTTCTGACTGTCAGGTCTGGTCTGACGCATATTCTTCACCCCATAGTTATTATGTCCCCGTTGTCATTCAATTGCTCAGACATTTTAGCCTTTTTTCCTTTTCATTTTTGAACAAAAGGTATTTCTGTGTTTTCCTTTTGCTGCGTGAAATTTTGTGTTGCATTCAGAAAACCCTGTAAATTTTTTTACACAATGAAGTCTGATGGGCTATTTTACAAATGCCATAAAACCATGATTTTGTTACAAACGATTTATTTTTCTACTTACTAAATGTTTTTATGCAATACCATTGAAATAAGTACTTTTGCAAATTAAAAGGCTTTATTCTCTCCTCAAAGGAGCCCTCCTCACTCAGTCCTGTCATGTACGGTGACACAAAGTGCTTTCAGGGCACGTCTGCATTTACCATTTGCTATACTGATAGTAATGAAGGTGATAAATGCTGCAAAAACACGTTTGACATTTTAGGAGCGGCTAGTATAGTTCATGCTCGGTTTGTACCTCTGAAACACCTGAGAATACTGCCTTACATTGTTTTTTGTTTCCTTTGCTTTGACCACATTAGTTAGATCATCAGTTAACCATGTACACACGGTTGGATTGCCTATTTGCCTGCTTGAACTTCAAGGTGCGATGATGTTCAGTACGATTGCTCTGCCTCTACTAATAGTGACCTTTTCATCGCATCCTTCCACATCTCTGGTTTTGCACATTGATCCTGTAGTTTTGTCGATCTTGTACTCGAGAGGCGTTGATGTATACAGTAACAGCATGTTTCTGGTTTTATCAAATGGATGTTTAAAAAAAAAAAAAAAAAGCACAGCCACAATGGTTCAATCATCAGTGTCCTGTATTTTTCTATTGTACAAAAAAACAGCATCTTATCGCAGAATTTGTTAATATGTTTATGTGTGAAAAGATGGATATGACATAGAATAATGTGTATTGCCCAATCATAGTTGACCAATCCTTTGGTGTTGTGTGCAAGAGACTGTGTATAATTATGTCATGACTTATGAGGTTGGATTCATAACAGGATGTCCTATTTTCTAATCCCAGAAATAACAAAAGATAATATTACTTTTGTCCCTGTTTAACTCCAGTGTAAGTGACTATAAAGAGGTTCACTATGCACGGCTCCATCTTTTATGTGCAAGTGTTGCAATCACCCATATGAGATGTTTGGGAAAATATTAATGTGCAAAAAATACAGATTCTCTATGTGCCACAGTAAAAAATAATGTATTATGAAATTAATAAAATTTGCAAACATAAAAATTCCTCCTCTAAAAGAGAGCATTTGTTGTGCACCCACAACTACAGAAAAGGGATCAACACAAACTGTATAACCACCACATCCTTATTTTTTTAATCAATATAGAATACATTTTATTTACAGATACAACCAAGGCGTCAGAACAGACATTACAGGGAAAAACAGTTATGTGCTACAGGGGGAGGACACATTGTCATGGTAACCAATCTCTGTCCTCTCCGTTCAACACTTTCTCAAGTTTCTGCTTGTTTTTGAGGCTGTTGAGGAGCATCTCCAGCGTCCGGAGGACAGGCTGCATCCCCCCATTTCCCAGAGCACCCACATTGCTGTGCCTCTTCCCAAAGCGTCCGATGGGTCTCACCCCACGCCCCACGTACCAGAATGGATCTATCTCTGGACCTGGATCACACACAAGTACATTATCCAACATTTGTATTCGTATTTAGCAGCAGGATTCCTGTTTGTTAAAAAAGTAAGTGTATAAACCAAAACCTCACTGTTTTTTTTTCAGGTAAAAAAAACAACATACTGCCACAGACACCAAGATTTTATGATGGTTTAATATCCATCTGTATGTTTTGTAAAGTCTTAAATAATTTTTGAGACATTTTAATTCATGACTAATATGGCTAGTGAATTATCTTCAGTAAAACTTTTCAGGGTTTGGTGTCTTTTGGATTTAGTATAGATTTGGTGCTTCAATTAATTTTTAAATTAAGAAATTATTTGATATATATATAATAGTCCATTCAGTCAGTCAGTCAAATAATAATTAAAGAGATCCTGAAACAGCTCTTAATTTTGGAACATTAATTCTGTAGTTATTGTGATGGAATGGAAGTAAATGTACAAAGTTCATACAAAAAGATTATACTGGATTACAGAATTGTTAATTATAAAATGGTAAGAAAACATTTAATTTCAAACTGTGTGCATTCAATAGTATCTTGGAATTAAGAGTGACCTGTTAAATCTAATTCTAGTTAATCATCTGTATAAATGACGATGAGAAAGAATAAGGTCAGCATAAACTCACCACACAGAGTCACAAACAAATATTAACATGTAAGAAAACTGATTAAATTCAAAACTGTTTTGTCTGTCCTCCATCCTTTTTTTTTTTTGTATGAAACAATATTATTCATAAATTCAATTCTTACTTCTGTTGTCCACATTGTGAACGATGTGGAAGTCATGCTCCACTGTGGTGCTATGAGCACTGCTGAAGCTGGAGGAGTGGAGGAGGAGCAGCACCAGGGCTGCGGGCAACCAGCGGCTCGTTAGGACGCAGTGCTGGACATCAGCCCCTCTCCCAGGCAGCATGCTGTGGAGCTGAACAAGGCACTAAAGAGGATGGAGGGACATGAGTCAGTAATATATATCTCTACTGTTACAGAAAACTCAAAATATAAAAAAAAAAAAAAAGAAATTGGGTTCAGAAACATTACTCAGAAAATAATAATGATAACAAGTTAACACTTAATCATCACACTCTTGGATTTTCTGTATGATTTTAAATCCACCCCTTAACAGGTTGGTAATTTTGGATTCCACTGATAGATTATTTTGCTCTCAAAAATGTTTCATTTTACATCAGTAGCAGTATATATATCTTTAAGACATGTCATATTCTTCTAACATTTAATTGTAAAAACGTCCACACCCCACAATACAAACATGCATGATTCATTTCAGATGAAAACATGAAGCCATTAAAACATCAAAAGCAACAATACAACAATATTATCATAGCAACTTCGTTTACTTCAAAACAATATCACGACTGTTATTAACTCACATATTCCATTGCATGCCCCAAATAAACATCTAAATAATTAACTTGCCTTTACTAGAATTTTCAATATGTATAAAAATATTAATTTACTATACACAGTATAATAGCATAATCTCCAAAGAGCGAGCTCTTACCCTGAACTTTGGTAACAGGCTGAGGTTAGCTGGTGAAGGTCTGAAATCGTTACTTTAGAGCAGGTGTGCACCAGCTTATATATCCTTGCTGTCCCAAAGGTTGGTGAATGATGAATCAAGAACATCAGTCACACACAGTGATCCCACACCACAAGATGCATCACCCCCCTTCCCACCTCGCCTCCTCTCCTCCCACTCCTCAACCCCCCCCCATCCCTGTAACAAAGGAGGTCTGCTTTAGGAGTTTTCCTGATGTCTGTCACGTAGCAGAGTAGTCCATCAGCAAGTCAATGACATTCAGACGACTTTAGATTGGTGAGCATGGGGAGACCCAGAAGCTGGAGTAGGTCTGCCAGACAATGGCTGTGGTGGGTGGTTTTTGATGAGTCTTTCATCATCCAGCTTGATTACCAGAGACAAGGCAGGATCCAATCAGCTCCTGCACAAAACCTAAACGATCCAGTGAGTAACATTTAGGAGGGTTTATTGACAGAAATTGAATATACAACCCTTTTAAGTATGTTTTGTCTGAGTGAATAATTGCTTTAAATTTAAAAACCATTTGTTTTTATGTAGCCCTAATACACCTTCTGTGTGTACTTTAACCAAGAGCATCTGTTTTGTGTTGTGAAAGAGTCCCATATGTTTGTTGCAATCTGCAGTCTTCACCATTAGATGTCCCTAATTCTTACACAGTGGATCATTAAGACAGTCTCATCACCAGAAACTATAGCCTGTAGATTTGGTACTTTTTTCATGACAATCAGTTCCAAATATCAAAAATAGTTCACATACTTTCACATTTTCTAATCACAACTTGTGTGATATATTTCAGCATGAAAAGGTAATCAAAATATCAAGGTACCTGATGATTAGTGACACAAAAACGACAACATGAAACCTGATTAGAGCATGAGTTAAATGTCATACATGTCATCGATGCATGTGTTAAGAGGTGACAGCGATGAATCATAAGTGAAAGGTTAAGATGAGAATTTCATCCAGTCAATTATATTTAGATTTAACATCACCTTCAGGCCAAAAACAATAACTAAAGGTCAGGATACGTAAGTGTGTAATTCAGCCAAGCAGCTTACACCGAACATCCAGCTACAAGGGTTTTGAGGTAAGATTTACGTCCTTTTCAGCTTTAGGTTTTGGAATTTGCAATTTACAATTTACCAAAAAAAAAACATTATTTCTTCTAAGAGTTGCTTTAGATGTACAATAGCACATTTACAAGGACAAATAAATCTATTCTGTAGACATATGAGCTAAAATGATCAGGGAATTTGTTTGCCAGTTAATGATTCAAATACATTTTTGCTACATATTGAGGAAATATTAGTAACATATATTTTTGTAAATATGGAGGGTGATGTGTAAGATGGCAATCTGTACATCCATATGACCCAGTTGAAAGCAAGTTTTTAAATGTGCAATACTTTCACATAGATAATTTAATAAAAATGACACCATTTCCCAATGTAGCATATGACAAAAATGTGTGTGTGCATGAGCATATTCAGTTCTTCACTCCAGGGCAGCACATTGGTTCTCCTCCACAGATGAGGGCAGCCTTAATTTGTCACAGACTGTGATCAAATTGTACTGCAATAATAAGAACATACAATTCTAGAGGATGTGTAATCTCACCATCACAGGCAAAGGTCCAGAAATAATAATAATAATATAATAAGATAGATTTGATTTGTGAAAGGAAAACCTTGATGCTGAAATCACATTCAGGCAGAGGTCTTGTTCTGTGGTGTTACACATTTGAGAGACAAATCTGAAAAAAAAAGAAAAAGAAAAAAAAGGATCACAGAATACAGAAATCAGTGTCTGATTGAATCGCTTTATCTGTTTCTTTGAATGGAGGCATGGATTTGCCTGTCGAATCACAGCATGATGTACCTGATGCCTTCCTGCTTCGTTACACAATGTGTATAAAAGCCTTGAGGCAAAATTAAAGTTTAAGTAATATTACTGCTATTTCATTCTTAAAAAAACAATACCATGATGTATGAAGAGGAGATTTCCTTGGTACTGTGGGACATGGGAGTACTGCTGACAATTGTGGTATTGATCGAGAAACTCCCGCTTACAGCCTGATTAACTGCTTGCTAGGCCTAAATCATTTCCCTTTTGTGCTACAGTATATTTTGTTAACTGCCTCATAATTCGTGACCTACGCACTGTGTGGGCCAGGACATACATTGGCCATGTTTGGTTTAGCGTGTCTCCTAAAAACAACAATGACAAAACAGAATAATCTGGGAAATTAACCTCAGTCACTTTCATTAAGGATTTCCTGATGAGCTTTCATTCACAGCACATCAATGATGAACATTATGAAGCCTGTTTTAGGATATAAAATATGAGTAGTGAATGCCACATGAAAATATTCATACTTTGGATGCAATTTTGAAGATGCCAAAGGCAGAATTCAGTTTAATTATTATGTCTCATGAGAATGAGAGAGAAGGACATTCAACTTTTTACAAGAGATTACTTGCTGCCCCTCTGTGGTCAAATATGTGCACATACGCAGGATACTTCTGATGTCATCATCAGGTTTGGCTGCATCAATTTAATAAATAAATCTAAAAAAAGGAAACAAAAAAAATAGGTCTAGTTCAATTAAAAGCACAGAGGTAACTGTTGTTGTACTTCTTGATACTTGCAGCTGCTTTACACAGATCATGTTTGAATCAAAAGAATCAGAAAGGAACAAGTCAAACACCAAAACACCAGGTTTTTGTATGTACCTTATGTGTGATGTCTGTAGCCTAGGTGTTGATAAAATATATGACTTTTCCTTGTAACAATGTGCTTTAGTCCTATTTTGTTTTGTAAACTTATTTTTGCAGTCAAAGTTTGGTGAACAAATCTCGACTTGGTTTAAGTGGCAAGTTTCAGCCAAAAACCTTTGGCCTATTAAACAAGCTGTTCCTCTTGTTCACAAGGAATTTCTTCTGTAAAATCCATCTCATATACTCATCTTCTTTAGTTTTGGTGATATAAAGAGGGATCAAACAGGACAGCAATAACTGACTACTAAATTAATTGTTATATATTTTGACATTTGATTAATCTATTTGACTGTTTTATATATGAAAACACGTTCTCTTATTTCTTTCTTAGTTTCCTGGTTTATTTGCTTCTCGAAAGTAAACTGAATATAATGTGGACAAAACAACACATTTATTTTTGTGAAACACTGATTGACAATTTGCGCCATATTTTGACATGCTATGTAGAACAAACAACCAATTATTTAGTTGAGAAACATGTTTAAAACAAAGTTTAGTGGATGAAAATTATTTTACTTGCAGCCCGGGTCACAAATAAAAAGTTAACAGGCCACATTTTAGGAATGACACTAAAAATCTGCCGATCTTTCACGACAGATAAAGGTGCTTTGACGAATCGTGGCCACTAGATGTCACTATGTCAAACACTACGAAAGCGGAACAAGATTGACTCCCTTTACAAAACATTAAATGGTAAAAGTTAAATTTTATTGTCTAAAACCTCAGGTTT